>CM037870.1:67370158-68598471 GCA_021292105.1 Anadara kagoshimensis
AGACATTGTGGCATGTTGTCGTAAGTAAGCCTTGTGGTATGTTGTCGTAAGTAAGCCTTGTGGTATGTTGTCGTAAGTAAGCCTTGTGGTATGTTGTCGTAAGTAAGCCTTGTGGTATGTTGTCGTAGTAAGCATTGTGGTATGTTGTCGTAAGTAAGCCTTGTGGTATGTTGTCGTAAGTAAGCCTTGTGGTATGTTGTCGTAAGTAAGCCTTGTGGTATGTTGTCGTAAGTAAGCCTTGTGGTATGTTGTCGTAGGTAAGCATTGTGGTGTGTTGTCGTAAGTAAGCCTTGTGGTATGTTGTCGTAAGTAAGCCTTGTGGTATGTTGTCGTAGGTAAGCCTTGTGGTATGTTGTCGTAAGTAAGCCTTGTGGTATGTTGTCGTAAGTAAGCCTTGTTGTATGTTGTCGTAAGTAAGCCTTGTGGTGTGTTGTCGTAAGTAAGCCTTGTGGTATGTTGTCGTAAGTAAGCCTTGTGGTATGTTGTCGTAAGTAAGCCTTGTGGTATGTTGTCGTAGGTAAGCATTGTGGTGTATTGTCGTAAGTAAGCCTTGTGGTTTGTTGTATTAAGTAAGCCTTGTGGTATGTTGTATTAAGTAAGCCTTGTGGTATGTTGTCGTAAGTAAGCCTTGTGGTATGTTGTATTAAGTAAGCCTTGTGGTATGTTGTCGTAGGTAAGCATTGTGGTGTATTGTCGTAAGTAAGCCTTGTGGTTTGTTATATTAAGTAAGCCTTGTGGTATGTTGTATTAAGTAAGCCTTGTGGTATGTTGTCGTAAGTAAGCCTTGTGGTATGTTGTATTAAGTAAGCCTTGTGGTATGTTGTCGTAAGTAAGCCTTGTGGTATGTTGTATTAAGTAAGCCTTGCGGTATGCTGTATTAAGTAAGCCTTGCGGTATGCTGTATTAAGTAAGCCTTGTGTTATGTTGTATTAAGTAAACATTGTGGTATGTTGTATTAAGTAAACATTGTGATATGTTGTATTAAGTAAGCATTGTGGAATGTTTTTGTAAGTAATGTTTGTGGTATGTTGTCGTAAGTAATCCTTGTGGTTTGTTGTCGTAAGTTGGCCTTGTGGTGTTGTCGTAAGTAAGCCTTGTGGTATGTTGTCGTAAGTAAGCCTTGTGATATGTTGTCGTAAGTAATCCTTGTGGCACTGTGTCGTAAGTAAGCCTTGTTGTGTGTTGTTGTAAATAAGCCTTGTGGTATGTTGTCGTTAGTAAGGCTTGTGGCATGTTGTCGTAAGTACGCCTTGTGGTATGTCGTCGTAAGTAGGCCTTGTGGCATGTTGTCGTAAATAATCCTTGTGGCATGTTGTCGTAAGTAATCCTTGTGGCATGTTGCCGTAAGTAGACCTTGTGGTCTTTTGTCGTAAATATCCTTGTGGTATGATGTCTTAAGTAGACCTTGTGGCATGTTGTCGTGAGTAAGCCTTGTGACCTTGTGGCATGTTGTCGTATGTAAGCCTTTTGGCCTTGTGGCATGTTGTCGTAAGTAAGCCTTGTGGCCCTGTGGCATGTTGTCGAAAGAAAGCCTTGTAGCCTTGTGGCATGTTGAACATGTCATAATTATTGTTAATAACATTTAATCAGTGAAAGAATTCATGTTTCGGTGTAGCCATAGGTCTTTCACATCAGACGACCTGATGGTAGATTGTTTGTAACATGTATAGGCGGAGGTTCATGTATTTAAAAAGGCTTGAAATAAGAATCCAAACGCTCGGCATTCTGAAATGAAAGTCACGGGGTCCTTGGGAAGGGCCTTAAAACTGATGTTTCCTACATCCATACACATTGCCCTTAGCACACTACAGAGGTCAATATTTCTGTCACTTCACTTACAGCTGGCTACATTACGAAATAATCGTAACATTCTTGACTGAGATATATAACCCAATTCAATCAATAATTCAGATAACAAACAAAAGGTTGTATTCCCGGATATTTGTTATAAGGAAATATGGCTCATGTCTTGCATAGCATTATTCCCCAAACACAAAACGTTTCATGCATAGCATCAAAGTTTCACTAGAGATTTTTGGTTATTTCTAACTTAACATTTAAATGTTCAGAAGTTCGGTAAAACAAACATTCTTACCAACACCCATAAAGGCTGCTCGATGTTTTTGTTATCTTTGTTAATATTTGTGATGCTATTTACATTTACTATTATTTATGGTTTTATGATTTTGTCAAGGTTGTCAACTAGCAAATGCATTTTTCCGGAAAAATTGAATTTTGTCAGTTACATCAAAAAAATTATGTGTTAATTAAGTAATTAATGTGTTTATGGAAAACAGCAAAATGTTGTTAATTATAGGTATTGAAGAGTAGACATTAATGTTTCAGCATCGAATAACGTTATAGAAGAGCCTTCCGTCCACTTGCACGCACATGCAATAAATTCTTCTACGACACATAGGACGCAAGCACCATTGACTCCAAAAGGTAACTATATGATAAATCCAAAACATTTAGTTTTACTTGAATGACATTTACTTTGAAATCATTAAAGCCGTTCTTTACCAAATCGCAGCACGAAGAAATCAATGTACCGACAACACAGCTAGTCACTGTTGACACGCCACAGGTCAATCTATTGCCTGTCTACAAAAGACCATCACAAAAAAGCATTGAAACGTAATCTGTAAAAATCCAATGCCACCACTTGTTTTTCAAATACCAACATTTGATAAAATCTCACAACATGCGCTAAATTCGAAATGAAAAGAAAGTTTGTGACCAGAAACACGCCACTACGACAGTTCTTTGAATTTCTGTGAGGATTCCGTTTTAAATCATATCATTTATATATATTTATTATATAATTAATAAATTCCATCTTTATGATTGGCTAAAACGGTAACACGTGACCATTGGATCTCACATGATATACCACGGATTTTCCAGTGAATATCAAATTCGGTATACGTCATCGATTTTTGTTGACGTTCTCCGTAAAATGATTAGAACGTCATCAATTATGTGTGCGCATTCCGGGATGCGTAGAACGTTGACGTTATGTGTAATTGATTGTGTCTCATCAGGAATGCCATTTATTTTTCCATAGAATCAGATTTAAAAAGTCAGATTGATCTAATTAATGCGGGATAATTTTAGTGTGATCTGCCGATCTCAACCAGGGTGGGCAGGGAAATCTAACATCGGTAAAATAGTTAGATTGCCTGGTCACATGTTTGAGAAAACATTGTCAACCGAAGTGCCACAGTGACTAAATTATATAATAAAACAGTTATGGACTTTTTAGTGGTTGTATATGGTGTGATATTCACCGGAAAAATAAATATTGACCTCGGCTGTCGCCTAGATCAATATTTGTTTTTCCGGTGAATATCACACCATATACAACCACTAAAAAGTCCATAATTGTATAATATATAATAAAAAGGAATTTTACTTTTCATAGGCATAAGAAAAAATTAATAATAATAATAATAATAATAATAATAATAATAATAAATAATAATAATATTAATAAAATTAACAAAAATATAAATACATTGTATATTATATTCCAATACCATTATATGTAAAACATGAATGCAAGTGTTGCAGGTAGCATGTTTTGTAATCTAGGGCTAATGTTTAATTTTAAACGTGCATTTTTATGGACCACCATTTATAACATGTTTGAACCGATTGGGGCCTCCAATAGTACTATGACTACACCATTGGATTGTTTCTCGCTTGACAACACTAGGAATATCATAATCAGTGTCCCAAATTAGTGTTAGTTTGTTTTGCTGTCTGTTTCATCATTGATTTACATTGTGTCATTTTTCTGTTTGCCCAAACATATATTGTTTAGTTTTTGTCTAATTTTAATTACATGTACATAAACGTGCTTTATTTTTTAAAATGAATCCAAAACAAAGATACTGGTCTTTGTCCCAATTCCAATCCCAAAGCAATGTAAATCAATTTAGAACCGATAAATTAAGTAAAGCACGTGACCTTCCGTCAGTGAAACGAGGCCTATTGCTACGGACAGGTAAGTACCTTCTGTTTAACTAGCTACAACTGCCACTTGTGCAACAAAACCGAGAATGAAAGGAACATGAAAATATTGGACGTCAAATATATCTAAGGTCATTTTGATTTGGAGATATTATACTTATCAACAATATTATGATGATGGCCATAAAACATTTTCTAGAGGGCCGTGATAAACCTAGGTATGTAATATTCCTTGGCAACAATTTATTAGTAAGAATTGTACTTCCTTGCATAATGTTCCAATATTGGTAACAAACACTCCAATTGTGTAACAAATACAACATAAGCATGAGATGCAGATATATTGATGTAAAGAAAAGCAATCCTGGTAATAGAAAAATTAAAGTCAAGTTTATCATAAACAAAGCTACCAATGTAGCTAAGAATATGTAACAACAAAGATCAAGGTATACAGAAAAACAACAAATAGTTATACTTCATTTATCCTATTTACAGAACATTCCACAACATCTTCAATAACAATGACAACAACGAGACCCGCGGCCAAGACAACAAAATCAGTGATGCTAAATAATGGTACCATTATTACTTACACTTCTGGAGCAACCGGAGTCACTTCCTTGGTAGAAATTAACGTGTTTAAATTACTATCCGTTTACTCTCCCGTAATGACACAAATATTTCAAAAGTTTTCAATGGCAAGGTTAAAAAACAATTATCATTTACTTACATAAGCCAAGTCGTTGCTAAAAAACCTAATTTCAATCTAATATATGCAATATTACTCCTTTAATACACCAAAACGTATTTTGGGTGGGTGTTTACAATGGTAAAAAATTTGACAAAATGGCGGTGTCTTCTGTGTGATGTAATAATGACGTAAGAATTTATAATTTACGTAGGTGCGTAAGGGGTACAATGAAGGGTAGCTCAAAGATCGGGTTGAGTTTCAATTTACGTCAATTTTTTCAAAGTTTGAAAATGCAGAAAGTTAGTTTAATTTATTAGTTTATTAAATCAATTTGGGTCAATCCAGTTACGCCAAAATGAATCCATTCTTGAGCTGCACTAACCTTTGTAAATAGTCAACTCTTCTGTCATTACTATTTAACATAAAATACCCACCATTTCGTAAAAAATTACTATTGTAAACACCCACCCAAATTAAATTTTGTAGCCTTAAATGATATATAAAGTAAGGATAGAGCCAAAACAGGGATTTTTAGTAACGACTCGGCTCACGTAAGTAAAATAATTATTGATTTGTACCAGTGCTATTGCAATCTATAAAATATTTGCAATCTTGCTTTCTCTGAAAAAGCCTTAACACAGTAATTTGCTAGTTTTAAAGTTTGTGATTTTGACATGGATTGGTTTGCTTGTTTTGGATTATCAAGATTTTTTTTGTAAACGTAAAACAATCCACTCCACTCATATTTCTATCGTCATGTATAAAAGTTAATTTTATCTTTGAATAAACTGACCTTCGTGTCACCTAACTGTTTATGTGTCCCATTTCTATGTGTTGTGTTAAGGTTAAAATTGATACTAGAAGCGGGGACGCTTCAAAACAGTTTACTGTAGTTCGCAGTTATACCATGTGATATCGCTATACCATGTGATACCCACTAACGTTTTGCGGTACACTTGTTTCCAATGTTAATAGAATCGCATAAGGTGACGTCATCTTGTAAAATCCACGTTATTCCCGGAATTTGCAATGTTCATGTTTTCAAAGGGTCCCGCACAAACAATAGGATTTATAGATTAGTTGATTCCATGGCGAAACGCATTATTGAAAATTTGCTTACATTAGAAATGATATTTCTTTAAGAGTAAAATACCCAACAAATTTTAAAAGTTAATTTTTAAATCATCACCCGCTCGCTTCGCAAAGGGTGGGGGGTCGTTATTCCGATTCCCTTAGGAATTCTCTGACCAAGACATGATAATAGGTAATTACTGTTCTATCGCAAATTACTCGGCATTTATAAATGAAAGTCACTTTGTCCTTCAGGGGAGACCTTAAAAACCGATGTGTCACGGAAGGCATGGAACAGTAAATATCCATCCCTGCATGTTACTCTGATCGCACTGCAGAGGTCACTTACCTATAGTTAGCTACGTCTAGATAGAAGTGAAATCTTGACTGGAACGTAAATCTTCATTCAATATTAATCAACTATAAATATATCGTCTCTTTTTAATATTTTCCTGGAATTCTCATCCTTATCAAAAGAGGTTGCACTATGTTCCAGTAATTTGAGAATTATAAATAGTGAATCTAAATGTTTTGTCCCTAGTCATTTACTGAAAGATATGGAACATATGTTATGATTTATACATAGTACTTCTTGAAGGAGCCAACTTCAGATTTTTTTTAAATGGACACTTTAATTCCCAGATTTATTTTCAGGTATAACATGTGATAAACTTGACATTATAACTGCACTTGCACATTCTGAGATAGTAACAAGTCGTCCTGACTTAGTATGTTCTGACGGCAGACATTCCCTATCCGAAGCCGCAGTAATAAAATTATGTAACACAACGGAATCTCGACGCTGGGTAAAGGGTGCACAGGTACATCTATAACCATAATAACAAATTACACTCAGTTGTATCCATATGACTTTTAAACTACTTTAAATTTACACGTATACTAACTAGTGAAATATAGTATAATATGCATTAATTTTTGTAATGAACCTTCAAATAGTTTGTAAATTGTCAACATCTTCCAGTGGTATATCGTCGAGTAATACACGGGTCTGAGTTCACACACGGAAGACTATGTCGGGTAATATCGAATACGAGACCATGTTAGTTTTACTCAATAAAAGTATACACTACACAATCCCAGAGCAAAGTGAAACTTTAAATAATGGCAAATTCCACCACCGAATACAGACCGGGTGCTCCGGAAAGATAAACACCTCAAATCAAAACCTAACATACTAATTATGTCCGAATTACAATCCAGAAGCAAAGTAAAAACATTGGAACTGACAATTTAGGGTAGACACGTGAACTGCCGCCAGGGAAGTGAGGCTAGGTGCACCTGAAGGATAAGCACTTCCTGTTTAGTTAGTTACACCCACCAGTGTGTGATCAAAATCGTGTCAAAGAAACATCAAAATTTAGAAATAAAAAAGAAATAGGACTATGCGACTTAAAACAAACCCCATACATACTGAGACATCACACTTTTCAACAATGTTGCGATGACGGACCTGGGACTTTTTGAGGGACTTTGACTAGGCTTTTTATATCCATGTGTAAAGAATTTATTTGTAAGCAGATTGCTTCGTTGTATAAAGTTTCCATAGTGATAACGAGCTGTACCATAATGCACCAACTGTGAAACAAATACATACACTATATGCAGGAGAAGCAGGTACGTTGATGTATAGATAAGGAAAGTTGACTTGTGTATTAAGATGTGAGCTTAATCCTGCTAATGAGCCAAGATAATGGTGGACGTAAAATATAATTTTAAATTTGTAGGTCATACCTAATTGTTTCCATATAAATCAATACACGGCCATTGCTTCAATAACTGATTCTGGATATTCTAAAGACGGAGTTTCTGGGGTAATGGTGAGCTGTAACTCAACTCATATCAAGGTAATGAAATGATTTGAAGGTAAGGTAATTAGCATTGGAATTGACAAAACAATTGGCGTTCATTACATAGGGGTCTATAAGACATTTCCAACCTACCTGTATACGCTGACTATGACCGTGAATGTAAACTAAAGGAGGGATGCTTTCAAAATTTAAATTTGCATTATACTAGTAAATATAATATATTGCACATATCTACATGTTCATACATATATTATATTATAGTCCGTCCACTATTTGATGGCACAGTGGTTATAAACATGGACAGCTTAAATAACGCAAACAGGTGTAAATAGCGTATATACGTATGAGTATAATCACGCCGGCACACGTTTTATTCTTTACAATTGCCCTAATATTAAAATGAATCACCTATATAGGCAAACAACATTGACCTGTCCGCTTGACTTTTTATTATGAACATTCATATAAGATATTCCACCCAATAAATGGTAATGTTAAGATTTAAGATAATACATACACAGTGCACGTGCCTATTTTATGAATTGAATATCACTCGTGATGTAGTAGACTATATGAAATACGTTCCCTACACATAAACGAACTGATCCATGATAATATTTAAGTTAAAGTTCAATCGGACAGGTCAATGTTGTTTACCTATTCCAGGAGTTCTTTATTATTATTAGTAGTAGTAGAAGTATAGGTAAACATCATTGACCTGTCCGTTTGACCTTTCATCAGGAACATTCATATAGTAGGCTACGCCCAATAAACGGGTGTTAAGATCCAAGTTAATACATACGCAGTGCACAGGTTTACTCTGATGTATACAAAATAAACACATGTGCTCCCTATACACAGATGTACTTGGTCCGTGATAAATATTTAAATGAAAGGTTAAACGGACAGGTCAAAGTTGTTTGCCTATACTAGTAGTAGTAGTAATATATATGAAACAGTAGAGAGTCATGAGAGAAAACTAGGGATAATTGAATGTTGCTGTTGCTGTTGCTGCAAGAGATTGAACTTCTAGTGCTTTTTAAAGGTCTCGTATAGAACCTTAACAATTATATTACAATGGAACTACATACATTCTGCATTTTGTTAGAAGTGATTTTCGTGGCCTTGAGAATGACGCCCAAAGTTTTCGTTACAAGTTTACCAAATTACATATTATACCAGTTTTAATTTTACAGCACTAGACGGCCGTTTCGGAATACAATTCCTCATCAGTAGTGCTTGGACCAAAATTATGAAACCAAAATTATTTTAAAGATGTTAAAAAGCCACCCAAAGGACCAAATATATTTTACCAAATTAAGCTAAGGAAATACTTTGCATGAGGGAGTATATCTTAGTTTTTGAGAAATTTCAAATTTTAACTTGCAGGAAAAAGCATAGAACTTAATTCGGAACTTCAATTTCCTGCCAAATGTTTGATTCAAGCAGCTTAGATTTTTACAAGTATATGTATTCTTTAGTAACCCTTTACAAAAGGCATCAAATAAAAAGAAAAAACTCATAAAATAAGACATAAATGTGAAAAGTTTAACGATGGTATAAATAATATAGAGTGCAAGTTGAACATGCAATCTGGGGAATAAAAATCTACACGACTGTTGGAACACTTTGGAGATTGCTGAGACGTAAATTTTCGTCTGTTGTTGATATTTTCGGCACTTTATCTCTGGTGTAAACGCCTCTTTCGTTGGTAAATGAAAACCATACTTGTAAAACCAGTCTAACTTTATTTTTTAAATTCCGATTTTAAGGGTCTCTAAAAGTTTGTCCAGGATCTTGAATTACAAAGGTAATATAAGACAAGACGGAGCTTTTTGTAATTGATCGTGTTTTATTATTAAAAAACAACCAAGTTTGTGATATAACCCCTCATTTAGTTCACATTCACGGTCATAGTCAGCGTATGCAGGTATGATGGACATGTCTAGTGAGTAATGCATTAACCAATAGTCTAACCGACAGGAATCACATCCGTGACACTGTGGAGTAAAAACTACGGAGACTCGCAAAGCAGTTCCGGAAGGGTAAACACCCCTTGTCTTGCTAGCTACAACCGCCATGTATGAGAGCGTTTAATTATATGTTGCCCAAAATCCATCCATGGGTCATATTAACAGGACTATTGTTATACATAAATTTCCCATGTTGACGTCTATGATAGATAGGTTTATATTTTTATTCTAGAAAGAGTCTTGTTGTTGGCTATTGCAAGCCTTTGCATGTATTGAAAATTTTAAAGTAAACAATTAGATGAGCATTCTTTGTAATATCATATGTTAAGTCGTTTACAATTTCAGTTTTGATTCTTGCCCGTGATTTATTCACTGTACATGTTTTAAAAACCTTCGCATTTATTAATTCATATGTTATACCTTACATAACGACTTCTTTATTTTATAGTTTGCAACTCAAGACTGTAATGGTGGATTAGGACTTATAGAAGTGAATGTATTTGACAAGAATACATACACAAGTAATGCATTGAATTATTATATTATCAACTAGTTTGTTTATGATTTTGATTTTCAATAAATAAAACGCAAGTTGTGTATTGTTCGACTTGGTCAAAGTTGCAGTTATTTAAGAATTGACTGTCATTTTTTCCTGGTTCATCAAGTAATGAACCAGATTTTAAAACTAGCAAATCTGATGAACTGCGAAGCAGTTCATTTTAGATTTGCTAGCTTTAAAATCTGGTTCATTACTTGATGAACCAGGAAAAAATGACAGTCAATTCTTATATTTACAATTTATTCTTTCTTTACGAGAGCAAAATTGCAAATTCCGTTGAATGAAATAAATCCCAATGTTTTGAAAAAGAATTTTTAACGGCGGACGTGACCTGGACATGGAACAGCTGTTCAGAAACATTAAGCCCCGCTCATTTGACGCCATGTCTGGAAGAAACAAAATAGGTCATCAATCTTGGATAATATTTCAAACAAATTTTATTTCAGTCATTGACAAAAAATTACATATTCATATTAATGGTCAAGTTACAGTTACTGAAGGTAGAGCTTGATAAAAAAAAAACAGACTTAATAGACGATAGAGTGCTCGACATCTGGACTTGCGGATTGGTATCCGACTCGGGAGTATTAGTATTCATGCGCGATGTGAAAAACCGATGTTTATGCGAATCATGAAAAAAGAAATCAATCTGGGTTCAACGTAGAAGTTATTTTTCTATTGTAAATATATGTCATACATTTAAAATGCCACATACATAAATTGTACACTTACCCATACGTACAAGTAATGCAATCAAAACCAAACATACCAATCCATATCCAAATTACGATTTCAAAACTAAGAAACTTTGAAACTGGCAAACAAGTTAGCCACGTGAATTTCCATCAAGGAAAGAAGCCTGGATGCTCCAAATGAAAGCACTCCCTTTTTAGCTAGCTACACCCGCCACGTGTAACGTTATGCAATTGAATACTCGATTTATGTAGGTCATTATGCGGTCATAAAATGTACTTGCAACAAAAAGAGGTTGATCAGACAATTGCATCTTGACAACTTAATTGGTACATCCGAAGTAGAGACTATCTGCTTGACAACCAGCTTTACTTGAGTAGTTTTGTCGTATGTGTCGCCAATATAATAAAATGACTCAGGTCAAACCGGGTGATAATTGATCAATTTTATATTAACACATTTTTATAGTACATTTGAACTACATAGGTACTACTGATGCTTTACCCTACTTTTGAGAAACAATAAATATTTTGAAGATTGTAAATTAAACGAGTACAATGCAATAATTCATGAACAAAAAGCAGGATTATGAGCAACTGATGAACTCGTGTAAAAAATGAATAATCTTATGATTGAAAGTCTAAATAAATATAAATGTTCAATTTCTGTAATGCACGGCAAAGAAACAACATTGTATTCTGTGATGGCATGTACTTAAATTGACACTCGTGAAATAAAAACGAAAAAGTTATAAAATTTTGATCAATCGATACACATTGTAGTAAATAGAGCAAGTGGTAGTTGAAACGAAAAGTTAAAACGGAAATCTATACGGACACAGTGTATGTGTCAATTTCAGATATTGAAAATACAGATTTAAGTCTTGTTCAACAGATGTAAATATCATAATACTCATACCGATCCGTGTCAAAATCACGTTCTTAAAGCAAAGTAAAAAAAAAATGAAACTGACACAACAAGTTAAAGACGTAAACTTCACCCAGGGAAGTAAGACTAGGTGCTCTTGAAGGGTAAGCATCTACTGTTTAGCTTGCTACACGCAGCACCTGTGAAATCGAAATTGAGAATGAAAGGAAAACAAACTATTGAATGTAAAATATATCAGGATAATATTGATTACAGAGACATCATACTTGTCATACTTATATTTTGATGACTGTCATAAAATTTTTTGATAGCCCTGATTAGCCTGGACGTGATATCGTGAACCACCAGTAGAGTAGTTTTTTAATAGAATAAATTAGATTGTTTTAAGAAACGACAGTTTTTTGGTTCCAAATGGGACTTTATAGTTCTTCACTCAAACAGTAATCATGTCTTTCTTGTGTAGTACAAATTCAAAGGTCTAATTTCCAGATATTTTGCATCATACGAGAGAAAGTCAGCAAGTACATAGAACAGCGTATCAGCCAAGCGTAACACACTCTTTACTTATTTAGACAACACAACATTCCGCCATTTCAAACATATCAAGTTTATTTGGCACAACATATTATTGTAATTCTCAAAAGCATTCAAAGTTGGTGACCATCAAGCAATGATGGAAAATCAAAATGTTGAGTTTAAGGCAGTAATAAAGTTCCTCACAGTATAGGGATCAAATGCAAAAGAAATTCACCGGCGAATGACCAAGGTGTACGGTAACAGTGGTCCTGCCTAGGCCTATTCCACAGTGGCAAAATGGTCAGCTGAATTTAAACGGTCAGGTCGGCCAGCTGATGCCATCACAAAGGAAACTGTTACGTCTGTGGAGACCCTCATCATGAATGATCGTCGAATTAGGATTGATGACATAGCTACGGAGTGTGACATTTCACATGGAAGTGTATACACGGTTATCCACGAGCATCTTGGGATGTCAAAAGTGTCCGCAAGATGGGTCCCCAGAAACCTTAATGTGCAGGATCGCTTCCAAAGACTCAAGTCAAGTCGGGAGCTTCTTGGCATTTATAATGATAACTCAGAGAGCTTCCATTTACGTTTAGTAACTGGTGATGAAATATGGATTCATCAATGGGACCCAGAAACCAAAAAAGGGTCCATGCAATGGAAGCACCCTGTCTCACCCCAACAAAGAAATTCAAAACCCAACCATCAGCTGGCAAAGTCATGGCCACTGTGGTTTGGGATTCTAAGGGTGTTCTGTTAATCAATTATAAACCTGCTGGAATCTCTATCACTGGATGGGAAAGTTGAGCAGAGGGGTATTGCTTCTTTACGACAATGCTCCTGTGCACAAGTCAAGAGTTGCACAAGCAGCGATTCGTGAATGCAAGTTCGAACAACTTAATCACCCACCCTACAGTCCCGATTTGGAAACCAGTGATTATTTCTTATTAAGAAATTTGAAATCCGATTTACGGGGAATCAGATTTCCTGATGATGACGGACTTAAGGCTGCCACAGAGGCATGGTTTCAGGACCAAACCGAAGACTTCTATTTCAAAGGTATAGACAGTCTGAAAGAAAAGTGGGCTAAGTGCATTGGGGTAAATGGGGACTATATTGAATAATAATAATAAAATGTATAGTTTTTTGCGGCAATATATACCCCGTTCTATGAACTTTTTGACCTCCTCTTGTACAATTAATTTTCTAATTACAATCAAACATGTTTTAATTACAACACAAGGGAACCAATAAAAGTTATCTTTTAAAGACAGGTGGTCCTTACATACAGGAACAAATAAAATGAATAAAGATCAAATGGAATGCATTTATACTGGTCTTTAAAAGCAGGTGGTCCTTATATATAGATGGCTTTATTGAAGACAGATTCGACTGTCATTTGTTGTATGGGATTACAACATTTAGAAATTTAAAATGGGTTAAGGCCAAGAGGTACAAATGGATGCCAACGTTACGCACGGTGTGTACAAATCAACATGTATGCGCTCTGATAGTATTATATTAAGTCCTAACTTACAGTAACTGTAATAATTTTTGATAAATTATTACAGGGAATAAAATAGATTATAACTATCAATAAAAAGATTAAATGAAAATATACTAGAAAAGCATTGTAAATACAGTACACGGATAAATTCAACCGATGATTCACTTAGAATTGCCTTTGATACCTTCAATTGATAAAGACGTTTTTTCACAAAATTTAATTGAGATCTTTTTTAATATTGATTCGATTTTCAAAATTCTTTCAGATTTTAAAAAAATAGAATTTTCATATTTTTATACACTATGACTTTATATATATATATACAATGGTGTCATAAAAATTAATACTGAAATAAGGGGTTTGTTTTTAATGACGCGCGGAATTTCTGAATGACGTGTTTTATAGCTCGGTGGTTTTCAATCTCTTTTCTGGCAAAGTAAAAAGTTTCAATTAAAATGATTTTTTTCACTCCAGTGGAGATCGTGTCTCAATAGTTCAATATCTTTTAAATATTTCAAATGAAGCCATTAACAATATTTCCCCGATTCTGATTGCATTTTTGAATTATCAATATTGACTCAATTCGGATGATAAGGCTTTGTTCTTCTGCTATTCCGAAATAATAATGTTTCTTTATATCATTATTTCTGTAATTTAAGTAACTAGGAATACAAAATAATCTAATTTATAAAGGAATCTGTATACAAATCATTAAAATAAAGTATTTACTATTTCAGCAACACGCACAAATACAACTCGATGACGTTAAAAAAGTTCGCAAGTTTGCCGATTATTTTACAATATCGTCAAAAATCATGATGTTATTGCTAATTTTGGCCATATTTTTGCATCGGATTACGTCTTTGAAGTTTTATAGCGGAATATCGAGCAAGGGGACATATATGTTTTTCTTTACATTTTCAGAAAATTCAAATTTTTAACTACATGTACATTTTTTTAGTTTTTCAAAAACTTGTAGGGCAAACTGTTATTTTTCCACACTTTTTTTTAATTTTCCAGAGCTTGATAATTTGCGATTTCCTATTTAGCCCATGTTAAATTTCCAAAATTTGTTACATTTTTACTCTTTATAGCTAAAAAAGTAAGAAGGGGACCCCTATATTTTCTACATTTTCAGATGCGCATCAAAAAGATTTACAAGTATGAAAAACAAACTTGTAGGATAGTGCCCATTTATACCACTTGGCCTTAAAGATATGGCGTATCATGTGGGAAAAATCACGAGAAAATCCAATTAGAATGTTAAAGTGCTTCTTAAGTAAAAAGTTGAACTAGTTCATTTTTAACATGCGCGTCTTATCATCGTTCTGCATATAGACTAGTGTGTAGGCTTTAAAAATCATTGACATGCGTCAAGATATGAGCGAGGATTTTGCATATGGAACAGCAATATGGTAAGTACAGAAACATATTTTATTTCTGCTTATAAAATAATTTCTTCACATTACCTATTTCCATAACTTTGTCAACGCACTAATAATGGGGAATATAATTCTGAAACGGCCACTTGTACTACCTATTTAAAACGGTTTGTAATAATAGACTAGCACATTTTCAGAAAAGTTGTCGTTTTAAAGAAGAAGAGGCATTTTTTAGTAAAAGCAAACCATATATCCTTTTTACCTAATTTAGGTGTGCTGAGGATACCAAACTGAAAAATTGCTCTAAAAAGGTCAACATTTTAAAAACACAATGGCCGCCAAAATCAAAATGCTTATTTGCATGAAAGTCGATATAAAAGTTTTTTAGTGGCAAGAAACAGCTGTTAACCAAAGATTGTAATAGTTCATTAATACTTGGGTGTTAATGAGCAAAGAAATTTAAAAAAGGCCTATGCATCTCGTTGCTTACCTGAAAACATTTAAAAAATCTTGAAATTTTACGGACAACAACACCTTCGTTGATAATCATATACAAAATTTGCTACGGAGTTAGATCTTGAGATGTTGATAATGTTTTGCAGCTTGGTATTTTTATCTATTGATACTACTTTTTAAAAATATTGTCAAACCACAACTTCGCAAAATATTATACTTTAGGGGTGACAACTCCTTTATGGATCATCATATGTTTCAAACATTGCTACTTAGCTTGTCATGTTTATTATTTTTCAATGTATTGCTTTTATATAACACTAACAGTTTTCAAATAGCAACAAAACCAGCAAAATTTGCAAAAATATTTTTGAGAGGCTATAAGCGACAAAGATCATTATGAAAAAATGTAATATATTTTACTCCTGAACGAAGTTCACATGATCAACTTAAACCAATGTTAAAAGTTTTCGTTTTTGTTTTTGAATTGTAATTTGAACATGGGACTGTATGTTTCTGTTTGATGAAATGAATTGAATGAAGTATAACACACAACATGCTGAAACACTGATTTATCAAGATCAGAGTGCGAGTCAAATAGCTTACAAAACCGAAGCATGTGTTTGCACCAAATGCTTAATTTTTTTCATTTTCATCAAACACAAATGTCCAAATCACCATTCAAAAGCAAAGTAAAAACTTTGAAGTAAAATAAGAACTCACAATCAGGAAATTGAGGGCGGTTGTACCGGAAGTGTAAGCACAATTATATATTTCTCAGTACAAACTGTTAATTATTCGGATGAGTATTCATTTTATATAATTTACAACATTTTTTAGGGTCGTCTTGCAAATTTTGATGAATAACACTTTCTGACATATTACGATTCCACCATGATTTACTAGATGACTTACTAGATCGGTGTAATTATGCGTAAATTTGATGGTAAGATTTGGATTCCTATGATCATGTTATCGGTCGTGTTGAAATTAAAATAAGATTATTGCAACTTAAAAACATATATACGACAATACCTAATGAGACCTGTTTTACCCTCCAGGACTACAACCAAAAACTAAATTATAATAGATTTTTCATTTTTCAGAATCAACGTCAATTGTTTTCCATAGTCTTGCTATCCATTGGAGTCTCAACGGCTTTCACGTGTAAAATTTGTCCAAGAAGTCATGGGTTTTGTTTAAGAAGAAGAACATGCGGGTCTGGTGATTTAAGTCTTCAACATTCCGAATTGTATTCCGATATTGTTAAAAATTTGGAACACATGTTAAGCGGCGAGCGATGTGCGCATCATTCCGACTGCACCTTTTTCCATAATATTCGCAATATTCATATTATTGAATACAATAATATCTTTTTTAAATACTTCCAATACGACGAGGATCAGGTATGTTTACTTATTTGTTCAATATACTGTGAGTGTACTAATTTTCGTTTATTTCGCGATAAAAATTTCCGCGTAAAATAATACATTAAAGTACATAGCCACCATCGATATTGTCTGAAGACACAACCGCAAAATTGTTTTCTTGAAATTGAGTGCGTTCAATGTATGTAGCTGTTGAATCTTTTTTTCTATTTTGTTTCTCTCTCTTACATAATACATTAAAGTACATAGCCACCATCGATATTGTCTGAAGACACAACCGCAAAATTGTTTTCTTGAAATTGAGTGCGTTCAATGTATGTAGCTGTTGAATCTTTTTTTTTCTATTTTGTTTCTCTCTCTTACATAATACATTAAAGTACATAGCCACCATCGATATTGTCTGAAGACACAACCGCAAAATTGTTTTCTTGAAATTGAGTTCGTTCAATGTATGTAGCTGTTAAATCTTTTTTTCTATTTTGTTTCTCTCTCTTACATAATACATTAAAGTACATAGCCATCATCGATATTGTCTGAAGACACAACCGCAAAATTGTTTTCTTGAAATTGAGTTCGTTCAATGTATGTAGCTGTTGAATCTTTTTTCCTATTTTGTTTCTCTCTCTTACATAATACATTAAAGTACATAGCCACCATCGATATTGTCTGAAGACACAACCGCAAAATTGTTTTCTTGAAATTGAGTGCGCTCAATGTATGTAGCTGTTGAATCTTTTTTTTTCTATTTTGTTTCTCTCTCTTACATAATACATTAAAGTGCATAGCCACCATCGATATTGTCTGAAGACACAACCGCAAAATTGTTTTCTTGAAATTGAGTGCGTTCAATGTATGTAGCTGTTGAATCTTTTTTTCTATTTTGTTTCTCTCTCTTACATAATACATTAAAGTACATAGCCACCATCGATATTGTCTGAAGACACAACCGCAAAATTGTTTTCTTGAAATTGAGTGCGTTCAATGTATGTAGCTGTTGAATCTTTTTTTCTATTTTGTTTCTCTCTCTTACATAATGCATTAAAGTACATAGCCACCATCGATATTGTCTGAAGACACAACCGCAAAATTGTTTTCTTGAAATTGAGTGCGTTCAATGTATGTAGCTGTTGAATCTTTTTTTCTATTTTGTTTCTCTCTCTTACATAATGCATTAAAGTACATAGACACCATCGATATTGTCTGAAGACACAACCGCAATTTTTTTTCTTGAAATTGAGTGCGTTCATTGTATGTAGCTGTTGAATCTTTTTTTTCTGTTTTGTTTCTCTCTCTTGTCGAGTTTATGTTTTTAAGTATTCAAATGTAAATACTTTTAATGTATACAGTGTTTGCTCTAATATCTCAAGATGGGCGCAAAGAATAGAAAACAATTATAGTACATGTAGTTACAAAACATGTATTTTAATAAACAGAAAATAGAGACATATAAAGTTGCAAGGCATGATAAATCTTTTGACTACAGATGGAATGTTGCAAATTTAACAACTTCGCTGTACAAAATATTCCTGACCTGGTATCGAAAAAGGAGTTACAATATTTCATTCACAAAATTGTAGCGATTCAGATGTTTAGTTTAATAAAACTCTTCTTTGTGTATGCATTTGTAAAATTTAATAGAAAGGTCCCGAAAATATATAGATGTGCTATTCTTGACCTATCAATATAGTATAGACGCCTGAAAATTAGTTCGGATTTAAAGTCTACTATCTTTTTTTAAACATTAATCTTATATCATCGTACAGTAAATGGAATCTTTCTACTTTTTAGAAATAACATTCTATTTGAGTGTACTCATTCCGTATTATGAATGAGAGTAAGGAATAGCAAATTGAATGAACTGCGAAACAGTTCATGTTAAATATGCTATTCCTGACTGTGATTCATAATACCGAATGAATACACTCAAATAGAATGTTATTTCTTATATTTACAATCATAAAAAATATTGTTATAACTTAAAACTATCGCTACAATGATTTATTTTATCCAAAATTCCGACAAAAATATGGGCCTTTTTCCAAATAAGGATAGACACGTCGGAACTAGGTTAGAATTCTGTAAAATCAAACAATACGTGACCTAACACAATGATGTTGTATGACATAATAGGATAGTTAAACGTTACGTCATCAGAGTTCATTACCCACACCGTATTGAAGAGCGATTGAATGCTAGCGAAAACAAATACGTTCCTCTAAACAAAGTCAATTCCCATTTCATTTAAATTGCTTAAACTGACTTTTACAGCAACGGGAAAACTAGAAACCACAAAACCATTTCTTTGGCTAAATGATTTATAATACCACTCAGTCTGTAGAAGTTCTGCATTAGCAAAAGAGTACTACAATAATTTTGAAAAAAATTAATGAAGAGAAATTTGACAGAAGAGGGACACTGATAACGTATGTGACATAATGGAATACATGTACTTCAAATGTGACATAATGTGATACATGTACTTCAAATGTGACATTATGTGATACATGTACTTCAAATGTGACATAATGGGATACACGTACTTCAAATGTGACATAATGCGATACATGTACTTCAAATGTGACATAATGGGATACATGTACTTCAAATGTGACATAATGTGATACATGTACTTCAAATGTGACATAATGGGATACATGTACTTCAAAGGTGACATAATGGGATACATGTACTTCAAATGTGACATAATAGGATACACGTACTTCAAATGTGACATAATGTGGTACATGTACTTCAAATGTGACATAATGTGATACATGTACTTCAAATGTGACATAATGTGATACATGTACTTCAAATGTGACATAATGGGATACACGTACTTCAAATGTGACATAATGTTATACATGTACTTCAAATGTGACATAATGGGATACATGTACTTCAAATGTGACATAATGGGATACATGTACTTCAAATGTGACATAATGTGATACATGTACTTCAAATGTAACATAATGGGATACATGTACTTCAAAGGTGACATAATGGGATACATGTACTTCAAATGTGACATAATAGGATACACGTACTTCAAATGTGACATAATGTGATACATGTACTTCAAATGTGACATAATGTGATACATGTACTTCAAATGTGACATAATGGGATACATGTACTTCAAATGTGACATAATGTGATACATGTACTTCAAATGTAACATAATGGGATACATGTACTTCAAAGGTGACATAATGGGATACATGTACTTCAAATGTGACATAATAGGATACATGTACTTCAAATGTGACATAATGGGATACACGTACTTCAAATGTGACATAATGTGATACATGTACTTCAAAGGTGACATAATGGGATACATGTACTTCAAATGTGACATAATGGGATACATGTACTTCAAAGGTGACATAATGGGATACATGTACTTCAAAGGTGACATAATGGGATACATGTACTTCAAAGGTGACATAATGGGATACATGTACTTCAAAGGTGACATAATAGGATACATGTACTTCAAATGTGACATAATGGGATACACGTACTTCAAATGTGACATAATGTGATACATGTACTTCAAATGTGACATAATAGGATACATGTACTTCAAATGTGACATAATGGGATACACGTACTTCAAATGTGACATAATGGGATACATGTACTTCAAAGGTGACATAATGGGATACATGTACTTCAAATGTAACATAATAGGATACACGTACTTCAAATGTGACATAATGTGATACATGTACTTCAAATGTGACATAATGGGATACATGTACTTCGAATGTGACATAATGTGATACATGTACTTCAAATGTAACATAATGGGATACATGTACTTCAAAGGTGACATAATGGGATACATGTACTTCAAATGTGACATAATAGGATACACGTACTTCAAATGTGACATAATGTGATACATGTACTTCAAATGTGACATAATGTGATACATGTACTTCAAATGTGACATAATGGGATACATGTACTTCAAATGTGACATAATGGGATACACGTACTTCAAATGTGACATAATGTTATACATGTACTTCAAATGTGACATAATGGGATACATGTACTTCGAATGTGACATAATGGGATACATGTACTTCGAATGTGACATAATGGGATACATGTACTTCAAATGTGACATAATGGGATACATGTACTTCAAATGTGACATAATGGGATACATGTACTTCAAATGTGACATAATGGGATTCATGTACTTCAAATGTGACATAATTGGATACATGTACTTCAAATGTGACATAATGGGATACATGTACTTCAAATGTGACATAATGGGATTCATGTACTTCAAATGTGACATAATTGGATACATGTACTTCAAATGTGACATAATGGGATACATGTACTTCAAATGTGACATAATGGGATACATGTACTTCAAATGTGACATTATAGGATACATGTACTTCAAATGTCATTTATGTTATACTTTGCTGATCAATATGTTACTTACGATATGGGTAACTTTGATTTAGTATTAGATAAATTTTGTTGATGGCGAGATATATATTCAAAATTAGATCTTGATATTTTATATTACATAAGTGATACTATGAAGATGTAGGCAAACAACATTGACCTGTCAGATTGACCTTTTAGTAGGGATATTGATATAGGAGGGTCAACCGAATATATGGAACGTGTCGGTATTCGCAAGGTATATAAAACACACGGATTTACACCTATAGTAAATGAAGATTAATATTCCTGTAGTGTCTCAAACCATCGATCCTTGATTCTACGTACGGATATGTGTATAAAACTAGTGCTTCTTAATATAGACGAAACAAATACTAAATGGTGTTCATCTGTAGTTAAATGTTCTGGTGTTCATCTATATTGTTAAATGTTCTGGTGTTCATCTATAGTTAAATGTCCCGGTGTTCATCTATATAGTTAAATGTTCTGGTGTTCATCTATATAGTTAAATGTTCTGGTGTTCATCTATAGTTAAATGTTCTGGTGTTCATCTATATAGTTAAATGTTCTGGTGTTCATCTATATAGTTAAATGTTTTGGTGTTCATCTATAGTTAAATGTTCTGGTGTTCATCTATAGTTAAATGTTCTGGTGTTCATCTATAGTTAAATGTTCTGGTGTTCATCTATTGTTAAATGTTCTGGTGTTCATCTATAGTTGAATGTTCTGGTGTTCATCTATATAGTTAAATGTTCTGGTGTTCATCTATAGTTAAATGTTCTGGTGTTCATCTATAGTTAAATGTTCTGGTGTTCATCTATAGTTAAATGTTCTGGTGTTCATCTATTGTTAAATATTCTGGTGTTCATCTATAATTAAATGTTCTGGTGTTCATCTATATAGTTAAATGTTCTGATGTTCATCTATAGTTAAGTGTTCTGGTGTTCATCTATATAGTTAAATGTTCTGGTGTTCATCTATAGTTAAATGTTCTGGTGTTCATCTATAGTTAAATGTTCTGGTGTTCATCTATATAGATAAATGTTCTGATGTTCATCTATATAGTTAAATGTTCTGGTGTTCATCTATAGTTAAATGTTCTGGTGTTCATCTATAGTTAAATGTTCTGGTGTTCATCTATATAGTTAAATGTTCTGGTGTTCATCTATTGTTAGATATTCTGGTGTTCATCTATATAGTTAAATGTTTTGGTGTTCATCTATAGTTAAATGTTCTGGTGTTCATCTATAGTTTAATGTTCTGGTGTTCATCTATATAGTTAAATGTTCTGATGTTCATCTATATAGTTAAATGTTCTGGTGTTCATCTATAGTTAAATGTTCTGGTGTTCATCTATAGTTAAATGTTCTGGTGTTCATCTATATAGTTAAATGTTTTGGTGTTCATCTATAGTTAAATGTTCTGATGTTCATCTATATAGTTAAATGTTTTGGTGTTCATCTATAGTTAAATGTTCTGATGTTCATCTATATAGTTAAATGTTTTGGTGTTCATCTATAGTTAAATGTTCTGGTGTTCATCTATATAGATAAATGTTCTGATGTTCATCTATATAGTTAAATGTTCTGGTGTTCATCTATAGTTAAATGTTCTGGTGTTCATCTATAGTTAAATGTTCTGGTGTTCATCTATAGTTAAATGTTCTGATGTTCATCTATATAGTTAAATGTTTTGGTGTTCATCTATAGTTAAATGTTCTGGTGTTCATCTATATAGTTAAATGTTCTGGTGTTCATCTATATAGTTAAATGTTCTGATGTTCATCTATATAGTTAAATGTTCTGGTGTTCATCTATAGTTAAATGTTCTGGTGTTCATCTATAGTTAAATGTTCTGGTGTTCATCTATATAGTTAAATGTTCTGGTGTTCATCTATATAGATAAATGTTCTGGTGTTCATTTATAGTTAAATGTTCTGGTGTTCATCTATACTTAAATTTCTGGTGTTCATCTATATAGTTAAATGTTCTGGTGTTCATCTATAGTTAAATGTTCTGGTGTTCATCTATATAGTTAAATGTTCTGGTGTTCATCTATAATTAAATGTTCTGGTGTTCATCTATAGTTAAATGTTCTGGTGTTCATCTATTGTTAAATATTCTGGTGTTCATCTATAGTTAAATGTTCTGGTGTTCATCTATATAGTTAAATGTTCTGGTGTTCATCTATAGTTAAATGTTCTGGTGTTCATCTATAGTTAAATGTTCTGGTGTTCATCTATACTTAAATGTTCTGGTGTTCATCTATATAGCTAAATGTTCTGGTGTTCATCTAAAGTTAAATGTTCTTGTGTTCATCTATAGTTAAATGTTCTGGTGTTCATCTATTGTTACATGTTCTGGTGTTCATCTATAGTTAAATGTTCTGGTGTTCATCTATATAGTTAAATGTTCTGGTGTTCATCTATAGTTAAATGTTCTGGTGTTTATCTATATAGCTAAATGTTCTGGTGTTCATCTATAGTTAAATGTTCTGGTGTTCATATATAGTTAAATGTTCTGGTGTTCATCTATAGTTAAATGTTCTGGTGTTCATCTATAGTTAAAGTTCTGGTGTTCATCTATAGTTAAATGTTCTGGTGTTCATCTATAGTTAAATGTTCTGGTGTTCATCTATAGTTAAATGTTCTGGTGTTCATTTATAGTTAAATGTTATGGTGTTCATCTATATAACTAAATGTTCTGGTGTTCATCTATAGTTAAATGTTCTGGTGTTCTTCTATAGTTAAATGTTCTGGTGTTCATCTATAGTTAAATGTTCTGGTGTTCATCTTTTGTTACATGTTCTGGTGTTCATCTATAGTTAAATGTTCTGGTGTTCATCTATATAGTTAAATGTTCTGGTGTTCATCTATAGTTAAATGTTCTGGTGTTCATCTATATAGTTAAATGTTCTGATGTTCATCTATAGTTAAATGTTCTGGTGTTCATCTATATAGTTAAATGTTCTGGTGTTCATCTGTATAGGTAAATGTTCCGGTGTTCATCTATAGTTAAATGTTCTGGTGTTCATCTATAGTTAAATGTTCTGGTGTTCATTTATAGTTAAATGTTCTGGTGTTCATCTATATAGCTAAATGTTCTGGTGTTCATCTATAGTTAAATGTTCTGGTGTTCATCTATAGTTAAATGTTCTGGTGTTCATCTATAGTTAAATGTTCTGGTGTTCATCTATTGTTACATGTTCTGGTGTTCATCTATAGTTAAATGTTCTGGTGTTCATCTATATAGTTAAATGTTCTGGTGTTCATCTATAGTTAAATGTTCTGGTGTTCATCTATATAGTTAAATGTTCTGGTGTTCATCTATAGTTAAATGTTCTGGTGTGCATCTATAGTTAAATGTTCTGGTGTTCATCTATAGTTAAATGTTCTGGTGTTCATCTATACTGAAATGTTCTGGTGTTCATCTATATAGTTAAATGTTCTGGTGTTCATCTATAGTTAAATGTTCTGGTGTTCATCTATAGTTAAATGTTCTGGTGTTCATCTATAGTTAAATGTTCTGGTGTTCATCTATAGTTAAATGTTCTGGTGTTCATCTATATAGTTAAATGTTCTGGTGTTCATCTATAGTTAAATGTTCTGGTGTTCATCTATACTAAAATGTTCTGGTGTTCATCTATATAGTTAAATGTTCTGGTGTTCATCTATAGTTAAATGTTCTGGTGTTCATCTATAGTTAAATGTTCTGGTGTTCATCTATAGTTAAATGTTCTGGTGTTCATCTATATAGTTAAATGTTCTGGTGTTCATCTATAGTTAAATGTTCTGGTGTTCATCTATATAGTTAAATGTTCTGGTGTTCATCTATAGTTAAATGTTCTGGTGTTCATCTATAGTTAAATGTTCTGGTGTTCATCTATACTTAAATGTTCTGGTGTTCATCTATAGTTAAATGTTCTGGTGTTCATCTATAGTTAAATGTTCTGGTGTTCATCTATAGTTAAATGTTCTGGTGTTCATCTATAGTTAAATGTTCTGGTGTTCATCTATAGTTAAATGTTCTGGTGTTCATCTATACTTAAATGTTCTGGTGTTCATCTATAGTTAAATGTTCTGGTGTTCATCTATAGTTAAATGTTCTGGTGTTCATCTATATAGTTAAATGTTCTGGTGTTCATCTATAGTTAAATGTTCTGGTGTTCATCTATATAGTTAAATGTTCTGATGTTCATCTATAGTTAAATGTTCTGGTGTTCATCTATAGTTAAATGTTCTGGTGTTCATCTATACTTAAATGTTCTGGTGTTCATCTATAGTTAAATGTTCTGGTGTTCATCTATAGTTAAATGTTCTGGTGTTCATCTATAGTTAAATGTTCTGGTGTTCATCTATACTTAAATGTTCTGGTGTTCATCTATATAGTTAAATGTTCTGGTGTTCATCTATAGTTAAATGTTCTGGTGTTCATCTATAGTTAAATGTTCTGGTGTTCATCTATATAGTTAAATGTTCTGATGTTCATCTATAGTTAAATGTTCTGGTGTTCATCTATATAGTTAAATGTTCTGGTGTTCATCTATAGTTAAATGTTCTGGTGTTCATCTATATAGTTAAATGTTCTGGTGTTCATCTATATTGTTAAATGTTCTGGTGTTCATCTATAGTTAAATGTTCTGGTGTTCATCTATAGTTAAATGTTCTGGTGTTCATCTATAGTTAAATGTTCTGGTGTTCATCTATATAGTTAAATGTTCTGGTGTTCATTTATAGTTAAATGTTCTGGTTTGTCATTAATATTTAAATTAAAGGTCAAGCGGACAGGTCAATGTTGTTTGTTTATATATTTGTATTACCAAATGTATATATTCAATGTTTACAGTGCGCCATATTGTTAGCATCTGCTGTTACTTGTAAGGACGACTGTTGTAGTAAGTATTCTATTCATAACCATACACGGCATTGAATAAGTTGTGTTAAGGATAAACCACTTTGGTTAAGGTGTGTCTAGTTCCTTGCTATGGAATATAATTACAATTTTTGGTAAAAAAAAATCGGATTTTACACTATTTGTCTATTTGTTCCGTTACCTGTGGTTTAGTTACATTCCGTTACCTGTGGTTTAGTTACATTCCGTTACCTGTGGTTTAGTTACATTCCGTTACCTGTGGTTTAGTTACATTGATCATTTTTCCAGAACTGTTTTTGTTAGTAAACTGTTTTGGTAGCGGATGTAGCTGGCTTAACAGAAGACGCTTACCATTCCGGAGCACATGGTTTCACTTCCCAGGTGAAAATGACGTATCAACAATATTTACCAGTCAAACATGATGGAATATATACGATCTTTACCGTTTATCTAGCTAAACAGAAGACGCTTACCATTCCGGAGCACCTGGAATCTTTTCCCAGGTGGAAATGACGTTTGAACAAAATTTACTGGTTTTTCAAAGTATTTCTAATTGTGATCTAAACATGGACCTGTTTGTATTTTATTTGATTATATTATCATTTATAAACGATGTTTCAATACAATCGTAATGGAATATATACGATCCTTACCGTTTCGTTATCGATATAAACATAACTATTTAAAGCATTTTACAATTTTTGAAAAAAATAAAAATAAATGTTAAGTAAAAACCAAACATAAGAAACTATGTCCAAACCACAATCACAAAGCACTGTAAAAACCTTGGAGTTGGCAAGTTAGGTTAAACACGTGAACTTTCAACAAGGAAATAAGGTTGGGTGCTCCGGGGAGGTAAAACACCTTATGTTTAGCTAGCTGCACCCACAACATATGTAATCAAAGTTGGGAATGCAAGGAATATGGAACTATGGGAGACAAAATATATCCTTGGTAAGTTTGAATACAGATAGATTACATTGATTGATATAACTGTGATGATCGCCATAAAACATTTTGAGGGCAATAATAAGGCTAGGCTTTAGTAACCAATTACTTTATTTCCTTATTCATTTTGACTGCTCTGCTTGAAACTAAAATGAATATAAATATATAGTTTGAAAAAAAAACGTTCGGGGTTTGGTAGGGAAAGCATGAATGTGGTTTATCGTTATTCCAATATTACCACCTTTCTTATATTTTCCTTCATTATCTCTTTGTGACAGTATTAGACCACTTAGTTCCCTCAATTTAACACCGGAGTTTATATCCAAATGTAATTCTGTCATGATTATAAATATTATGAATTGAATCAAATCAGAGTTAGATAATTCATTTTCCGGAAAATGTATTAAAATCATTGTAACTCTTTGTATTAATGAATATATCCATTTTAATTTTAAACTGAAGGGGCTATTATAAAATCTGTTTCCAACGTAAAATGACTTTTCCTCACTTACCAATAATTGAGCATTTTTAAAATATAAGGTAGTATTTTCCGTATATTATTTTTATTGTATATATTTATTTATTCATTTATTTATTATTTTTTTTGCTTTAATGTGGTTTCGGATTCTATTCAAAATATATGTATTTCGTAATTTTGGACCAAGCATTACATATTGTGGCAGTTTTATGTGTACAATACTAGATAGCCGTTTCAGAATACAATTCCTCATTAGTATATATCATTCTGAAACGACTGTGTAGTGGTAAAACCTTAAAACAGGTTTATTAATAATCAATATTATTCATATATTTTATATTTGCATTATCATTTTAGTAATATTTGGAATGTTTATAAACATATATTTAACTAGTTTTTAATCATCAGATGTGTAATTACATTTATATATTTACAGAATCCACTGACAGTGCCATTACAAGCTTTTCTTCAATAAACCCGTCCTCTTGTGAAATATGTTCAGCCCGTCATCATCACAGCTTTTGTGGCAACCAGAACCATAACTGTGGTGTTGGTATCATAAGCTTACCACAGTCGGGTGTATATCACAATTTAATGGATGTGACAGAACATCGCGGATGTCATCCCCATTTTGAATGTATTCAATATTCACAATTGAGAAATGTTCATATAGTGGAACAAAATGGAAGGATTTACAAATATATGCAGCATGGCATTACAGTATGTTATGAAAATTGATATTGCATGGTGAACATAAAATTCTCTTGAAAGTATTTATACGCTATCATGGTAGACGTTCGTTCTTATACGAGAACTTAATACAACAAAAGAAACAGCTTACTAATGATTTTTGATGCAAGGATATTGAAAGCTTAAGCTTATCAAGACCCTCAAAAAGTCTTGTGACCGTCGTCACAATATTGTTGATAAGTATTATGTCTTTATATACAAAGTTACCATAGATAGATTTGAACTCCAATTGATCCATGTTCCTTTCTATCTTAATTCTGACGTGGCATGTGTGGCTAGCTAAACAGGAAGTATTACCCTTACGAAGCACCTGGCCTCAGGTGGAAGTTTTACGTGTTTAGCTTATTGGACGGTTACAAAGATTTTACATTGCTTTCGATAGCGACTTGGATATGTTTTTGTTCGTTTACTATAAAATTATAGAAATTATCATGATGCGAGATTTGCAATCACAATATCTCCATCTTGATTTTAAAATGTCCATTGAGTCAGCTATCCTTTTGTAGTGAAATGTCTTTTAAACAAACGACAAGCATCCCTAGCAATACAGTTTAAAGTTTTAAGTCTCAGTAATAGGAATTTAATTTATACATATACGAGGGGAGGTCAAAACGCTCATAGAATGAGGTGATTAAGTTGTTCGAACTTTCCTTCACGAATCGCTGCTTGTGCAGTCCTTGACTTGTGCACAGAAGCATTGTCGTGAAGAAGCAATACCCCTCGGCTCAATTGTCCCCTACTTTTTAATTGAATAACAGTTCTCAGTTGCTTCATTAGATCATCATAGTAACATCCAGTGATAATGATTCCAGTAGGTTTCTAATTGATTAACAGAACACCCTTAGAATCCCAAAACACAATGGCTATGACTTTGCCAGCTGATGGTTGGTTTTTAATTTTTTTGTGGGGGGTGAGCCAGGGTGCTTCCATTGCATGGACTCTTTTTTGGTTTCTGGGTCCCAATGATGAATCCATGTTTCATCATCAGTTACTAAACGTAAATGGAAGCTCTCCGGGTTATAATTATAAATGCCAGGAAGCTCCCCACTTGACTGGAGTCTTTTGAAGGCATCCTGCATATTAAGGTTTCTGGGGACCCATCTTGCGGATACTTTTGACATCCCAAGATGCTCGTAGATAACCGTGTATACACTTCCATGTGAAATGTCACGCTCCCTAGCTATATATTCTACGATCATTCATAATGAGGGTCTCCACAGACGTGACAATTTCCTTTTTGATGGCATCAGCTGGCCGACATGACCGTGGGTCATCCTTCAGCGAGTAGCGCCCACATTTAAAGTCAGCTGATTATTTTGCTACTGTGGAATAGGCAGGACCACTGTCACTGTACACCTCGGCCATTCGCCGTAGAATTTCTTTGGTATTGATCCCTCTACTGTTAGGAATTTTATCACTGTCCTAAACTCAACATTTTGATTTTCCATCATTGCTTGATGGTCACCAACTTTGAATGCTTTTGTGAATTACACAAATATGTTGTGACAAATAAACGTGATATTTTTAAAATGGCGGAATGTTGTGTTGTCTAAATAAGTAAAGAAAATGTGTGTTACCCTTGGCTGAATACGCTGTTCTATGAACTTTCTGACTTCCCTTCGTATATTATTACCTTACCAGTTTTAGGTTTGCAGCAGTAGAAGGCCGTTTAGGAATATAATTTTCTATATGAAAAGCTCGAGCCATAATTTGTGGTGATCCAAATGCTAATATAAGAAAACAGAAGGGCAAAAATATATTTTGCGATATTCTCAACACTTAAGGTATATTACATCATGCAAAGTATTTCCTTAGCTTTTCCTTAAATATAATTTTGTCCTTTGGATATTTTTCAACCCCTTGAAAATATATTGGGTTTATAATTTTGGTCCAAGCACTACTAATGAGAAATTGTATTCTTAATCGTCCGTCTAGTGCTGTAAAATTAACATTGATAAAATATGTAAATAATTATTAATTCGTCATTTTATAGTGTTCCATATTTGACACAGAAGATATTTACTGCCACCATGGTTGTTGTGGTAAGTTCAAGTTTTTACAAACGTCTTAATCAATATATATGATCATGCTAACATGGAAGACAGGGAGTGTATAGACATAACTATATAAGCATTAAACATTAAATATAATTTTAGTGTTGATAAGTATCTATATTATGATCGGAAAAAGCAGGATCTAAGTTTTGTATTTGATTTAGGTCCACAATATTTCATAATACCGAGATTAATGGATACGAGTTAAATAATGGTGTTTTCCTTAAATATGTTTTTCTAGTCTGTTTTCCGAATTTTGAAGTAAACAAGAATCCCTTACCTTTGATATACCACTTTAAGAACGCTCTGTGATCAGCCCGTGTGTGAATTAAAAAACTGTATATTGTTTCATTTAAGAAGTGTCGTTAGTTAAAACATTCTGAAGCAAATCACATTACTTTCTAAGTGGTTAATTATTGATCTGCCGCAGTCTGCTTTAACACTTTAACACATACTTTGATGTAGGTTTGAAACCTGATATTTACTATAAAGTGTTTTGTAGGAATGATGTGAACATAATACATCGAATCGGGACTAATTGTATATTTTGCGCGAATAACGTTTCATACGCCACTGCGAAACTATTCAATCTTCGGAAACAATAGGTTAAAAAAGATTGATGATAGAATTGTGTATTAAATGTGTGACGAACAAATTAGAATTATTAAATAAATCAATTAACGATAAGATTGCTAATTATATTGCCATGTATTTATTTATTTTATACTTAACAGCTGCAATGTCTAATTTTGTTGACTCTACAACATCAAGAACATCATCTATAGGACCTCCTATACAAACGACATTACCAACAACAACAACCATACCTAGAACAAACTCTAAGACTTGTTATATTTGTCCAAAGAGTCAACACCATCCAATGTGTATTCGTGGGGTTGATTGTTTATCTGGATTGGATAATATTCAGAATGTTAAACATGAATTGTTGTATCTTCAGAACCGAAATTTATGCCACAATTATTCACATTGTAAAACAATCGATGATCACCGGACTATTATAGAAGACGACTTTCACTTTTTATACTTTAGACGACATAAAACGGTACATATTAATCGAAATAGAATTTTTTGATAAATTACTATCCAAAAGTAATGTCACATGAGAGTCATGAGTCAGGAGATTGGTACAGAACGGTTCAACAGAAGCAATTTTTCTGAATCAAAGTGTGCTACATAATTCCTTAGTACCTTCAGAAATTTGCAACTGCAATATGTACTTACAAATAGCCATAAGAACTACGAACACGTCAAAACGCGTTAGCATATCTACATCTAGAGGGTCACTGTGAGAGTCTAATAAAAAACCTTATTAACAATTGTGAGCGTACTAATGAGCGCTTTATATCTTTTTCAAGTTTATCAACATATTAAGTGAAAACATATTTCACAACTTCACAGTTTAACTGTGCTTTAAGTTTTTATGATTTAGAGATAAAATTATTTAATTTATTTTTGACTGTTTACAGTGTTATGGGGTCTTTGCTGATGATATTGTTCAGAACTGCAGTGAAACAAGTGAGTATAATTTCTACATTTTAGTATCGTTCTTTATTTGTTCATGACATATGATCCATCTTTCTGCAAAAATGTATTATATGTTAAATTTTATAGCATGGTACGATTTCTCGCAGACCAGGTCAGGTAACACACGATGGGTTACTATACACCGTTAGTTTTCGGTTTCGTCATCAAGGACTTTTGTATTCCTGTAAACATTTTGAAATATTTTATAAGGAAACGGATGCATTGCAAGCCTCGGTATATCAGGGCCATCAAAAAGTGTCATGGCTTCATCACAATATTTTTAATAAATACATATTATTTATATCTTATGTATTTACTGGATTATGTTAGAGTAGAGTTTTGTTCCCATGACGATATCCCGACGAGCTGCTGTCCGGCGAGTCGTGATTTGTCATTGGGACAAGATGAGACTGCAAATTCCGTATATGCATAATATATAAATGATATTTTTATCTTACAAATTTTACAAATTTAGCAAAAATCTAGTATTATAAATTAAAGTTAAACATAGATCTAGTATGTACTATTTTTTCGGATGGATATCTAGAGTGTGTAACGTCACAGTATAAAACGCGGATCACGGTTGACGGGCGCCTTTTCAGTGGACGTCATTATATAAATCAGACGTGTGATCAAGAGTTACATGTTACGGTTTTATTTTCGGATAATGATGGACATTTTGTTTAATTTATCGTAGTTTTTAACTGCATTCATTTGTCTTGACACGACAGAATTTAGAGGAAATTCCTTATCTTTGTTGACGTTACATCCCAATCTGATGACGTCATTACTAAGAATCTTTCGCGAATCTTTAAGAAGTATTTCGCGAACAAACGCACGTGACCTTGTATCAGGCATATGCCTAATACAGAATTTTGTATCAGATACCCTTGTATCAGTTCATAAATGAATGGATTAAAAACATAATACATATTAATTGTAAGATAAAGAGTATGTCGCTGTGACCAGATATACCGCGTATATATTTGACTCACATAGTTCTGTTTATTCGAACGTGGCGAATGTAGCCAGCTAAATAGGAGATGCTTACCCTTCAAGCGCACTTGCCATCACTTCAATGGTAGAGTTCACGTGTATAACTTTCAGTTTCTAAGAATATACTATGTGTTGGTTTGGGACAAAGAGGCCAGTTTTATATTAACAAATTTGAAAATACCAATAAGTATATGAAAAAGAGTTCAGGGTAATAACTTTTTCATTTGTAGGTGCTCCAACAAAATTCTAAATTATTTTTTTATTTGTGTCCGATCGTCGTATTCTTGGTGTCATTTTGTACTTAGATAAATATTCCATTAACTGACATTCGAATTTAAGACACATTTCATTTAAATATTTGCAAAGAAAACGCAGACATAAATTGTAATTTTACCCGATGTTGCTAAGCCTAACCCGTCAATGTTTAATTCGCATTGCAATCATGTTTTCACCGAAAGCGTCCGTATCAACTACAAATGCATATGTGGATCTATGTACTTAATCAGAAGTTATAAATTATCTTCAGCTCATGCATAAAGGTAGTACCACACATGTGTTATAAGCTGGTAAAAAGTATTTTATTATGTTTTCATGAAAATTAATGATTGTACATTAATTTGTTTTATATTTCTTTTTAAAGTTTTAATCGTTGTGTGGTAAATCAACATAATTCATCCGATGGAAACGGAGTTCATTGAAATAAATAGCAACTTGTGATACGATCTGTATCAGCTCAGGAAAGAGGCATAATAGAGGGAGGTCGCTGACATATATTTGAAAAAAGAACACTCATTGAAAAACCTTTTTGTGTCATTTATCATTTAAGAAAAGATTTTTTTAATAAAATTGTGCATATTCTCCTTTGGGCATTTTCAGATTATCAAAACAAACATATCCATATCAAACCAAAATAAAAAAAACCATTAAAACTGGCAAATAAAGTAAAACTTTTATCAGGGAAGTAAGACCGGGTGCGCCGGAAGGTTACGTACCTTCTTGTGAGCTAACTACTCCCAATACAGGAATTATCAAAATTTATAATGAAATAAATATGAAATTAATGAACGTCAAATATTTATCCAGGGTAATATTGTAGATACAGCGCCGCCATACTTTAATAATATGCCATATTATTATATGATTATATACATAACTGTACAATTATTGTCTTTTGATGAGGTCGATATGGGATTATACGGACCTGATCAAAGTAATAACGGCCTCTGTAAATATCATTTTGGTCAGGTACGTATAATCCCTTATCCAACGGAAGACAGTAATTGTTTTATTATATTACACTTCAAAATGACATTTAACAATTCAGATGTCAGTGTATTTAGCAAAATGATGCAAACTTTGGCATTACTGGAGACGTCCATCGAGTCGGTAAAGCCGGTTTTAAAAGCTCTTTTGAATAAATTCGTGCTAGTTTCTTTGTGACAATTGCATGTTTTGATGCCAATATTTCCTGAAATCCTGAGGATTCTATAGACGCAATTGTTTACTCTGTTTGCCGCTGACATTTTTTTGTGTATTGCCTTGTGTCAATGACGTCAGCGTGTGCTATCTTTTGATGTCTTTTAATTATGACGTCATAATTTACGGAAAATCCTTTTTCTATTTTTTATTTATATTTTTATTTTTGTATAGCAAATATGATATTTCATATTTCGACCTAATTGTAATATAAATTCATAATACAATATATACAATATACAACTGTCTGCATGATTGTTCAGTACATCGGTTGTCTATCTGTATATTCAGCGAATATTGATAATGGAGGGAATACAAGCAAGCTAGAAGTTATATGTTTTATGGCTCAGGATTTAATTGATTTATACATTTATTCTACGATTTCAAATTATTAACACCTTAAGCTAGGCTATTTTTACACTTCTAATTTGCTTGAATTCACCTATGCATTCATGTTTATAGTGAAACAAAATTTAGAACTGTAAATATATTTCCAAAAATTATCAAAAATTCAAATTTTTCCCAAATTGCTTAATCTCATTTTTCTAATGCTATATTATAGTATAATTTTGTCCTTAAACTGTTAAAATTTAATTACTATGATTTGATCTGGCGTTGTATATATAATTTCTACCTAGGATTAATATGAAGTTAAAAGGTTTTAACTTTTCCGAAATGTTTTGGTTACCAAAGATTTTTTAGGATTTATTTCAAAATTAATCCCTTATTTTCAAATAGATTTTCTAATTTCTCCCAAAGATTATAAACATGTTGACACTCCCAAATTACTTTCTATTTTTGATTTAAAAGTGGTCCGCTAACTTTTTGTTACCATTTATAGTTGTCCGCCAACTATTTATCGACTTTTTGAGGCATTGTTATTGAATATCGCTATATGTATCATTATAATTGACCAATAGGAGAAAAGAAAAACCCTCAGTCATATAGTTAAATGCATTATTGAATCAAAATATCAAATAACACAAAATCCCTTTAAATATATTTACAACAGTCTTATTTTTTAACCAATGTCCAAATCTTACTAACAAATTTTATACAAGGCAGATAAGCCATAAAAATATAAAAAAATTGAATTTAACATTTTATTTTTTATTTAATTCATATTGTATAGCGCATGGCATAGTCAACCCACAAAATATGAAGTCGACAACAGAAACGAAGGGTAAGCAATTTTAGAGAATGGTATACAATTTCAAATACATTGCATTTGCATTCTTCAATGACTTTACTGAAAATATCTGTAAAACTTAAAAAGTATTTTTGTTAGTTTATTTAAGTCAGGTATAATTTGCAATTATGTCAATTGCTAACTTGAAAAGTGTTAGTCTCCAATAATAATTTTCATAATAATAATAATATAAATTTAAATAGTTTTTGAAGTGTTTTCTTGGTTTCGTGACTCCAGCATTTCCGTATCTGCATTGTGTAAAGGGAGATAACTGTGTCATTAGCAATCATTGTGTATCAAGGTCAGTTACTGTCCACAAAGGCTATTTTAAACATGCAAATATTGCGATTTAATTTTTAAATTTAATTTTTTGTTAAAATTTTAATTACATTTAGCACAGAAAAGAGAGAAAAGTGGGAAAAATATATTTTGTTTTAAATCTGTCTATGTGCGTGTGTACATACCATAAATTTTGCCATTTTTTCAAGAATATCAATTTGGTTAAGTATAAATACTCCCATTAGGGGCCTCATTATATTTTGGATATATGTAAGTTGTCCAGGTGTGAATTGTTTTTATTCAATTACGCAGGTGAAAGGTAAATTTTACCCAACATTCACTTGTAATTTGGGGCCCAAAAGGTTAACTGGAATACATATTTTCTGTCACAAATGTGATTTTTCTATATACAGACGTTAACCAAAACATGCAATATTGACAAAAATACATTTTTAGTTAGGTCTATGAATAATGAATGAATATGCACTGTTAATTTTTCCAAGCAATTCCTTATTAAAATGTAATTTACAATATCCCATGTTCAATATAGCCTTTATGGACAGTAGTATTATATACGTAAATATAAAAAGCTTGACAAAAGCAAATGTACACAAGAATTTGAAATAATTTTGTAAAAGAAGATTAAATATTTTTATAAAATTTACAGAAAATATCACTCCATTTACTACTACAACAACAAGACCCTCGACCACGATCATCAAAAGTACAACTCCTCCAACTACAGCAACTGCCACAGCTAAGCAAACTACACCAACTAGTCAAACGCCATCACCCAAAACAACAACAACATCTAGGACAATAATAACAAGTACGTAAACAACATTACAAGCAATATTAATAGCATTAAATAAATACACAAAAATGTAACATTACATGCCATACCATTGTTAGTTTTACAGCACTAAACGTTCGTTTCAGAATATAATTCCTCAATGGTAATCCTTTAACCAATATTGTGACACCAAATTTGTTCAAAGGGATTGAAAAATTGCCTAAAGGATAAAAATATATTTATTCTTTACTACAAAAAATTTACTGCAGAAACAATCAAGAAAATGGAGTTTTTGATAGATAACATTTGTTGTGTTTGTTAATATAGTTTTTCAGCAAACAATCGGTATACCAATGGGTAAAAACTGTGCACCATTGCTTGATAATTTATTCCTTTTTTCTTATGAACCAGAATTTATGCAGGACCTTGTTACATCTGGAGAGAAGACTGTCGCCCAATCAACTCAACATACAGATATATAGATGACGTTTTGTCCCTTAACAATCCTAAATTTGGAGATTATGTCAATGCCATCTTAGTGAGCTTGAAATAAAAGACACGAATGCTTCCTCAAGTTCTGCTTCATACTCAGACTTAAACCTGAATTATGGGGCCCACGAGAGGCTACATTTGAAACTTTATGACAAACGTGATGACTTCAATTTTTCTATTGTCAACTTTCCTTTTCTTTGCAGCAATATACCTGCTTCTCCTGCTTATGGTATATTTGTTTCTATATAATACATTGTACGCTATTGTAGAGCTTGTTCCCACTACAGGGACTTTGTACAACAAAGCAGACTGTTTGCAAATAAATTGTTGACTCGGGGATATTGCAAGCCTAGGCTTATGAAGGCCACCAAAAAGTTTTATGGCCGTCATCACAGTATTGTTGATAAATTTGATGTCTCTGTGTCCAGGATTACCCTGGATATATTTGACGTCTCATAGTTCCATGTTCATTTTACACAATTCTGATTACACACGCAACTGGTTTAGCTTGCTAAACAGAAGGTACTTACCCTTCAGAAGCACCCGGCTTCACGTCCCCGGTGGAAGTTCACGTGTCTAGCATAACTTGCCAGTTCCAAAGTTTTTATTCTGCTTCTGGATTGTGATTCGGACATGGATTTGTATGTTTGGTTTTGATTACCTAAGGAAATACTTTGCGTTAGCTTTCGAGGGCTGTCAATGATTTATAGAAATTCTAAACTACATTCTTACAGAAACATGAACAAATCGCACATATGAGGACCGCTAAATATAATATCCCCGACTTGAACAAATACTGGTGTAAGTTTTCAATAGTATGCAAAAACGTGGTTATAACACTATTACTGAGCTACAAAAACAACCTGTGCATGACTTTATAATTTACATTTCATCACCTAAATTATTTTATGCTTAATGTATACTCATTATGTTGGTTTTTTTTGTGCATGTCATGAAATGTATATTATACTAAGCAGTTACAGTCAATTAACAGTTAACTTTTTAGGCGACACCCTCTTCTCAATTAATTATTGGTAATAAGATAAGCGTAATGGTTGCAAATTCATTTGTAGAATAATCACACCATTTCTACATTTAAATTCAGTACCAGCTCACATATTCCATTGGCTTTTAAGAATGTATTTAAATGTCATGAGACTGACTTTCTTCTATCGTTTGGTACAGATTCATGTCTCATGTTGCCCGACTATTGTCAGGTATATATGTAGATATTTTGCTTACTATTGCTACGATAAAGTGCCGTTTTTCTTCTTTTGATTTCTTTTATCACTTATGCCAATATTGTTTGTTAGAGAATGTCAATGTGATAAAACTGAGCAGGTAAATTGCCGGATCTCTTTTCAGGTAAAACGTGTGACAAACTTGACACTATAACTGCACTTGCACATTCTGAAATTGTAACAAGTCGTCCTGACTTAGTATGTTCTGACGGCAGACATTCCCTATCCGAAGCCGCAGTAATAAAATTATGTAACACAACGGATTCTCGACGCTGGATAAAGGGTGCACAGGTACACCTATAACCATAATCATAAACGATTTGCACTAATTAGTGTGCATATGACTTTTTTGGACATTGGTAATTCATGCAAAATGTAAACAACAGGAGTAACGGTACTGAATAGTTTCTTATTTTCTTAAAGAAAATGGCGTAACAGACCTCAAAATTACGTTTGTTACACAGTAAAAGCAATGTATCGTGTCCTCTGATAATTTGAGAATATACACTTTTTGTTAATTTCAAACCGTAAATGAAAACATTTTACATTTTGTTACGTATTTATCTTTTTTGCGTAAAATAGACTACCTGTGCTTATAAACACTTTGTAGAAATATCGCTGAAGGACTATATTTTTACCAAACATGTTTGGTATTGGGACGGATTAGTGGGTACAAATATTTTTGCACTTGTAGGTCATACCTAACTGCTCCAATATAAACCAATACACGGCCATTGCTTCAATAACCGATTCCGGATATTCTAAAGACGGAGTCTCTGGTATAATGATCAGCTGTAACTCAACTCATATCAAGGTAACTAAATACATAAATATCATGTGGAATAGAATAATTATATTTGGAGGAACCTTTTTTGTCTTCAAATCATCCGTCACTCAGGATGGATATAAAATAATTTGATTAACTTGATTGATGCATATATTACAGTTAAATTGCAAATCGTCTAGATGAAAACGTGTGAAATAATATACTTATTTAGTTCCTGAAATATTTTGCTACATAACTTATATAAGTGTTCTGTTCATCTTACTTGATTTATTGCTATGCTTAATTTTCCTGTATATAAGCCCCAGATTTGGCATTCATAGTTTTATTTTACTTTTTAGCTCACCTGGCCTAAAGGCCATGTGAGCTTTTGCCATCACTCGGCGTCCGTCGTCCGTCAGCCCGTCCGTCAGTCCGTCAGTCCGTCAGTCTGTCAGTCGGTCCGTCTGTAAACTTTTCACATTTGGCTATCTCCTCTGAAACCCCTGAACCAATTTTAACCAAACTTTACAGGAATGATGTATGAAAGGTCTTTTACTTAGATTGCCCGAATTTTTTTGATCCGCCAAAAAACATGGCTGCCAGCGCAGAAGATAGTTTAACATTGGACCCTATGGGAAAAATGCATTTTTGACTATTTCCTCATAAATGACTGAAGCAAATTGAACCAAACTTTACAGGAATGATGTATAGAAGGTCCTTTACTTAGATTACCAAAATTTTTCTGATCCGTCAAAAAACATGGCCGCCAGCGCAGAGGATAGTTTAACATTGGACCCTATGGGAAAAGCATATATTTGCTATCTTCTTTGAAACGGCTGAGCCAATTTGAACCAAACTTTACAGGAATAATGTATGTAAGGTCATTTACTAAGATTGCCCAAATTTTTCTGATCCGCCAAAAAAATGGTCGCCAGGGCCAAACAAAGTTTAACATTGGGCCCTATGGGAAAACGCACATTTTGGCTATCTCCTCTGAAACGACTGAAGCGAATTCAATTAAACTTTACAGGAATAATGTATGGAAGGTCTTTTGCGAAGATTGCCGGAATTTTTCTGATCCGCCTAAAAATATGGCTGCCAGCGGGGAACATAGTTTAACATTGGACCCTATGGGAAAAACACATTTTGGCTATCTCCTCTGAAACTATTGAAGCAAACTCAACCAAACTTTAGAGGAATGATATATTGGAGATCCGTTACATAGATTGCCAAAATTTTTCTGATTGGCTAAAAAACATGGTTGCCAGAGCAAAAGGTAGTTTAACATGGGACACTATGGGAAAAACGCATTTTGGCTATCTTTTGCTATTTCCTTTGAAGCTACTAAAGCAAATTGAATCAAACTTTACAGGAATGATGTATGGATGGTTCTTTACTTAGATTGTAGAAATTTTTTTGATCCGCCAAAAAAGATGGCTGCCAGCACAGAACATAGTTTAACCCTATGGGAATAGCATATATTTGCTATCTCCTCTAAAGCTACTGAAGCAAATTGAACCAAACTTTATGGGAATGATGTATGGAAGGTCCTTTACTTAGATTGACAAATTCAAATTGCCCGTTTCATTTACAATAAAGGCAAAACACTTTCAAAATCTCGGAAGCTGAAATTTCATTGGACAATAAATGTTACAACAATGGCTCATTCACATATGCCCCTAAACGGTGTTTCCTCAGATCTCCCTATCCGCGCCTATATCAAAAATGGGGGAGCAGATAAGAGATGTGATTTTAATCAGATTGAAAAAACTGTGAATGGTACATATAGTTCTGCAGTGATTTCCTTAGCCATTCTGTCTGATATAAACAGTGCATTTTTTCATCACTGGAATACAAATTTGCTTTAAAAGCATTTTAGTCAGGTGAGCGATACAGGCTCAGCCACACTGAGCCTCTGGTTGTAACTTCTACTGAATTCGCGTTTAATGTTGATTGATTTTCTAGCCTGTTCTCACCTGTATTTTCTAGTAACCGATAAGGTGGGCATTCCTATCGAACATCATATAAACAGATGGTTTATATTTTAACTATGACTACGGTCCTGATTGCTCATCATTAATATTTTCACAACCTCCATATTTAATAATTTGTTTTAATTTTTTGATTACCTCTCATTTTTGTAGTTTGGTACCCAGGATTGTAATGGTGGATTTAGAGTTATTAATGTAAATGTATTTGACAAGAATGCATATACCAGTAATGCACTGAATTATTATATTATCAGTTATCTGGTTTGCGAATCTGATTCTGATTGTCAATAAAGAATCTGTTTCAAAATAGCATACTTTTGTGTATTGTTTGTACTTTACACTGTTTATTAACATATCACTATCAGTACTTTTCTGGTACTGTACCTACAATTTACACACATTTACACATGAGTAGAAGTACAAGTCTGGTCGTCTCATCATGTACCTGAATTCACACACTCATACATTTTACTGTATAACTAGATACACGGAACTTTTGATGTTTGAATGCATATTTATTCAACCCAAACATGTATCGTACAAATGCGAATAAAAAAGTGAATGTGTTTAAGACTCCAGAAAATGGTCAAATTCAATATCTATTTTTCGATGTAGTCTTGGGTCTCCGTCTTTGTGTCCATATGGCTAATGATTAATATCGAACTATAATTCCCTGGTTGAGACATCGAATAGATTAACCAAAATATTCCAGATGGTAATTTTATCAGCAACATAGAGGGAAATGTAAATAGCTTTTATTTGGAACATATTGAAAAAAACAATCACAGTGTAAGTAGAAACACGTGTGTTTGGAAGTTTTCGCGGTTTTGACCTTCGAAACTCTTTTTGAGGAGACATTTTCATGTTCCGACTTCTAGGGAAGTGTACCAAGCGGCATAAGAAATTTCCACGGAGAAGATATAATAGCGATTCAAGCTAAACAGTGAAAATCGCGAATATTGTTTTACGCAACATGCTATAGATCTACTTATATCGTAAATTCACACGTTTAAAACCAGTCAACATGCCTAAATTCATAATATCTCATACCTGCTTCTCCTGCTTATGGTGTATTTGTTTCCCAATTAGTACGCTATGGCAGACCTTGTTCCCACTACAGGGACTTTGTACAACGAAGTAGGCTGCTTGCAAATAAATTGTTGACTCAGGGATATTGCAAGCCTAGGCTTATCAAGGCCCTCGAAAAGTTTTATGGCCGTCATCACAGTATTGTTGATAAGTTTGATGTCTCTGTGTCCAGGATTGCCTTGGATATAATTGATGTCTCATAGTTCCATGTTCCTTTCACACAATTTTGATTACACTCGTGGTGGGTGTAGCTACCTAAACAGGAGGTGCTTACCCTTCCGAAGCACCCGGCCTCACTTCCCTGGTGGAAGTTCACGTGTCTAACCTAACTTGTCAGTTCCAAAGTTTTTACTTTGCTTCTGGATTGTGATTCGGAAATGAATTAGTATGTTTGTTTTTGATACAGGAACTTGTAGTATAACTTAACTGTGTTTTATACAACAAAACAAGCTACTTGCAAATAAATTGTTTACACCTGGATATTGCCAGTCTTAGCTTATCAGAGACCTCAAAATTATATGGCCGTCATAATACTTCTTTTAAATATAATATCTCTGTGACCATAATTGTCCTGAATATATTTTACGTTCTTAAGTTCCATATTTCTATCACTCTCAATTTCGATTTCAAGTTGGCAGGGTAGCTTGCTTAGCAAGATGTGTATAACCTTCCTGAACATCCAGTGGCACTTCCTTTTTGTATATTAACATATTTAAAACAATTTTTAGTTTTAAAGTTTTTAAGATAAAACCAAGATAAGTTACCATACACAATGCAGATCATACTAGGGTCATATGTGTGGTTTGTGCATTCTTAAACGTGACAATTAACGAAGTTTGATTGAAATACTATCAAGATAATATTTTTGATAAAATCCTACCAAATTAAAACTGAAATAAATCAAAAACAAACATACTTATCCATGACATCTTGTAAGCAATAAATATGACAATTCATATCTTTAAGGTAACTAAAAACATCGTGCCGTTTCTTAAAATCGGATAAACCTCTACAATTATAAGACAATATTTTAATTACAGTGTCAAACGTTTTATCATCGCTTTTATCTACACTCATGATTTAAATGATATAATAACAATGCGTTGTAATATATAACAAAAACTTATACATATAATCTACATGCAGTATGAAAGATAACTTATTTACAAAATTACAACTACGTATTTGACTATTCATGTTTGCTTGCATTTATGCTGAGAGAGAGAGAGAGAGAGAGAGAGAGAGAGAGAGAGAGAGAGATTGTTGGAAGTGGAAGAATTGTATTAACAATAAGGTGTTGCTAATACAGGCGCCTTTCCCTAGAATAACGGTATACATTAAGTATTTGATAATATGATTATATACAAGTAAAATATCTATACAAACAAGATCATGTCATTTCGGCCGCAAGGATGACATAACAAAGGGTAAATCAGTTATTACTTGATACAAATATTACAGTAGGTATTACTTATTATATAACCTATTATGATATACGTGTACTTCAAGAAAACAATAAATGTATACATATACCTATATACATACACTTGTGTGCGCGACTGTATGTGTGTGAGTGCGCGTATGTGTATGTGTGCGCACATTTCGGGCCGATATTACCCTATCCTTTTTTGTGTAGTACTATCTTTTGTATGTGCAAATTTTGAATATTTACAAAATAGTACAAAAGTAGCACATAACAATTATGATAGATAAATTGATATTTGTATATGAAGAGGGAAAAAAACAATATTAAAAACCGCAACGTACATGTGCGCGCGCATTTCGGGCCGATATTACTCTATCCTTTTTAGTGTAGTACTATCTTTTGTATGTGCAAATTTTGAATATTTACAAAATAGTACAAAAGTAGCACATAACAATTATGATAGATAAATTGGTAGTTGCATATGAAGAGGGAAAAAAAGTACATAAGGAATATACAAAATAATGTATAATAGCGCTTGCACTTAGTGTCTATGCAATGTATTTTCCGGGATTGTACTGTCATGATCAACTCAGATACATGTATTATTACTAATAATATAATAATATAATAATAATAATACATTTAGCATATTTCTATCAATGTCATTTGTTTGCCGGTAAAATAATTAGGGCCATTGAGAATTATCCGAATGAATACTGGATACAGATGTATAAATATAATAATGTGATTATTAAGTGAATATATGTTTATGGGTCTTCACCTTATGATATGAAGAAAAATAAGCGACAAACAAAGTCTTCAAAACATTTAGAGACAATAAAATGGTGATTCTAACGCCAAACTGGACAGACATTAGATGTACTAGATTAAATACCACAATGATATCAACCTATCAACTAAATTGATCCCACTTATTTTTGTTACCATATAATAATTAAAAACAAACATACCAGTTCATTTTATTCTCAATTAAAAAAAGCAAGACAAAATGACAAATTTTGTTAAATACGTGGATTTCCACCAGGTAAGTGATACTGTCTTAAAGAAGAGCAAGCGTCGTCTGTTTAGCTACTTACGAGGGGAAGTCAGAAAGTTCATAGAACAGTGTATTCAGCCAAGCGAAACACACATTTTCTTTTCTTTTTTAGACAACACACCATTCCGCCATTTTAAACATTTAAAGTTTATTTGTCACAACATATCTATGTATATTTATGAGCATTCAAAGTTGGTGACCATCAAGCAATAATGGAAAATCAAAATGTTGAGTTTAGGGCAGTAATAAAGTTCCTCACAGTAGAAGTATCAAATGCGAAAGAAATTCACCGGCGAATGGCCGAGGTGTATGGTGACAGTGGTCCTGTCTATTCCACAGTGGCAAAACCGTCAACTGAATTTAAACGTAAGCGCACCTCATTGAAGGATGACCCATGGTAAGGTCGGTCAGCTGGTGCCATCACAAAAGACATTGTCACATCTGTGGAGACCCTCATCATAACTGATCGTCGAATTAGGATTGATGACATAGCTAGGAAATGTGACATTTCACATGGAAGTGTATACACGGTTATCTACGAGCATCTTGGGATGTCAAAATTATCCGCAAGATGGGTCCCCAGAAACCTTGATGTGCAGGGTCGCTTCCAAAGACTCCAGTCAAGTCGGGAGCTTCTGAGCTTCTTGGCATTTATAATGATAACCCGGAGAGCTTCTATTTACGTTGAGTAACTGGTAAAACATGGATTCATCATTGTGACCCAGAAACCAAAAAAAAAAAGAGTTCATGCAATAGAAGCATCCTGGCTTACTCCCACCAAAGACATTCGAAACCCAACCATCAGCTGGCAAAGTCATGGCCACTATGTTTTCTGATTCTAAGGGTGTTCTGTTGATCAATTATAACCCTGCTGGAATCTCTATCAGTGGGGTTTACTATGTTGATCTAATGAAGCAGCTGAAAGCTGCTAATAAATAAAAAAGGAAGGTAAAGTTGAGTCGAGGGGTATTACTTCTTAACGAGAATGCTCCTGTGCACAAGTCAAGGATTGCACAAGGAGCGTTTCGAGTATGCAAGGTCGAACAACTTAATCAGCCATCCTACAGTCCTGATTTGGCACCCAGTGCTTATTTCCTATTTAAAAATTTGAAATCCCATTTACGGGTCAACAGATTTTCTGATAATGATGGACATAAGTCTGCCAGAGAAGCATGGTTTCAGAACCAAAACGAAGACTTCTATTTCAAAGGTATAGACAGTCTGAAAGAAAAGTGGGCTAAGTGCATTGGGGTGAATGGGGACTATATTGAAAAAAAAAAATAAAATTAATGGTTTGTTGCGGCAATATATACCCCGTTCTATGAACTTTTTTACCTCCCCTCGTACCTGCAAATGTGTAATTACAATTGAGAATATAAGAACGTTAAAATGCAACTTTGAAATCTTAGATATTTTCAGGATACTTACCAACACTCTAGTGACGACAGCCATAATTGTATGTGTTAATTTTGATGCCTTAGTGTACAGATCATGTATACAAGCAATTCACAAACTCGTTTACTTGTGTTTACAATTTATTTATTAAAAATCAAAAGATACGCGGATTAATTGATAACGTAATAATTTAATGCATTAGTAGTATATGCATTTTTGTCAAATATACTTAAATGCAGCAGTTTTAATCCTTCATTACAATCCTGAGTGGCAAGCTAAAAAAAGAAAATAATCTTAAAACAAGAGGCCCATGGGCCTTATACGCTCACCTGATAACTAATGGCTAGGTGATAGATTTAAAGTAAACATAAATACTAAACCCCAATGACTTTTTTCTTTACATCAAAATGATCATTGTATCAATACCTACAACATTCTAATATATATGCCTATACAAAAAGTTTATAGTTTTCGAGATAATTAACCATTTCGGTATTGTTTTCACATCTGTGACCTTGACCTTTGAACCCATGACCTTTTTCTATACATCAAAATGATCGTTGTATCAATACCTACAACATTCTAATATACATGTCTATACAAAAAGTTTATAGTTTTCAAGATAATTAACCATTTCAATATTGTTTTGCATCTGTGACCTTGACCTTTGAACCCATGACCTTTTTCTATACATCAAAATGATCGTTGCATCAATACCTACAACATTCTAATATACATGCCTATACAAAACGTTTATAGTTTTCGAGATAATTAACCATTTCAGTATTGATTCGCATCTGTGACCTTGACCTTTGAACCCATGACCGTTTACTATACATCAAAACGATTGTTGTATCAATACCTACAACATTCTAATATAAATGCCTATACAAAAAGTTTATAGTTTTCGAGATAATTAACCATTTCGGTATTGTTTCGCATCTGTGACCTTGACCTTTGAACCCATGACCTTTTTCTATACATCAAAATAATCGTTGTATCAATATCTACAACATTCCAATATAAATGCCTATACAAAAAGTTTATAGTTTTCGAGATAATTAACCATTTCAGTATTGATTCGCATCTGTGACCTTGACCTTTGAACCCATGACCTTTTTCTATACATCAAAATGATCGTCGTATCAATACCTACAACATTCTAACATACATGCCTATACAAAAAGTTTATAGTTTTCGAGATAATTAACCATTTCGGTGTTGTTTCGCATCTGTGACCTTGACCTTTGAACCCATGACCTTTTTCTATACATCAAAATGATCGTTGTATCAATACCTACAACATTCTAATATACATGCCTATACAAAAAGTTTATAGTTTTCGAGATAATTAACCATTTTGGTATTGTTTCGCATCTGTGACCTTGACCTTTGAACCCATGACCTTTTTCTATACATCAAAATGATCGTTGTATCAATACCTACAACATTCTAATATACATGACTATACAAAAAGTTTATAGTTTTCGAGATAATAATTATAATCAGAGGTAAAAAAAATTAGGTCACGACCTTCACAATTGACCTTGACCTCATTTTGAAGATACTAACAAGAAGATGTCAAAACTGAAAACCCCATGTCATTATCTGGTCAAGTAGTCAAGTTATAACAATTTGAAGCTATTTTACGATTTTTTCAAATTAAACGCAAAAACGCGTAACCCATTTTTCGACCGAATTTCACAAAATGAACAAACTATAGGCTTAAGACCCTAGAGAAGCCAAATATCTCATCAGATTTTTTCTCCAAACAATACTTTCGGAGAAGAAGATTTTTTAAGATTTTTGCACCCCTAGGTCACCTTGACCTAGTTATGGTAGCCATGGCAACGCCACGAACAAATCTGAATTGCACCGACCCAGACATGCTTCTGACCAAGTCTCATTGAAATCTGCCAAGTACTTTCAGAGGAGAAGTCGAAAATGTGAAAAGTTTACGACGACAACGACGACGACGACGACGACGACGACGACGACGACAGACAACGGACAAATTGTGATCAGAAAAGCTCACTTGAGCCTTTGGCTCAGGTGAGCTAATGAGGAACAACAAATGATTAAATACAAAGGTTATAAAATATGTGTGATGAGTAAAACTATATACCATAGCTAAATATAAATGAAATAGCTCACTATAGCTACTATTTCGTTGGATTCCAATCTATACACAATATTTAATACACCAAAATACATACTATAGCTAGCGACGATAGGCCAATTATGTCTCGAGTTTACCAGAATTGAAAGATAAAAATATTACTCGCACACCAAAGACCTTAACAACGGACATTTACATATCACAATAGAATAATGGTGGATCAGATTCAATGGAAAAGGGGCATAATATAGGACAAAATGTCTCGGTAATTAGTATAACTGTAGTGTTTTCATCTACTCATCTGTAATAAAAATTTGATTTATGTTTGAATAGCTGTTCGTCAAATTATATTATATAACTACTGACTACAGATGAACATCAATTTTTATTACAAAATTATTTCAGGTGATAAAGTTTCTGTTTCATTGGTCTTCCAAGTATATTGTAATTATTGTATTACAAATGATAATTATGTAATTACTTACCTTGATATGAGTTGAGTTACAGCTCATCAGTACACCAGAAACCCCGTCCTTAAAGTATCCTGAATCAGTTATTGACGCAATGGCCGTGTATTGATTTATATTCGAACAGTTAGGTATGACCTACAAGTTTAAAAATATAAATACGACGAGGTACCAAATCTCCCTATTGCACTTAACGGTATTATAATACAGGTTAATATTTCAGTAATAAAGACTAATTGCATCTTATCTCAGTTACAGATAGCAATGTTTTTGGTTTCTAAGTTACTTTCTTATGATGTTGTGAATCGTTGGTTGCTTTTTGGGATTGCAACTAGTACTTTTCAAGAAACAGACAAAATGTGCGACAATAATATTGATCAAAATTTTAATACTCTCTGGTTTGCACTTAATTGTCCTTAGAGGAGATACATGTGCTTATATTTTACAAGCTATACTTTTAACATGGATGGCTAAAATGTTGCCTTTTTTAAGTTATGGATTAAAATAGTTCTATTGTGTTAGTTATGATGCATCCCACAGAATTGTAAATTTTCGTGATTGTCTCACGCATTTTTAAGTTAAGATACGTGGCCATCATTTGATTAATTGAAAAAGTTTTTTCTTTCAGAAATACGAATTTAACTTAATACTGACGTTAATGGAAAAAGTTTTAACTCAATTTTTTTAGTTATGTCAATGAATATAAAATGAATATTTGTATTTAAACATTATATGCAATTTTTGATGTCCAAAATAAAATATTGTAACAGATGAAATATATTTACCTGTGCACCTTTTTTCCATTGTTGAGACTGTGTTACGTTACATAATTTCATTACTGCGGCTTCTGATAGGGAATGTCTGCCGTCATTACATATTAAGTCAGCATTGGTTGTTACGATCTCAGAATGTGCAAGTGCAGTTATAGTGTTAAGTTTATCACATGTTTTATCTAAAAATAAATACAAAACTTACCCTATTAGTGTTTTTATATTAACCCTCTATTGTAACCAACCGATAACCGCAACAGAACAAGACACAATGTAATGGATAATGGAAGCAGATAATGTACACTCAATAACAGTCACAGAAATCATGTACAGATAAATATAAGGTGGGTAAAACAAAAACTAGACAAAACAAGCAAAGTCGCCCTAATTGTGCTCATGTGATACAACTTTGAACGTTCGACGGATTTAATGACAAAATAATATCAAAATGCTACATGAGTGTTTGCACCACCACGTTGAAGTTACAAGCAGCGTTCAATAGTTACGTAGATTAATAAAATATCGACAGATCACGCGTAAATGTGTACTTTAATCAATATTGTATAATCAATTAAAAACCTCGAAACAAGGCTAAAATATTTTTCTGGATTATATCAAGTTGTAACAAAAGTCACTCAGTGTCACGTCGGTAATTGTTGATCAGGATTATAATAGTTATCACAAAATGATTGATAAATATAATGTTTGTGTGCAGGATAACCTAGCATATTTCCTACGTTCCGATAAATATTCATTTCATTCCCAAATTTCATTACACACGTGGCAGGTGAAGCTAGCTAAAAGGAAGTGTCCACTCTTCCAAAACACTCGAACTCACTTCTCTTTTGTAATTTCACGTGTTAAACCTAATTTATCAGTTTCAAAGGTTTGACTTTGTTTAGGGATTGTGATTTGGACATGGATTAATATTGTTGTTTTTGACTGACGTATCCATATAATTCATGCAAACGTCGCCAGGTAGAACTCATTTTGCAACAGTAAAAGCCACGTTTTACGGTCGGCAATCTTCAAATATAACAATTATCTCCTAAATGAAGGCGGCATATGTTTTCCTTACTGTTAGCTATGTGACCTGTTTAGAAGTGTACTAATATACTGATCTATATTTATTTATATTACATAATATTGAATCATGAAAAGTAGGTCACAGATACTTAAACTCACCTCAGTATATAGATTTGGAGATTAGATTTTAACTATGCAGATTGTTTAAGAAATAGTTATATAAGAGCTAATAATCATATAAGTGAAAATATTTAAACATCCAAAACTAATATAATTAAAACTAAATTAATATAACTAATGATATAAAGACAGGTAATCAAAACATAAAAAATACATGTTGGGGAAAAAATTTTGCATGGATAAAGTTTCGCTTATTCTGCGCTAAAAAAGTTACAACGAAAGTTTTAACTCCTCGAAAATGTCTACAATAAAGTACTGTTTATTTAGCCTATTTCGGAGAAAGCAAGATCGCAAAATACTGTATAAATTTCAAAACGACGGGTACAAATCAATGATTTTTTTACTTACATGAGCCGAGTCGGAACTGAAAATTTCTATTTCGGTTCCTTTCATTGCTTAATGTTTCATTTTATGCGACAAAATATAACCTGGGTGGGTGTTTACAATGGTAATCTTTTTTACGAAATGGCGGGGTTCTTTATTTTACGTAGTCATGACGAAAGAGTCGACTATTTACGTAGGTTAGTGCAGCTCAAGAACTGATTGATTTTTGCGTAACCGGGATGACCAAAATCAATTTAATAACGTAATAAAGTGAACTACCATTCTGCATTTTCAAACTTTGAAAAAATTGACGTAAATTCAAACTTTTAAACTCAACCCGACCTTTGAACTACCCTTCATTGTACCCCTCGCGAACCTACGTAAATAATAAATTCTTCCGTCATCATTACGTCACACAAAAGACTCCGCCATTTTGTCAAAATTTTTACAATTGTAAACACCCACCCAAAACACGTTTTGATGCATTAAAGGAGTTATAATGCACGGATTAGATCGAAATAAGGATTATTAGCAACGACTCGGCTCATGTAAGTAGATGATTCTTTGATTTTTAATCGTGCCATTCAAATCTTTAAAATATTAGCGTTATATTATTCCTTTCTCTCCAGCCGAGTAAACGGACAGTAAATATATCATAATATGTAGAATCTACATCAATTTATATCGGTTACGCGAAATTACATCCATTCAAAATGGCGAAAGTTTTAACCCGTGAACCTTCACAGTACGTGGTGTGTAACAATCTGAATATTACATGAGTTTGACTAATTGAAGAATCGCCGGTCACGACCACAATGTTCCGACAAAATTCCGGCTTGCTTGAATTACAAACAAAAAGAAAGAAAACTCGTCCTGAATGGTGCCATTTAATGACGTCACTGACACTAGTACGTCATTAGTTGCTGTGACGTTGCTTTGGTACCCTGGCGGCGGCCAGTCTCGGGACATAAAAGTCATGGCCGGCGATACGTCAATTGTCTAATATACATCAAATTTACAGAGAATACATGATTATAGGAGATAACTGTTTTAACCTTTATTCAAAGCTACTAGCTTTGTGTTTGTTATTGGTGATGTCGCTTGTCTAGTTGATGTTTTAGGACTAGCTATTGTTGTTGCTGATGTCGCTTGTCTAGTTGATGTTGTAGGACTAGCTGTTGTTGTTGCTGATGTCGCTTGTCTAGTTGATGTTGTAGGACTAGCTGTTGGTGTTGCTGATGTTGATGTTCTTACTGTTGTTTCTTGTGTACTTTTAGTTATCGCCGTCTTTGTTTTTGGTGTTGTTTTAGTAGGTGTGACTATGGTAGTGCCATTTCCTGTTTAATAAGGTTTAATTGCTTACAATGACATGCATTTAATTATTTATTCTCTGAAAGTTAACATAATGTCGATTTATTGTGTCGTGACCTATTTTCAAACAAAACCATACCGTTCCATGTCCACATCAGACACTCGGAAGCAAAAAAGAGATGAAAACTGTCAAGTTAACATAACCAACTGAACGTCTATCAGTGAAGTGAGACCAGGTTCTCAGGAAGAGTATTACAATCTGTCTGGTTAGCTACAACCAGCCTTGGATAAAATCAACATTGAGAACGAAAGGAAAAATGAGACTTCAAATAAAACCCTAAGCTTACAATTTCCACTAGTCAATAATTTATCTTTAAGTAGCTTGTAAGTATCAATGTTACAATTTTATTGACATACTTAGTTCATTAAACACGGATTAATATTGCTGTTTTTCATTACTTGATATTACGCGCCCACTGTGTGTAAAATAAGTAGGCAAGTTGATGGCCCTGGAAAAGTACGATAACCATACTACTAGTCATGTGCCCGTTCAAAGTTTGTAATTATATAAACAGTGTCCCCTATTAGACATCTCCAACCTACCTGTATACGCTGACTATGACCGTATATGTGAACTAAACACGGGGGCGCTTTCAAAATTAAACTTTGCATTATACTAGTAAATATAATATATTGCTCATATCTACATGTTCATACATATATTATATTATAGTCCGTCTACGATCTGATTGCAAAGTGGTTATAAACACGGACGGCTTAAATAACGAATACAGGTGTAAATAGCGTATAAACGTATGAGTATAATCACGCCGGCACACGCGTTACACTTACTCTTATATTACAATAGATTCGTGATGACCTATATAGGCAAACAGCATTGACCTGTCCGCTTGACTTTTTATTAGGAACATTAATATAGGACAATCCACCCAATAAATTAGTAGTGTTGAGATTCAAGATAATACATACACAGTGTACTTTATGAGTTGAATCTCACTCGTGATGTAGTAGACTATATGAACTCTTACGTTCCCTACACATAAACGAGCTGATCCATGATAATATTTAAGTTAAAGTTCAATCGGACAAGTCAATGTTGTTTACCTATGTCAGGTGTTGTTTATTATTGTTGTTAACAGTAGTAGTAATATTATGAAACAGTAGAGAGTCATGAGAGAAAACGGGGAAAAATTAAATGTTGCTGTTGCTGCAAAAGATGGAACTTCTAAAGCCTTATAAAAGTCTGGTATAGAACCTCAACAATTATATAACAGTGTGTTAATATCAAGTTTACCCCTCATTTAGTTCACATTCACGGTCATAGTCAGTGTATACAGGTATGTTGGAGATGTCTATTAATATATGAGTGATGTTCTATTGTTTGACTGTTTTTCGAGTACAGTTGTGAATTTCAAATTTTATTCTCCTATATTAGATATTCCAATCATAATCATGCTAACGTTACAATTACACGTTAGATCAGGCTTTTCCGGCTCTGATGCAAGAATAACTGACTCGAACTGATGATGACAGTTCATACACGAAACTGATGACTGCTTATAACACTACCTTTATTTGTCTGTATGCAAGGAAACAATCCAGTTTGTGAATATGGTCCGGCCAATAGGGCACTTAGTAAAGCATATCTATTACAGTCATCTGCAAATATAAAAATATCTTTCTAAATTTGCTGCTTGTCAAAAATGAAAATCCGCAAAAAAACTAAGGTATACGGCCTTATGCAAAGTATTTCCTAAGGTAAATTAACAATTTTACAATTATTGTCCAAACACTCCTGTAAAAAGGATCTCATTCTCAACAGCAATCTTGTGCTACAAAATTAAAACGGGCTTAATAATAAATACAGAAAAGTAGTAGGGCAGATATACAGTTCAGTGACTAAAGCTAAAATGGTCCATTATCCAAAAGAATTACAGATTAATTACTAAATAAGGGAATTTATTGTTTTACCGTTATTTAAAGCTGCTGGTTTTGTAGTTGCTACTTGTAAAATTGTATACTCCCTCATGCAAAGTATTTCCTTAGCTTATTTGGTAAAATATATTTTGGTCCTTTGGGTAGCTTTTCAACATCTTCAAAATAATTTTGGTTTCATAATTTTGGTCCAAGCACTACTGTCGTTATGTCAGAAAGTTATAACCTTCTATTTCGTATAACTACTTTTATTTTTTACTAGTAGTGTGGTGAGAATATATATTAGACAATCGTATGGGTAAGTCGATGCCAAATTGTTTTGTTTGTCCCATTTAGGCGTTGTGATTTATTGTAGTAGACAATACCCTTTTAGTAATTACCAATATGGTGTCTACTGTGAAAGTTTCGTTATTTATGCACATTATTGGATGGTTTGGCTGTTTATAGACTCATTAGTGTCGTCTTTTTCTGGCATGCATTTTTTGTGGTGTCCAGTTCAAGTGGTTCAAATACCAGTACGATTTTGTAGGATTTTAAGTTCGCAAATTGTGGTTTCAATCGATAATTTTTAAATATATAATATTCCAAAAAAAGTTTTAAGGCCGTCATCACAGTATTGTTGATAAGTTTGACGTCTGTGTCCAGGAATGCCCAGGATATATTTGACGTTCCATAGTTCCATGTTCTTTTCACAAAATTTTGATTACACACTTGGCGGGTGTATCTAGCTAAACAGGAGGTGCTTACGCTTTCGGAGCACCAAGCCACACTTCGCTGGTGGAAGTTTACGTGTCTAACCTAACTTGTCAGTTCCAAAGTTTTTACTTTGCTTCTGGATTGTGATTCGGACATAGATTAGAGTCTCTTAATATTTGAATTAGTAGACAAGGGTATCCACAAAAAAGAATAGAAATATACATTGGTACACCAGGACAATTAATGATTTCATGCAAAGTATTTCCTTAGCTTATTTGGTAAAATATATTTTGGTCCTTTGGGTAGCTTTTCAACATCTTCAAAATAATTTTGGTTTCATAATTTTGGTCCAAGCACTACTGATGAGGAATTGTATTCCGAAACGGCCGTCTAGTGCTGTAAAATTAAAACTAGTATAATATGTAATTTAAACCCCTGAGCCGATATCTCTGATGGTGGCTGGTGCCCCGAGGATATCACCAACTCAGTAGGCAATAATTTCGTACTATTGTCAGAAATATACTATAATGTCTAAATTTCCTGCAAGTTAAAATTTGGAATTTCTCAAAAACTAAGGTATACTCCTCATGCAAAGTATTTCCTTATCTTATTTGGTAAAATATATTTTGGTCCTTTGGGTAGCTTTTCAACATCTTCAAAATAAGTTTGGTTTCATATTTTGGTCCAAGCACTACTGATGAGGAATTGTATTCCGAAACGGCCGTCTAGTGCTGTAAAATAAAACTGGTATAATATGTAATTTATATTATGTGTGTAATAAATCATATATTTACTATTAGGAGACAATGTCGCTAGCGTTCTTGGTGGTGCTCTTGTCCAAATATTTGTCATTTTTGGTACAGAAGTTGTTTTATGTATGTACTCCGGCAGTCCATCAGTACGGTGCTGTACTAAGGCGTTAACAGATGCTGAAATACAAATATCAATCTATTTTACAATACATAGTATTTGATATTTTCTACGTTTTTAGGTTTAAAAGTGTGTTGTATGATGGGCAAATCTTCTTATTGTTAAATAAGCAAATTACCATTTATTCACTCAATTAGTCAACCAATCAGTTATTCGACCGATTAATATATTGACAATCTATTATAACTCCAGTTTTGACCTATCAAACAGTGGCAACGAATTGCACTTTTACTGTAAAAGTTTTTAAAAGCGTTACTGATGATAAAATTTGTTCCGACCTGACCGATTATGCTGTAAAACTAAAACAGGTTCAGTAATAAGTGATAGAAGAGTTTCTCATTATTAAAGATTAGTTTCAATTATACTCGTATTTCTAACTACATCAATCCTTATTCTATGTTGGGATTTTAATGATCAGAGGTTCTCTTATGTTCATTTTTTATTGTCATGTCTGGCTGTTGTATCATGCATTTTATACTAGGAAGCAAATACCTAGGCTAATCAAGGCCTAAAAGGTTTTAATGATGTAATTTTAATACTACTATTGTTGGTAGGTATGATGCCTCTGTAACCATATTTGCCCTTAGATATATTTGACGTCCAATAGTCCCATGTTCCATTCATTCTCCACTTTGATAAGACACATGACGAAAGGCTATCTAAACAGAAGGTATTTACCTGTCTGCTGAAGCACCAAGTCTTATTTCCTTGATGGAATAGCAATTTGTAACTTCATTTGTCAGTAAGTTTTACTTTGCTTCAGAGCTTTTGATTTGGATATAGATTGGTATGCTTGCGTTTGGTTACATATGTATTTCGGACATAGACACTTTTCAGTTTTAAGCAAAATAGAAAGGTAAACAAAGTATGCAGACTTTTTAAATTAGATTTTGAGATAATAGTATGCAAAATACGAACTTTAAGTTAAATTGTCGTTGGTGCTCATTATTTTCTAACACTGAGATATGTTATCTTCGATTTATCTTTGTTAAAAATAAAACAAACAAATCCAGGTCCAAATCACAATCTCAAATCGAAGTAAAATTAAAAACATCCACGTAGAGTTCTAGCAGAGAAGCCAGGCCTGGTGTTCTGAAAGATTAAACACCTCCTTTAATGCTAGATACATCCGTAACGCCACGTCTGATTCAAATCTAGAATGCATCGAACTAAATATTTAATGAAATATATAACACTGTCATAGTTTAAATTGCCACTGAGGTTTACTTACGGCAACAATTGTCTCTACACCTAAACTCTTCTGTCCACATTAATACACACTGTAAAGAATATAAATAGGACAATGATAACAAATTTGCGATTCTGTAAATTACGAATATGTGACAACATTAACTGCGAGAGCAAAATTTGTTTATGAAGGAGTCAATTGGTACGCATTTAAAACCACTTACAGCACTACAATGTTCAATCTAAAGAGTCAAATTAGGTCGCTTGGTTTCATAGCGGTAATCAGAAGCTAAATATTTAAAATTGTTGCTGCTATAATGTATTTTCGATCAGAATATTTTTTTTGGTAACGAGATAGCAAAAATTCTTCACTAATAATCCAGACCATGTTTGGTCTTTAACCAGTATCATTACTTCAGAAACAAACATTGGTTAAAATTATGTATAAGTGAACTTTGCAATGTCCTTTATATTAATAATCACAAAGTTCCATGTTCCTTATCTTTCTACATTCTACCAGCTGTTGTAATATGAGATAAATCTGCATATTTGTGTTCAAAATGATTATTATTATGTCAGCATAGGAACGTTTGTTCTAATGGATTAATTGTTGCTTTTATGTGATGTTTATGACTTTTTTTTTTAAAAAACGGGTACCTTTAATATTAATTACAAAGTCATAAAGAAAGAACATCAGGGATTATAATTTTACAATCACTCATGACAACTGTTCTAATGGCAAATAAAGTCAAATTAACCTATATAAGCTCTGTGACTAAATGTTTATACCACCGTTCTCAAAATAAAGTAAAATGTATTTTGCATGGTAACAAGACTGGTATTCGAGTATATGTTTCAGAAGTCCAATGACAAAGAATTTAGTTTCATCTTACAGTTTACCATTTTTCACTCCCAGTGACCAAATGGCTAAGGTATTAACCAAGGCTATGAGTAATATTGATTGGATAGTTCAAAATAATTATGGAAGAATGACAAAAGCTGAATGAAGAAGAATTTTTACTATGGTTGTAGACCACAGTCAAGATTTTTTCACCTCAATCGAAGTGTTAGTTCAGATAAGTTGGAGCAAACCGGAGTTACCAGAGAATGTCATTGACGTTAGACAAACAATAGACTTTTTTCATATTATAATGTGTTCAAGGTTGAATTATAGTCTAGTTTGTGAGAGGCACTGTGATCTGTAAGCTTGCACCTTATTTTAAAATGCGATAACTAAAAAATACATGCCTGATTGTCACGCTGAAAATACTTGTAAACCTTTCCATGGCGTTCAACTAAATGAACGTTGCGGATATTTGTATGAGTATGGCAGCCTTTGTGCTGTTCATTACAATTGTCATGGTGAACTAATTGCGCCATATTATAATTAGATAGCATTCTGGAATTGCCTGGACTGACAATACCGTCACATTGCTTATATTGTTCGCAGTATGAATCAGTGTGAGAGTTCGTTCTGTAGCAGATGGTACATTGCTTTGACACTATAGCGTCTTCAGGTATGTGCCAGCGATAACTTGTATAGCCTTCTGTGTGAAAAGGAATAAAATATAGTCAAACATATATTCTCAATAAAGGTTTGTAGCATAAATGTGTTGGCAACATCAAATACAACACAAAAACACGATGAATCACAAGGGGGATAAAAACAAGTGTGGAGAGGAACGAAGAATTACTTCACCTAATGCAAGAGAATTTCACTAATGTCGATATTGGATGGTAGAAGAAACCAGGATACCCGGTCTAAAAATCACCGACTTTCGACAAGCGGACCGACAATCTTTCTTTGCCCGAAGGATAATGATCTAAGCGGCAAGAGTCGTTATATAATCTGAATGCCTGTTCGTTTGACCATTCGGCTATTGTTCACAGTGTGGTAAGTCATAACGGTATCCTATGTATTGCTTTAAAATTAGACTTGCTATATATGTTGTCAAGGAAAAATCACGAACGATCTATTCCTTAATTGACTTAAATGTATGTGTCATTGATAATAAGAGTACCCCATGCCAAGTGAGAGATATTTCATTTTTTGTATATAACAACCAACTATTAATTATGTGATTTCGTACTGAAACAGTCTTTTTTTCGTCATCGGTTTACAACGCAAAGTCTTCGTAACTAAGTTAATATTACTATTTTTTCTGGAAGATAAGGCAGTCTTTTATTTGTCGGTTTGATATTTTGTATTTAATGCTATAGAGACATATTGATTGAGGTCTAACAAGCTGTAAAATGTAATAAGATAACTGTTCTGTAGCGCTATGGTTTTTGTTCCAACATACCTAAAAACTTATTTTTAAACAACCTACGTACACAACCCTTTATCTGTGCTTTGTATATATGTAATGTATGACGAGGGTGTGTGTGTGTGTGTGTGTGTGTGTGTGTGTGTGTGTCGTACTAGCAAACTCCATTATGCCTGTGATCCTGTGATAATAATTAGTATGCCGGTTGCAGGTTGATCATGTGTGATTTAGACCTACCTGAGGTACATTTAGGTGATTTATCTGTGATTTGAAAAAAAATCAAAAGTTTATAATCTTTTTCATGATATTAGTTTTAAGTTTGCGAATCTCTTAGGTTTGGTAGGCGATATGAGCTTATTAACAGGAATATCGAAATTTGTACTAGGATTACAATACTTGATACAAAAAATAGAATAGTTTTAGAATATTTGTCCGTAATTTTAATATATACTCACCGCAACAGTAATGGTTACAAGCAACCATAGACGCCTTCACGATAGCACACTGTATTAAAGATATTACAATCACTGATTATTTCTTTAAAAAATTATTTTAAATGACAACATATACGTTTACATTTCAGTTGTAAACCTCTCAATGGGTTGTTTATTGTGACGTCAAAGTCGTGTGATAATATAAGTGAAATTCAAATTCTTCAGCGTCAGAACTGTCGGCAACTTACCAATCATCAACCAATAAAAAAGGCCTAGACACAAGCCACGCTTTAATCATTGATGTCAGTCGATCATGAAACAAAACATGTGTATGTTATACATAGCACTATAACGTTGAATCAAAGGTTGTGATCTGTCATCGAAATGAAACGTTCAGTTGTGGAAAAAAAGATTTACATAAACCCAGATGAAATGAACTCAATATCAACAATGATCAATTTCTTAAAGCTTGAAGCTCGTGTCTGAGTGGGCACATATGCACGTACATGTGGAGGACCTCCAAGTGATTTGTATGCCGATGGTTGTAGTGACAATTCAACTGAATCAAACATATCTTGAAAAACTTGAACGTTGATGTTTGACAGATGTTCCATTTCATATTTCTTCAGATTGAACATTGTTTCCATATCTCCAAAGATAAAATCATATGCATGCTGGTCAATATTTATGTTTTGATTTTAGGCGATCACCGAAGTAAATGAAATAAATAAATAATGTCTTGGCAATTGTTTTTCATAGTTTTGGTAACCTAAATTGTTTGATTTCATTGTGAAGAAAAAATGATTTTTTTTTCAAATAAAAAATGAAGCTGCCACGTACATGGGAGATGGACGATCCATATTCTGACAACTGGACCCAGCTGATCAGAATGGCAGCAGTTCGCCGTGTTGCTATGGTTGTGTTATTTTATTTGAGTATTTAGGGATTACGTGCATTTACGTTGTGTTTGTATTGCAGTGTGATATTCAAAATTCAGAAATTGAATTATATAAGAATAATGCCTCTATTTCCAAATTACCATGGATATATTTGACGTCCCATAGTTACATGTTCCTTTCACTCTTAATTGTGACTTCAAACGTGGCGGATGAAGCTTGCTAAACAGGACATACTTCCCCTTCCAGAACAAATGGCATAACTTCCCTAGAAGAAGATCGCGTATTTAACTTAAAATGCCAGTTTCAAATTTTTACTTTGTTTTAGGATTATGATTTGGACATGCATTGGTACGTTTATTTTTAATGGAACATTTTCGATTTGTTGTGATGATGGACACATAGATTTTATAAAGAACATATTTGTACTTACATATTCTCCGAATTGAAAATATTTATAAATATCATCATCGTACTCGACCAGCTGTACATTGCGTAGATCGTCGAATCTTTTGCAATGGTGAATCATGTCACATTCTTGACCATTTAAAAGCTTTGCGAACTCTACCCAAAGATTATCCCTACTCAGTAAACCAGAGCTTAAAGGATCAACCGTACTGGTACCACAGTGTTTTACTCGCATACAGAAGGGACGGTGGTGATCATGTGGACACATCAAACATTCATGTGATGATGATGGTGTTGGTAACACTGCGATACACAATAGAACGAAGGTTGCTATTTTATACAAATCCTAAAATATAAGAAACATATTGAGGTTATATAATAGGAAATAACATTAATTTAAGGAATAGCATATTCATGACTGTCATTATAATACCGAATGAATACACTCGAATAGAATGTTATTGCTTATATTTACAACCATAAAAGATATTGTTAGCATACAAATTAAATGTAAATTATCGCTACAATTTAAGATTCCGACAAACATACGGGGTTGATGGAACAGACTTGTTCCAAATAAGGATAGTTCCGTCGGGACTTGACTTGAATACTGACCAATCAAACGATGCTGTGATGTAATCGGATAGTCAAACGTTACATTCAAGAGCGATTGAATGCCAGTAAAAACAAATAAGTCAATTTCAATTGTAAATAAATGTACTGTATCCCATTGTTAAAACTTCCATGACAACTATTTAGCACAAGAAGTATTCGCTATTTGTGTATACAGTATTTTGAAAGTATGAGGAAAAGTTATAAAAATGTTAATTCATACATATTTATTGTAGAAAGCATAAAACTTGAAAATGATACTTACCATTCTGAGCACTTTCTACTGTGTACTCCTTGAACACAGACTGTCACCAGACAAGAAAGATAAGATAGCAATGTCGTGCATTGTTGCTAGTTTTATGCATTGTCAATACATGTCGAGAAAAGGTAAAACTTGACGTCATATTGCAGCTGATAGGAAGTTTTACAATGAATTATAAAGGATATAAAATTAAGTCACAAGCAAAGAGGTTCATGTTTAAATGAAAATTCTAAAAGCCAAAGAAATAAAAATATATAAAATTAGAAAACGTTCAAATTGTGGCAAGGCTCAAAATAACATATAAACCGTAAACCAATTGCTCTTGAGGAGAAGCAGTTTTATTGATAAAAAATAATTAACAGAAACGGTGATGTTAATAGTTTTGTCATAAAGCCTCAAATGTAGCCGATCGTGGGTGTCAAAAGTGAAGGTCAAAAATTTGAGACCTTGAGTATTCCGTCAAAGGTACAGTAATAGATGACAATCGCTCATTTTATAACGTCATATTTATTAAAATATATGTACAGTTGAATGATTTTAGCGACAATATTACTAATTTCTCCAGGTTTAACAAAGTAACGTATGAATTCTTCTTCATATGACAGGAAGCAAAGGTGCAGTTTTTGCCCATATATCGATAGTTTGTCAAACAATTATAATGCCAAGCAAAACAAAAAATAGTGTCTATCAAAATCGCTAAAACATTTTATTGATGACATTTCAGGTCGTTCAGTACTAGATATTTATTATCTTGACTTAACGGTTTTTTTACATTTGGAAATACAAATGTAAATTAGAACTGGGGTCGATGTTTCCCTACACCTAGTAGTGATTGCAAGTGTTGCATCACAAAAAAGTAATATCAATGGAAAATTAATCTCAAAATGTTTCAAACGATTAACATTTCCCCGATAGATATACCTTTGTGGGAAAAGGAGCATGTAGGTTATCTTGCACAGTGGGTTAAGATGAAGATAACCTTGTGACACATTGATATGGTTAATTTCTAGTTTATCTGGCATTACACAGCCACAACCCTGCGATTCTTATTTTATGTGTCTACGTGAACACAGTGATGTTATCACCAGACTGAACTATGATGGGCTCATAATGTATATACAACAAGACTTTGAACTGTGATGGGCTCATAATGTATATACAACAAGACTTTGAACTGTGATGGGCTCATAATGTATATACAACAAGATTTTGAACTGTGACGGTATCACAATTTATTTTTTTATTAATTTGGCAGTTTACAATTATTTCACCCCACAAACATATACATCAACTATATATATACAGATTAAACATAAGCCAAACAAATAATGATAATATATATTGTCACATTATCTTGCAATGTCTTAATGAAATTGTAAAAAACTGCCCACTGCCTCCGTACACAAGATATTGTTTTATGACAAAAGTAACGTTTGATTTTCCAGTTGAAATTTTTAAGTACAAATATTTCCAAATTTATGACCAGCATAAAATCTGTATCAAGTTCTCAATCCGAAAATGGTCTAATCCTCAATGCAAGACTTTGGTTATTCAAAATATCATTAATAGTTTCTTGTTGACCAAATGCGTTAGTAAAAATTTTTGAAACTGGCAAATGAAATACAGTGTAATGTCATTCCTACGGTTCCTACGACGTTTTTTTTTAAATTAACACAAGACATTAAGTAAAGGATGATAATTATTATAAATTCACAAACTTTGTAAATCAAAATATAACATGTTGCTTTCTTTATATTTACCAGTCAAAAGGGAAAAATCATCTTTTCTTAAAATAAATAAAAAAAAATATCTATTAATTGAATAATTTAACAGCAGCAACACAATGTGACAGTGTGACATTGACCTAATTAACATGTTTACAATTCATTAGAAGACAATTTGCATTTTTATTACACAAATGGTGTTTCAAAAAAGAAAAATCTTAACACATATAGGAAAACAACACAACAAAAATAATAATACAAATATTTAGAAAACTAACAAAAAATCAGCACTAGAAGAAGAAATTATTTATATATATAACACTTCAAAATAAAATTCTAAAACAAAAGTGAAAAATGTTGAAGAGAAAATAATGTAAATAACTGGGGAAAAATCCGATTATAATGAGATTCAGTTAAAAAACGACCAAAACGAGAAAAAATCCAAGAGAATAAAACAAACGATGAGATTCACTAGTTGTAACCCAATTTATTTTATGCATTGTAAATAAAAGACAAAGACATGCACATCTCAGTATAAATTAAAATATGAAATCTCATGAATAAAACGGAAAATTTATCCAAGCTAAACATGTCTTGTATTAAGTCCAATATTTAATTTACTACAATAAATACATTAATAATTATGAGATCATAGATAACGAAAGATGCTAATGATGTTACAAATTCATATGTATCAGGGAGATTAATATCCTCATACACATTGATTTAGGATACACTGAAAAGTTCATATGTAGGATGTTTGGAAAAAAATTAATTTCATTTTAAAAACTTGAAAAAACAGTGATCCTATTACAAATGTTGATTGTTTTTCAAGAGGTTTTGGAAAGCAGGATTTTCTTACACAATGCAATGAATTCGAATGTTTTCAATCAGGCTCAATTTAATTTTAATTTTTTCGTTTTAAGTGATAAATTTTTACATATATAACTGAGTAAATTTGTATAAATAAAAATATAATTATACATATTTTAATATATTGTCTAATATGGTGGAATATTAAAAATTAATAATATGAATAAAAGGTAAATATATATAAATACAAAACTAAATACTAGGGGGTAAATGCATTGTTTTAATCTGAACACATTTAAGATCATGTTTAATATGATATTTTTTCAAATCCAATATCCAGCCGTTACAATAGTCAAAGAGCAGATTACTCATATAAACCTGTTATCAATTCAATAAAATCAGTTATTTTTTATCAAACATGATACGTTTTGAGATTTAACATTAGAATTAGATATAAATTTGGTTTCATTATTTTGGTCTAAGCATAACTGATGAGAAATTCTAAAACGGCCATCCACCAACAAGAAAAAACCCCAAAACATCTGCATTTAGAAAAATTATCCAATAAGTCCCTTTAAGTTTATGTGCGCCTTAATGAATTTTATAAATAATAATACAGTATATATCTCAATATAAAAAAAGACTGGCCATGACTAGACAACACAAAACAATTTACTCCAATACATAGTCCCTGATAAAAACAAATAAAAAAGAATATTGAAAAATATTTTCTTGGATAAATGTTCTCAACACAATTTAACAGGCTAAACACGGACAGCTTTATCAAGATGGTCAGTAAATTGTTCTTTCACTGTTACAATTTATTACATTGTTTATAATATCTTTAAAACATTATATCAGCAAAAAACTTAATATATATAATATAGCCAGCACATTTTTCATTTGTATAATACATATATTTTGTTCTCAGGCAAAAATAATTTAAAATAATCAAAAATCAACTTTTGTAGAACAGTAAGAGAGAAAGAGTACCAATGTTATTTAAACAAATTCTACTATCAAATGGCCACTTTACTTTAATAACTAATAAAAAATCGTTGGTTATAAATCTTAAAACTGACATATTCCATTTTATTACTGAATTGATACCACCCCCCCCCCCCCAAAAAAAAAAAAAAAGAAATACATATAAAATTAAAACAGTTAAATAAAATAAAAAACAGTGAGAGTAATGTAATCTCTTAATCTATAAACCCAAATTCAAGTAAATAGCATGTCCCATTTCAGCAGATCTGGGACCATTCCAGTAATAAATGGCATATCCATTTCTATTTAGGAAATGGCCTGTCTCATTTCAAAAGATTCAAGTCGTTCCTTGTGTAAATGGAATGTCCCATTTCAGAAAATCTGGATCATGTCAAAACATGATATAATGTATTATGATTACAAAATTTTAACTGAGCCTTAACAACTATCTACTATCATGCAATATTACATATATATTATAGACTACTATTAAAACCACATTATGAACAGACCTTATAGATATATATATATTTACAAAATTATAGCTGAAATGACTTCATTTTACAAATATTTTTCATTTAACTCCCAGGAAATTTTTAAGTTACAACATACAAATTCTATTCATTTTACACCCATGAAAATTTGTATTTACAAAATTTAACTAAATTCAAATATTTTTTTCATGAAACACCTCAGAATGTTTATCAAAACTGCTTTTACAGGGTTAATTTAAAATGTGCTGTAACATATTTTTATAAAGGTAGCACCATTTTACCCCTTTATACCAAGATATTTCATATAAATGAAAACACCCATGTGAATTAATCACCACCCTGCACTCTATATTCAGAAATCATATTTAGTCACTAGATAATCCATCTATAGTAGAAATAAATGATAAATTATACTCAGAAATAATATCCCTCAAATCTTATTGTTAATTAGGGGATGAACAAGATGAACTTTTTAGACAACATGCCCTCATCGAGATTTGAACTCTCCATCCTTTGACTATGAGTCCAACTTTTGTAGAACTGAGCTATAAGGTCAAAACATGCCCTCATCAAGTTTCGAACTCGCAACCCTTTGATCACGAGTCCAACTTTTACAAACTAAGCTATATGCTTTCACTAGTTTTAGAAGTACTATTAAAGTTCAACAAATCACATGTAGTTTCTGGAAAGAGTTTCTTGTTAACCACCTGATCTGAAGGTAAAGTAACCAATTACAACACTGTTATAACATCAAGGTTGTTGAACAAATAAAGCATAAAAAGGTGTGGTAATATACGAATAACAACACACTATTATTGCCTTGTTACTGTGACTCAAACTTGATCATATTTACAAACACAGTGCTGTCAGATTGTAAATGACCTATACAATTTAAGTTCAACCATATTCTGTCTTAAATTTCTTAAAAGTGTAGCATTATGTTCATACAGTTGTTACAGAAAAGCTTAAAGGAAAAAGCAGTAACTGCAAAACCAAGACTTGAACCTGGGACTTTCCCAATACTAGTGGAATGCTCTTTCATTTGAGCTACCCAGCTACATATCACTTTTAGTCTGTCACATATTACTTCAGTTTTCATTAAAATTCAGATCATACATTTTCATAATTTAGATTATTCAAATAACCAATTATTCATTTCTGTTAAAAAATCAAAATTAAAATGACTTTTTAACTAGACGGCAATATGCTGACATTTTTGTGATTTTTCACAATAATAGCACTATAATCAATCCAAAATAAAATTGCAAAGAAATAGATAAATAAACAAAGCACTATTAATTTCACCATCACATTTCTCAAAATTTTAGCACTAATAATAACACATTAGTAGAATATAAATAGCACTATAATGCCTTGCGAGCATGATTATTGATTGTATTATAGAAGTTTATTAATCAGGTTGGGAAAACCATCCAAACTATCTATTTATATACTATACTGTTGTAGGATTGTTATAATCATGTTAAGATGACTACAGCTATAGATGTAACAGTCCATGTTCAAATCACAATCCAAAAATCAAAGTAAAACCTTTGAAACCCAGCAAATTAAGTAAAAACTCAGGTTTCACTGTGAATAAGGGAAAAAAGATTTTAAATTTTCCAGGTTTCAAATATTTCACTTTACGGATTGCCGTTTGAACATGAACAGGTATGTTTGTGTTTGATCATTAACTTCATGTGTCACAAGATTTAGAAATGTCCTGAAACATTTACAAAAAGAAATTGATTGCATTTCGTAGAATTTTATTTGTAAATAGACAGTTTGTATGGTTTCCCAGACCTGATAATTAGCACTAAAGAAAAGCACAAAAGTGCAGATAATGTTGTGTAAAGATAAAATAATAACATATAAGTAATATAAAGGTATGTATAGTATTAGCACTAAATTAAAGCAGAATTTCTGTAAGTTTTGGCTCTAAAATATCAAACATAAATATAAACAAATTAAAAATATTAGCACTATTTAAATTCACAAAAGCACACATATTTTGCAAGTGTATGTTTATGCAATATTCAGTAAAGGGTGAAACCATTCAAATATAGAAACTACAAAAAAGCGCAGGAAGTGCTGATAAAAGCATACAGCACTGACAAAATGTAACAAACAAACAATGGATGAATTGTAAATATAAATCATTAAATGGGCTTCATCTATGCATCATATGATGACAGCTAACACTATAAATGTACAATACTTAACAGGTTCTGTTATGTTACGTAGAAGAATAATGATAATAATAATAGTTGCAAAAAAACGTCATTAACTTTATTGATATCATTTACTAGGTAGTTTTTATGAAACTATGGCAACCATTGCACATAACACTAGAAGGGGGTTTTACCGGAATAATTGCGAAATTCCGGAATAGTAAGACACTTTCCGTAATCTTTGCGAAAATCCGGAATATTTAGATCAATTCCGGAATTTTTAGACCAAATCCGAAATAATCGGACAAAATCCGGAATAATTGGTCAAAATCCGGAATAATAAGAATATTTTTACGGTAAATTTTATGGATTCTAAAAATTCCGGCAAGTGTCTGATTTTTACGGTAACTTGTCTGATTATTCCGGTAAAAGACTGATTATTACGGTAAAAATCTAATTATTCCGGCAAATGTCCAATTATTACGGTAAAATATTTTTAAAAAAATATTATTTTTTAGAAAATTTCCCGTAATAATTGGCCATTTGCCGGAATAATTAGACTTTTTCCGTAATAATCGGTCATTTTCCGGAATAATCAGACACTTACCGTAATTTTTAGATAACGGAAAACTTACCGTAACAAAATAGTCCAATTATTCCGGATTTTGCTTGATTATTCCGGATTTTGCCTGATTATTCCGGATTTTACCGGTTTATTCCGGACTTTACATGATTATTCCGGATCAATTTGGTTTATTCCGGATTTGGTCTGATTATTCTGGATTTTCGCAATTATTCCGGTAAAACCCCCTTCTAGTGTAATCTGACAACTTATTACATTTGATACCCTTTACTAGTATTCAAGTTATTCCAAGTTATTGTATTTGATAGCTGCTAAGGACAATAACCAATAGGGACAAGACAGATTGCTATAACAAGTTCCTTATATTACCAATGTTTTTCTGTTTAAACATTTTTCCATTAATAACAAGAATGATGCTAAGAGCAAAATACAAGCCATCTCTCCCAGAGATTTACACAGTTACCTATTTATTAGGTTCACATAATGTCATATCCTGGTAATCATGTATAAAAGATTTAGTAAAAATATTTTCAGTGGAATTATAAGGGTTGACTAGACAAACTATAATTGATGAATGGACACCATACCATGTTATGTGTTTGTCACTTTTCTAGAAACAGTCCTATAAAAATTTACTCTATCGTTTTTAAAATCTAAAAGGAAGAAACATGTAAAATCAACATAAATCTTCAGTTAGCAATCAACATGTGATACATAAATATAACTCATTATATTTAGTTTATATGTCAGTTAATGTTATCAACAACATAGTGACTAACAATGCTTTAACAGGCATTTATAATTCCATAAAAACAAAGTTTTGTAAGAAAAAAGTTAAGTATTAATATGCATGTATATCCTAGTCTATCAATGTATGTAGGTGGTATATTTAACAATACACAATCAGATTGATAAAATAAATTCTTAATGAAGGTGAAAAAAATTAATCATGGATTTGAGATTACAATCAAAGGTTTGAGATTACAATCATGGATTTGAGATTACAATCAAAGGTTTGAGATTACAATCAAAGGTTTGAGATTACAATCATGGGTTTAAGATTACAATCATGGGTTTGAGATTTTAACCATGAATTCCAGATTATAAATATGGGTCCATGATTATAATCACAGGTCCAAGATTTTAACCATAGGTTTGAGATTCCATAGATATGTGTATGTTTAAATAAAAGTAAAAATATAAAGAGAGAGATATAGATATTGCCTGGTAAAAATTAATTAGCATTCAAAACAGCTAAATCCAAAAGCCAGCCAATAAATAAACAAATATCTGAGATTTCAAAATGGGTATATATATATAATAAATTGTATAATAAATAAAAATTTGTCGAAGTCAAATTTAATGACTATTAAAGGGAGATAAATCTGTTATACTTATTATTATTTCACAAGAAAAATAATAAGCAATTTTAAACAAATCTAATTATTATGCAAATTTTATGCATATTGATTTTTTTTTTAAAATCAGAAAAAAAATTGAGATTTGAAGGAATTTAAAAATATACTTTTTATATAAGATGAGTATTAAATGAGTGATGATTCTAAAAATATCACAACCCTTATATTATTACTAAGCTACTTATATTGAGAATTCACACTAATCATTCATGCTGAAAACATTTTCAACGAGGTTGAGATGAAAACAATTTTTTACCATCTCAATTAATGAAAGATTGAAATACCCAGTGTAGAAAAGCCAAATAGAATATTTCTGTTATTTATAACATGATTTTTTTGTCTTTCATCAAGTGATATTGAAAACTCTGATTGAACATCACAATCGAGCAGTGTAGCCATCTGATGTTACGATAGGAATACTATAAGAATTCATTACGGTATTGCTACATCACCTGATCATTGGCATATATAGCTAATATACATATAAACACTATAAGTCTCAAGCAGCTTTTTTCAGAACAAAATTATTGCAAATATAAATATTTAGATGTAAAGAAGCAATTACCTATGTATTATATAGGGTGGGGTATAACAAAGTCATATACTTGGGGGTATATTCATATCTACCAGCAACGGAATGTCATAATCACATTTCATATTGAACAGACTAGAAGGGTCGACATTTCGAAAAAAAATAAAACATAAAAAATAAATAAATAAATACATGAATGCTTGATGGCTCCTGATTTATGCTGAAAAATTAACAAGTTTTTTTCTTACAAAATATTCTTATTTATGGAATGAAAAACAATCATGAAAATAAATAAATAACAATGTTATAAACATTTTAAAAATTCAATGAAAATCTCAATAACATAATTTGACATAAAAAATATCAGCTGATTTTTACCAAAAATATTGTGCCAGATTTTACCACTACATACTTGCTGTTTATTACCCATTAGGATTGAATGGATGCTTATAACTATGAAGTCAAACCTCGTTACAATTCCTCTCAATATCTTTACCACCTTGCTTCTCACCACAATATTTTGAAGTCCCATTATTCATACATGTTATATGTCTGGGACGTTCAGGATTGTAAAGTCCCATAAATCTCTTTTTCCTATGCTGTTCTTCATGATTAAGTGTCCCTTCATTCACCACCAATTCCGGTTTTAATGCCACAATTTAAATGAACAAATAATGGTGATGAATCAATGTTTTACTGTGTATAGTAGATGCTTCTGGAATTTTCAATGTATTTTCTCATTTTAAATCCAGTGTTATCATATTCATTCATAATTAGCATTAGCTAAAACTTGGTAACTAAACAAGTCTTCCTATTTTCATCACAACAGTTTTACAATCACAATTAATTCATGGATTTTATTGCGTGCTTCAGAAAAATTACAACAAGTATTCTGGCAAATACTGGATTCAAATGCATGTAAAAATATATCCACTCATGCAAGTCTTAATTCATGCTTGCTTTAAGCATAAAGCGGCTGGGGCATAACTGGCAGAAAGCTCTATTATTCAGCCATGCTTGCAGCATAGAGTTTAAATCCTAACCCCCTATAAACTTCATAATAATAAGTATGATCCACTTAAATTTTGGAACATCCTACTAGTCTGTAGGGATGACATAATTTCAACAACTGTGACACTCTTTTCTACATGAAAGCTCATGTAAGGTAGAAAAATCTTCACTTATGTTGAACTTTCTGAAAAATGTCAGTTCAAAAGATAGATTTATTATGGGAAAAATCCCAAAAAGTTATCCCTTTGACAAGACAAAAATCTAAACAAGTGAATTCTCTAAAGAGTAAACTATTTTGAAACTCGATATAAGTGAAAGAATCTTGACTGGGGTATAAATAGGGTAATTAATTCGCTCCATTTATTATTTGAATTTTTAGAATGTTTACAACATTGTTTAACAATGGCAGGGTGTGTAACAACTACATGTAACTTTATCCACCTAAGTATCCTTATCATTAAGTCATCTGTTGAAGTTCCTCCCCATCTTGATCGCCAAATGCCTTGCCTTTCTTGCCTCTCTTCTTTCCGAATGCTATTGAGTTAGCAATATCATCAAATGTTCTATTCTTGGTTTCTGGCACCATGAAGAAGATAAATGTGATAGCTAAAGCCAGCGTCACAATAAACGGCAAGTACACATATCCTAACATGGATTTCTGAAATAATAAATCATATAAATTTTTATTACATTTTAAAAATAAAGTAGTCTATTGAGAGACAAACACCTCCTCATCCTAAAATTGAAGTCACTTTTCTAAGATTTCACCTTGTGACCTTGACCCTAGATGTTATACGCACCTAAATTACCTTATCATATTGATTGTTTTACAGATATAGACATGGGGACATGCAGGGATGAAGCTTAATTATTTTAAGATAAGCGCCCAGCTCACTTCAGAAAAGAGGTTTTAATAGTAATAAATAGCTAAAATGGTTAAACATTTAGGAGTCCAAACTGATTTTTAGGAGCCATGGGCTACTGGGCCCCTGCTAATCTTCATCCCTAACATGATATTGAGACAGTGGGATTTCTATGTACTCCATATAGACATTGTTTGCAGGGGGTATAAAAACTACCCTCTGCCATAAAGAATTCTAAATATGGCAAACAGTGCTACGGTACACTTGCACCTAGCTAGAATCCTCATTGTTATTTTGTAATCATATCTGAAATTCAGTGGCCAACAAGACAATTTAATTTTCTAGTGCGTCACTGTTTTTAAGGATATAAAAGGTCAAATTGGGAATTTTAGTCATTTTCTCAAAGGGAAACATGTAATCGGTGGTTATTTTAGCAATTTTTTGTGGCACTGATTTTTCAGGTATCTTCAGAAGGACTCTATAACTTTCATTTCTAAAATGTAGACTTTTTGGCAAAAATACCGCCACTTCCTATTCTCAATTTTTAGTAAGACCCCGCTGTGATTCAACCTTTCACATATAGACTAAGCAAACAATAGAGTCATCATTATGGTCTCATTGTACATGTAATTATGTCAGTTATTACAGTTAGCTACACTTACCTGCATGAATCGGAACACCAACATAAGCACAAAGTTACAAATCCAGTTGAAAGTCAAGGAGAAACTCATGGCAGCCGCACGAGGCTCCTGTCTAAAGATCTCGCTCACAACGATGAATGGAATAGGTCCTGAAAGATATAAAATCAAAATATTTAATAATAAAGGTAAACTTCAGACTTGATAAAATATTCCCTAGTCAATGCTTTTTCAAAGAAATGTTGTCAATCCCATGATATGTGTATGTTATCACTATAGTTACTCCAGTTTCCTGTGCTATCCCATAACTTACGACTACCTCAATATAAATGAAAGAATCTTGATTGGGACATGAAATATTAAAACTTAACTTTATCCAATTCCTGGAATAGGAGACCAATCCATTGCAAAGGTTATACAAAATATATCTACAAATTTGACAGGTGGATGGGGGCAAAAACAATGTAAATTAAATTTTTTATAGAAGAACATAGCTGTAGCCTTACTAGGACTCCAACCCATAACTCATAAATTATGAGTCTGAAAACTTAACGACTCTTCTAAGTGTATCCAAGCAAGCAATACAGTTACAGTATGTTAATTAATCTATTAAAATTCATAACGTTTAGTTTTCTATAACAGAGACATCAATGGAACATTGCCTTCACTTTAAGACCCTCATAAAACAAAAATTCTGAATATTGTCTGAATATTTCTTAAAATATCGGAATTTATTCTGAATTTTTTCTTACACAGAAAATTATCTTATCTACATTCTACATTTTGTCTGAAAAAATCTTAATTCATTCTGAAAATGTTAAAATGTCCACAATTCAGGAAAGATTTTCAGACAAAATTCAGACAATTTATTTTTCATGTGGAATACTATCATAAACCAATTGAATACACATGCAAAGTTAAAGATAGATAGATATTTCTACATACCCAAGCCAATAGCAAATCCTATGACATATGTATGCATCACCACAATACTGATATAGGCAAACACCGAATGGTGGTCCTGTAATAAAAGTAAATCAAATACATTATTAAATAATTATATTTTATACAATTTTCTTGCATCTGCATACAGAACCACTGTGGTCAAGCGTATCACGCCTACCATGAGACAGGTCTCTTCTAAAGGACCCTTGAACTTTTATTTCTAAATAATGAGTGCTTGATAAAAGAACAGTCACTACCTATTTTCAAACCTTGGTTCTGACTTGGACCTCCCTTATATGAAGCTAGCACTATACCAACTAAGATACTGTAGTGGAAGTCAGAACCTCCCTTATATGAAGCTAGCACTGTACCAACTAAGATACTGTAGTGGAAGTCAGAACCTCCCTTACATGAAGCTAGCACTATACCAACTAAGATACTGTAGTGGAAGTCAGAACCTCCCTTATATGAAGCTAGCACTATACCAACTAAGATACTGTAGTGGAAGTCAGAACCTCCCTTATATGAAGCTAGCACTATACCAACTAAGATACTGTAGTGGAAGTCAGAACCTCCCTTATATGAAGCTAGCACTATACCAACTAAGATACTGTAGTGGAAGTCAGAACCTCCCTTATATGAAGCTAGCACTATACCAACTAAGATACTGTAGTGGAAGTCAGAACCTCCCTTATTTGAAGCTAGCACTATACCAACTAAGATACTGTAGTGGAAGTCAGAACCTCCCTTATATGAAGCTAGCACTATACCAACTAAGATACTGTAGTGGAAGTCAGAACCTCCCTTATTTGAAGCTAGCACTATACCAACTAAGATACTGTAGTGGAAGTCAGAACCTCCCTTATATGAAGCTAGCACTATACCAACTAAGATACTGTAGTGGAAGTCAGAACCTCCCTTATATGAAGCTAGCACTATACCAACTAAGATACTGTAGTGGAAGTCAGAACCTCCCTTATATGAAGCTAGCACTATACCAACTAAGATACTGTAGTGGAAGTCAGAACCTCCCTTATATGAAGCTAGCACTATACCAACTAAGATACTGTAGTGGAAGTCAGAACCTTCCTTATTTGAAGCTAGCACTATACCAACTAAGATACTGTAGTGGAAGTCAGAACCTCCCTTATATGAAGCTAGCACTATACCAACTAAGATACTGTAGTGGAAGTCAGAACCTCCCTTATATGAAGCTAGCACTATACCAACTAAGATACTGTAGTGGTTTAATATGTTTACAAAGTAGCTCAGATGATGGAGCACATTGCTAAGTTGAAAAAGATTTGATGCTGCAATTTCCCTATTTTGTATAAGTATAGTTAACTGGTCTTACCTTAAGTGACTCAACATACTGGAGGTTGTGGAAAATTGTTAGAATGACAAAAGACAGCAACATTCCAACCATGGGCCAGATCAAAAGTGGACGTCTACCCAATTTTTCCATGAGTGGTACAGCAACAAACGTTGTCAGCACGTTGATGGTACTTGTGAGGCACACAACCCATTCAACCAGGTCTTTTTCAACACCGGCATTTTTGTACATGAAACTTGAATATGACATTACCTACAAAATATATAGACATTTATAAAGTTGGGTCCATATCTGACAAAACATTTGGGAAATTTTATTTTATGGGAGGACAACAGATATAACAAGACAAAAAATTGTCAAGAAATTTCTTTTAACCATTTTTGTACTGAAAGCTGCCATTCTTGTCATGTTCATTTGCCTGGTCAGTTGTACAGTTTGAATCTTGACTTAATTCCATCTCTCCCTGTGGAGAATTGGGCCAAACAGTTTACATCACCACGATCAAAATCTGATTTATTTTATCATCTTAGTCCTTATTAAATGTATTTGTTTTCCTTTGGAGAGCCTACTTTTGCTTTTTATGATCTCTGTCTGTATTATAAGTTATACTGGGTGTACGTGCGTCTTGGACGCATGACCAATAGGTACTGAGGAACATGCCAAAGTATAACATCATGACTAAATCTATACAGATGATCCAAGAGCAGATAACCCAAACGTTGTGTACTGGCTACTTACGGCGTTAATTCCAGACCATTGCTGTGACACCTGCATCATAATGGCAATAAATAAAGGTACTTTTAAGTCAGGTGTGGTCAGTAATTGTTTCAAACTGAACTGCTGAATACTCTGGGATTTCCTGGCTTCTACTTTCATTTCGTCAATCTCATCTTCAACATCTAAGTAACCTCTTAATTTTCTTAAAGCTGTTTTAAAGTACGATATAGAATGAATTATGATAAAATGTATGACAGAAACACCCCATACTGAACAGTTTAGATAAGACCTTAATATACAATGTGAATAGTAATTATATATGAAATGATCAGGTGCTGTGTACTTGGTATCAAACAAATGTACTTTTATTTCATTTATACTTTCATTTTAGCATTACATTCTGACAATTCAATTTATAGAATCAAGGATGATGTCTAACAAATATTTACTTGTCACTGGGCAGAGTATGAGTAAAATTCCACTTTTCATTTGGCTGTTTAAACTCTGTCAACATAAATGTTAGAGTGCCTTATTTAAACAGTGTGCAATCTTGACCAGTCTTGCAGTAAACCATTCAGTTGTGCCTACCATGTACAACATTGCCTTTGTCTAACTTATTCATAATACAGTAAAATCTATATATACAAAAAGGCAACCTGTTAAATAACACCATTATGGCAACCTGTTCAAGAACACCATTATGGCAACCTGTTCAAGAACACCATTATGGCAACCTGTTCAAGAACACCATTATGGCAACCTGTTCAAGAACACCATTATGGCAACCTGTTCCAGAACACCATTATGTATATATACAAAAAGGCAACCTGTTCAAGAACACCATTATGGCAACCTGTTCAAGAACACCATTATGGCAACCTGTTCCAGAACACCATTATGTATATATACAAAAAGGCAACCTGTTCAAGAACACCATTATGGCAACCTGTTCAAGAACACCATTATGGCAACCTGTTCAAGAACACCATTATGTATACCATTATGGCAACCTTTTCAATAACACCATTATGTATACCATTATGGCAACCTGTTCAATAACACCATTATGTATATATACAAAAAGCAACCTGTTCAAGAACACCATTATGGCAACCTGTTCAAGAACACCATTATGGCAACCTTTTCAATAACACCATTATGTATACCATTATGGCAACCTTTTCAATAACACCATTATGTATACCATTATGGCAACCTGTTCAATAACACCATTATGTATATATACACAAAGCAACCTGTTCAAGAACACCATTATGGCAACCTGTTCAAGAACACCATTATGGCAACCTGTTTAATAACACCATTATGTATATATACAAAAAGCAACCTGTTCAAGAACACCATTATGGCAATCTGTTCAAGAACACCATTATGGCAACCTGTTCAAGAACACCATTATGGCAACCTGTTTAATAACACCATTATGTATATATACAAAAAGGCAACCTGTTCAAGAACACCATTATGGCAACCTGTTTAATAACACCATTATGTATATATACAAAAAGGCAACCTGTTCAAGAACACCATTATGGCAACCTGTTCAAGAACACCATTATGTATATATACAAAAAGCAACCTGTTCAAGAACACCATTATGGCAACTTGTTCAAGAACACCATTATGTATATATACAAAAAGCAACCTGTTCAAGAACACCATTATGGCAACCTGTTCAAGAACACCATTATGGCAACCTGTTCAAGAACACCATTATGTATATATACAAAAAGGCAACCTGTTCAAGAACACCATTATGTATATATATGAAAAGGCAACCTGTTCAAGAACACCATTATGTATATATAAAATAAAGGCAAAAACCAGTGTTTTCAATTCTGAATTCAATTTTAAACAAAGAGGATCCCTAGTGACCTATATATCAGGACCACCTGTCCATTTAAATCCAAAAAGGTGTGTGCGCGCGTGTGTGTGTGTGTGTGTGTGTATGTGTGTCGTGTTAGAGAGAGTGAGAGAGTATTACCATCTCTGGCTTCCTGTTCTTCACCCTTCTTGATAAGAAGCCATCTGGGACTTTCTGGACAAAATGGCATACAAACCAAACAAACAAATGCTGGGAAAGCATTGAAGACAAATACCCATGGCCAAAGACCATCTCGTCCTGAAAAAAATCAGATTTCAGTTAAAAGCTTTTAATAAATTCTTAAATGTATCAAGGATAAAATCTTCACTGCAAGCCACAGAGCGTTTTTTAAACTATTTTAATCAATATTTCATAAATAGAGCATTTATGGGTCCTTTTCACATCCAATAGCAAGGTGGAGTGGAGTGTGGAATGGAGTAATGGAGAATAATACCCCAGTCAAGATTCTTCAACTATATCGAGGCGAGGAAAAATGGAGTGCCCAGAAAAAACCACTGATCTTTGATTAATTATAAACGAGAAAAAACCCACAGAAAAACAGAAACTGGCCAGTACATTATCAGTTATCCAGTTTTGGCAGGTTACACAGCCCCATGTACCTTGTCAAAGATGTATGCACCCTGAGCTGCAGAACATAGATCTTTGACAGGGTACATTTGGCAGTGTAAAAGCGGTATTAGTAATTCAAATTAAGTATTAATATTATGTGTGAATTTTGTACATTGATCCCATAATTGTTTACCTAACTAGACTTCCAGGATGTACCAGTAATTGCCCTTCTACCACTAAACATTGCTAGAGTTATTTACCTCGGCAAATTTTTTCACACTGTTCTATGTACCCCGGCAAGTTACACAATTGCTATGTGAGAAAAGGTGACATAATGTCATAAACTGAATTATTTAACCATTAAACTGTCTAGAAATGGTGTTTATAGTGCTATAACTTCCATTGCCATGCAAAGCAAACCGAATAATGCGCGCTAGCGTGTTATGACTAGTTTGCTTTGCACGGCAATGGAAGTTATAGCACTATAAACGCCATTTCTAGACAGTTCAATGGTTATATTTACATTTCGCATTTTTCGAAAATCTTATTTTTGTTTTTTGATCCTGAAATAAATTTAAAACACTGTCGTGTACTACATACAATTCCAATTCCTGGAACAGCCTATCAATGACGTCACGAGCATAGGTGTCAGCAAGAAATTAGTGACGTCACATTAGCAAATGTAATTATAGTCCTATAACTTCATTTGGTTTAAAACATAGTTTAATACAATCAAACACCATAAACTGGATTATATAGCATTAAACCTACCAGCGAGACTTGATACACCCATAATGTTTGACCACAAGATTCCAATAGTGATGAACAGCTGATGAATGGTTCCCACAGAACCACGGATCTTCTTAGGTGAAATCTCGGCAAGATACAAGGACGCCAAACTTACATTGATACCTAGACAAATTAAAACATAATGCCTTGTTAAATTTAAAAACTAACAGCAGAAAAACACAATTGTATTATGACTTTATCAGATTTATTTCATTTGCAATATCATCTTCTAAGATGGATTTTTATCTGTTGTTGTTGCAAGATGTTGACAATATGACGGCAAAGTTAGAACAAATTGACTACATCTTGTTTTGATGATTTCAACTTTGTTAAATAAAATTCACCTTTTTCTCCTTTGAAATTGTGTTTGTGAACATGAACATAGAACATTGCTTATTCCAGATTAGGGTGGAAAAATCAACCCCAAACTAAGGTGAGATAGAAAATTCATTCGTAACAACTAAGAATGCAACAAGACAGAGATGCTTGTGCATGGATGAGAAAAATAAATCCAAGTCTATGGTTGGATCTAAAATGATCTCTTTGAAAATGCAAAACAGATCAAGGCAGGAATTATTGAAATAGATGAAAGCAGGTTCTTAGTTGAGTTACTTTTGCAAAGTACACACTTGCACCATTTAGCTGTAAAAATCTATAAAAAGACTATTTTTAAGAGTGTATGTCACCATCACACAACCATTTACAGTCGTTTCTGCCTTTAAGGCCACCTCTATGTAACAGTCACCTGTTTTAAAAGTCAGTAAAAATGTATCCAAACTGCTCTTTATTCATGTTATTTGAATCTGTATATATAAAAGGCCATTTGCTCATAGAGGCCACTTTTACAGGTTCCATTGGGTGTCCTTAAATGTACAGGTTTGACTGTATACAAGAAAATATGTATATAAATCTCTCATGATGTAAACACATGAGATCCCTATATATTAATGCATTGATTCATGATAAACATTTTAATTAAAGGTCAATGTTGTTAGTCTATACTTACCACAATGTAATCCAACAAATGCTCTGTGTACAATTAAAACTTCAAAAGAGTTGACGATAACGGGTATACCACCAAATACAGCAGCTATAAACATAAAAACTGTGATCACTATCATACCCTTCTTCCTGAAACAATTAAAATTATATCATTACAGTAAACACTGCTATAGCAACATCCTCTTTATAGATACCACCTGTCTACAGAGTAAACCCTGTAATGTAAACCACCTCTATATAGAGATCTGTCTATACAGTAAAAGTAGCATTGATAAAGAGTAAAGCATGTTACAGTGACCAACTTTATATTAAGGCCACTTGCATATAGAGTAAACCCTGCTAGAGCAACTACCTCTTTATAGAGACCACCTGTCTATAGAGTAAACCCTACAATGTCAACCACTTCTATATAGAGAATCTATACAGTAAACCTTCCTATAGGTACCACCTCTTTATTAAGAGCAATTGTCTATACAGCAAATACTACTATGGTGAGCACTTTTATAAAGGTCATCTGTCTATTAAAACCAGTGTTTAAGGTTTGCTTCATATTTCAAACCAAAAAGAACATCTACATAAAATATATACATCTGTATATATATGTGAATGATACATAAAGAATGGAAAAACAAAACAACTATATCCTGAACTTTTTTTCTCATCAACAAGACAGATTGATTTTGCAAAATATAGCATTGTTGTCTCATGAGTAAAATGTTTATATAAACAAAAGTTTTAAATGATAGAAAGTGGTGAAAGTCCTCTTTTAATGTTAGCACATGTATATAATAAAGAATGCTCCAGGGTACACACTGTCTTCAATTTTACCATATATAGTATGGTATAACAGGGAAATTTATTCTTAGTGCAGTAGAGTAATCGTGTTGAATAACAAAATTTGAATAGTCTGGTAGTCAGTATGAAGATTGCTGAGGAAACAGGCAGCCAAAAAAGTAAAACAACATGAAACTTTGGAAAACAAACTGATAAACATCTGCTGTAGTTAGATTCAAATCTAGACAGTATATTAATTTATGTAATGTGATCTGTAAGAAAGTACTTTAGACCACTTGGCCACAGATCACCATCATTTCTTTTTGTTTAATCAGGTGGGACTAGATTGGCAAATTAAGATAATGTTCAAATGTGAGGTACTGTTTTACTAAAAGGGTGGCTTCGAAGAACATAGTGTTTTACGCCCAGTCAAAATATGAATTCTTTCACTTATAAGGAGACAGTCAGTTCTGGGATGGTGGAGGAAACTAGAGTCCCCAGAGACACCAGACCTTTGCCTAGCAAGCTGACAAACTTTCTCACACTAGTATCTGTCTGAGTGGGATTCAAAACTAGGTGGAGAGGCATCTTATTAAATGAACTATAGAGATGTCTTAATTAAATGAGATATTCCTGTTAAATAAAATCACAAAGAAACCCACTGTAATTAGTTATTGTGTCTCCATGCAGTTATAAATAAATCAAGACTATGATGTAACCAAGCTGTTTACATAGCAACCGTTTCCAGATAAAGCAGAATAAAAAAAATAATTCATTTATTGATTTTTATCATGATGTTCCAACAATAGTAATATAGTAATATCTCTGTGTTACTATATAAAGCTATATACAACACTGATCAGATATAACTAGAGAATACAGATCTTCAATATCCATATGGTATATGTACTAAGTTTCCATACCTAGAGGCCAAAATTGTTATTGGCTACTAATTTATGGGAAATTCTTTCCTAAATTAATAAAGAATTTGGAGGAACTAAAAATGGAGTCTGAATCTTATATCAATATTGCAGTTATGTACAATCATAAAAATCTAATGTTGACCAGGGTTATATAGTAAAGAATTATAATATGAAAGATACAATTTTGCTCTTATTTTATTAAAATTGGAAATATGCACCAAAATAATTGGGAAATATATATATTCATTTTGAAGCTTAAGAATAAAGACCAATTTTTTGGTGTCAAATTAAGCAAATTGACAATCCTCATTTACATATTTAACATACCTTCCAAAATAGTCTGCAACTTTCCCGGATATAAAAGCCCCGACCATACCAAACAGGACAAATATGGCTACAGTTACAGCCCACAGAAAGTCAACTAGGGGGTGAAAATGTTCTTCCTCCTCCACTGGTTTGGCTGCTGGGGCAAGGGTTGTAGCTCCACCAGTGTTGTTTCCTGCTGTTCCATTACCCCCTGAGGATACAGCATATGTTGAATTGTCCACTCCATTCACACTGACCACAAGACCAGAAGTGGACTTTGTGTTATTTGGTGGAGATATTCCCTCACGTTCATACAACAAATTACTATAAAACCTCTGACAAACCTACAAAGTCAAAATAAAAGATTAAAAATTTGTAGAATAAATTTTGAACAAGAAGCTCAACCTGACATGCTCACCTGATAAATAATGACTAGATGAAAATATTATAATTTATTTAAAAGAAATTATTTAATTGATTATCCAATAAAATGAGTGCAAACATTATCAAACTAGTCTATGTATGGAATCAAAAACAAACTTACCATCCCTTGTCCAAATCACAATACCGAAAAAAAACCAAAAAAAAAAAAAAACCAAAGTAAACACTTTAAAAACTGAAAAATTAAGCAAAACCATCAAAAAGGAAGTGAGGCCGAGTGCTCTGAAAATACAGCATTTCATGGCATATTACATTACCTCAGAAATCAATCCTGAAGACTGCCAAGTTGTTGTACCTTGTAACTAACTATATTGAAATGAATAACGGTCCTTCAACAGTCAAAACATTGTAAAATTATAAAGCAACTTAGGTAGCCCAGTTGGTAGAGCACTTGTCAAGTGTTGCGAGGTTGTGGGTATAACCCTGCATTTGGCAATTCAATTCCTGTTAAATTTTGCGAGCTTGTTAATCCTCAGAAGTGGCTGATCTAAGCATGGGCCCTGGTCACCTTTTGATTCAAAGTAATTGAGACCAGAGATTTCTCTAGTAAAAAACTTGGGAGTAATTAATGTAACAGTTTGGATATCAGACTCAAATCAGAGTTTACTTTACAGCAATCACCTACACCTATACTGCAGGAGGTTCAGGGTTTGATCTCTGGTATGACAATGCATTTTTCCCATTCCTGTAATCACTATAAAATGAATGTAAAGTTGCAGACAGATTATATCCCAGCTTATATACTTACTGTAGCAGGGTTGTTGACTACACCAATGTTATATCCGAACAAAAACGAATTTCCAAATACAGCAATAATAACACTAAATATAAGTGTAAACGTATAGTTGATTTCCCTCTGAAAAACAAAACAAAAACAACAATTACAAATAAAGTAGTCTTATTTTGTGAACCCATCCATTAGATTCTATGTAATATTGTGAAAAATAGTTTTTCATAGAAATGTTTGTAATGAATTGAGTTATTTTCAGGATTTTTCAGTCAAATTAAAAATGCCCTTTGAATGTACAAATAAAATTCTTTCCTTATAGATTATTTCATCGTTTCAATGTAAAGACAGTGACGTTCACGATCTGATGACAGAGCAGAAACAGGTTGTGGTAGTGTAACTCTGTTAGTACATAGATAAATCACGCCCAAGCGCGCGGTTTTTAATTATTATTTTGTAAAAACGACCATTACATTAACATGGACTCACTGTATACCTTGCCATCATATTGTACACAGTTATACAATAAATAGGACCATACACCTTACACATTATTGACAGCTGTGAGCAAGGGTTCTTTATGTATCCTTCCTTATCAAATTATATGTATTTTGTTTAAACGCCCTTTTGAAAGTTTTAGCAGGGCTTATTCAGTCAGTTTATGTCTTTTTCGCCCGTTTGGTTCATGATATAAGATATTTAAATTTTAAAGCCAAATACTGAATATCGGTCGATGGTGATCAAAATGGTTAATGTACTTTAAGGAAATTTGAGCTAATAATTTGCTTTTATTTTTTGTTTGTTCGCTGTTGCTTTAGCTCACCTGGCGCATGACACAATTTGTATGTATAGTGTAGTGTTGAAAAGGTTCGGTTCAACCGCATTAAGCAGAGAAATCTTTGATAAGATGAAGTTGGCCAAAAGAAGAAGTTTACATGCGAGACCGAGTTTATGTGGCGATGTAAAGCGTGGGCTTACAACTTAGTTGTCTTAGGCTTTAAGACTACTTAACCCCTTTATCTCATTATGACTTATACAAGGTTTAAGTGTGCTTAAACTGTTAAGATGGCTTCCAGTTACCCTGCCCTGGACCAAGTTTCACAATCATAGCTTAATGATTTCCATTAACATAAATTTAACGAATTTTAGCAATCCTGTCAGTTAAGTATGGAGCTTCAAGTAATCTTCATAATGACACCTTAAATTCCTGAATATCTTAAGAATTAAAGGCATTCTTTATATTTCGTCAGATTTCAGTTGAGGAAATTCTTATGTTAAGGAATGATTGTAAAAAACTAGGCCTGGGCCCAAATACTCATGATCGTATAATAAACTGCTATAATAAGACAGAAACCATTTAATAAAGAATATTCAAAGAATATCTATGATGAAATATACTTAATTATCTCTGTGTAAAGATATTTAAATATGTTTAAAATTTATGTGTGGGTGTGTTCTACAACCACTTAAAGAAGACACATCACATAACATCGATTCTTATTTCGTCACCCTTCAAAGATCGAAGAATTTTACACGTGGTCGTTCACTCAAGTCCACACAGATAAAAAAAATCCATATATCAAAATCCCAATTGAAAATGATTTCTGCCTTTACCTTCTAGCTCACGTGTTAAGACGTGCACGTGTCACACCCTTATTGTAAATTGAATCCAACAAAAAATAAAAAATAATCAAGATTAAAAGTCAAAACTTAAAGGATTGAAATGAAAGGTTTTTAAGTACAAATTAAAAACCCAATCCAAACTTCTCATAAATTTTAAAAAAGTTTAAATAAATTGAAATTAAAAATCGGATTCATGATTTATAAGGAAAGGTTATCTAATTTTCAAGCTTAGATTATTCTCAATATTGTTGGTAAATGTATAGCTCTTAATAAGAAAAGGTAAACTAGTTTAATGTTGGCATTCATCGAAGTTTTTCTAATATTATTTATTTATTGGTTGACTTATTGTCGTTTCGTCACTCAGCAAATTATGAATTTGGCATGCACCGAATCATAGCTCGACATTCGTGTGAGTTGTTGCGAATATAAAAGTTTTGAGCCAATCCGGAAATTTCCATCATGGTAAGACAATCTTTAAAGTCAAGAATGGACTACTAGTCTTCAGATCTAGTGGAAAAATCATGCTTTAAAAGGGTTCAGTCCGTTATTTTTGCTATCTAATTTTTAAAATTTTACTTTTGTTTTGTTTTATGTATGATGCAACTACATTTATCTTCCATAAATATCTACGATTGATTTCAATAGAGTAAGGAATGTAAAGGCACGTCAATGCAAACGTAAATTGTTATGTGTAAATATCAGACCGTGACTTCAGATTAAAAGATTAAATTCTTCACCTCTATAATCCTCTTTATTAACACTGGCTGATCCCATTGTACTTTTAATTATATATATGCAAGTTACATAATCAGGCCATATTTTACGATCATTTCTTCTGTAAACTTAATACTGAATACTCGTTTTTAATATCACTCTTCGTCGATGTTTACCAGAATGTCCGAAAATTCCACCTTCTCGCAAGCCAACTCCATGACAAAGCTTCCTTACATTAGGATCCTAGGCGGATGAGAAGCGCTTGAATCCGTAAGTTTGCGCTTTGTAAACCATAAATTCTTTTACCTTCGTGAAATATAATGTCTTCTTTTAATTCCCTTCGTGAAACTTACTACCAGTCAGTTAATCATTTGTGACATTGTTTCCATGGTTGCTTAATGTTCCCACAAGTCTTCTGGGTACGAGCTGTATTTCGAAACACGTCTCAGAGTTGCCTTCAGCAAGAACAAATTGTTTTGTAATACATGCCCATCGTTGCCACAAACAGATCCGAACATCCGTTCACATGATTCTGGTATAAACGTGCACATGCTTCAAGTATGGTTGCCATGAGATCTACATTATCCAATCAACTCGAATCAATAAAAGTTGCCAGGTACATGGTCGGAGTTTCGAATCATGATCAAGATGCTATCTGCATTATCAAGTCTTCTGTTCAAATGTCTCCATATGACAGTTGCTATGCATATTTTACAAGCTTCAATCTCATGAACCAGTTGTAATCGACGTCGGATTCAGCTTCCGTTCGCAATATAGTCCGACCGTGTTCCCGATTCAAGCGAATCAGTTGAAATCTATACAATGTAAGTTTCGGTTCACCCGATCTAAGCACATGATCTAAGCTCCCGATTTTCCTAACCCACTTGGAATCTTGCATGCTCCCTGATCGAAGCACATGGTATGAGCTCTAAATTCACATGGCCCAGCAATTTAGTATATTATTATGCAAGCTTCCGTTCACACAGCCCAAGCTTCTGTTCAAACTATCCAATCAGTTACCAAGCACATGATGCAAGATCCCGACTTACATGGCTCTGTTGCGATGTACCCACAAATGCGATGATCCAATATCCATTCCCGTGATCCAGTTTTGATCCATGCTATCCAAGTTTACATACACAAGACTAAACTTAAAGCCCTAAGTTCGGTTTTACGAGTGAATAGTGTATATTATATATTTGTTTCTGATGTTTCATTTAATACAGTATAAGTTTGTTACAGTTTTCTTGTATACTTATGTACATCGACATCTGCTTGTATGTGATATTAAAATCTATAGATACTATAACAAAATTACATGTTATGTGTCATTAATGTTTTATGTCAGTATTAAAGTCAGACAACACATCCACTTCAATTATAAAACTTTTAAGACTGGCTCATACCTTGTTAACATAGCATCATTTTTTCAACAAGACATATAAATCAAGTACTGGGATATTATGTATACACGAGTTTGTACAAAATGTTTCTGAGCATGCATATGGTCTGGCTTTAGTATTCCGTTGATATCCACAAAACATGAGGCCTTGGGTTCGACACCCATTGATTTTAGTGTTCAAAAACTTCAAATGTGTTTCAGGGTTGAATTCGAAGCTTAACTTCTTTACGTTGTGACCCAGCTCAAGTCAAAGAAGTAATCATAATAATAAGTAGCTAAAAAGTGATTGGACATGTGATGAGACAAGACAACAACAGTACCACCAGAGTCTCACTTTAATGGACACCAGATGGGAAGAGGAAGCGGGGAAGACCAAAGGAAACATGGAGGCGGACAGTAGAGAAAGAGATGAAAGAGATGGGGATGTGGTGGAAGGATCTCCGATATCGTCAATCACCGGTGTTTCTGTCTAATACAGGGATGAGGCTTAACTATTTTGAGTTGGGGCCCAGCACACGTCAAAAAAAGAGGTTGTTATAAATTTATAATAAGCAGCTAACATGTGTTAAGCTGAGGACCTATTTTAGGATTATTGACTACCTGATCTCTGATATCTTCAATCACCGGTGTTTGACTGAACTTCTAATACAGGAATGAGGCTTAACTATTTTGAGTTGGGGCCCAGCTCGCGTCAAAAAGAAGTTGCTATAATAAGCAGCTAACATGTGTAAGGTTGGGGACCCAAGGCCTATTTTAGGTGCCATGGCTACCGGATCTCCGATATCTTCAATCACCGGTGTTTCTGTCTAATACGGGGATGAGGCTTAACTATTTTGAATTGGGGCCCAGCTCACGTCAAAAAAGAGGTTGTTATAAATTTATAATAACCAGCTAACATTTAAACTGACCTATAAATTTATAATAAACAGCTAACATGTGTAAAGTTGAGGACCTATTTTAGGAGTCATTGACTACAGGATCTCCGATATCTTCAATCGCCGGTGTTTGACTGAACTTCTGATACAGGGATGAGGCTTAACTATTTTGAATTGGGGCCCAGCTCACGTCAAAAAAAGAGGTTGTTATAAATTTATAATAAGCAGCTAACGTGTGTAAAGTTGAGGACCTATTTTAGGAGTCATTGACTACAGGATCTCCGATATCTTCAATCGCCGGTGTTTGACTGAACTTCTGATACAGGGATGAGGCTTAACTATTTTGAATTGGGGCCCAGCTCACGTCAAAAAAGAGGTTGTTATAAATTTACAATAAGCAGCAAACATGTGTAAGGTTGAGGACCTACAATGACCTAAGACTTATTTTGGGAGCCATGGCTACCGGATCTCCGATATCTTCAATCACCGGTGTTTCTGTCTAATACGGGGATGAGGCTTAACTATTTTGAGTTGGGGCCCAGCTCACGTCAAAAAGAGAGGTTGTTATAAATTTATAATAAGCAGCTAACGTGTGTAAAGTTGAGGACCTATTTTAGGAGTCATTAACTACAGGATCTCCGATATCTTCAATCACCGGTGTTTCTGTCTAATACGGGGATGAGGCTTAACTATTTTGAATTGGGGCCCAGCTCACGTCAAAAAAGAGGTTGTTATAAATTTATAATAACCAGCTAACATTTAAACTGACCTATAAATTTATAATAAACAGCTAACGTGTGTAAAGTTGAGGACCTATTTTAGGAGTCATTGACTACAGGATCTCCGATATCTTCAATCACCGGTGTTTGACTGAACTTCTGATACAGGGATGAGGCTTAACTATTTTGAATTGGGGCCCAGCTCACGTCAAAAAAAGAGGTTGTTATAAATTTATAATAAGCAGCTAACGTGTGTAAAGTTGAGGACCTATTTTAGGAGTCATTAACTACAGGATCTCCGATATCTTCAATCACCGGTGTTTCTGTCTAATACGGGGATGAGGCTTAACTATTTTGAATTGGGGCCCAGCTCACGTCAAAAAAGAGGTTTTTAAATTTATAATAACCAGCTAACATTTAAACTGACCTATAAATTTATAATAAACAGCTAACGTGTGTAAAGTTGAGGACCTATTTTAGGAGTCATTGACTACAGGATCTCCGATATCTTCAATCACCGGTGTTTGACTGAACTTCTGATACAGGGATGAGGCTTAACTATTTTGAATTGGGACCCAACTCACCTCAAAAAAGAGGTTGTTATAATAAGCAGCTAACATGTGTAAAGTTGAGGACCTATTTTAGTAGTCATTGACTACCTGATCTGCGATATCTTCAATCACCGGTGTTTAACTGAACTTCTAATACAGGGATCATGGATGAGGCTTAACTATTTTGAGTTGGGGCCCAGCTTGCGTCAAAAAGAAGTTGTGAATAAGCAGCTAACATGTGTAAGGTTGAGGAGTTCTAAGGCCTATTTTAGGAGCCATGGCTACCGGATCTCCGATATCTTCAATCACCGGTTTTTCTGTCTAATACAGGGATGAGGCTTAACTATTTTGAGTTGGGGCCCAGCACACGTCAAAAAAAGAGGTTGTTATAATAAGCAGCTACCATGTGTAAAGTTGAGGACCAATTTTATATTAGGAGTCATTGACTACCGGATCTCCGATATCTTCAATCACCAGTGTTAGTCGGAATTTCAAATAAACGTTTAGATGACTAAAGTGAAAAACACAAAACAAACATATACAGATACCATTTTTATTGCATTTTATTGATGTGGACAATTTTGAGAATTCAACACTCCCCATCCACTTCAGCCCTCGATCGTCATGTCCGAGTCCCTCATTTTCTGATCCACGTGTCTGCATATGTTTATGTAAAGGATGGGAAGATCATCCGCTTTACTCGTAATGTTATCGTTGTAATAGTACACGCGACTCCTATATTACCACACTACATAGACGGACATGGATATTTGTACTACAGCAGTGCGACTACACTCTGCAAGATTCCCGAGAACAATATCCGGGCACAAAGAAAAATCGGGAAATATTATAATCAATACCAAATCCAGTTTGTGTATAGGAAGTGACGGGTGTATTTCACGAGGGAGGTCGCTTCCGTCATTTAAATCAATACTTGATGTTAGAAGGCCAACCCTTAGCAGATTTGTAAAATTCAGTGAAATTTAATTTTAATCTTCGTACCTTTAGAATTTTAAAATAAATCCGCAATTCGTGTATAGATGCGCGTTTGGGAATGCATTTTTTACGTTGTGTTGAAAAATCTACTAACTTTTTATGTTTTCATGTTTATTATAAATATTTAATGATTTTTGCAGTGGACAATTGATTTGAATATTGATTCAGGACAACAGCTTGTCCACTATATTGATTGTCCTGACCTTACTTTGTGTTTGGGTCTCTAGGTCACTGAGGACAAAGATTGACCTTTGATCTTTTCGCTCCAGTAAGTTTCATATACCGTTGTAAATTTACAATACATGTGCTACTTCTCGTAGGGTCATTATAATATTTAGGTCATGTGTAGACAGAATTCTCTAGTACAATAAATTTGTAGAAGTGGACATTGGACAATGGTGGAGAGAGAGAGAGGGGGGTATTTTTCACCCCAGTCAATTTCACTTATGACATGTTTAGGACAGCGTGCGAGATGAGGGAGAGAGAGAGAGAGAGAGAGAGTGTGTGTGTGTGTGTAGCAATGATACAGGGTGAAATATACAAATATACCATGTTTTATTTATCTATTAACATTTGTAACCCATATTTTGGCCGGTTTTTTTTTTTTTTTTTTTTTTTTTTTCATTTTACAGTCTGTTAAGAAACCCTGAATGTCCATTCACATTAGGAATGATAATATTGAATTTAAACGAATGGAATGTACAAGGTCGCCAAAACAGCAATATTAAATAGCTAACTACAGACAGAGAGAAAGAACACTTCCGTTTGTATCCCTTAAATTATATGTAAAATTTTTGAAAAATTATTTTCCATAGAAATATTCAAAATGGCCCAATTCCGTAATCAGTCAAAATAAAAAAAATAGTGGATGATAAAATGTTTCATGGTTGAAGTCTTTCCAAACTGAAAAAATAAAACAGAAACTAAAAAGAAAGATTTACATAAATCTTTTATGAATAATAATTTAACTATTAAGTTTTGAAACCGCGTTTACTATAGAATAGTTATACTAATTTCATTATATACTTAGTCTGGCTGGTTAGAAAAAAATGTTCCGAATGATTTTCAATCGTGGGTCCATCATGAGAGGAACATGTATAAATGATTACAAATAATTCGTCGTTATCATAAATAAATAAATACCAATAAATAAATAAACAAATAAATAAATAAATACATGTACTATCATTAGCATCCCAATTTAAATAAATCAGAAGATGTTTACAAGTTCATGGTCCAAATTGTCAGGACTTAAACACCTTACGACAATAACGCAAGTTCCCCTCTGAAGACGGGGTTGGGGTTGGGGGTGCTCTGGAGGGGGGTTTAAAATACCTGTTCGACGCTTGTCAAGCGACGATGTCAGTTTTTCTGCTCGCGATTCTATGTTTATGTTCGTTTTACAAGTTGACCTATTAATCGTGATATTTACAACCGTATTCCCCCAAGATGATGAGACGGTTACTCTTGGTTACCAATGTTTAACATCGAACATGATTTGTATGAAGTGCCACGTGGTTTCATCAGATCGAAGTCAACCTGCATTTTGGAAAAAATAATTTATCGAATTACGAAAGGAAACAGTAGTATTTCTTCAACATATAAGACTTAAACACCAACAATTTTACGGTAAAATCTTGAATTTTTAAAATTAAACTCGGACAAAATATAAAGCTGTCTATCAATAATATATCTCGCTAACAAGTTGTACTGTTGTGTGTAAATAATACACCGACTTCAAGGTCACAGCTTGTAGTAGATGATATTTTCGCTTCACTGTAATTTTCAGACTGAAAACGTAGTTATGAAGAATGACTTATCAATATAAATTCTAATATTACTCACCTCAGTCATGTTTTTGATGCGTGATTTCGCTATGACAGTATAAAATTATTTCGTTTACTCCGCTGTCTTCTTGGTTTTTCGTAATGCGGAAAGTGACCTTGTTTATTAATACTTGATTCTGATTGGTTGAAATCACCACACCCCTTTTCTATTTGTGAATGAAGTTGTAAAACGTCACTATTGAATTTTTTTACGATGTGACGTACAGGATTATAGTAAAAATTTGTAAATATTTCATCATCCTACTTATAATGTCTCTAGACGCAATCGATACACACGGATAGATTTTGCAATTTGTAATTAACTTTTTGTGTCTGTCGAATCTTCCGGAATTACTATTCTATAGGATATTATGTAATAAATGCCGGTAAGCTTGAATTAATTAAATGATCCCGAAATATTGAGACAAAAGAGTTACAGAATTACACAAGAAAATTCAATGACATTTCAGCTAAAATAGTGGCTATTTGCCAAAATGTCTTGCAGTTGATATTTGAAAGAGTTCCATTTCGGTACCTTTTACTCAGAAGAATTTTATCAACAAAAACGACTGATTTAATCAACTGAGCTATTTTAGGAAATTAGGAAACTTGTACCCTTCACTAAAAATTAATTCGACTAGCAGTAAAAACCCTAAACATGACAAAATCAAACAGTTTTGAACATTTTTGTAAAAATAATTTAAAAACCTTTACATAAAATTTTACTGAGTTGGGGGTACAAAGGAATTCCTGTCCCATGTTTACCATTTCTTTCATACACTTGTATTTTCATGTAATTTAATAGGCGCCTTTAAATGGAAAGGTTATATTGGCGAACACTGACGAGCGCAAAAGTAATTAATACCGTAACAGAATGATAACAGTATTATTATTATTATTATTATTATTATTATATCATCTTTGCCTTCGGAAATGTCTCTTAGGCTGTGGGTGGCATCTTTCGACAAGTTTACAGAAAACGATCTCGGTAACTTATATCTATGATCTAGTAGTTTGTCGTGAATTGGACCAATTCATCATTTACGGATAGTATACATAATATAGGTGTATACTTGTATTTTTTACATACGTCAACAGTGATTTAAATGATATATTTTCTTAAAACACATCTCACATTCTTCATTCTGAAAATTTGAAACTGTGTTATTAAGTTTTTTCTTTAACAATACATTTTTCTATCACAATAGACCAGACATGCAAGGTGTACACAGATAAGAATCCTTCTTATGTTACTTTGAAACTCTCATTGTGGGAGTTAATGGGATTTGTGAACTTTGTCATACAAAATGTACCTCTGGAAAAATGTGATGACACTCGAGACTAGCTAAACGATCTCTGAGACACCCCCCCCCATTATTTACTTTGTCGTTTTTAATCTACGTATATAGATATTCCTGACTATCAGAATAAATGATTGATTTACCGATTGATTGATTGTTTGTCTGACTGACGGACTGACTGACTATCTATCGATCTCTCTGATTGATTGATTAATTGACTGCCCGTATGTCTTTAACTGACTGACTGCCTGTCTGCTTCTATGTGTCTCTGACTAATGGACCAACTATCTGTCTGGCCGCCTAACTGTTGGTTTTTATGACTTTCTTATTGAATGACTAACTAGCTTTCTCTCTATCTACATGTATAAGACGGCTCTACTGAATGTCTGTCTGTCTCTGACTGACTGACTGAATGCCTTCTGTCTCTGACTGCTCTACTGAATGCCTGTCTGTCTCTGACTGACTGACAGGAATGCCTGTCTGTCTTTGACTGACCGACTGAATGCCTGTCTGTCTCTGACTGCTCTACTGAATGCCTGTCTGTCTCTGACTGACCGACTGAATGCCTGTCTGTCTCTGACTGACCGACTGAATGCCTGTCTGTCTCTGACTGACCTACTGAATGCCTGTCTGTCTCTGACTGACCTACTGAATGCCTGTCTGTCTCTGACTGACCTACTGAATGCCTGTCTGTCTCTGACTGACCGACTGAATGCCTGTCTGTCTCTGACTGACCTACTGAATGCCTGTCTGTCTCTGACTGCTCTACTGAATGCCTGTCTGCCTCTGCCTGCTCTACTGAATACCTGTCTGTCTCTGACTGACCTACTGGATGACTGTCTGTCTCTGACTGACCTACTGAATGCCTGTCTGTCTCTGACTGACCTACTGAATGCCTGTCTGTCTCTGACTGACCGACTGAATGCCTGTCTGTCTCTGACTGACCTACTGAATGCCTGTCTGTCTCTGACTGCTCTACTGAATGCCTGTCTGCCTCTGCCTGCTCTACTGAATACCTGTCTGTCTCTGACTGACCTACTGGATGACTGTCTGTCTCTGACTGACCTACTGAATGTATGTCTGTCTCTGACTGACCGACTTAATGCCTGTCTCTGACTGCTCTACTGAATGCCTGTCTGTCTCAGACCGACTGAATGTCTGTCTGTCTCAGACCGACTGAATGTCTGTCTGTCTGTGACTGACCGACTGAATGCCTGTCTGTCTCTGACTGCTCTACTGAATGCCTGTCTGTCTCTGACTGACCGACTGAATGCCTGTCTGTCTCTGACTGACCGACTGAATGCCTGTCTGTCTCTGACTGACCGACTGAATGCCTGTCTGTCTCTGACTGCTCTACTGAATGCCTTCTGTCTCTGACTGCTCTACTGAATGTCTGTCTGTCTCTGACTGCTCTACTGAATGCCTGTCTGTCTCTGACTGCTCTACTGAATGCCTGTCTGTCTCTGACTGACCCACTGAATGCCTTCTGTCTCTGACTGCTCTACTGAATGTCTGTCTGTCTCTGATTGCTCTACTGAATGCCTGTCTGTCTCTGACTGCTCTACTGAATGCCTGTCTGTCTCTGACTGACCGACTGGATGACTGTCTGTCTCTGACTGACCGACTGCATGCCTGTCTGTCTCTGACTGACCGACTGGATGACTGTCTGTCTCTGACTGACCGACTGAATGCCTGTCTGTCTCCGACTGACCGACTGAATGCCTGTCTGCCTCTGACTGCTCTACCGAATGCCTTTCTGTCTCTGACTGCTCTATAGAATGCCGATCTGTCTCTGACTGACCTACTGGATGACTGTCTGTCTCTGACTGACCTACTGAATGTCTGTCTGTCTCTGACTGACCGACTTAATGCCTGTCTCTGACTGCTCTACTGAATGCCTGTCTGTCTTTGACTGACTGACTAAATGCCTGCCTGTCTCTGACTGCTCTACTAAATGCCTGTCTGTCTCTGACTGACTGACTGACTAAATGACTGTCTGTCTCTGACTGACCTACTGAATGTCTGTCTGTCTCTGACTGACCGACTTAATGCCTGTCTCTGACTGCTCCACTGAATGCCTGTCTGTCTCTGACTGACTGACTAAATGCCGATCTGTCTCTGACTGACCTACTGAATGCCTGTCTGTCTCTGACTGCTCTACTGAATGCCTGTCTGTCTCTGACTGCTCTATAGAATGCCGATCTGTCTCTGACTGACCTACTGGATGACTGTCTGTCTCTGACTGACCTACTGAATGTCTGTCTGTCTCTGACTGACCGACTTAATGCCTGTCTCTGACTGCTCTACTGAATGCCTGTCTGTCTCAGACCTACTGAATGCCTGTCTGTCTCTGACTGACCTACTGAATGCCTGTCTGTCTCTGACTGACCTACTGAATGCCTGTCTGTCTCTGACTGACCGACTGAATGCCTGTCTGTCTCTGACTGACCTACTGAATGCCTGTCTGTCTCTGACTGCTCTACTGAATGCCTGTCTGCCTCTGACTGACCGACTGAATGCCTGTCTCTGACTGCTCTACTGAATGCCTGTCTGTCTCAGACCGACTGAATGTCTGTCTTTCTCAGACCGACTGAATGTCTTTCTGTCTCTGACTGACTTACTGAATGCCTGTCTGTCTCTGACTGACCTACTGAATGCCTGTCTGTCTCTGACTGACCGACTGAATGCCTGTCTGTCTCTGACTGACCTACTGGATGACTGTCTGTCTCTGACTGACCTACTGAATGTCTGTCTGTCTCTGACTGACCAACTTAATGCCTGTCTCTGACTGCTCTACTGAATGCCTGTCTGTCTCAGACCGACTGAATGTCTGTCTGTCTCAGACCGACTGAATGTCTGTCTGTCTGTGACTGACCGACTTAATGCCTGTCTGTCTCTGACTGCTCTACTGAATGCCTGTCTGTCTCTGACTGACCGACTGAATGCCTGTCTGTCTCTGACTGACCGACTGAATGCCTGTCTGTCTCTGACTGACCGACTGAATGCCTGTCTGTCTCTGACTGCTCTACTGAATGCCTTCTGTCTCTGACTGCTCTACTGAATGTCTGTCTGTCTCTGACTGCTCTACTGAATGCCTGTCTGTCTCTGACTGCTCTACTGAATGCCTGTCTGTCTCTGACTGACCGACTGAATGCCTGTCTGTCTCTGACTGCTCTACTGAATGCCTTCTGTCTCTGACTGCTCTACTGAATGTCTGTCTGTCTCTGACTGCTCTACTGAATGCCTGTCTGTCTCTGACTGCTCTACTGAATGCCTGTCTGTCTCTGACTGACCGACTGGATGACTGTCTGTCTCTGACTGACCGACTGCATGCCTGTCTGTCTCTGACTGACCGACTGGATGACTGTCTGTCTCTGACTGACCGACTGAATGCCTGACTGTCTCTGACTGACCGACTGAATGCCTGTCTGTCTCCGACTGACCGACTGAATGCCTGTCTGCCTCTGACTGCTCTACCGAATGCCTTTCTGTCTCTGACTGCTCTATAGAATGCCGATCTGTCTCTGACTGCTTTATAGAATGCCGATCTGTTTCTGACTGACCTACTGGATGACTGTCTGTCTCTGACTGACCTACTGAATGTCTGTCTGTCTCTGACTGACCGACTTAATGCCTGTCTCTGACTGACCTACTGAATGCCTGTCTGTCTCTGACTGCTCTACTGAATGCCTGTCTGCCTCTGCCTGCTCTACTGAATGCCTGTCTGTCTCTGACTGACCTACTGGATGACTGTCTGTCTCTGACTGACCTACTGAATGTATGTCTGTCTCTGACTGACCGACTAAATGCCTGTCTCTGACTGCTCTACTGAATGCCTGTCTGTCTCAGACCGACTGAATGTCTGTCTGTCTCAGACCGACTGAATGTCTGTCTGTCTGTGACTGACCGACTGAATGCCTGTCTGTCTCTGACTGACCGACTGAATGCCTGTCTGTCTCTGACTGACCGACTGAATGCCTGTCTGTCTCTGACTGACCGACTGAATGCCTGTCTGTCTCTGACTGACCGACTGAATGCCTGTCTGTCTCTGACTGCTCTACTGAATGCCTTCTGTCTCTGACTGCTCTACTGAATGTCTGTCTGTCTCTGACTGCTCTACTGAATGCCTGTCTGTCTCTGACTGCTCTACTGAATGCCTGTCTGTCTCTGACTGACCGACTGAATGCCTTCTGTCTCTGACTGCTCTACTGAATGTCTGTCTGTCTCTGATTGCTCTACTGAATGCCTGTCTGTCTCTGACTGCTCTACTGAATGCCTGTCTGTCTCTGACTGACCGACTGGATGACTGTCTGTCTCTGACTGACCGACTGCATGCCTGTCTGTCTCTGACTGACCGACTGGATGACTGTCTGTCTCTGACTGACCGACTGAATGCCTGTCTGTCTCCGACTGACCGACTGAATGCCTGTCTGCCTCTGACTGCTCTACCGAATGCCTTTCTGTCTCTGACTGCTCTATAGAATGCCGATCTGTCTCTGACTGACCTACTGGATGACTGTCTGTCTCTGACTGACCTACTGAATGTCTGTCTGTCTCTGACTGACCGACTTAATGTCTGTCTCTGACTGCTCTACTGAATGCCTGTCTGTCTTTGACTGACTGACTAAATGCCTGCCTGTCTCTGACTGCTCTACTAAATGCCTGTCTGTCTCTGACTGACTGACTAACTAAATGACTGTCTGTCTCTGACTGACCTACTGAATGTCTGTCTGTCTCTGACTGACCGACTTAATGCCTGTCTCTGACTGCTCCACTGAATGCCTGTCTGTCTCTGACTGACTGACTAAATGCCGATCTGTCTCTGACTGACCTACTGAATGCCTGTCTGTCTCTGACTGCTCTACTGAATGCCTGTCTGTCTCTGACTGCTCTATAGAATGCCGATCTGTCTCTGACTGACCTACTGGATGACTGTCTGTCTCTGACTGACCTACTGAATGTCTGTCTGTCTCTGACTGACCGACTTAATGCCTGTCTCTGACTGCTCTACTGAATGCCTGTCTGTCTCAGACCTACTGAATGCCTGTCTGTCTCTGACTGACCTACTGAATGCCTGTCTGTCTCTGACTGACCTACTGAATGCCTGTCTGTCTCTGACTGACCGACTGAATGCCTGTCTGTCTCTGACTGACCTACTGAATGCCTGTCTGTCTCTGACTGCTCTACTGAATGCCTGTCTGCCTCTGACTGACCGACTGAATGCCTGTCTCTGACTGCTCTACTGAATGCCTGTCTGTCTCAGACCGACTGAATGTCTGTCTTTCTCAGACCGACTGAATGTCTGTCTGTCTCTGACTGACCTACTGAATGCCTGTCTGTCTCTGACTGACCTACTGAATGCCTGTCTGTCTCTGACTGACCGACTGAATGCCTGTCTGTCTCTGACTGACCTACTGGATGACTGTCTGTCTCTGACTGACCTACTGAATGTCTGTCTGTCTCTGACTGACCGACTTAATGCCTGTCTCTGACTGCTCTACTGAATGCCTGTCTGTCTCAGACGACGACTGAATGTCTGTCTGTCTCAGACCGACTGAATGTCTGTCTGTCTGTGACTGACCGACTTAATGCCTGTCTGTCTCTGACTGCTCTACTGAATGCCTGTCTGTCTCTGACTGACAGACTGAATGCCTGTCTGTCTCTGACTGACCGACTGAATGCCTGTCTGTCTCTGACTGACCGACTGAATGCCTGTCTGTCTCTGACTGCTCTACTGAATGCCTTCTGTCTCTGACTGCTCTACTGAATGTCTGTCTGTCTCTGACTGCTCTACTGAATGCCTGTCTGTCTCTGACTGCTCTACTGAATGCCTGTCTGTCTCTGACTGACCGACTGAATGCCTGTCTGTCTCTGACTGCTCTACTGAATGTCTGTCTGTCTCTGACTGCTCTACTGAATGTCTGTCTGTCTCTGACTGCTCTACTGAATGCCTGTCTGTCTCTGACTGCTCTACTGAATGCCTGTCTGTCTCTGACTGACCGACTGGATGACTGTCTGTCTCTGACTGACCGACTGCATGCCTGTCTGTCTCTGACTGACCGACTGGATGACTGTCTGTCTCTGACTGACCGACTGAATGCCTGACTGTCTCTGACTGACCGACTGAATGCCTGTCTGTCTCCGACTGACCGACTGAATGCCTGTCTGCCTCTGACTGCTCTACCGAATGCCTTTCTGTGTCTGACTGCTCTATAGAATGCCGATCTGTCTCTGACTGCTCTATAGAATGCCGATCTGTTTCTGACTGACCTACTGGATGACCGTCTGTCTCTGACTGACCTACTGAATGTCTGTCTGTCTCTGACTGACCGACTTAATGCCTGTCTCTGACTGCTCTACTGAATGCCTGTCTGTCTCTGACTGACTGACTAAATGCCTGCCTGTCTCTGACTGCTCTACTAAATGCCTGTCTGTCTCTGACTGACTGACTAAATGACTGTCTGTCTCTGACTGACTGACTAAATGCCTGTCTGTCTCTGACTGACCTACTGAATGTCTGTCTGTCTCTGACTGACCGACTTAATGCCTGTCTCTGACTGCTCTACTGAATGCCTGTCTGTCTCTGACTGACTGACTAAATGCCGATCTGTCTCTGACTTACCTACTGAATGCCTGTCTGTCTCTGACTGCTCTACTGAATGCCTGTCTGTCTCTGACTGCTCTATAGAATGCCGATCTGTCTCTGACTGACCTACTTGATGACTGTCTGTCTCTGACTGACCGACTTAATGCCTGTCTCTGACTGCTCTACTGAATGCCTGTCTGTCTTTGACTGACTGACTAAATGCCTGCCTGTCTCTGACTGCTCTACTAAATGCCTGTCTGTCTCTGACTGACTGACTGACTAAATGACTGTCTGTCTCTGACTGACCTACTGAATGTCTGTCTGTCTCTGACTGACCGACTTAATGCCTGTCTCTGACTGCTCCACTGAATGCCTGTCTGTCTCTGACTGACTGACTAAATGGCGATCTGTCTCTGACTGACCTACTGAATGCCTGTCTGTCTCTGACTGCTCTACTGAATGCCTGTCTGTCTCTGACTGCTCTATAGAATGCCGATCTGTCTCTGACTGACCTACTGGATGACTGTCTGTCTCTGACTGACCTACTGAATGTCTGTCTGTCTCTGACTGACCGACTTAATGCCTGTCTCTGACTGCTCTACTGAATGCCTGTCTGTCTCAGACCTACTGAATGCCTGTCTGTCTCTGACTGACCTACTGAATGCCTGTCTGTCTCTGACTGACCGACTGAATGCCTGTCTGTCTCTGACTGCTCTACTGAATGCCTGTCTGTCTCTGACTGCTCTACTGAATGCCTGTCTGCCTCTGACTGACCGACTGAATGCCTGTCTCTGACTGCTCTACTGAATGCCTGTCTGTCTCAGACCGACTGAATGTCTGTCTTTCTCAGACCGACTGAATGTCTGTCTGTCTCTGACTGACCTACTGAATGCCTGTCTGTCTCTGACTGACCTACTGAATGCCTGTCTGTCTCTGACTGACCGACTGAATGCCTGTCTGTCTCTGACTGACCTACTGGATGACTGTCTGTCTCTGACTGACCTACTGAATGTCTGTCTGTCTCTGACTGACCGACTTAATGCCTGTCTCTGACTGCTCTACTGAATGCCTGTCTGTCTCAGACCGACTGAATGTCTGTCTGTCTGTGACTGACCGACTTAATGCCTGTCTGTCTCTGACTGCTCTACTGAATGCCTGTCTGTCTCTGACTGACAGACTGAATGCCTGTCTGTCTCTGACTGACCGACTGAATGCCTGTCTGTCTCTGACTGACCGACTGAATGCCTGTCTGTCTCTGACTGCTCTACTGAATGCCTTCTGTCTCTGACTGCTCTACTGAATGTCTGTCTGTCTCTGACTGCTCTACTGAATGCCTGTCTGTCTCTGACTGCTCTACTGAATGCCTGTCTGTCTCTGACTGACCGACTGAATGCCTGTCTGTCTCTGACTGCTCTACTGAATGCCTTCTGTCTCTGACTGCTCTACTGAATGTCTGTCTGTCTCTGACTGCTCTACTGAATGCCTGTCTGTCTCTGACTGCTCTACTGAATGCCTGTCTGTCTCTGACTGACCGACTGGATGACTGTCTGTCTCTGACTGACCGACTGCATGCCTGTCTGTCTCTGACTGACCGACTGGATGACTGTCTGTCTCTGACTGACCGACTGAATGCCTGACTGTCTCTGACTGACCGACTGAATGCCTGTCTGTCTCCGACTGACCGACTGAATGCCTGTCTGCCTCTGACTGCTCTACCGAATGCCTTTCTGTCTCTGACTGCTCTATAGAATGCCGATCTGTCTCTGACTGCTCTATAGAATGCCGATCTGTTTCTGACTGACCTACTGGATGACCGTCTGTCTCTGACTGACCTACTGAATGTCTGTCTGTCTCTGACTGACCGACTTAATGCCTGTCTCTGACTGCTCTACTGAATGCCTGTCTGTCTCTGACTGACTGACTAAATGCCTGCCTGTCTCTGACTGCTCTACTAAATGCCTGTCTGTCTCTGACTGACTGACTAAATGACTGTCTGTCTCTGACTGACTGACTAAATGACTGTCTGTCTCTGACTGACCTACTGAATGTCTGTCTGTCTCTGACTGACCGACTTAATGCCTGTCTCTGACTGCTCTACTGAATGCCTGTCTGTCTCTGACTGACTGACTAAATGCCGATCTGTCTCTGACTGACCTACTGAATGCCTGTCTGTCTCTGACTGCTCTACTGAATGCCTGTCTGTCTCTGACTGCTCTATAGAATGCCGATCTGTCTCTGACTGACCTACTTGATGACTGTCTGTCTCTGACTGACCGACTTAATGCCTGTCTCTGACTGCTCTACTGAATGCCTGTCTGTCTGTCTCAGACCGACTGAATGTCTGTCTGTCTGTGACTGACCGACTGAATGCCTGTCTGTCTCTGACTGCTCTACTGAATGCCTGTCTGTCTCTGACTGACCGACTGAATGCCTGTTTGTCTCTGACTGACCGACTGAATGCCTGTCTGTCTCTGACTGACCGACTGAATGCCTGTCTGTCTCTGACTGCTCTACTGAATGCCTTCTGTCTCTGACTGCTCTACTGAATGTCTGTCTGTCTCTGACTGCTCTACTGAATGCCTGTCTGTCTCTGACTGTTCTACTGAATGCCTGTCTGTCTCTGACTGACCGACTGAATGCCTGTCTGTCTCTGACTGCTCTACTGAATGCCTTCTGTCTCTGACTGCTCTACTGAATGTCTGTCTGTCTCTGACTGCTCTACTGAATGCCTGTCTGTCTCTGACTGACCGACTGGATGACTGTCTGTCTCTGACTGACCGACTGCATGCCTGTCTGTCTCTGACTGACCGACTGGATGACTGTCTGTCTCTGACTGACCGACTGAATGCCTGACTGTCTCTGACTGACCTACTGAATGCCTGTCTGTCTCCGACTGACCGACTGAATGCCTGTCTGCCTCTGACTGCTCTACCGAATGCCTGTCTGTCTCTGACTGCTCTACCGAATGCCTGTCTGTCTCTGACTGCTCTATAGAATGCCGATCTGTCTCTGACTGACCTACTGGATGACTGTCTGTCTCTGACTGACCTACGGAATGTCTGTCTGTCTCTGACTGACCGACTTAATGCCTGTCTCTGACTGCTCTACTGAATGCCTGTCTGTCTCTGACTGACTGACTAAATGCCTGCCTGTCTCTGACTGCTCTACTAAATGCCTGTCTGTCTCTGACTGACTGACTAAATGACTGTCTGTCTCTGACTGACCTACTGAATGTCTGTCTGTCTCTGACTGACCGACTTAATGCCTGTCTCTGACTGCTCTACTGAATGCCTGTCTGTCTCTGACTGACTGACTAAATGCCGATCTGTCTCTGACTGACCTACTGAATGCCGATCTGTCTCTGACTGCTCTACTGAATGCCTGTCTGTCTCTGACTGCTCTATAGAATGCCGATCTGTCTCTGACTGACCTACTGGATGACTGTCTGTCTCTAACTGCTCTACTGAATGTCTGTCTGTCTCTGCCTGCTCTACTGAATGCATGTCTGTCTCTGACTGACCGACTGAATGCCTGTCTGTCTCTGACTGACCGACTGAATGCCTGTCTCTGACTGCTCTACTGAATGCCTGCCTGTCTCTGACTGCTCTACTGAATGTCTGTCTGTCTCTGACTGACCGACTGAATGCCTGTCTGTCTCCGACTGACCGACTGAATGCCTGTCTGCCTCTGACTGCTCTACCGAATGCCTGTCTGTCTCTGACTGCTCTACCGAATGTCTGTCTGTCTCTGACTGCTCTATAGAATGCCGATCTGTCTCTGACTGACCTACTGGATGACTGTCTGTCTCTGACTGACCTACGGAATGTCTGTCTGTCTCTGACTGACCGACTTAATGCCTGTCTCTGACTGCTCTACTGAATGCCTGTCTGTCTCTGACTGACTGACTAAATGCCTGCCTGTCTCTGACTGCTCTACTAAATGCCTGTCTGTCTCTGACTGACTGACTAAATGACTGTCTGTCTCTGACTGACCTACTGAATGTCTGTCTGTCTCTGACTGACCGACTTAATGCCTGTCTCTGACTGCTCTACTGAATGCCTGTCTGTCTCTGACTGACTGACTAAATGCCGATCTGTCTCTGACTGACCTACTGAAAGCCGATCTGTCTCTGACTGCTCTACTGAATGCCTGTCTGTCTCTGACTGCTCTATAGAATGCCGATCTGTCTCTGACTGACCTACTGGATGACTGTCTGTCTGTGACTGCTCTACTGAATGTCTGTCTGTCTCTGCCTGCTCTACTGAATGCCTGTCTGTCTCTGACTGACCGACTGAATGCCTGTCTGTCTCTGACTGACCGACTGAATGCCTGTCTCTGACTGCTCTACTGAATGCCTGCCTGTCTCTGACTGCTCTACTGAATGTCTGTCTGTCTCTGACTGACCGACTGAATGACTGTTTGTCTCTCTGGCTTATTTATTGTCTTATTCAATGACTGACTAGCTCCCTATTTATCTCAATCACTGGTCGACTAATTGTCTGTCTCTCCGACTGGCTGTCTGTCTTTTAATTCTGACTCGTGGACTCTCTTATTCAATGACTGAGTAGCTCCATGTCTATCTATATGACTGCTCGATTGAATGCATGTCTCTCTGACTGACTGCCTGTCTCCCTGACTCATAGACTGCTTGACTGAATGTCTGTCTGTCTCTCTGACTCATTAACTCATGACTTATTTATTCTCTTAATGAATGACTGACTAGCTCCTGGCTGCTCGACTGAAAGCCTGTCTGACCCATTGACCGTCTTATTGAATGACTGACTATCTCGCTGTCTATCTGTATGGTGCTCGACGGAATGCCTGTCTTTCTGACCTACTGCCTGTTTTTCTGACCCATTGGCTGTCTTATTGAATGACTGGCTATATCGCTGTCTATCTCTATGGCTGCTCGACGGAATGCCTGTCTGTTTCTCTGATGCATTGACTCTTATTGAATGATTGACTAAATGGTTCTCTGTCTCTCAAACTGACCGACTGTCTATCTGTCTCTTATACACATTGACTGACTAATAGAATGCCTGACTTAATGTCTGTCTGTTTCTCTGATGCATTGACTCTTATTGAATGATTGACTAAATGGTTCTATGTCTCACTAACTGATCGACTGTCTGTCTGTCTCTTTGATACATTGACTGACTAATAGAATGCCTGACTTAATGTCTGTCTGTTGTTTTGCTCATCGACTGACTGATTGACTGCATAATTGTATGATTGACTAAATACTTGTACTTGTCCGACACTGATTGACTGACTAATTGACTGCTTGCCTGTTTGTTTCTCTTTGACTGGCTTTCTCTCTAATTAATTGACTGACTGGCTGCATGGTTATCGAACTGATTGACAATCTCTTTGACTAGCTGTTTGCCTGTATGTCTGACTGATTGACTGACTGACTAACTTACTGTCTGACTGACTGACTGACTGACTGACTTACTGACTGAGTGACTGACTGACTAACTTACTGTCTGACTGACTGAGTGACTGACTGACATAGGTCAGTAAACAGCTAGGATTTTCGTAAGACTAGGTTACAATCATTACTCGTTGAAGGCTTTCTAAAGATATGCTTACTTCAGAATTATCTATAATTAGCAACATTGCCTTATGCTAAATTTTGAATACTTTAATTACTTTAATTGTTAGAAAACTTTCTTTCATAAATAGTAAATAAAATAGCACATACAGAATTGCAAAACTTATTATACCAGAAATATTAAAAGGGAGTGGAGAGTGTAGTAATGGTGTTTTATGGGCTAGTCACGGTTCTTTCACTTTATATTAAGGCAGTTGGTTTTGAGATGGATGGGGGAAACCCAAGTTCCCTGAGAAAGCCACCGACTTTCTACAAGCAAATTCACTGCCTTTTTCTCAATAGCACGTGTCCCGAGAGTGATTCGAACCAAAGAGCTAACAGATTTTTATGATATTGTGATCCCAACGCCAACAATTCAGAACGCTCGGTCACCGAGATCCCCAGATACTTTGGACATTACATTAAAAATTTCCCAGGACGTCGACGGTGGTCAACATTTGATAAATTACCCGTGAAGAAAAATCATTAATTATACTTGGGTGTCAAATACCTGTATACGGCACTTTATAATTAAACTATATGGATATGCTTCTTTAAACATTGTACACAATATTTATTCTGAATACTATGTTTTCTCACATACTCTAATTCATTTCGAAAACTTTTGAAATTGTGCCAGCTCAGATTGGGATAACTAGACCGAAACTTGAATTACTAAAATCTCCATGTTTGGCATACATTCACGTGTGTTAATTACGACCTTGGTTGTACATGTACTTAAACATTTATTATTTTAGAGTGCATTAAAATCGACCTTGACACATGTCTGAGGCCGTGCAGTTATATATACATGACGAAGTTTTGTATACAGTACAGGTCCGTCGAAAGTTTAACACAGTAGACGAAGCTCGCTTGTCACGTGGCAGACATATGGATCACTGGTGACTGAAAGGTAAAGGTGGTAGATAGCAGCTGCTGAAAAGCATCCGGGAGCTAACGGGAGCGATGTGTTAGCTTTGTATTAAACTTTGGAAAGGTCTGTACTGTGCATGTCGGGATAGTCGAACGTTTAGCACTGTACTTACGGAAAGGAATCTCGGAAGCCGAGAGATGGACAGCAGTTATGATCTGTAAAGATATAGATAACGAGGAGCCGAGATTAGCTGTTAATTAGGCATCACATCGTTAGCTTTGTGGTAAACTTTCAACAGCCCTATACTGCAGTATATAACATGACAAGACATCATTGTTGGGAAGGACTGAACATTCAAATTTTACTGAAAAAGCATAAAAATTACGGAATTGAATATTAAGAGTATTTTGTGAAAATTAAATTTTCAACAATTTTACATGAAGTCCTACCGTTAGTTGTTGGTATTCTTGTTTTTGACGTACAGTACATGCCAGTCGAAGGTTTAACATTGAAACTTGGCTCCTTGTTAGCTACATATATCAGCTTTTCGGGAGTTCCGTCAAGCATCGAACACAAAACCAGTGTTAAACTTTTGACAGGCCTGTACTGTACAAGATTTGTGATTTAAACCGAATTGCACTTTATTCTTTCATACTTCATAAACGAGTATTTTATTTGAAATGGAAACATTTATAACTGCATTCCAGATATAATATTATGTATACGTCAACAAAGATGCAGCTATTTTCCCACCAGACGCATTAAAATTACCCAAACTGAAATAATTTTAATTTTGTTACTACAAATCTAATTTTCTGATTGATTGAAAATGTTCACCTTTACGTATTTAACCGTATGGCCATGGGTGAAACTTTGGATCATAAACAACCTTCCTTATTGAACATTGTTGAAACTGAAGTCATTACAAACCAAATATTCAGATTCTTTTAAAGTAATGGAGTTAACGCCTTGGATAAAATTCTTTCACTTATATCGCGACCAGTTAAGAAAATGATGAGCAAACCTGAGTGCCCGGACAATACCACTGACCTTCGGCTAGCGAACTGACAAACACTCGCAATATGATGTTCTTCTAATTATAATTGACCTTAGATATTAGACCACTCAGATAACATCGACAAGCAAACTGACAAACTTTCTTACATCGAGATTATCTTCGAGTAGTATTTGGACTTAGGCGGTGGACGACACTTAACATCGACAACCTACTGACAAACTTTCTTACATCGAGATTATCTTTGAGTAGTATTCGGACTTAGGCGGTGGGCGACACTTAACATCGACAAGCAAACTGACAAACTTTCTTACATCGAGATTATCTTCGAGTAGTATTTGGACTCAGGCGGTGGGCGACACTTAACATCGACAAGCAAACTGACAAACTTTCTTACATCGAGATTATCTTCGAGTAGTATTTGGACTTAGGCGGTGGGCGACACTTAACATCGACAAGCAAACTGACAAACTTTCTTACATCGAGATTATCTTCGAGTAGTATTTGGACTTAGGCGGTGGACGACACTTAACATCGACAAGCAAACTGACAGACTTTCTTACATCGAGATTATTTTCGAGTAGTATTCGGACTTAGGCGGTGGGCGACACTTAACATCGACAACCTACTGACAAACTTTCTTACATCGAGATTATCTTCGAGTAGTATTCGGACTTAGGCGGTGGACGACACTTAACATCGACAAGCAAACTGACAGACTTTCTTACATCGGGATTATCTTCGAGTAGTATTCGGACTTAGGCGGTGGGCGACACTTAACATCGACAAGCAAACTGACAGACTTTCTTACATCGAGATTATTTTCGAGTAGTATTCGGACTTAGTCGGTCGGTGATGCTGTGATCCCGGTTAGGCTACTCGACCATCACCACCCTCCTCCTCCTCAATTTTTCATGGTGTTTATCCACATTATGTATATACACATATTTTTACGCTTTACTGTAAATAATCTTTTTTATGTCTTATAACTGTCAGAACAATACAGCTTCTCTAAGTAGTACATACTTTATAATACTTGTACTACTGCAGTATAGTAAAGTACTAAAAACAGGATACCGATGTTTTTATCTGATAACATTGTTTACTTTGTGTACACGTGCATTTGTTTTCGTCAATATATCGGATTGTTTGTCCATGCATGGACCTTTTTTGTATGGAATGTGTTGATTATAGCTGCACATGTGTCTGGTTTTAAATTCCAAAAGTCAATGATGGACTGTTTGGCATGCCAAAGGTTATTTTGGATGTATTGATGACCGTTTTAGATCATTATTTTGTCAAACAAGAGGGACCATTATGTGCTATTATTGAACAATACTAAAATATTATTAATATTATATATGTATGACAAGATGATTAATATCACATAAAATATTCTAACGAAACCACTAGACATTGAATTGTATATTTCCGTCGTCCTAAATCGAGGATTTTATTATTAAGTTCATTGTCTGTTGTCCCAGTTGTTTTCTTTAGTTTTGGTCTTTGTTGTTTTCACTTGTTATTTATTTGTTGTTGTGATCTCTGTGGCTCTTGTTATCTGTTTTGTTTTTAGGTCTCGGTAGCCTCTATTTGGTTGCTATTGTGTTTGCAATGGATTTTGTTATTTGTCATTGTTCTCTTGGCGGCTTTTGTTATTTGTTGCTGCGTTGGATAGCTCTTGTGTTTGCAGCTGTGTTCTCTATCTATTACTCTTGCTATTTACTTGTAGTTGTGTTTTTGTTGTTGTTGGTGGTGTTGTGTTCGCAATGCTTTTTGCTATTTGTTTGTCGTTGGTATCTTGTTGGCTTTGCTATTTGAACCTGTGTTTGGTGGCTTTTGCTATATATTTATTGTTATGTGTTCTCGATGGCCCTTGTCATTTGCTCTGTTCTCTAGATTGTTCTTACACTATTCATGTTTGTTAATGTGTTCCCGGTGGTCCTTGCCATATATTTGTAGTTGTGTGCTATCGAATACATTTGCCATTTGTTGTATTCTTTAGGTTGTTTTTACACTATGTTTGTTTATGTGCTCTCGATGGCCCTTGCCATTTGTTGTGTTCTCTAGGTGGCTCTTACAATATGTTTAGTTATGTGTTCTTGGTGTTTATTGCTATATTTTTGTTGTAATGTGTTCTCGATGGCCCTTGTCATTTGTTGTGTTCTCTAGGTGGCTCTTACACTATGTTTAGTTATGTGTTCTCGGTGGTTATTGCTATATTTTTGTTGTTATGTGTTCTCGATGGCCCTTGCCATTTGTTGTGTTCTCTAGGTGGCTCTTACACTATGTTTAGTTATGTGTTCTTGGTGGTTATTGCTATATTTTTGTTGTTATGTGTTCTCGATGGCCCTTGTCATTTGTTGTGTTCTCTAGGTGGCTCTTACACTATGTTTAGTTATGTGTTCTTGGTGGTTATTGCTATATTTTTGTTGTTATGTGCTCTCGATGACCCTTGTCATTTGCTGTGTTCTCTAGGTGGCTCTTACACTATTCATGTTTATGTTCTCGGTGGTTATTGCTATAAATCTGTTGTTGTGTGCTCTCGATTGTCCTTGCCATTGGCTGTGTTCTCTAGATTCCTCTTACACTATGTTTGTTTATGTGTTCTCGATGGCTTTTGTTATTTTCTAGAACAAAATGTCACGTACAACCATACTTCATCTTATATCCGTCTTCTATACTGGTATACATTATATAAACTCATATGATATAACAACTTGATAGTTTAAACGGATACAACACCACTACATAAAGTACATGTCGGTCCAGATAAACAAAGCCTCATCTAGCTCCAGCATTTAGAATACTTCAGATAATAAAAGAAGTTCCGGGAGGGTAAGTGTTTTATTTCTCTGTTTTCATTGAAGAACCCACAAAACATCTTCCGGAATCCTGTTGATATATTTGTTTTAGTTGTAGCTTTTCTGAGTAATTAAATTAAGACTTAAACAAAATAGTTAAAGCTGCTACAACATGTACTCGATACGAGCTAAAACGACAGGTCTAAAACTAAAACGTTTTATGGCCATTATCAGTATTCAGGGTTATATTTGTGCCATAGTTCAATATGTTCATTTTATTCCTAATTTCGATTTCAAAAGTGACGGGTGTTGCTAGCTAAACAGGAAGTGTTTACCCTTCCGGAATTCCAGGCCTCACTTCCTTAGGCCTGTTGGAAGTTCACGTGTTAAATTAAGTTTGCACGTTTCAAAGTTTTTAGTTTGCTTTGGGGTTGTGGTATGTTTGTTTTTGGTTGTGCAAATAACAAGCGGGTGATATGGGAGTGGAGTGGACAAATGGGGTCCAAGTCAAGATTATTTCAGTATTTTGATGGTGTAAGTTCTGCATGGAATAATGAATGAATCCGGAGTACCAAAAGAAAAATGTCAACCCATAGCAAGCTTACTGTTAAACGTTCTCACACTAGAATTTGCCTGAACAAAACCATTAAAAAGGCAGAGATTTATTTAACCCTAAAGCACTTCCTATAGTGCATTAGCGTAGGGTGGCCTTTTTAATTCGTCGATATTTAAATAGCAAATAGAAAAACTAAATAAAACTTAAATATGTCAAGTTATCATGACAAATGAATGTGTTTGTATAAGAAAAGTTCAAATAACATTTAAACGTAAAGAAAATTGTAAGTGGGTAGAATGGAACGTTTCGTAATACATGTATATTTGAAAAGGTCAGAGTTATACCTTGTAACAATAGCCGTTACCTTTTGTTCATTTGTTGTCGCAATGTATTGTACAAAGTGTAAAGTGCTAAATCCGGATTATCGGCCAGATCAGGCTTCCCTGACCTTATAAGGATTTTAGAATGCATAATCCATTTTTCTCAATGATTGACCTCATATGTTTTCAAAATATTGTATAAGGGGTTGAATACCGAACATATTTTGTTTATATTTTAATCCCTCCGGACTTAAAGAATGCAGGTGCTTTGATATTCGTTTGAGCTGACTTAGTTCAAATTGAACTGTAATTGAACCAATTGAATATATTTAAAATGAACCTAGTTGGAACATTGCCTAATTCAACAATCATGGTCGTCCTTTTAGGTAGCGATAGCGTTTGACGTTTCTCAACTTCCACCGTTAACCTCAACGTTAACCCATAGACCCCAAGTCAGTAGACGTGGTCTATATATTTTCTATTACTATACAGTCACTCCTGTCTGTAGTGGTCTAGTCAGATACTGGATATTTCTAGCTACAAATATGTTGGTACCAAATATCAATAGTTACTAATTGCTCAACGTTGTTTATTAAAATCCCCGGGGCTTAAAAAATACAGGTGCTTTGATATTAAAACATTCATACTTTAAACTAGACTAAGCACTTAGCGGAAACAAAATTAAGCATGTAAATTAAACTGTAATTTAACCAATTAAATAATTGTGTACATGTATATAAAAATTAACCCAGTTGGATCGGAGCCCAATTCTGGAATCACGGTCACCAAGTTAGGTACCAACAACGTTTGGCGTTGTGTAACTTACAGTATAAGGTTCTACCGAATTTGGTACATATAACCTAAGTCAGGAGACGTTACGTATTTATCCGTCTTATTACCATACAGTTAATCCTGCTGATATTGGTCACTTGCCAGGCATCCGTTGTTAATATACCTACCATATTGAACCAAACACAAATTGCTAAAAAATTCTGTACAATTCAAAGTTTAACTTGTGTTTATTTTGACTTGTGTTTAATTTAATTTATTTTTTTTTCATATTGTCATTTGGTTTTTGTTACTTTGACTACAACGAAGTACATGTTTGGTTTAGCTACACAATTCTTTCTGTAACGGAATACAATTTGTAGTACAAATTACTAATCTATGAAGTCGAACATAGAATGCACAATAACCCGCTTTCAGATCGAAATTTATTTATGCCTTCTTCTGTTTATCTGCTCTTATCTTTTTCATTTTCTCTGCCATTTTTATATTTTAGTTTATTACGGAAACATGTGTAATTTTTATGTGAAAATAAAACAAAACGAAAATAAAATCTAAACTCTACACTATATTGTTTGATGTAGTAATCGATACTATGATGAGTTTTGTTAGAAAGACAGGTGTTTTTCTAATTTTTCCTGTTTCCATGGTAACGGATTTATCAATATTGATAATACAATGCATAGAAACCATAGAACAAACGAAGCTGTAAATTATGACACAAATAGACAGAATACATTATAAGATTGTGACAAGTAGAGAATTTAAACGGCTTAGCCTTAATTTGCTGAACAACCGACTCTGAAACAAAACGTTTTTTACTAATAAATTAATCGACTAAACATGAGTTGATAAATGGTGTTTAACATCCCAGAATATTTCACTTATATCCAGACGTCGCCAGCTATAGGCGAAGGTGAAGAAAATGTCTGTGCGTTGCGCTGTTGGCATTATACAGCAGGGTGCCAAGTCTACCAAGACACGGGACCTCGTTTTTTAAAGTTCACATCCAAAAGAACCGTGACTTTCATTTCGTAATGTCGAGTGCTTGGCAAAAGAACAGTCACTATCCACTTTTAAGTCTTGGGTCAGACCCGACCGGGGTTCGAACCCACGACCTCCCACTTACGGAGCGAGCACTCCACCAACTGAGCTACCGCAGTGGACGACTTAAAATGCAATTTAACAAAAATTAAATTTTGGTCAAATTGCATTTTCAGTCAAACTGAAATTTATTTTCATTTTGACTGAAAATGCAATTTGACAAAATGAAAATAATATTCAGTACACGTGTATTTGTAACCATTACGACATGCTCCATTTACTCCAAAACTTAGTAGTACTACACTTACTGTCGTTTTCTTTCATACCATTTCTGAACTGACCGCCTCGATATAATTTAAACAGAAGAATTCGAGACAGCGAGAGAACATGTGATCCCAAAGTGCACTCTTTAAACCACTTGGACACCGAGCCCCCTCCTCCAAACCATATACTTTTTATACGGAAGAAATGGTTTAACGAACTTTTTGTATAAACTATAATAACTTTTTAACGGAAACCTGATGATCAGGTTTTGTCTTCTGTTCGTATAGCTATATTAGCTATACTTAAATTCATGGGGAGTATAAATATATTAAAACGTTTTATACTCCCCATGCATTAAGTATATAGCTAATATAGCTATACGAACAGAAAGACAAAACCTGATCATCAGGTTTCCGTTAAAAAGTTATTATAGTTTATACAAAAAAGTTCGTTAAACCATTTCTTCCGTATAAAAAGTATATGTTGGAGGAGGGGGCTCGGTGTCCAAAGTGGTTTAAAGAGTGCACTTTGGGATCACATGTTCTCTCGCTGTCTCGAATTCTTCTGTTTAAATTATATCGAGGCGGTCAGTTCAGAAATGGTATGAAAGAAAACGACAGACCTTCCACAAAAGGGCTGACAAACAACTCTCTAACACTAGGATCTGACCGAGTGTGATTCAAACTTAGGTGTGTGAAAGCTGTATAAACTATAATAACTTTTTAACGAAACCTGATGATCAGGTTTTGTCTTTCTGTTCGTATATTAGCTATATACTTAAATTCATGGGGAGTATAAATATATTAAAAACGTTTTATACTCCCCATGCATTTAAGTATATAGCTAATATAGCTATACGAACAGAAAGACAAAACCTGATCATCAGGTTTCCGTTAAAAAGTTATTATAGTTTATACAAAAAGTTCGTTAAACCATTTCTTCCGTATAAAAAGTATATGTGTTGGAGGAGGGGGCTCGGTGTCCAAGTGGTTTAAAGAGTGCACTTTGGGATCACATGTTCTCTCGCTGTCTCGAATTCTTCTGTTTAAATTATATCGAGGCGGTCAGTTCAGAAATGGTATGAAAGAAAACGACAGACCTTCCACAAAAGGGCTGACAAACAACTCTCTAACACTAGGATCTGACCCGAGTGTGATTCAAACTTAGGTGGTGAAAGCTGAGATCAGTAAACCGACACTTTACACAACTTGGCCATCGAGTGATGTGCTAGGATCTGCCCCAAGTGTGATTCCAACTTAGGTGGTGAAAGCTGAGATCAGTAAGCCGACGCTTTACACCACTTGACCATCGAGTGATGTGCTAGGATCTGCCCCGAGTGTGATTCCAACTTAGGTGGTGAAAGCTGAGATCAGTAAACCGACACTTTACACCACTTGACCATCGAGTGATGTGCTAGGATCTGCCCCGAGTGTGATTCAAACTTAGGTGGTGAAAGCTGAGATCAGTAAGTCGACGCTTTACACAACTTGGGCATCGAGTGATGTGCTAGGATCTGACCCGAGTGTGAAAGCTGAGATCAGTAAACCGACACTTTACACCACTTGACCATCGAGTGATGTGCTAGGATCTGCCCCGAGTGTGATTCAAACTTAGGTGGTGAAAGCTGAGATCAGTAAGCCGACGCTTTACACCACTTGGTCATCGAGTGATGTGCTAGGATCTGACCCGAGTGTGAAAGCTGAGATCAGTAAACCGACACTTTACACCACTTGACCATCGAGTGATGTGCTAGGATCTGCCCCGAGTGTGATTCAAACTTAGGTGGTTAAAGCTGAGATCAGTAAACCGACACTTTACACTACTTGGCCATCGAGTGATGTGCTAGGATCTGACCCGAGTGTGATTCAAACTTATGTGGTGAAAGCTGAGATCAGTAAGCCGACACTTTACACCACTTGTCCATCGAGTGATGTGCCCATCAGTAAAATATATTCTTATTTCAAATGCTCAACGTCTATAACAACTGTAGTATTTTGTTGTTAAGATTTGTCATTATTACCAGAGTTTACGGCACTTACAGTACGGACCTGTCGAAAGTTTAACACTAAGCTATGAAATTACCAGACAGTCTATCTCGGACCGTCGATATCTGAATCTCGACGGATGCTCTCTATCTCTGTCAGTTTTGGTCTCAAGCGATCTATATCTCGACCACTCGACTGCCGAACTAACGCTTCGACTTCTTTTCGTTGTCTCAATGTTAAACTGTAAACAGACTTGTACTGCATCTCATTATTTCCAATATATCCAAATTAAGTGTTCGACATCTATAAATTAGATTACGTGTGACGTGAAGACTGGAACTGTCGATTGTCACGTAGATACAGATCTGTAGGAGGTCTTAGAGTTCAGGTCTTTTTTATATTTCTTAAATAGATTTCCTTATATATATTACTCCTCTATACGTAGATTTCTAGACATTTCTCGTTAAAAGTGCTAAAAACAAACTCCTTATTTAAGACGAGATAACGTCAATGTACTATTTTTAATACAAATGGAATAATTATTTTTAGGTTTAGATATATCGGTGATCGAGTGGTCTATAGCAGACCACAACACTCCAAACCTTCTCGAATCCCAATAGAGACAGATCTTGTGTGAGAAAGTTCAGTTGCCGGAGGCTGACTGTTTTCTCCGGGCATTCCGTTTTCTCCACAATCCCTGAACAAACCGTGACCCTTGATCGATATAAGTGAATGAATCTTGACGTTAAAACTCATTACTCAGTCACTGATAGACATTGCACACCGCAGATCCAAACGGTAACAGTCGTGATTTCAATGAAACTTGGTCAGAAGCATCAATGGACCGGTGCGATTTTGATTTGTTCGGGGTTGCCATGGCTACCAAAACTAGATCAAGGTGACCTTGGGGTGCAAAAATCATAAAAATTAATAGCTCAGACAGTGATTGAGATTGAAAACCGTATACTTGAACCCTTACTTGTAAACCTAGAACTCAATCAGCGATGAATAGATTGATTGAATGGAGTTTTATAAATAGTTCACTTATATCGAGACGTCACTAGCTATAGATGAGTGGCAGAAATATTGATTTTTTTCGTGCGCCGGACAATATGCAGAGAGAGAGAGAGAGAGAGAGAGAGAGAGAGAGAGAGAGAGAGAGAAGAGAGAGAGAGAGAGAGAGAGAGAGAGAGAGGCGTGTCATGGGGCATCCGAAGTCTTGACCAGACCCCGTCCGGGGTTCGAACCCAAATCTCCCATATACAAAGCAAGCACTCTAACAACTGAGCTACCATAGTGATCAGTCAGCGGATTGATTATATTGAGATTCAAACCTTTGTAACTGTAGTAGTCGACGTAAATAAATTCTTTACACTACAACACTGGGAACCAAAGCAAATGTAATAGTCGAGAAAATATAAAAACATGTATCTGTCGAAACTTCTGACATTTATTTTAAACCCTTATGTGTTTAACTAATATCCTGTTCCCGCGTCCACGTTTCAGGTGTTCTGTAAATTAGTAACATTCAAATTATGTTGTATTTACATGTGTGGAAGTCACCGTGAGAAAATCCTATATTTTTACCTATAGTCTGTCTACAGCTGCCGTCCAAGGACACGTACATTGAATTATTGTTGTAATTACAATAGGAAACAGTATATACACATGTATATATATAATATCCAATAAAATATATATGTATGTGCATTACAGACCTGCTGAAAGTTTAACACTAGGTTACAGAATTGGTACCGAGTCGACAATACATACTGACCCCTCGCTAGCTATATAACGGCAGCTTTTCGGTAGCTGATATCTGTCTCTATTTTGGTACTAAGTATACACAATTCGGTAGCTTTCTTGTAAGCTCAGTGTTATACTTTCGACAGCGTTGATATAAGCATGCGAGGTGTATGAAACAGACTTGTCGAAAGTTAACCCTAACGAAAAAAAGTCTGCCGAGTGGCCGAGATATGGATAGCTAGTGGCTGAAATACATGTAGATAACGGCCGAAATACATGTAGATAACGGCCGAAATACGTGTAGATAACGGTCGAATTGAGAAATGTAGCGCAGTATGATATAGCTAACGAGGGACCGAGATGAATGTGGCTGAAATACATGTAGATAACGGCCGAATTGAGAAATGTAGCGCAGTATGATATAGCTAACGAGGGACCGAGATGAACTGTGGCTGAAATACATGTAGATAACGGCCGAATTGAGAAATGTAGCGCAGTATGATATAGCTAACGAGGGACCGAGATGAACTGTGACTGAAATACATGTAGATAACGGCCGAATTGAGAAATGTAGCGCAGTATGATATAGCTAACGAGGGACCGAGATGAACTGTGGCTGAAATACATGTAGATAACGGCCGAATTGAGAAATGTAGCGCAGTATGATATAGCTAACGAGGGACGAGATGAACTGTGGCTGAAATACATGTAGATAACGGCCGAATTGAGAAATGTAGCGCAGTATGATATAGCTAACGAGGGACCGAGATGAACTGTGCTGAAATACATGTAGATAACGGACGAATTGAGAAATGTAGCGCAGTATGATATAGCTAACGAGGGACCGAGATGAACTGTGACTGAAATACATGTAGATAACGGCCGAATTGAGAAATGTAGCGCTGTATGATATAGCTAACGAGGGACCGAGATGAACTGTGACTGAAATACATGTAGATAACGGCCGAATTGAGAAATGTAGCGCAGTATGATATAGCTAACGAGGGACCGAGATGAACTGTGACTGAAATACATGTAGATAACGGCCGAATTGAGAAATGTAACGCAGTATGATATAGACAGGGACCGAGATGAACTGGCTGAAATACATGTAGATAACGGCCGAATTGAGAAATGTAGCGCAGTATGATATAGCTAACGAGGGACCGAGATGAACTGTGACTGAAATACATGTAGATAACGGCCGAATTGAGAAATGTAGCGCAGTATGATATAGCTAACGAGGGACCGAGATGAACTGTGACTGAAATACATGTAGATAACGGACGAATTGAGAAATGTAGCGCAGTATGATATAGCTAACGAGGGACCGAGATGAACTGTGACTGAAATACATGAGATAACGGCCGAATTGAGAAATGTAGCGCTGTATGATATAGCTAACGAGGGACCGAGATGAACTGTGACTGAAATACATGTAGATAACGGCCGAATTGAGAAATGTAGCGCAGTATGATATAGCTAACGAGGGACCGAGATGAACTGTGACTGAAATACATGTAGATAACGGCCGAATTGAGAAATGTAGCGCTGTATGATATAGCTAACGAGGGACCGAGATGAACTGGGCTGAATACATGTAGATAACGGCCGAATTGAGAAATGTAGCGCTGTATGATATAGCTAACGAGGGATGAGATGACCTGGACTGAAATACATGTAGATAACGGCCGAATTGAGAAATGTAGCGCTGTATGATATAGCTAACGAGGGACCGAGATGAACTGTGACTGAAATACATGTAGATAACGGCCGAATTGAGAAATGTAGCGCAGTATGATATAGCTAACGAGGGACGAGATGAACTGTGGCCGAAATACATGTAGATAACGGCCGAATTGAGAAATGTAGCGCTGTATGATATAGCTAACGAGGGACCGAGATGAACTGTGACTGAAATACATGTAGATAACGGCCGAATGAGAAATGTAGCGCAGTATGATATAGCTAACGAAGGGACCGAGATGAACTGTGACTGAAATACATGTAGATAACGGCCGAATTGAGAAATGTAGCGCTGTATGATATAGCTAACGAGGGACCGAGATGAACTGTGACTGAAATACATGTAGATAAACGGCCGAATTGAGAAATGTAGCGCTGTATGATATAGCTAACGAGGGACCGAGATGAACTGTGACTGAAATACATGTAGATAACGGCCGAATTGAGAAATGTAGCGCAGTATGATATAGCTAACGAGGGACCGAGATGAACTGTGGCCGAAATACATGTAGATAACGGCCGAATTGAGAAATGTAGCGCTGTATGATATAGCTAACGAGGGACCGAGATGAACTGTGACTGAAATACATGTAGATAACGGCCGAATTGAGAAATGTAGCGCAGTATGATATAGCTAACGAGGGACCGAGATGAACTGGACTGAAATACTGTAGATAACGGCCGAATGAGAAATGTAGCGCTGTATGATATAGCTAACGAGGGACCGAGATGAACTGTGCTGAAATACATGTAGATAACGGCCGAATTGAGAAATGTAGCGCTGTATGATATAGCTAACGAGGGACCGAGATGAACTGTGACTGAAATACATGTAGATAACGGCCGAATGAGAAATGTAGCGCTGTATGATATAGCTAACGAGGGACCGAGATGAACTGTGACTGAAATACATGTAGATAACGGCCGAATTGAGAAATGTAGCGCAGTATGATATAGCTAAACGAGGGACCGAGAGAACGTGGCCGAAAATACATGTAGATAACGGCCGAATTGAGAAATGTAGCGCTGTATGATATAGCTAACGAGGGACCGAGATGAACTGTGACTGAAATACATGTAGATAACGGCCGAATTGAGAAATGTAGCGCAGTATGATATAGCTAACGAGGGACCGAGATGAACTGTGACTGAAATACATGTAGATAACGGCCGAATTGAGAAATGTAGCGCTGTATGATATAGCTAACGAGGGACCGAGATGAACTGTGGCTGAAATACATGTAGATAACGGCCGAATTGAGAAATGTAGCGCTGTATGATATAGCTAACGAGGGACCGAGATGAACTGTGACTGAAATACATGTAGATAACGGCCGAATTGAGAAATGTAGCGCAGTATGATATAGCTAACGAGGGACCGAGATGAACTGTGGCCGAAATACATGTAGATAACGGCCGAATTGAGAAATGTAGCGCTGTATGATATAGCTAACGAGGGACCGAGATGAACTGTGACTGAAATACATGTAGATAACGGCCGAATTGAGAAATGTAGCGCTGTATGATATAGCTAACGAGGGACCGAGATGAACTGTGACTGAAATACATGTAGATAACGGCCGAAATACATGTAGATAACGGCCGAATTGAGAAATGTAGCGCAGTATGATATAGCTAACGAGGGACCGAGATGAACTGTGACTGAAATACATGTAGATAACGGCCGAATTGAGAAATGTAGCGCTGTATGATATAGCTAACGAGGGACCGAGATGAACTGTGGCTGAAATACATGTAGATAACGGCCGAATTGAGAGATGTAGCGCAGTATGATATAGCTAACGAGGGACCGAGATGAACTGTGACTGAAATACATGTAGATAACGGCCGAATTGAGAAATGTAGCGCTGTATGATATAGCTAACGAGGTACCGAGATGACTGTGGCTGAAATACATGTAGATAACGGCCGAATTGAGAAATGTAGCGCAGTATGATATAGCTAACGAGGGACCGAGATGAACTGTGACTGAAATACATGTAGATAACGGCCGAATTGAGAAATGTAGCGCTGTATGATATAGCTAACGAGGGACCGAGATGAACTGTGACTGAAATACATGTAGATAACGGCCGAATTGAGAAATGTAGCGCTGTATGATATAGCTAACGAGGGACCGAGATGAACTGTGACTGAAATACATGTAGATAACGGCCGAATTGAGAAATGTAGCGCAGTATGATATAGCTAACGAGGGACCGAGATGAACTGTGGCTGAAATACATGTAGATAACGGCCGAATTGAGAAATGTAGCGCTGTATGATATAGCTAACGAGGGACCGAGATGAACTGTGACTGAAATACATGTAGATAACGGCCGAAATACATGTAGATAACGGCCGAATTGAGAAATGTAGCGCAGTATGATATAGCTAACGAGGGACCGAGATGAACTGTGACTGAAATACATGTAGATAACGGCCGAATTGAGAAATGTAGCGCTGTATGATATAGCTAACGAGGGACCGAGATGAACTGTGGCTGAAATACATGTAGATAACGGCCGAATTGAGAGATGTAGCGCAGTATGATATAGCTAACGAGGACCGAGATGAACTGTGACTGAAATACATGTAGATAACGGCCGAATTGAGAAATGTAGCGCTGTATGATATAGCTAACGAGGTACCGAGATGAACTGTGGCTGAAATACATGTAGATAACGGCCGAATTGAGAAATGTAGCGCAGTATGATATAGCTAACGAGGGACCGAGATGAACTGTGGCTGAAATACATGTAGATAACGGCCGAATTGAGAAATGTAGCGCAGTATGATATAGCTAACGAGGGACCGAGATGAAATGTGGCTGAAATACATGTAGATAACGGCCGAATTGAGAAATGTAGCGCAGTATGATATAGCTAACGAAGGACCGAGATGAACTGTGGCCGAAATACATGTAGATAACGGTCCAATTGAGAAATGTAGCGCAGTATGATATAGCTAACGAGGGACCGAGATGAACTGTGGCCGAAATACATGTAGATAACGCGCCGAATTGAGAAATGTAGCGCAGTATGATATAGCTAACGAGGGACCGAGATGAACTGTGGCTGAAATACATGTAGATAACGGCCGAATTGAGAAATGTAGCGCAGTATGATATAGCTAACGAGGGACCGAGATGAACTGTGGCTGAAATACATGTAGATAACGGCCGAATTGAGAAATGTAGCGCAGTATGATATAGCTAACGAGGGACCGAGATGAACTGTGGCCGAAATACATGTAGATAACGGCCGAATTGAGAAATGTAGCGCTGTATGATATAGCTAACGAGGGACCGAGATGAAACTGTGGCCGAAATACATGTAGATAACGGCCGAATTGAGAAATGTAGCGCAGTATGATATAGCTAACGAGGGACCGAGATGAACTGTGGCCGAAATACATGTAGATAACGGTCGAATTGAGAAATGTAGCGCTGTATGATATAGCTAACGAGGGACCGAGATGAACTGTGGCTGAAATACATGTAGATAACGGCCGAATTGAGAAATGTAGCGCAGTATGATATAGCTAACGAGGGACCGAGATGAACTGTGACTGAAATACATGTAGATAACGGCCGAATTGAGAAATGTAGCGCTGTATGATATAGCTAACGAGGGACCGAGATGAACTGTGACTGAAATACATGTAGATAACGGCCGAATTGAGAAATGTAGCGCTGTATGATATAGCTAACGAGGGACCGAGATGAACTGTGGCTGAAATACATGTAGATAACGGCCGAATTGAGAAATGTAGCGCAGTATGATATAGCTAACGAGGGACCGAGATGAACTGTGACTGAAATACATGTAGATAACGGCCGAATTGAGAAATGTAGCGCTGTATGATATAGCTAACGAGGGACCGAGATGAATTGTGGCTGAAATACATGTAGATAAGGCCGAATTGAGAAATGTAGCGCAGTATGATATAGCTAACGAGGGACCGAGATGAACTGTGACTGAAATACATGTAGATAACGGCCGAATTGAGAAATGTAGCGCTGTATGATATAGCTAACGAGGGACCGAGATGAACTGTGACTGAAATACATGTAGATAACGGCCGAATTGAGAAATGTAGCGCTGTATGATATAGCTAACGAGGGACCGAGATGAACTGTGGCTGAAATACATGTAGAAACGGCCGAATTGAGAAAATGTAGCGCAGTATGATATAGCTAACGAGGGACCGAGATGAACTGTGACTGAAATACATGTAGATAACGGCCGAATTGAGAAATGTAGCGCTGTATGATATAGCTAACGAGGGACCGAGATGAACTGTGACTGAAATACATGTAGATAACGGCCGAATTGAGAAATGTAGCGCTGTATGATATAGCTAACGAGGGACCGAGATGAACTGTGGCTGAAATACATGTAGATAACGGCCGAATTGAGAAATGTAGCGCCGTATGATATAGCTAACGAGGTACCGAGATGAACTGTGACTGAAATACATGTAGATAACGGCCGAATTGAGAAATGTAGCGCAGTATGATATAGCTAACGAGGGACCGAGATGAACTGTGGCTGAAATACATGTAGATAACGGCCGAATTGAGAGATGTAGCGCTGTATGATATAGCTAACGAGGTACCGAGATGAAATGTGGCTGAAATACATGTAGATAACGGCCGAATTGAGAAATGTAGCGCAGTATGATATAGCTAACGAGGAACCGAGATGAACTGTCGATGGATTCGTCACTGCTTACTGATACACTTTTGACGGGTTTGTACTGTTACAGTATGTATGTAATGTATAACAACAAAAAAAATAAATATTATAAATGGCATGTGCATGCACGCACAGCATGTTTTACTCTAGTAAATAAATTCCCTTCTTGTGGTTTTGTGGTTGATATATTGAATAATTTCATGGATTTTTGGCAAAACACGTTAACCCTCGTTCATTTATTAGCGACAATTAACATCATTGTAACAGAAAGCCGGATAGCGAAAATATTGAACATAACATTGCTGTATTCACGTATCGTACATGCAGATAATTGCTGTTATATAACGCTGTAAACAGTTATAGAAATCCTCTTTGTTCGTGGAATAACATGTCAAAGGACGTCTGTAGGTCGCTTAAATTACATTTTTATATTTTCTGAAGGGCGAATCAATTTGAGGTTCTACGTGGGTATCTCGCTAACATAGTGAATCAGAGAACATCTTGATGCTGAGACTATCTACTAGAAATTATAGGAATAAAAATATTCATGGTATGATTGTTTAATTGCTTTAAGTTTAATTGGAAACATTAACCTAGTCGGTGACTTAGTGGCTCGGTGGTTAAAAACATTGGCTTATTATAGAATACAGATGTCTCTTGTCGCTGCGGTTTAAATCCCGCTAGGGCTATCAAATGTGTTATGTGGTCAGTTTGCTTGCAGAAAGGTGTTTGTTTGGGGGTGTTCTGAGCACTCAAGTTTTCTCAACCATTTCTGAATGATATATGTTTTTACGGGGCTAAAATTACATTTTTAGTCCTATCAAATATGTTGATAAACGTATAATAAACTGAAATGTTTTATGAAACTCACTTCTGGTGAGTTTTTCAAACTGATTGGCTAAAGTATGCGCGAAATGATTTAGTTTTATATCGTTCTGTCATATAATTTTTAATTTTCTGAATGAAATATTAAAAAATTTATAATATTATAATTTTTTGAATATTTCATTCAGAAAATTTTAAAAAATTATAATATGACAGTCCCACCAAATATTGAAATGCTGTACTAGTGTAAGCACTGGCCACAGCTTATGCCACCATCCATGCATTTTCGAATACCGCTCGGGTGGATTCTAGTGCGAGAAGTATGATCAGGTCGCATAAATGACGAACATTGGAATTTTCTTCGTACGCTCTGGTTTCCTTTACAATTACATAACTGACCGTCTTGATATCATTGGAAAAAATTACTCAGGCACTTGTTGATAAAACAGAAATTACAAGCTTGATAGTCCCGCGACAACAAATATATATACGCAGCGTTATGTCTCCAATCAATAAAATACAGTAAAGATCCGTCGAACTTTTAAAATTGATCTAACGAATTAGCGCCGAATCGGCATCTCATCTCGGTTCCACGTGACCTGTATTATGACATCTTTTCGGCAGCTGTTATCTATCTTTTTGCAGCTTTTCAGTCACAAACTATCCATATCTAGGCCACCCGACAGCCAAGGGTTAGTTAGATTAGTATTTAACTTTCGACAGGTCTGTACTACACAAGGAACAATGCCATTAATCACGATTCTGTCAATATAGGGACCATCTGTTAGAAGTGCTATTGAATAATGTTTTATAAATCATAGTCACATTAAAAAAGAGACGTCTGCAAGGAATATTAAATTGTTTTAGTGATTTTTCTTATTCAAACACATACACATAATGTGTTTTGTTCTTGCTGGATGTGTCTCTTTGCAAATAAAACATAAAAACCTTTTTGTGAAAAACTGAACATTAAACCTAGGTAACAAGACTGTTCGAGACTTCAGTTGGTGAATTCATGTGTTACCCGGGCGTTCGAGTTTTCAAAGTTCAGGGGCGACATCGCATGTCTTTCATACCTATTAGAGTAATCTTGTGTGGTGATAAACTGTTACTTATAATGGCCAATATCAACTTAATTTTTTTATAGAAGAGAATGTTGACAACGTGTACATGTTATTATAATAGAGATGTTGACTTTAGCAGAGTTTACTTATAGCAAGGTGGTCGTTATATCGGTCCTTTTGGCAAATTTTACAGAGTACACTGCAATGTTGAAGGTAAAATCTTCACACAAAACTGTTGAAGTCTGAAAATAAGTTCAAATTCTTGACTGCGATCAGAATCAATCAATCAATCAATCAACCAACCAACCAACCAATCAATCAATCAATCAATCAATCAATCAATCAATTTATTCATTCATTCATTCATTCATTCATTCATTCATTAGCAGGTTTAACTGTAAGCTCAACAACGATTGTGACTAATACATGCCAACTGCACTTGTTCCTTTACACAATCCTCCGATATACATGCCAACTGCACTTGTTCCTTTACACAATCCTCCGATATACATGCCAACTGCACTTGTTCCTTTACACAATACTTTGATATACATGCCAACTCCACTTGTATTTTTACACAATCCTCCGATATACATGCCAACTCCACTTGTATTTTTACACAATCCTCCGATATACATTTCAACTCCACTTGTTCCTTTACACAATCCTCCGATATACATGCCAACTCCAATTGTTCCTTTACACAATCCTCTGATATACATGCCAGCTCCACTTGTTCCTTTACACAATCCTCCGGTATACATGCCAACTCCACTTGTATTTTTACACAATCCTCTGATATACATTTCAACTCCACTTGTTCCTTTACACAATCCTCCGATATACATGTCAACTCCACTTGTTTCTTACACAATCCTCCGGTATACATGTCAACTCCACTTGTTCCTTTACACAACCCTCCGGTATGTACATGTTAACTCCACTTGTTACTTAACACAATCCTCCGGTATACATGTCAACTCCAATTGTTCCTTTACACAATCCTCCGATATCCATGTCAACTCCACTTGTTCCTTTACACAATCTTTCGATATACATGCCGACTCCACCTTGTTTCTTAACACGATCCTCCGATATACATGCCGACTCCACTTGTTCCTTTACACAATCCTCCGGTATACCTGCTAACTCCACTTGTTCCTTTACACAATCCTCCGATATACATGCCAACTCCACTTGTTCCTTTACACAATCTTCCGATATACATGCCAACTCCACTTGTTCCTTTACACAATCCTCTGGTATACATGCCAACTCCACTTGTTCCTTTGTTCCTTTACACAATCCTCCGATATACATGCCAACTCCACTTGTTCCTTTACACAATCCCCCGGTATACATGCCCACTCCACTTGTTCCTTTGTTCCTTTACACAATCCTCCGATATACATGCCAACTCCACTTGTTCCTTTACACAATCCCCCGGTATACATGCCAACTCCACTTGTTCCTTTGTTCCTTTACACATTTATCCGATATACATGCCAAATCCACTTGTTCCTTTACACAATCCTCTGGTATACATGCCAAAACTACTTGTTTCTTTACACAATCCTCCGATATACATGCCAACTCCACTTGTTCCTTTACACAATCCTCCGGTATACATACCAACTCCACTTGTTCCTTTGTTCCTTTACACAATCCTCTGGTATACATGCCAACTCCACTTGTTCCTTTGTTCCTTTACACAATCCTCCGATATACATGCCAACTCCACTTGTTCCTTTACACAATCTTCCGATATACATGCCAACTCCACTTGTTCCTTTGTTCCTTTACACAATCCTCCGATATACATGCCAACTCCACTTGTTCCTTTACACAATCCCCCGGTATACATGCCAACTCCACTTGTTCCTTTGTTCCTTTACACATTTATCCGATATACATGCCAACTCCACTTGTTCCTTTACACAATCTTCCGATATACATGCCAACTCCACTTGTTCCTTTGTTCCTTTACACAATCCTCCGATATACATGCCAACTCCACTTGTTCCTTTACACAATCCCCCGGTATACATGTCAACTCCAATTGTTCCTTTACACAATCCTCCGATATCCATGTCAACTCCACTTGTTCCTTTACACAATCTTTCGATATACATGCCGACTCCACCTTGTTTCTTAACACGATCCTCCGATATACATGCCGACTCCACTTGTTCCTTTACACAATCCTCCGGTATACCTGCTAACTCCACTTGTTCCTTTACACAATCCTCTGGTATACATGCCAACTCCACTTGTTCCTTTGTTCCTTTACACAATCCTCTGGTATACATGCCAACTCCACTTGTTCCTTTGTTCCTTTACACAATCCTCTGGTATACATGCCAACTCCACTTGTTCCTTTGTTCCTTTGCACGATCCTCCGATATACATGCCGACTCCACTTGTTCCTTTACACAATCCTCTGGTATACATGCCAACTCCACTTGTTCCTTTACACAGTCCTCCGATATACATGCCAACTCCACTTGTTCCTTTACACAATCCTCTGGTATACATGCCAACTCCACTTGTTCCTTTGTTCCTTTACACAATCCTCCGATATACATGCCAACTCCACTTGTTCCTTTACACAATCCCCCGGTATACATGCCAACTCCACTTGTTCCTTTGTTCCTTTACACATTTATCCGATATACATGCCAAATCCACTTGTTCCTTTACACAATCCTCTGGTATACATGCCAAAACCACTTGTTCCTTTACACAATCCTCCGATATACATGCCAAATCCACTTGTTCCTTTACACAATCTTCCGATATACATGCCAACTCCACTTGTTCCTTTACACAATCCTCTGGTATACATGCCAACTCCACTTGTTCCTTTACACAATCCTCCGGTATACATACCAACTCCACTTGTTCCTTTGTTCCTTTACACAATCCTCTGGTATACATGCCAACTCCACTTGTTCCTTTACACAATCTTCCGATATACATGCCAACTCCACTTGTTCCTTTGTTCCTTTACACAATCCTCCGGTATACATACCAACTCCACTTGTTCCTTTGTTCCTTTACACAATCCTCTGGTATACATGCCAACTCCACTTGTTCCTTTACACAATCTTCCGATATACATGCCAACTCCACTTGTTCCTTTACACAATCCTCTGGTATACATGCCAACTCCACTTGTTCCTTTGTTCCTTTACACAATCCTCCGATATACATGCCAACTCCACTTGTTCCTTTACACAATCTTCCGATATACATGCCAACTCCACTTGTTCCTTTGTTCCTTTACACAATCCTCCGATATACATGCCAACTCCACTTGTTCCTTTACACAATCCCCCGGTATACATGCCAACTCCACTTGTTCCTTTGTTCCTTTACACATTTATCCGATATACATGCCAAATCCACTTGTTCCTTTACACAATCCTCTGGTATACATGCCAAAACCACTTGTTCCTTTACACAACCCTCCGATATACATGCCAACTCCACTTGTTCCTTTACACAATCCTCCGGTATACATACCAACTCCACTTGTTCCTTTGTTCCTTTACACAATCCTCTGGTATACATGCCAACTCCACTTGTTCCTTTGTTCCTTTACACAATCCTCCGATATACATGCCAACTCCACTTGTTCCTTTACACAATCTTCCGATATACATGCCAACTCCACTTGTTCCTTTGTTCCTTTACACAATCCTCCGATATACATGCCAACTCCACTTGTTCCTTAACACAATCCCCCGGTATACATGCCAAGTCCACTTGTTCCTTTGTTCCTTTACACATTTATCCGATATACATGCCAACTCCACTTGTTCCTTTACACAATCTTCCGATATACATGCCAACTCCACTTGTTCCTTTGTTCCTTTACACAATCCTCCGATATACATGCCAACTCCACTTGTTCCTTTACACAATCCCCCGGTATACATGTCAACTCCAATTGTTCCTTTACACAATCCTCCGATATCCATGTCAACTCCACTTGTTCCTTTACACAATCTTTCGATATACATGCCGACTCCACCTTGTTTCTTAACACGATCCTCCGATATACATGCCGACTCCACTTGTTCCTTTACACAATCCTCCGGTATACCTGCTAACTCCACTTGTTCCTTTACACAATCCTCTGGTATACATGCCAACTCCACTTGTTCCTTTGTTCCTTTACACAATCCTCTGGTATACATGCCAACTCCACTTGTTCCTTTGTCCCTTTACACAATCCTCTGGTATACATGCCAACTCCACTTGTTCCTTTGTTCCTTTACACGATCCTCCGATATACATGCCGACTCCACTTGTTCCTTTACACAATCCTCTGGTATACATGCCAACTCCACTTGTTCCTTTACACAATCCTCCGATATACATGCCAACTCCACTTGTTCCTTTACACAATCCTCTGGTATACATGCCAACTCCACTTGTTCCTTTGTTCCTTTACACAATCCTCCGATATACATGCCAACTCCACTTGTTCCTTTACACAATCCCCCGGTATACATGCCAACTCCACTTGTTCCTTTGTTCCTTTACACATTTATCCGATATACATGCCAAATCCACTTGTTCCTTTACACAATCCTCTGGTATACATGCCAAAACCACTTGTTCCTTTACACAATCCTCCGATATACATGCCAACTCCACTTGTTCCTTTACACAATCTTCCGATATACATGCCAACTTCACTTGTTCCTTTACACAATCCTCTGGTATACATGCCAACTCCACTTGTTCCTTTACACAATCCTCCGGTATACATACCAACTCCACTTGTTCCTTTGTTCCTTTACACAATCCTCTGGTATACATGCCAACTCCACTTGTTCCTTTACACAATCTTCCGATATACATGCCAACTCCACTTGTTCTTTTGTTCCTTTACACAATCCTCCGGTATACATACCAACTCCACTTGTTCCTTTGTTCCTTTACACAATCCTCTGGTATACATGCCAACTCCACTTGTTCCTTTACACAATCTTCCGATATACATGCCAACTCCACTTGTTCCTTTACACAATCCTCTGGTATACATGCCAACTCCACTTGTTCCTTTGTTCCTTTACACAATCCTCCGATATACATGCCAACTCCACTTGTTCCTTTACACAATCTTCCGATATACATGCCAACTCCACTTGTTCCTTTGTTCCTTTACACAATCCTCCGATATACATGCCAACTCCACTTGTTCCTTTACACAATCCCCCGGTATACATGCCAACTCCACTTGTTCCTTTGTTCCTTTACACATTTATCCGATATACATTCCAAATCCACTTGTTCCTTTACACAATCCTCTGGTATACATGCCAAAACCACTTGTTCCTTTACACAATCCTCCGATATACATTGATGTATTGCCTGATTTACATATACATGTGTCAATATTTCACATGTGCACAGTTGTAGCAGAATTTTTTTTATTGATTTGGAGTTTCATTTCTAATCAAAGTGTTATTTCTTGTACATTATTTATAACTTGATGTCACAAACACCTGTTGAATAAAGGTTTATGTGTATTTACAGTCCAACCTGTGTTAAAGGCCACCTCTATATAAGGGCCACCTGTCTATAAAGGGCACTTTCAATTCCTCCCGAGCCATTTTACTCTTTATTTAACCTCTATATAAGGGCCACTGTTCAACTGAGCCAGAGGCCACCCTATTTTTGTACAAAATGGCTCATGAACCTGTCTATAAAGGCCACTTTTTATTCGTATTTTGGGGACAAGTTTTGTTATAGTTTCTAAAAATTTGTACAAAAATGTTAAGCCATGTAGTTTTTTAAAAATCTTGAAGCTAAAATTAGATTTTAAACATTGATTATTTAACTTTAAACCATTGATCATTAAACTAGGTACATGCAACCAAATCCATATGTTGATAAGAAAAGAATTTTTAAAAAGTATATTTTTGAAACTTTTTTAAAAACTTAAAAAAATTCTTAAGTCATTTATCCTCATGTCAACAAATGAAGCCATAAAGCACTAAGGATAGATTATTACTCATTATTAATTATGATACATATACTATTTTCTATTGTTTTCATTACTGGCTCCTACCTATTAAAGAAAACATGTCTTTTTTTAAGATATGTGTATATACTTGGTGATTTTTAAGGTTTTTTTCAAAGATTGATAAATAGAGTGTTCAGAAGAAATTTCTTTAATTGTTTTTAAAAGAAATTATTCTGTTAAAATTAGCTAATGCCTTTTTTGTAACAGAAATTTTAACAAATAAAATAAATAAATTAGAACTGCTCACTATTTTTCCAACTAATATTTATATTGATGTCATAACTGAATTTACAAACCTCTTTATAAAGGCCACCTGTCTATAAGGGCCACTTTTGCAACTTCCCTTGAGTGGCCCTTATAGACAGGTTAGACTGTATATTGGAATGCAGTTAAACTTAGATTCATTGCCACCACTTTGACGGTATAAAAAGATTTTGGCAACAAATAAAAGCAGGCTTAAGAAAAGTATTGAAGAAATAAATTTTACGTCCTCAGATGAGAATGGCGATAAGAGAGGTGGCAAAGTTTTACGTCAAGATTTTTCACCAATTTCACTGAACTGACAGCAATCAAGTCCCCCCGGGAGGTTGGTTTTTGGATGATCTATGATGGCCATTCGTCCAGTGAGGCCAAAATTGGAGTAAAGCAACACTGATGTTTAACACACTAGCCAAGATTCACGTACTTTTATCAATCAATAAAGACTGTGAGCGATTGAATTTTGCAGGAAAATGGCGTACTCGGAGATAATGACCAACACATGTCAGCAACCAACTCCCCGGACACAAGTACGTACTCAATAGCAAAGGATTTTCAGTATAGCCATTTTTAAAGCTTTTTCTTATCCTGAACGCAAATTTAGAAATAAGATTAAATTGCTGTATTTATCTGACGAAAGAACCAGACACCGTCAGATTGTTTAAAGCTTTGTAAAAGTGAACCAGCTGATTCTTGACTGGGGCGTGGCGTAAAACACCACTATTAAACGTCACTCTGGGTGGTCCTGGTTATTGCCCTATTGCATGTAATAAAAATACAATTCGCATTATAATATTGTTTGGCTTAATGTCGTCTAACTTCACAACGTTTTTTATCGATTCGAAACAAAACCTTTTATGAATCGTAGGCAAGCTCATCTAATATGGTCCTAACTAGTGCACATGCACTTACGGTGACCTTAACAATGTTAGTATACCCGTCTCACTAACGCTCTCGTACCACTCGGTCCATTACACAGGTACCGGTGTACCGCGTTAAGGGTCATCTAAGTAGGAAAATTCAAGTGAAAACCATTTGGTTGAAAAGCATTAAAGAGGGGTATAATTTTGAAATTACCTACACGAGCGTGAAGATTTATAAATAAAAGTGCAATAGGAATTAATAATTTTAGAAATTTTAAAATATTTGTTGCATGTTTTTATGAAAATTGTTTAAAAATACACGTGTTGGGGGAAATAGTTTACACCTTGTATAACGAATTAATTTTTAAAAATGAAAAGATATTAAGATAGTCAACGTCATAGAGCAGTGCAAAGGGAACAGATTTTGTTAAAGAAATACGAGGTTTTTGAAAACTCGACAATTTACGGTTGAGGTTATCTACGATTTATTTTCCTTTTAAAAATGCGTGTACCAGGCGTGATATTTATATTCTAAGGCCACTATTAATCCAAAATACAACAAGTCACTAAAAGTGCACGGTCACACAATACTGTTCTATTTGATTTGAGGTGAATATTGTTTGGTTTGAACAATGTTGAACTATTTAAAGCCGAATATGCCTCCACAATAATCAAGTAATATACAAACTTAGCTTTTAAAATCTTCCCTTGGATCGTTGGTAGCCTTAGAATATGAACTATCACGCCTGGTACACGCATTTTGAAAGGGAAAACAAATCATAGAAAACCTCAACCGTAAATTGTCGATTTTTCAAAAACCTCGTATTTCTTTAACAAACTCTGCCCCCTTTGCACTGCTCTATGACGTTGACTATCTTAATAACTTTTCATTTTTTTAAATTAATTCGTTATATAAGATGTAAGCTTTTTTCCCCAACACGTGTATTTTTGCACAATTTTCTTTAAAAAATGCAACAAATATTTTATAAACTCTTAAATTACCAATTCCTGTTGTATTTTTATTTATAAATCGTCCCTTAAGGGTCATCTAAGTAGGAAAATTCAAGTGAAAACCATTTGGTTGAAAAGCGCGAAAGAGGGGTATAATTATGAAATTACCTACACAAGTGTTAAGAATTATAAATAAAAATAAAGTAGGAATTGATAATTTCAGAGATTTTAAAATATTTGTTGCATTTTTTAAAGGAAATAGTGCAAAAATACACGTGTTGGGAAAAATAGTTTACACCTTGTATAACGAATTAATTTAGAAAAATGAAAAGATATTAATATAGTCAACGTCATAGGGCAGTGCAAAGGGGGCAGAGTTTGTTAAAGAACTACGAGGTTTTTGAACACTCGACAATTTACGGTTGAGGTTTTATATGATTTGTTTTCCTTTTAAAAATGATAGTTCATATTCTAAGGCTACCAACGATCCAAGGGAAGATTATAAAAGCTACGTTTGTATATTACTTGATTATTGTTGAGGCATATTCGGCTTTATATAGTTCAACATTGTTGAAACAAAACAATATTCATCTCAATTCAAATAGAACAGTATTGTGTGACCGTGCACTTTTAGTGACTTGTTGTATTTTGGATTATTAGTGGCCTTAGAATATAAATATCACGCCTGGTACACGTATTTTTAAAAGGAAAATAAATCGTAGATAACATCAACCGTAAATTGTCGAGTTTTCAAAAACCTCGTATTTCTTTAACAAACTCTGGCCCCTTTGCACTGCTCTATGATGTTGACTATCCTAATATATTTTCATTTTTTAAAATTAATTCGTTATACAAGGTGTAAACTATTTTCCCCAACACGTGTATTTTTGCACTATTTTCATTAAAACATGCAACAAATATTTTAAAATCTCTTAAATTATCAATTCCTGCTGTATTTTTATTTATAAATCTTCACGCTTGTGTAAGTAATTTCATAATTATACCCCTCTTTCAAGCTTTTCAACCAAATGGTTTTCACTTGAATTTTTCTACTTAGATGACCCTTAACCGTTAGAGTCATACGACAAGGAAATATATATCACACTTCATGTCCACTGGGGGAGACACCTCAGGTTTAATGCTAACGCCATTTACCACTGGGTCAACCGCCCCTCATTTGCATGTTTTTAAGGGTCATCTAAGTAGGAAAATTCAAGTGAAAACCATTTGGTTGAAAAGCGTGAAAGAGGGGTATAATTATGAAATTACCTACTTAAGTGTGAAGATTTATAAAGAAAAATAAAGTAGGAATTGATAATTTAAGAAATTTTAAAATATTTGTTGCATTTTTTAAAGGAAATAGTGCAAAAATACACGTGTTGGGAAAAATAGTTTACACCTTGTGTAACGAATTAATTTAGAAAAATGAAAAGATATTAATATAGTCAACGTCATAGGGCAGTGCAAAGGGGGCAGAGTTTGTTAAAGAAATACGAGGTTTTTGAAAACTCGACAATTTACGGTTGAGGTTTTATATGATTTGTTTTCCTTTTAAAAATGCGTGTACCAGGCGTGATAGTTCATATTCTAAGGCTACCAACGATCCAAGGGAAGATTATAAAAGCTAAGTTTGTATATTACTTGATTATTGTTGAGGCATATTCGGCTTTATATATATAGTTCATCATTGTTGAAACCAAACAATCTTCACCTCAATTCAAATAGAACAGTATTGTGTGACCGTGCACTTTTAGTGACTTGTATTTTGGATTATTAGTGGCCTTAGAATATAAATATCACGCCTAGGACACGCATTTTTAAAAGGAAAATAAATCGTAGATAACATCAACCGTAAATTGTCGAGTTTTCAAAAACCTCGTATTTCTTTAACAAACTCTGGCCCCTTTGCACTGCTCTATGATGTTGACTATCCTAATATATTTTCATTTTTTTAAATTAATTCGTTATACAAGGTGTAAACTATTTTCCCCAACACGTGTATTTTTGCACTATTTTCATTAAAACAGGCAACAAATATTTTAAAATTTCTTAAATTATCAATTCCTGTTGTATTTTTATATATAAATCCTCACGCTTGTGTAAGTAATTTCATAATTATACCCCTCTTTCAAGCTTTTCAACCAAATGGGTTTCACTTGAATTTTCCTACTTAGATGACCCTTAAACACACTCCGTGTCCATTAAGACCTAAGCGACCACCATGAACATAAATAAATAAAATAAAACTTCACAATCAGAAATTTTCATGTAATATACAATATGCAATGACAAAATTATACCAGTCATTCACGATTACAGAAAAATATTAACATATTGTTTATAAACAACGTGGCAATTGCATTTTCTTCAGGATTTGATTTTCAAATTATATATCATACAAAATTAGTCATAAATCGAATAAACATTATGTTTTACAAATTAAATATTATATCATATAACAATATGTAAGGTTTGTATTTCTGGTCTGACACCAGTGATTTGCATTGTAAGTGTTTGGTTACGTCGATTGATCTTTTTTGTGACGTAATTTGGCGCAGTTTCTAATCACACTCATACATTGTAGTTCTTGTACCCAGAAATGGATCACATTAATATTCTTCCAACTGTGTGCTTAACATTTAATGAAAATTTTTTATATAGAAGGGGTCCTTGTGCCATTGCAACACCAAAAATAATAATTCTGTCCCACAAAATTACTGTCAGTTGGCCACCGCGTGTCCATTGTCTTAGTCTTAGTTGACTTTTTAATAATTTCAGTTTTATCTCTTTCTTGTTTATATTTTTGGCTTTAAACCGCACTTTTCAAATAAAATACACTGATTTGTGTGTTATTGTTATAATGATCTTTTTAAAACATGGCACTTTTTCTTAGTCTTGCCAGGATGTCCAAACCAACTACATTTATTTTGGACAATGGAATAGAACATGTAAACTACATGGCAGAATATGGTTCAAAATCTTAAAGGCAACAATATTGCAATATATATGAATTTGTCGTATAAATTTAATAAATAAAATAAATCATTTCACATTCGTCTTCACAGTCTATTATCAGATACCATGCAATCAAAGCCGGTTGAAAATTTTACACTGAGCCAACGCTCGTCTTCCTAGGTATTGAGTTATTGGCGGAAAAGCTGCCGAGAGACAGGTAGCAGCAGCCGAAAATCTGTCGAGATACATATAACGAGGGAGCGAGACGAGCTCTACGGTTTCAGCTTTGCATTAAACTTTCAACAGGTCTGTTCTGTGCATGTAAAATAGATGATTACATCTTTACACATATATGTTGATACAAATGTTCATTCTGAAAAAAATATATCCAAGGTAATTTACACGTATCGCGTATCTTTACCCACATTAATTTTACATATATATTTCCACATATCAATATACAATATTCACAAGGACCACAGCATCTGAAGTTATCGTCCTCATGTAGCGCTTACAGCCAAATCCGATGATCACATATCTCAAGAAATTTGTAGTTTATGTAGGTCACCAAACCTGGCACTTTTTGGGAGGATTCATGTAGCTGCCTAAGGGGCAGTTATATACCCTAGAAAATTCTACGTTGTTCTGTAAGGTACCAATTACCCTGTCAAAATAAAAAGAAATTTGCTTATTGATTCAATAAGTGCCCAGTCAAGATTATTTAACTTGCAATGTATATCGAGACAGTCCAGGGATCGTGGAGGAAATCGGAATTTGTGTAAGAATTTTATGCCTATCGTGACACGGGACATTGGTTTTTAATTCGTTTTCGAAGGACCCCGTCACTTGCATTTCTAAATGCTAAGTGTTTTGCGAAAATTCATTACACTTTATATAACAATTTAATGGAATTTGGAACCACATAAACGCAGATCAGAAGTATAGTAGAGAGAAAGACATATCCAGTACCAAACACAACCGAAAACAGGGAACAATGCAAGTGAATGAAAACTCAGCTAAACAAGAAAAATCAAACACGAATTTACAGATAACTGATTTTTCTAAAGTTCCAGACTTTACATGTACCTGGTACTCAAAAGGGCAACCAGTGTTGTGATTAGCCCGAGTATTTTACAGAACCCTTATCATGTCAACAACTTACAGTCAAGTGGACCTTTGCCACAAAAAATGTACCGTTATGTCGAAAGTTTATTTATTAACTATCGAAAAGGAGTCGAAGCACGGCTGTTGAGATGCCAAAATATGCATAGTTGGATGCCAAAACCATGACCGAGAGTAAGATGGCAGCTGTCAAAAAACTGTCGAGGAATAGCTAACAAGGGGGCGATATGGGCTGTAAATTTGGTACTAATTCGTTAGCTTAATGCATATATGTTAAGCGTTTGACAGGTCTGTACTGTTAATGTATCACCTAACTCGAGTACAGTCCTGTCAAAAGTTTAACACTAGGCTAAGACTTAGTTCCGAATCAACAGTTCTTCTCAAACACTCGTGAGCTTCCTGTAAATCTCGGCAGCATTGTGGCAACTGTTATTTTTCGGCCACTGTCTATCCATCTCAGCCACTCAACAGCCGAACTACGGCGCATTGTTAAACTTTGGTTATTTAAGTCCACAGGTATTGTACATGCGCTGCACATGTATTATTTAACTATATGTCTTATTATGAGGCGTTGTATACAAATGTATATATATGCTCCTATGTTATCAGGTGCATCTCATAAACTATATTGTGTAACGCTTTAATATGACATTTAAAGGCAATTTAAATTGAAATTGTCTGTGAAAATCTGGTTTTTTATAGCAGTAATTTGCAAGTTTAATATCAACTTTGACATTAATGAAATTGCAATAAAATTGAGTATAACGCTTTCGCATCAAACTTGTGTAATGAGATAGTGTTTGGTATACTGCACAATGACATTTATAAATATATGTCAAAATAACAAATATAAAAAGGTCAACGACCGTTTTGAAACAGTGGAGTAGGGTGCAGTAACGGAGTTTTTCGCCCCACACAAAATTCTTTCACTTATATCTAGACTGTCAGTTCATTAATGGTGGAGGAAACCAGAGTGTCAGGAGAAAACCACAGAGTTTCGACAAGCGCATTGGCGAATGGAAATCGAACTTAGGTGGTGAGAAGTACTATGATCTTGTGACCACTTAGCCTTAGTGATTATGACTTCAGCCTTGAAAGTCTCATTACTGTGGGATCGACCGTAAATAATAACACGTTTTTGTCTCGTATACATTTCTACTAGTTCGCTCGGCACCTGTATGATGTATTGTGACGTGGCAATGTTTATCTGCAAGTGTACTAGAACTCTAAAAGTCGCCACTAATGCGCACTGGTACACAGAAGTTACACTTACATGCTCGAAACTCATGCACTTTATTATTTACCTTAAATTTAAATTTATTTTAGATTTAAAACAACTAGAACTGTCTCTTGAGAGCCAAATACCCCCGCCCCTAACATATAATATTTTCCCGCGACCTTGACCTTTCCGTTATGACCTTGGTTAAAAGTCATGACACGCCTTTGGACCATGAAGATTTTTCATGTGAAGTTTTATGATACTCGTCCAAAGAAATTATGAGATATGTCCCAGACAAGATTTTACACGGACAGACAGACAAACAAACAAACAGACAGACGGACTGACAGACAGACATGGTGGTTCCTATATACCTCCCTCAAACTAGTTTACGGGGGGGGGGGGTTTATAATAATGGCCTTGTCGCGAAAAACTGAGACATTGCTGATCAACAAGAACACTAGCCTGTGTTGTAGGTCCCTGGTTCGATCCCTAGTCCAAGCTTTACATTTTTCCTACTTCCTGTTTAAATGTAACAAACTCAATGTCCAGAATCCATAAATACATATAGTCCCATAGCTCATACAGGTTTATTTGACTTTTATTTGCCAAAAGGTCTGAAACTTGTTTCTGAAAGGCAATTATCAGTATAATATAAAATGCATTTCTTACAAAATTCGGTCTGGACATTTTTTGTAAATCCGGATTTTTTAAGAGCACCTGAACGTATTTGTCAAAAACATTTTGGGGTAGGGGAAGGGAATCGTGATTATTAACGCCTAAATACGATAGATACCCATTAAATTTGGTATCATTCTAAAGGTTATTGATAATTCTTTATTATATGATAAAATATTTTTCAATATGATGTCACTAGGTACAGATATGATGTCATAAACTTTTTTTAAAATTAAAAATAGTGAAAAAGGCTATTTCGATCGGATACAAATTTCTCAGGTTTACATTTTGTGTGTGTTGTCATTAATTTTTGTTTTAAAATAATTATATACCCTCTGCCAGTGATATTCTATAACTTTGATGTGTAATTATCTGAGCATTATAATATTTTCTATCAGAGAAAATATGTACCCACTTCTACTGAAGAGTTCATTTTTGGGGGTAGGGGAACACTATCATGATTTAACATCATAACTATATATACTATCCCATCATGTTTGGTATCAAATTGAAGGTATTTTAATAAACTGTAATATTATGCATCAACATGAAACAATTTACCTTTCATTACGTCATCGTGACGTCATAATTGTAATTATTTGGTAAAATGCATTAAAATGTGATGAGATATATTTTCTTATTTATGTCGTTCAACTGACAGAATATAAATATCATCTATAATAACTACAAAAAACAGTAATGAAAAACAGTTAAAAAACTGCAATATTTAAAATATATTACAGAAATATACTGCAAAACTCCAAGTTTAACAACAATGACAAGAAAAAGAAACAAGAACATGTTTTATATGTTGATCCAAATCTTAAATGTCAAATATTACAACTATTGCTACATCACGTTTTGGCTGTAAACTATAAACCTTTTGTTATAGTATTACTTATTCAATTCTACGTATTTAACTATTTATCACTCCAAGTACATGTATCAGGGAAGAGGAGTCTGGATATTGTGCCAAGCATCATACGGATTCCAAACAAAAATATACTGAAGATACCATCAACAAAATGTTGGAGTTTTTGATAGATAACATATCTTTTGTGTTTGATTACATAATTTTCCAGCAAACAATCGGTATACCAATGGGTACAAACTGTAGACCATTGCTTGTTGATTTGCTTCTTTATTCGTATGAAGCAGAATTTATGCAGAAATTTGTTAAATCTGGAGAGAAGACTGTCGCCAAATCATTCAACTCCACATACATATTTATAGATGACGTCCTGTCTCTTAACAATTCAAATTTGGAGACTATGTGAATGTCATCTATCCTAGTGAGCTTGAAATAAAAGATACGACTGATTCCTCAAGTTTGCTTCATATTTAGACTTTAACCTGAATATGACGCCCACGAAAGGCTACATTTGAACTTTATGACAAACGTGATGACTTCAATTTTTCTATTGTCAATTTTCTTGTCTATGCAGCAATATACCTGCTTGTATTTTTTTGCTAATTAATACGCTATGGTAGAGCCTGCTCCCACTACAAGATTTTGTACAACAAAGCAGACTGCTTGCAAATAAATTGTTGACTCAGGGGTATTGCAAACCTAGGCTTATCAAGGCCCTCAAAAAGTTTTATGGTCGTCATCAATGTATTGTTGATAAGTTGATGTCTTTGTGTCCAGGATTGCCCTGGATATATTTGACGTCCATAGTTCCATGTTTCTTTCACACAATTTTGATTACACACGTGGCGGGTGTAGCTAGCTAAACAGGAGATGCTTTCCCTTATGGAGCACCCAGCCTCACTTCCCTGGTGGAAGTTAACGTGTCTAACTTAACTTGTCAGTTCCAAAGTTTTCACTTTGCTTCTGGATTTGATTCGGACATGGATTTGTTTTTGCTCAATTGATTTTATACCTAATAAAATTGGAAAGCATTGTTTCAGTGTCATCGTTTTTATTAGTCATCATCATTTTCATAATCTGACTCATCAGATCCGAATTAATCCCCGCCACTTCCTCAACTTTACCCTCCACTGACTGTGGAACACTGCTTTCCAATACACATATGATGTTTTGTGGCACCTGTGGTCCATCAAACCAATTAATTAATCAGGTTGAATTGTATACGGGTTTGGAATGAAAGTATTTTTCCAAAGAAATGTGATGTAGTTGACCGGCAATATTTTGTGTTGTAGAACTCTCTTGCATGATGGCATGCTACTGGGATTGGCACCTTTTATTTTATTTAATGGCTCCTCTTTACTTTTTGATTCCTAATTTTGTTGAAAGAGAAGAAACTCACACTGTTAACATTGGATATATAGGGTTTTTCATACGGAGTACAGACAAATTTCTCCAACTGATTCATTAAGTCCTCGGTAATGTTTCTACTGTTACAATAATGCATTTTTAAGTGATCACTATCTTTTGAGAGGTCTAGCTATCCCTTCATTAATAAATGCTGAACTGAAGTAAAGTCCGAGCCAGTAAAAACATGTAATCCAGGCAGAGCATCAATTAAAAAAGTTCTGGTTTGTGTGACAAACTTGATGGATATGACGCTGTGTATTGCTGCTGCTAAGACCAACATCCATCCAACCTCCATGAAAACTTGGTGACCTCCAATAATCTTTGCATATGATGCATTTATACTCCAGACGCGGTGCAGAAGACTCGACTATTGCTATCACTAGATCTGACCATAAACGGCGAAGAGATTGACAGCAAGCTCTACGGTCTTCTTCTTTTAAAATAAAACTTTTCAAATTCTTTGCTAGATAATAAGTAATGCATCATATGCAAAGATTATTAGAGGTGATCAAGTTTGCATGGGGTTGAAGAAACCTGTCACTAATTTTATGCAGTTGATGACGGTGTAGTACGTGAAGAGGTGTAAACATGAGGAAGTAGATACACGGATGGTGTTGCACTTGACGGAAATTGTTAAAAGTATATTTAATGTAAGAATAGTCATCAGAGGTAATGATACAGATGTTTTGGTTACACTTGCACATCATGTTCAACGACTTATGGAAAAGCAACCTCATGTTTGGATCGATGTTAGTCTTAGCAGTAGCAATACACGATGTCATATCAACATAAACATGTTTTTACACAAACCAGACCTTTTTATTGATGCATTTACTGGCTCAGACTTTACTTCAGCATTTGCCAATAAAGGGATAGCTAGACCTCTCAAAATGTGTGACTTCAAGAATTCTGTACTTTGGTAACAGTAGAAACATTACTGAGGACTTAATGAATCAGTTGGAGAAATTTGTCTGTGTTCTGTATAGAAAACCCTATATGTCCAATGGCAACAGTGTGAGGAACCATTAGATAAAATAAAAGGTGCCAACCCCAGTAGCATGCCACCATGCAAGAGAGTTCTACAACACAAAATATTGCAGGCCAACTACGTCACATTTCTTTGGAAAATACTTTTTTCCAAACTCCTATACAATTCAACCTGATGGAAATGGATGGACTATCTTCGAAGGTAAATACCTAATCATTTAGTTTGATGGACCACAGGTGCCACGAAACATCATATGTGTATTGAAAAAGCCGTGATCTACAGCCAGTGGAGGGTAAAAATGAGGAAGTTGCATATGGAGAGGATTTATTCGGACCTGATGAGTCACATGATGAAAATGATAATTAATGACTAAGACAAAACATGACACTGAAACAATGATTTTCAATTTTATTATGTATAAATGATAAATAGTGAAAATACGTAGAATTGAGGAAGCAATACGGTAACAAAAGTCTTATAGTTTATAACCAAAACGTGATGTAGCAATAATTGTAATAATGTATTTTAAACTTGGATTAACATATATACTTGTTCTTGTTTCTTTTTCTGCTCATTGTTAAATTTGGAGTTTAGCAGCCTGTTTCCGTAATTATTACAATCTTTAACTGTTTTTCATTATCGTTTATTTGTACATATTACAGATATTAATTATATCTGTCAGTTGAATGACATAAAAAAAAATATATATCTCTTCATATTTTCATGTATTTTACCAAATAATTACAATTATGACGTCACTATGACGCAATGAAAGGTAATTTGTTTTATGTTGATGCATAATATTACAGTTTATTAAAATACCTTCAATTTGATACCAAACATGATGGGATAGTATATATAGTTATGATGTTAAATCATGATAGTGTTCCCCTACCCCAAAAATGAACTCTTCAGTAGAAGTGGGTACATATTTTCTCTGATAGAAAATATTATAATGCTCAGATAATTACACATCAAAGTTATAGAATATCAATGGCAGAGGGTATATATTATTTTAAAACAAAAATTAATGACAACACACACAAAATGTAAACCTGAGAAATTTGTATCCGATCGAAATAGCCTTTTTCACTATTTTTAATTTTAAAAAATAGTTTATGACATCATATCTGTACCTAGTGACATCATATTGAAAAATATTTTTATATAATAAAGAATTATCAATAACCTTTAGAATGATACCAAATTTAATGGGTATCTATCGTATTTAGGCGTTATATCACGATTTCCCTTCCCCTACCCCAAAAAAGTGTTTTTGACAAATACGTTCAGGTGCTCTTAAAAAATCCGGGATTTACAAAAAATGTCCAGACCGAATTTTGTAAGAAATGCATATTCATATTATACTGATAATTGCCTTTCAGAAACAAGTTTCAGACCTTTTGGCAAATAAAAGTCAAATAAACCTGTATGAGCTCTGGGACTAATAATGAATATTGCAGAAACAACACTAAAACATTTTTTGAGATATTTACATTTTAACAGGTGTGTACGAGTATTACTAAATAGTCGGGACAGATATGTATGTCAGTAGGTAAGTTTATATATCAGGTGTGATGTTTATACTTGTGTTAATACAGTGCGTCAAGTTTGACCTGGTCGTCAGAACCACAGACACACATTACATCCATTGTGAGGTTTAGGGACTTTATAAAATTGAAATATTAGGATAGATGATAGTAATACTGGACACCGGATGTTTATGGTAATGAAACCCGCTGTCACAGTCTTTTAGTCCAATTTAATATTCAAATTAAAGGTCAAACGGTCAGGTCAAACGTGACACAGTATAACTCACCTGAACCTGGCCGGGCTATGTGAAGAAGTCATTATATTATTTATTGCACTCTTCTCTAAATAGTTTGTACATCTTTGCTAAAAATAGATGTAATATATTTTAAAAATAAATGTAAACTAAATGAAAGTATGTGTGATTGATATATATGTCAACAAAAGGTAGATGCCACAGGTGTCATCTGTCATTACAAAAATGTTAACCCCAGGTGTACACTATTGGGTTGCTTTTGAGAAACATCAATAAAATGATACAGCAGAGTCTTGTTGAAAGTTTATCACTGGGCTAACGAAAAGGAATGGAAGTTCGGTTGTTGAGTGACAGACTTGTATGAAGATAGTGACCGAAAAGCTGCATAGACTGAATAGCTTTAAAGAGGCTCTCGAGATATAACTAACGAGGGACCGAAATGAGCCGACGATTCAACAATAATTTGTAAGAGTAGTGTTAAAATGTGGACAGGCATGTATTGTACAAGTTCATCTTGTTTGCCGTTATCGAAAGGGTTTCATAACCCGTGTACAGAGTTAATTTCCACAATGTCCACAAGTCCAGCGTGAAACTTTCGACATACAGTGATAATTCGTTATCGCTTTGTCACTGTGACGTTTTCTACAGTACAGATTTGTCGAAAGTTTAACACTAAGTTAACAATTCATTGCCCAATAGGAAGCTCATTTCAATCCCTCGTTAGCTATTTGGCAGCTGTTATCTATCTCTCTACATCTTTTCGACCACTAGCTGTCCATATCTCTGCCACTTGACAGTCAGATTTTAACTCCTTCTCGTTACTTCGGTGATAAACTTTCGACATGTCTGTACTGTTTATGTATCACCAATTTTGACTTCGATAGGTCTGTAACCTGTACGTACATCAAATTAGATCCGAATGGTTAGACATTCCTTTACATCTGGACATGTGTTAAAACGATCATGCATCATCTTTTTTATCCTTTCTGTTCTAGGATGAGTGGAAATCATTAGTACATTGACTTGTATACCTTTAAGTATCCCAAAGAAACTCATTATAATGATCTTCTTTTAGAAGTTTGGTTCAAGTAGGGTGGTTTATCAGTATGTATATGCCACAAAGGTTAACGTCAATAGATTTCTGTAGCGTTTTCTTTTTGTTTTTTGTTTGTTTGTTTGTAAATATCTGACTATTGATATTTGTGTGTTAATAAGTAATAAGAACTAAGATAGAGATAACGACACATGTATCTGTGTCTAGAACTAGGAGTGTAGTGGGGTAGCGATGTAGTACATCCCAGGCAATATTTGTTAATAATATCGAGACCTCAGGTCAATTCTCAGATTGTGGAGGAAACCAGATTATGAGAACAATCGACCTTTAGCAAGCGAGCTGTCAAACGTTCTCACACTAGAACCTGCCAAAATGAACACGTCAGAGGCGAAAAAATCCGGCAAAGTTTGTAGCACAAATGATGCAAAACCGTTATAAAACTTTTGGTTTGATCGCAGCATTGATAAATACACTTCAAGGTCATGTAATTTGGAACAATAAAACGACACAATACAACGTAAGAGTTAACACAGATAAACAAGTTAGGACAATAAATAAAAATAAATAAATGACAAAAACATACTAACATTATTGATCATATGGTTATGTATATTTGATTTTGTACCGGGATATGAAACGGTTTCACGTAACTTGACGTCGGAGACAGACACTGCCGTCGATAACGTCATATAAACTAGTGTTTAATGGAAGCTTTGACGCGGTTCATAAGAAAACTTATTATTCTTATACCCGGAAATCACAAATTCACGCGAACGTGGAAGAGACTTGCAAATTTAGATTTCATTACCACACACACATTACAGAGTAAACATGCTGTATAAACAAACAACATTAACCTGCCCATTGGACCTCGTTGTAGGCCAGTGCAATTATCTATAGGCAACAAAGTGTTTATTGGGTCTACAACAGCACAAATATTCATTATTTGCGTATTAACCGGGAATTCTAACACTATCCATGTATTGGTGGATCGTCGTACATGCATGTGAATATTACCAATGAAAGGTAAAGCGGGAAGATCAGTGTTGTTCGCCTATGAACACTTTTGCTTAATTACCTGTGCAAAATTGATGAAGAAAAGTTGGTCATTAGTTAGGTTTAACCCTGGTAGAAGATCCTCTTCATGACCCATCTTATCTACCCAGTGTCTGTATGCCTGAAAATTAAATATTTAAAAAAATATTCATAAGGTTTTTTTCCAATATTAAATAATGATGGAATCCTCTCAGTGGAGTGGATAATTATTTTACGGCCCAGTTACAATTCTTTCGCTTACATAGAGGCAGTTAGTTCTGGTATGTATGATGAAGGAAACCGGGTTAACCGTGTAAAATCACCTACCTTCAGCAAACCGAAATGATACATACATGTTGTATTTATGGACATTACAAAAACCATGAGTTATAAAATCAACAAAAAACATTCTTCTTTATTACAAATGTAAACCGTTCAATACGAAAAACATAAGATATTTCGTAAAACGTAATACTACATTGCATTTATTATTTTCAGTTTCAATCTCGACTATCTACGTATTCTCGCTTGTTTTATGATATACAGTACAAAGTTCAACCCTAAACTAACGAATTGGTGCCGAACCGGCATCTCTGTTTCAACAGCTGCCTTATACCTTTCGGAAGTATTTTGCCACTCGGGAACTTGGAAGCCTCCTTAGCTACGCTACTTTCGACATGTCCGTACTGTATAGGCAGTATATCATAAATTATCATTTTGTGATGGTTTTATTTGCGAAATTATATCTAGAATCTTAATAATTTATGATTGTTTTAAATCAGGGGAAAATGCAAGTCATCAAACAAATACCATATAAAGTATCATATAAATAACTTCAACAGCAAGTCTTAGGTCTGGTTTTTGTGTACGCTTTAAACATAATCAAAATGATAAATTACAGTTCCTTAAGAAGTCCAAACGTAAGAGTTATGAGGGGTTATAAGTTCACTGTATACAAGAATTGAATGCATATCTTGTGCTCAAAATACAGTTTTATTGCATATAGTACCTATATAGAAATCTAATCGAAAGTCAAGTACTATCGAGTAATTGATCTCACTTTAATTCTCCTCATGATAAATTATTACTATTTTTGGAGATAGTGGTAAACTGAACCATCTGCCCCTTACGCTGGTAAGTTACTTTTTGATAATTCTGATATCGTAATATACTAGTAGTTCAGTCTTAGATAGGGTACAAATACTGAATTGCTTAATTGATTGAGGTTTTGTGTCCCAGTCAAGAAAATTTCTCTTTATATCGAGACGTCATCAGCTATAGGTGAAGTAGCAGAAATTGTTTTTACCTTTGCAGTGCACTCATTGCAACATGCAGGGAGCGTTATATGACGTGACAAGGGGCACCGGACATTAAGGTCACTTTCGAAGGACCCTGTGAAATCCATTTCCAAATGTCGAGTTCTTAGCAAAATGACAGTCACTATCTTGTTTTTAGGTATTCGTCAAACTTCGACCGGAATGCGAACCTATGACCTCCTACATAAGAAGCATGCATCTACAAACTGAGCTATCGTACGCAATGTTACAAATACAGGACACATGGCGCAAAGCAGTAACGTCAGAACTTTCAAGTCAGCTGCTACTGAACATGTATACATTGCAGCAATGTAATTTTTTGGTTTTGTTATGGAAAAATTGAAAAAACAAATATTTTCGCTTTTTATAATTAAATATATAATGTTTTTCTAAATACAAATCAGCAGATTCAATACTTTTGCAACTACAGCATCGTTATGGCGATGACAAATATCTGCGTGTATCGTGTGTGAGTGTCGTCCATGATAATATGCCCTCAAAGAGAGTCAATTTTTCATAACAAAAAGAATTGAAATCCTTGAAAAAATTGTCGCATCACATAAATCTAGCAATAGATCAATATAAGTTAACCATTCTTGACTGGGACGTAAAACTCATTCATTTAATTGAAACAAAGAAAAATTGAATTATTTTCATTCTACTAAAACATATAAATTAATACCTTAACTTACTAGTTTCGACAATGTTAAATTAACCGAACCTCACTTACATCTTAATTGTTCTTGGAGAAAAACTAGTTCGTATCCATTAACAAGAATTGCTGCTGTATTTAATCAGCGATACTTGTCACAAGGACAAAAAGCAAACAAAAACTTTTTTTTGCACAAGTTGTAAAGTGACGAAAAGCTACAACTATTCAGCAATATTATGCTAACCACGACAAAAATGTAAACACGTGAATACACAATTACAGTACAGTACTGTAGAAAGTTAAAACACTTAGCTAACGATTTAGTACCAGTCCCAAATAACCAGCTCATTTCAGCCTTTGTAAGCTATATCTCTAGAGCATTTTTCTATCTCTCAACACCTTTTAAACCACTAATTATCTATATCTCGGCCACTCGGCGATAGACTCCTTTTTTGTTAGCAAAGTGTTAAACTTTCGACAGGTCTGTACACATCGAGATCTTGCATAGGTATGTCTGGAGGAAATGCCTTGAACAGAACCAAGGACATTTTGCTCATGATCTCACACGTGTACTAATGATGCCTTTGTCGTGAATTCCTTCAGCTGTGTTAAAGACAATTAACATATGTAAATACATTAATTAAGATTAAATTAACATGCAAAAGAATGTTAAATACACATAAAACATGCATATATCCACACGTGTTTTATAAAGACATTCAAAGAATTTAAATGATAGTAGCCAAGGATGTATAAATTATAATTTTTCGCTTTATGGCATTCTATTATACCGATATTCTATATTTTTACTTATATCGAAGTCGTCAGTTCATGGACAGTTAAGGAAACCAGATTGCGAACGAACTTACAAATTTCCTCACATTTGGATATGTCCAGAGTGGGATCGGAACATAGACGACAAGAAGCCCTATTATCCATAACCACGGGTTAGACCACTCAATCATCAAGGCCTCTGCCAACGTCAATAGCGGAATGTTTAATGCATATGGTTGCATTTTATTGAAGAAACTAGAGACCCTATATCTTGTTGATCATCGATCAATGGAATTAATTATATGACATCTCCAATGCGCAATATGCATATGTTTTGCGATATTAAACAACAACCGATACCGTTTACTTTGACATTTAAAGAAAATGTAAGAGTAAGAATTGTATAGTTATACATACTGTTATATAAATAAGGTGAAATCGTTTTTTTGTGGAATCCAATTTTTCGTTGGATTACTGTTTGTGATTACCGTTTGTAATGTAGTAAACACCATTTCCATGTAAACACCGTTTACATAAAAATTTCTTACGTCCTGTTGTCTACGAAAACAAAAATAACTGGTACACCATGAACAATTATGATTTCTCAGTATGTAGCTTGATAAATTAAAACGCCTATTGAAATGAATCGTGTTTTTATTCACTTTGTAATTGAAATCATTAAAATAAAATTGAATTTTAATTAATAAAAGCCCTGAATGAACTACAGTGCAGACATGTTGAAACGGTTTCACACCAAATGCGTGATAATGATGGATCGGTAGTGCATTTCGGTCCCTAGTTAAATATATCATGCCATTTCGGCAACTGCTTTCTATATTTTTGCTACTAGCTATCCATATACCGGCCATTTAAAAGCTTTACCGTTTACTAAGCATCAAACTTTCGACAGACCCATACTGCAGCAGTATATAGTCATATCACGAACTTTTACAGACACAACACGCACATATAAATACGATTAATTTTAATATTGACACATAAAACTGATATAAAATCTATAAAATTTTACAGTCGACTCAATAATAATGTCAAAAGTACATTTCTATACAGTACAGACCTGTCGAAAATTTAACACCAAGAGAACGAATTGATACCGAATCGGCAAGTCACACCAACCCCGCGTAAACTATATCTTGACAACTTTTTCGGTAGCTGCTACCTATTCATCAACGGATTTCCGGGTACTAGCTATCCATATCCCAGTCATTAGGCAACCGAACATCAACCCCTTTTCGTTGGTACAGTGTTTTAGTTACGACAGGTCTGTTCGCACATTAATGCTATTTTAATTCTATTTTTATTGTTGAAATACAAATCGCCTTTGGACATTAAGCCATATGGTTAATGTTTCAGTTTAATTTGTCCTGAAAACATTTAACATAATAGTGAAGTTATAGTTGTAAATTCAAATATCATTTTATTTTATATGTGGTATAATGTTTACTTTTTCATATACACTTTTAACTACAATAAAAAATTAAGGTGGCCATTCCCTTCTTAGTACGTATCGGACGGACTCGAAGTAAAGTACTTGTCTGACTCATGTTTTCCATTTATTTTTTATAATAATAATAATAATAATAATAATAATAATAATAATAATAATAATAAAAATAAATTATTTATATCGTTTTATAAACAGATTATGCATGCAAGGGTTGTTGGTTTATTATTTAGGAAAAAGGCTTATCTTTAATTTTTTAAAATGTGTGAATGTAAAATAGGTGGAATTGCTAAGGGTTTTCCAATGTTAGTATAACCATGTCACTAGACCTTTACGACAGCGTGTCAGTGCAGTGTCTGTCAAAAGTCGAGGGTTTAATAATAATCAGTGGTCCCATTGTATGTCTTTTCTTGTCTTGTTCAGCAATTTTGCCTTTATTTTGTCGTGTTATTGGTTGCGTCAAATAGTGCCAGGTGCATTTTTTTCATTTTCAAATTTCCTTCTTCGTGACAGAAGTATTTTTAATGTGAATGATATGCATGCACATATTATACATTGACTTTAACATATGCCTCTTATCCGTGATAAGCCATATAAATTGTCCATATATTAAGGTGGACGAAACATTTTCATGCAACATGATACATTACCTTTAAAGAAAGATAACTCCGATACAAAACCAAACATTTCACATGCGAATGAGATAAAATGCCAATGAGAAACACATATAGATATAGTTTTGATTTCCTAGTATGTAATCATTTTACAACACAGATGTAGACACTGTAAAATCATTTATATTTGATATCCTAGTATGTAATCATTTTACAAAACAGATGTAGACACTGTAAAATCATTTATATTTAATATCCTAGTATGTAATTATTTTACAACACAGATGTAGACACTGTAAAATCATTTATATTTGATATCCTAGTATGTAATCATTTTACAACACAGATGTAGACATTGTAAAATCATTTATATTTGATATCCTAGTATGTAATTATTTTACAAAACAGATGTAGACACTGTAAAATCATTTATATTTGATATCCTAGTGTGTAATCATTTTACAAAACAGATGTAGACACTGTAAAATCATTTATATTTGATATCCTAGTGTGTAATCATTTTACAACACAGATGTAGACACTGTAAAATCATTTATATTTGATATCCTAGTATGTAATTATTTTACAAAACAGATGTAGACACTGTAAAATCATTTATATTTGATATCCTAGTGTGTAATCATTTTACAAAACAGATGTAGACACTGTAAAATCATTTATATTTGATATCCTAGTGTGTAATCATTTTACAACACAGATGTAGACACTGTAAAATCATTTATATTTGATATCCTAGTATGTAATTATTTTACAAAACAGATGTAGACACTGTAAAATCATTTATATTTGATATCCTAGTGTGTAATCATTTTACAAAACAGATGTAGACACTGTAAAATCATTTATATTTAATATCCTAGTATGTAATCATTTTACAACACAGATGTAGACACTGTAAAATCATTTATATTTAATATCCTAGTATGTAATTATTTTACAACACAGATGTAGACACTGTAAAATCATTTATATTTAATATCCTAGTATGTAATCATTTTACAACACAGATGTAGACACTGTAAAATCATTTATATTTAATATCCTAGTATGTAATCATTTTACAACACAGATGTAGAGACTGTAAAATCATTTATATTTAATATCCTAGTATGTAATCATTTTACAACACAGATGTAGACACTGTAAAATCATTTATATTTAATATCCTAGTATGTAATCATTTTACAACACAGATGTAGAGACTGTAAAATCATTTATATTTGATATCCTAGTATGTAATTATTTTACAACACAGATGTAGACACTGTAAAATCATTTATATTTGAGATCCTAGTATGTAATCATTTTACAACACAGATGTAGACACTGTAAAATCATTTATATTTGATATCCTAGTATGTAATCATTTTACAACACAGATGTAGACACTGTAAAATCATTTATATTTGATATCCTAGTATGTAATTATTTTACAACACAGATGTAGAGACTGTAAAATCATTTATATTTAATATCCTAGTATGTAATCATTTTACAACACAGATGTAGACACTGTAAAATCATTTATATTTGAGATCCTAGTATGTAATCATTTTACAACACAGATGTAGACACTGTAAAATCATTTATATTTGATATACTAGTATGTAATCATTTTACAACACAGATGTAGAGACTGTAAAATCATTTAATCTCGTGGTTCTCGGACAAAATACAATATTTATGACGAGGATTAAAACATAGTTTATAGTTTCCGTTTTGAGATAAGTTTGTAATTATTATCAAATCTATTCTAGTTTTGCAGCACTAGACATCCCTTTCGGAATTAAAATTTCATATCACTAGTGACCGGATATAATATACTATTCCGATGACATATGGACACGTGGGTCAGATTATTCACGAAAACAAGAAAAATAGGGGACCACGAAAATAGCTGATGTCACTGTGCATGGTCATTCCTTGTTAAATTAGTGGGGAAACAAAAATAGTAGCATACATAATATCTATCTCATAGATACCTTAAAACTTTGTTTTATTCCGCCATTGTCTGCTATATTTTCACCAAGAGTTTTATAACCTGTTAACTATAAAAAAAATAACCGAATAAACAATAATTGTAGTACCATTTTTTATGCAATATACATGTACAGTTTTCTTTTGAGATATCATCAAAAAGAAACATACTTACCCATGTCCGAACCACAATCCAGAAGCAAAGTTAAAAAAAAAAAAAAACTTTAAAAAATTGGGTAAAACGCTTAGACTTGCAACAGGGAAGTGGGGTCGGTCAATTTTTGTCACAGGTAGAGAATGTCCTCACAATAAGACAAGCTGATTACAGATCAATTGTTATTCAGGTATGTTACAGTCATAGGCTTATCGAACTGCTCAAAAAAGTTTATGCCCACAATTAAAATATTGTTTAGTTTGTTAAATCTGGAGAGAAGATTGTCGCCAAATCATTCAACTCAACATACAGATATATAGATGACGTTCTGTCTCTTAATCATAAATTTGGAGACTATGTGAATGTCATCTATCCTAGTGAGCTTGAAATAGAAGACACGACTCATTCCTCATTTAGACTTGTACCTAAATTATGGCGCACACGAAAGGCTACATTTGAAACTTTATGACAAACGCGATGACTTCAATTTTTCTATTGTCAACTTTCCTTTTCTATGCAGCAATATACCTGCTTCTCCTGCTTATGGTGTATTTGTTTCCCAATTAATACGCTATGGTAGAGCTTGTTCCCACTACAGGGACTTTGTACAACGAAGTAGGCTGCCTGCAAATAAATTGTTGACTCGGGGATATTGCAAGCCTAGGCGTATCAATGGCCTCAAAAAGTTTTATGGCCGTCATCACAGTATTGTTGATGTTTGACGTATCTGTGTCCAGGATTGCCCTGGATATATTTGACAACCCATAGTTCCACGTTCCTTTCACACAATTTTGATTACACACGTGGCGGGTGTAGCTAGCTAAACTGAACTGGAGGTGCTTACCCTTCCAGAGCACCCGGCCGCACTTCCCTGGTGGAAATTCACGTGTCTAACCTAACTTGTCAGTTTCAAAGTGTTTACTTTGCTTCTTGAATTTGATTCGGACATGGATTAGTATGTTTGTTTTTGATTAGCATAATGGCGCCACTCTATTCCGGATACAGCTGAAGTTATACAGTTTCATATTCCTTTAATTTTCAATTTTGATTTCTATGTAGCTAGAAAGGATGTGCTTAAACGTTTGGAGATCACTGCCTTACTACCCTGGAGGAACTTCATACTTTTAACTCAATTTTGCAATTTATAAAGATTTTACTTTGTTTTTGAGATTAGTGATTTGAATATGAACTCCTCTCATTGTGTTTGATATATCAATCGATTCACATGTAAAACGTTGAAGTTGGCATTCAATAGAACATTCAATAGGGAAGTGACGCTAGGTGCTCCAGAAGGGTAAGCACTTCTAGGTTAGTTAACTACACCCGTTACGTGTAAAAGTGTAGTAGAGAATGAAAGGAACATGGTATTATGGACGTCAGATATACCCAGGTCTGTTTTAGACACAGAGACATCATACATGTATTGTAATAGCGGCTATAAAACTATTTGAGGGCCTTGATGAGCCTGGGATTGCAATATCTCTGGTCAACAATCTATGCGTAAGTTTTCTTCTTCTTCTAATGAAAGCCCCGTAGTAGGAACAAGCTTTACCATTGCGTCTTAAACAAACACATCATAATCAAAAGAAGGTGAAGCAGGTATATTAATGCTGCAAAAAATGAAAGTACTTGTTTTTCATAAACACTTACCCTCATTCCTCCAGCTTCAGGCAATGTATAGTTTCTGTATTGTTTCACCATACACATTGCCCTTTCTTTAAATTTTGCTATAGACTCGTCATCCCACCATTGATTAAGATTTCCATATTTGTCATACTGCCTTCCTGCATGGTTGAACATATATGTCAATTAAGTATGTATGATTATATCTTGATATAATCGATTATTTTGCAATTACTCCCGGTGTGATATTCATAATCAATGTATTTTTACTAACTCTACATATAAGATTTTTTTTATGGCTTTTGCAATTGAAGAAGTTTGTAAGTGAAAAACATGCTATTCATTGACATTAACATAGGAAACAAAGTACATAACAAATACAAATTAATGTACGGAGGTGTAATTACAGTGTACTACTAGAGGGACCTAACCATTCCACTTATTTTTACAAAAATTATAACCAATCAAACATAAACATACTGGCCCATGTTTATATCACAATCCAAAAAGCAAGATAAAAACTTTAAAAACTTGGAAATACCAAATATTGTTTTTCATTTTCCAAGCTAGTATATGCGGAACCACAAAACAGGCTTCAAAAATGTAACCTACTCTTGAATATTCAAGTCAAATCCAGTTCATAAAACATACCCCGCAAAAAGACGCTATAATTTTAGGATTGTGACCTAATAACTAAACATAGACAGGAATGTTTGTGTTTGATTACATAGAGTTGTACATTAATGGCTGGGGAAAATTGTTGTTAAACATCGAATACTGCATTTTAGAAATCAGGCTCTTGATATCATTCCAGTGTTTTTGGGGTGTTTACCTTGGTCATCAAAACCATGCGTAATTTCGTGTCCTATCAAACTTCCGATTCCACCATAACTTAGCGACCTATTATAAATTAAAAAAATATTAGAACAATAAAAAAACCAAATGTAAAAAGTAAATGATTTATAAAATAGTAGGTTAGACATAATTTTAGTCAAAATTGGAAAAAAAGAAAATGGTTTTAGCTTAAAATTACTGATTATGAGATCAAAATATTGATGTAAAATATGCTGATATTCATTAGCAACACATTTATGTACTTAGCATTCACGAACAGTTATGTTTTAGTTATTTTTGATGTGCGTATTTATGGGGATGTTTTGGGTCCTTCTAATGGTACTAAAATCACCTCATTGGACATTTACTTCAAATCGGAATTTTACAACTAGCGAATTCAAAATGTTTTTATTTTATTACTTTTCTTGAATAATTTAAGTTTTTACTTGCATTGCCTGTTATAAAATGCATTTTAGCAAAACTTTGAAACTATAAATTTCATCATGCTCTACGATCGTGTCAGCATGATTTTAGTTGGTGCTAGATTTATAAGAAAGACTTACTTTGGTTGTGTTTTGTGATAATAAGGTGGTTGTAAAATTCCTGCAGGAAACACTGTCAAAACAAAAAACAATTCATATGCAGATCTCTATATTATATTATTGATAAGTAAAACACAAGTAGTGTTTATATTACATATTATACCTGCCAGTGTTGATTTTACAGCGCAGACGGCCGACTCGGAAAACAATTTATCACCAGTAGTGCTTGCAGCAAAAGTGTAAAACCATATTTATTTTCAAGATGTTGAAAAATACCCAAAGGATCAAAATCTATTTTACCAAAGTTAGCAAGGGAAATACTTTGTATGAGGGAGTATACCTTAGTTTTTAAGGAATTTCAGATTTAAACTAGCAGCAAGTTTAGAGAATAGAATATTTCTGATATACGATTATTGCCTACTGAATTTGTGATATCCTCGTTCATATAAATTTAAAATCAGAAAAATTATGTCACAAATTAAAATACTGTTAAAATTATTAATTAGATCGTGTAAAAAAATAAACCAAAATCTTCATCCATACTTGAACGGGTATTTTTAACAATTCAGTCATGATGGAGTTTTAAATATATCACAATACTCACGTTCATTATGATCGACAAAACACCTATAGCATTGAACGTTAAGGGAATAAAACAAAGTTGAAGTCTTACAAATGAAATTATTTTGTATACATGCAGTATTGTACACAAAAACAATAACTTATATAAAGACAGGCAGTTTATAATCATCGTTTTCAAAATACCATCACAATGTAAAATACAAGCAAATGCATAATTTCTTGCACGAGTTAACCCTCTTTGTCAATTGTAATGGTATAATGGCAGGAAACAGAGAGGATAACAACTTTATAGCAAATAAAGCTATACAAGAAAACAACGTCCACGTCCTACCAACAGTTTATTCTACGGTAGTATGAATTTATTTATTTTTATCTTTAATATAACTTAGACTACATTGCTAAGGGGCGTATAGTTATTTGTGTGATGCGCTTTGTTCAATGGCTAGACTTTATAATAACTTAATATAAACAGGAATAATACAAGTTTTGTATGTCCTGTTAACGTCATTTTTCATTTAGCTATTTAGCTATATCTCAATAAATATACAATGCTTTTGGAGCAGATGCAAATGAATTGCAATGACGAATAATAAACCCCATTTTGACCGTCATTTTATAGATAATTGAGTTATGATCATATACTTACTAATTCTATTATATCCAAAGTTATAGTAAGCGTTCACTATAGCAGGTGAAATTCCCCAGCTAAAATATAAAGAGAATTATACAATAACATAAATAAATACACAGGTCCAAAAATATCAAATTTTGCTATTGTCATACTCGTATCGGAAGATTGTACTAACTATGACATATATATATATATATATATATATAATATATATATATATATATATATATATATATTGATTCATTTATATTTATATGCAACAAGAAAACCGTACACAACGGTGAAACATGTTTTACAAATAATAAATTCAGTTATGTTTTAGAAAACATTTTAACTTATTTTTGAGTTTTTAAATATATATATATATATATATATATATATATATAATATATATATATATATATAGTATGTATGTATGTATGTACTTTACATTGGTTTAAATTGAATCCAAGGAACAGGACATATTTTGAAACATTGATTTTGCCGTGAGGCGATCGATGGTATTAGGTCATAGAATAAATATAAATTCTCTAAAAGATTAAATAAATAGCAAAAAAAAATCATCAGTCAAATATATCGGCTTGATTTACATTAAAAAAGATGAAAAGATTCGAAATAAAAAAAAAACATCATTATCAATGTCAAAATCATAACCCCAAAAGCAAAGTAAAATCTTTGAAGTTTGCAAATTAGGTTAAACACGTGAACTTCCACCAGGGTATCCAGACAGATGCTATTTTTTTCAAATACTTATAAAAACTTTTATTTTACACATTTAACAAATATTTTTATGACATCATATCTATGACAATGTATGCTTCAATTTGTTATATTAGCTAACTTGTAAACTATATAAACCCATACTATTCTCTGTCTACTGGGTCCTTAAGTTTTCTCAAATCAGTTGCTACTTGATGATGAAGTACCTCTAGCACATTCTCAAAGTACTTGTCTTCCTCTATATCAAACTGTAAAAATAAATTTTATAATAATTAATACATTTAGTTGGATCTTGCATATTTGTAGAATAAAAGATTAATATTAATAATGGTCAACAACAACAAAAACCATAACAGGCGGAGATCTAAAACACAAAGCAATAGACATATAAAGTCAAAATACAGGTTTAAATAACATGATAGGATAATTTATAAAAAAAAATACTGGCCTGCAAAAGCAGATGACCCTTATAAAGATGTGACTTGTAAGGCAGGACGACTCTATATAAACAATAACACGAGTAACTTCCTAATTTGCACATATGAAACATAACGGCAAAATAATTATTTTCTTAAGGAAATAATATATCAAGCAAACACTCCATTTACGTTAAATGATGTGTTATTACACATATGGTTATCATTTCTTGTTTTGAAGTTGGCAAATACTAAAATACCGTTTTTTTATGATGAAGGATATTACCTACATTCGTGTAAATTTTATTTAATTTCTCATCTTGTAGAATGTAATCTTCATATCCAATCTTTCTTTGAATAAAATCAACCTGAAAAATAAGCAAACACAGATGTAATATTAATACAAGTCTTCTATTGTGGCGCATGATTAGTTATCAAATTTATGCACCAAATTTAGCAAGTCAGATATCATTCCCGATTCATATTTACAGTTTCAGAAAATACAGATTCAAACAAAGTATTTCGAGTCCTCCCTCTAAAGCTTTATAAAATAGTACTGTTGGTGATCTTAGAATTCTATATTTTGACAGTTTCTATTTTGTTAATGAACTACTTTTATCTATAACTAATTATAGGTTTTCAAAGCAATGACTTGAAACATTCAGTTATAGTTTAAATGACTGGATAATTTTAAACAAAATTAAAAAAACAAAAATGGAGATTATAATAACAAATACTGAAAAGGATATCAAAACCAAGCTCACCAATAGTAACAAAGAGTTTCGAAGACTAGTTTAATTAATAATACATTTTGTCCGATAAAACAAATTATTTTAATAAAAGTACCAATACGAGTAGAAATGGTTAAAACGCCTATTTAGGTAAGCGCATTAAAACACATCGGGCAACACAATATCCTGCTTCAAAACGTTGTTTTATTTATTTGTAATTATCTGTCGATGTGCCAAGTTCCTGGCGAAAGGACAGTCACTACCTAATTTTAGGCATTGCAAGACTTAAATCCCACCTTTCAAATACAAAGCATGCAATCTACTAACTGAGTTACTCCTAAAGAGTAGCGATAAAATGTACCTTTTCCTTGGCCACTTTTTTGGTTGGTTCTGTCATCCAATCCAGACCATTTATTAATTCCTTAAAAGCATCTTGGATGTTAATGATCATATCTACCATCTGTAAAATAATAAAGCAAAATATTGTTTGATGTAAAATAGATGCAAACACTACTTATGAGAATTGTATTCCGAAACGGCCGTCTTGTGCTGTAAAATTAAAACTGCTATTTGTGTAATTATGTTACATTTGACGCTAATTATATATAATAAAGTTATATCAGCACATACTTGTTTTAGCCATTTCAATTTACAGCCTATAGAAAGAATATGAGCAGTTTATTTCAAAACACACACGTTGCTTGCACATTAAGATAATTGCCAAATTTAATAAGGAGGCATTACACTGTAACAGACAAGACGGAACACTTGAACAGTAATTGAAATATATCATGACTTTATAAGATAATAAAAGGTTTGTAGAATACTAGAAATTATATACCTGGATCCATTTTGTAGGTCATTGCGTTAGTTTTTTAAAAGGGGTAATTTATTTAGGAATGAATATGTCTGTCTAGGTAAAATCTTCTCTTCGTACGTTATATGGATAAATTTTCATTTAACTTTCTAACGTGTATCAACGGAACGATGTGTCGTTTACCATAAGTTAAAGTGTATAGACAGAGGTCAATGTTTCAAGACCAAATCTTACTTCGGGTTGGTGTATTAGTTCTAAAGAGAAGATTTATTTATACTGTTGAAGCTCATTGTTAGTTTTGTTATGGTTGGTATCTTGTGTTTTTTATTTTTGTTTCACTTTGACCATTGTATTGCGTCGTTTCTGTTGCTTAGTACCGTATATATTTTTCAACTATTGTTCTCTTCTTTTTAATGACAATGGAAAAGCTTGTCTGCTTGCTAAAATTCTGTCTACTATTGTCAAATACTGCAATGAATGTAATTGCTATTTCAATGTTCTGTTATATGAAATCGGAACTTACATCTTTCTTAGCAACTTCATCAAATGCTTTTTCTATGAACAATCTTCCCGCCGCTAATCCCATTTTAGATTTGACATACGAGGAACACTCCCGCCATCTTGCACGATTCACACCCGTTCCATATAATTCCTACAAGAATAATTTTGGATAAACATAAGATTTCAGTCAAATGACATTTTAACGTTAGCATTATATTGAATTAAAAAGTTAGAGCTCTAAAACAATTTGATTGACAGACCGAATGATAAAGGATATTTTTTAATAAAATACAAACATACCGGTCTATGATCCCAAAACTAAGTAAGGACTTTGAAATCTGACAATCTTAAGTTAAACATCATAGAATTACTTAGGTCTACATTTCCTGAACATCCCATTTACTAAATTTGAAAGAAGAAATTAGTTCCATTGTCAGGAATAAGAAATCATTGTCTATCTCCTTAAAAGAAGTAGAAGCTTTATCCATTAAAACGCGAGTTAAAATTGAAGACTATTGATGTTTGACATTGGATTTGTCATAAAATCACTACATTGGTTTGTACCAAATGCATTTTACTATAGGATATCTCATTATAATCTGGAAATTTGGAAATAAACCTGTGACTTTTAATGTTATAATACATTTTTTTGCGTATTATGTTGTCTTTGTCCAAAAACAAAATATAAAAAACAAATTACCTTATTATACTGTGTAATGGCATCAATAAACCTCTTTGGTAGATTATAGGCACGGTTTTTCACTAGTCTCCATATTACGTAATTAGCAACTGTTCTAATGAAAGATATCATCAAAAGTCACTTTATATGATAAATACATAAAGTTTAACAATTTAACTTAACACTGAAATCTGCCCAAGAGCTCCATATTTTGCTGAATATAAAACTGTCTTTTACGTATGAAACTAAGCCAATGAGTCATAATAATACATATTTATTATTTTCAAACCCAGTTTACACTTGTAACAATTATATTTCTTTGTGCATCAGAGCCAAAGCTGGCTGTATGGCATCAAGTCGATGGAACAAATTATTATCAAAGTCACTTTGTTTCTGATAGTTAATTATGTATAATTTAAATAATCCAATAAATTAAAAAAAACGTTGACATTGTCCACTTCAGCCTTATCGTAAATGGAAATTGTTATGCGCATGAGGAATTCCCGGTTCCTTCTTTGAAAAGGAAAATGTTGCTTATATGCGGAATTTACATAGTTCAGCAATAAAAGCTTTCAACTACGAACAAATGGCAAACTATATTCAGTTTTATTTTATTTTCCACACAATTTGTGCAAAATTTACAAATGCAGGGACTGTGACAATAACGGGAATATAATAAGTTAAACCTCGAAACTTAACTTGAAGAATAATATAAATTTATCATACCTTTTAGGATACTGGTCTATAAGGGGAAATAACTTTTCGTAGTAAGCTGGATCTTTTACTATAACAATATTATTATCTACGTCTATATTTACATCCTCCATTCCAATAACACCTTTGAAATATTTCAGCCAGCTAAACTTCATCTGTAGAAAGAAAAAGTTCCAGTTATGTCCCTTTCTTATTTTCTGTCACGAATAGCGGAATTATGTAATCATTTGAATGCCAGTACACTTTCTTATACAACGAATCAGTATGCTTACAAATAATTTATTTTTTGTAATGTATGTTTTTTATTGTCCCAGACACTGAATAGGGATAGTCAAATTCCAGGGTTGGGGCTACTGCTTACAAATAAATTGTTGAATGGTAGTTATTATAAACTTATATCTATCAAGGACATCTATAGGTTTGATGTTTCTGTAACAGAAATTATTCACGATATTGTCACATGCAACGTTAATTCTAAATTTTGTTTACACAAACGTCAGACGTATCCAGCTATAAAAGAGGTGCATAAAATTGGAAGAAACGTAAAATTTAAAAATGTTTAAACATGCACCAGTTTCTTTGTATTTGATAATGTTTTCAAATATAAACTTACTTTGGTCGCATATTGTGACTGGTTTCGCTGTAATGTTAACGTTTGCATAAAACTAGGTTATGTCTATTTAGTATTTCAAACACATTGGAATACCTACCGTATTTGGTTCTGTAAAATTGATATGCAATTCCCCTAGTGTAAATTTGTTATACAGTTTTTCATTGTCCCTACGGTACGCAGAAGGCACGGTTATCTAAAATATAAAATGCAACGTGAAGTTCAGGTATACGCTTCATTCACAAGAAATTCAAAATTTGACTGTACATTTTCAGCAAATGAACAATAATGTAAGAACATTTTACCTGTTGTTAACATCTTTACGATGGAGCTCGGAGTCTAATAAGTAAAATGTATAAGAATATCATACAGTGTCATGCCTATGGCATCTCTTGTATTTAGATTTCTTATTCGGTTGCGTTCAATTTGTCACTTTATTTTAAGGAGTGGGTTGGGGAAATGGAGTAATGAGGTTTTAGGCCATAATAATTGTTACTTTTATCGAAGTAGTAATGTCATGGATGTTTAAAAACACAGGGAACCGGGTAAAACACCTACAATTTCTAGCAAATTGACAAATTTTCTCAAACTGGTATCTTCCAAGGTATACTACATAACGGACTTTACGAGTCTGTGAGCGGAAATTAAGGATAAAATTAATTCAATACTATACGTACATTAGCTACAGCTGTTTCAAAGTCTATAATATCGCTTATATCAGGTTTTGCCGTCATCTCGTTAGCACCCAGTTCCACAGCAATAGTTAAGGCTAATTTTTCATATGCTTTCACCATCCTATCATTCCTTCCCTGTAAGAGGTAATCGGCGCTCGGCATACCAAAACCTGGTTGTGCTAGCTATGGAATATTAAACAACAAAATCTATAAATCTTGATGTGATAGTGTTTCTTAGAAGATAATGGCAGAGATCAGACCCTGTCTTGGTTTCGTTAAGCAGTCAATTACTCAATGACAAAACTTTGACTTTGTTTCTTTTCGCGTCTATTAATTTGGTAAAGAAAAAAAAAGAAAAAAGAAAAACATACTGTAACATTCAACCCATTGCTCGTCGTCAGTCGGGAATTTTATATTAAGTGGCTCAAATATACGTTCGTCTTTTCTTGTCTTGTTTTGTTCTTTAATTCGTTTTTTTCTATCGATTTTTGTTCTTGTTGAGTTTAGCTGTGTCAAGTAATATTTTTCAGTTACAATCTACTTTCATTTGTTAATATATATTTATTATTCTCTCTGTGGTACATATGTTTATCCTTGAATTTATTTCATTGTTTTGTTCGATTGTTAGTTGTAGTTTATATGACCACAAACATTAGCGTATACGTACATATATAGTATTAACAGTGGAATTCTTCATGTCTGTGTATACCCAGGTATCAACTAATGGCGAATTGTAATAGAACATCAAACCAATTAATAATTCACTCATGTCAAATTTATCCTCCTTCCAGTTTCCTCCTGATGAATTTCCAAGGATTGGCCATCCTCCCAAACTTTTCAGTAAATCTAGGACTACCTGTATGTTTCGTTCTTCAATGAGAGCTAGAAGAGAATATACCATGATGAGTTTAACCAATGAACTGTCTAGAATTGACGTAACAACTTGGGTATTCCAGCAGAAAATACTGAATAATATCATGTGCATTATGATTAGTTTTGCAGGAAAATGGAAAGTTTTAGCATGATAAACGCAATTTTTTGACAGTTCAATTTTAATATTTGCATTTCGCTTTTTTATAATCTAAATTTGATTTATTAATTTTCAAAGAAAATTTTTAAATGTATTTTCGGTAGACAAAACATAACAATTGTAAAATAATTTATTCACGTCATATATTTTACTGATTAGAACATAACATGACATACAGTATCTTTGAGTCAGTTGAAATTTAAGAAATACTTATTAAAACATCGTTGCTTAAACCATTTGAAAATTTGACCAAAAAGTACTGTGAAGACATAAAATTATTAAGATAAGCGTTTCGAAATGATTGTATCAAGAACAGATCGGTTAATAAAATCAATATTTTAATACTGTGATCTCATATAGAACCATCGTAACGTAATTAACAATTATTGTCATGAAAGCATCCAGACAAGTCAGTTGCCTATATAAGACAGAAACATCGTATATAGTAATTTACCTGACAAAAACACGCAATAAAGAGCATCACGATTTTTATTAAGATGTCACAAAAATTCTATGATTTCGGATATTGACGTTTTTACTTATTGTCCGAATCACTAATTCTGTGACAGTGAATTATGCTTTATTTTCATAGAACAATGTACTTAAATGAAGATTGATACGAGAGGAGGTCAAAAAGTTCAAACGGGGTACATATTGCCGCAACAAACATTATTTTTCAATATAGTCCCAATTTACCCCAATGCACTTGGCCCACTTTTCTTTCAGACTGTCTATACCTTTGAAATAGAAGTTTTCAGTTTGGTCCTGAAACCATGCCTCTGTGGCAGCCTTAAGTCCATCATCATCAGAAAATCTGATTCCCCGTAAATGGGATTTCGAACTTCTAAATAGGAAATAATCACTGGGTGACAAATCGGGACTGTAGACAGGGTGATTAAGTTGTTCGAACTTGCATTTACGAATCGCTGCTTGTGCAACCTTTGACTTGTACACAGGAGCATTGTCGTGAAGAAGCAATACCCCTCGGCTCAACATTCCCCTCCTTTTTAATTTAATAGCAGCTTTCAGCTGCTTCATTAGATCAGCATAGTAAGCCTTGGTGATAGAGATTCTAGCAGGTTTATAATTGATTAACAGAACACCCTTAGAATTCCAAAACACAGTGGCCATGACTTTGCCAGCTGATGGTTGGGTTTTGAATTTTGTTGGTGGGGGTTAGCCAGGGTGCTTCCATTGCATGGACTCTTTTTTTAATTCTGGGTCCCAACGATGAATCCATGTTTCATCACCAGTTACTAAACGTAAATGGAAGCTCTCCTGGTTATCATTATAAATGCCAAGAAGCTTCCGACTTGACTGGAGTCTTTTGAAGCGATCCTGTACATCAGGGTTTCTGGGGACCCATCTTGCGGATACTTTTGACATCACAAGATGCTCGTGGATAACCGTGTATACACTTTCATGTGAAATGTCACACTCCCTAGCGATGCCATCAATCCTAATCCTAATTCGATGATCATTCATAATGAGGGTCTCCACAAACGTGAAAATTTTCTTTTGTGATGGCATCAGCTGGCCGACCTGACCGTGGGTCATCCTTCAGTGAGGCGCACCCACGTTTAAATGCAGCTGACCATTTTGCCACTGTGGAATAGACAGGACCACTGTCACCTTACACCTCGGCCATTCGGCGGTGAATTTCTTTGGCATTTGATCCCTCTTCTGTAAGGAACTTTATTACTGCCCTAAACTCAACATTTTCATTTTCAAACATTGCTTGATGGTCACCAACTTTGAATGCTTTTGAGAATTACACAAATATGTTGTGACAAATAAACTTGATATGTTTAAAATGACGGAATGTTGTGTTATCTAAATAAGTAAAGAAAATGTGTGTTACGCTTGGTTGCATACGCTGTTCTATGAACTTACTGACTTCCCCTCGTATTTTTTACATTAATTTTTTTTTTTTTTTTTTTATTTATTTTTTTTTATATAACATTCAACTTTAACATTGTAAATAACATAATAAGGTTAATAAACAAAAATATTTTCCCGTTTGATTTCAAGTCCCCGGGATCCTGTCTTACTAGACAATATTAATCCGTTAATCGGCGTGATTGTTATCTTGAACTTGATGGACAATGATTGAAAGATTATACTGTTTATCACGTGGAATAATGATATAGTGAAAAGTCGGTCAGCGACAATGTGGCAGAGCGTCCATAACTATGGAAGAGTCCATATAACTTATATAGCCCACCGATAGGGACTTACACGAAGGTGGAGCCGCCAAACGTACGCATGAAGGTGTGAACACACATATACGACAACATGGTATATATAGTACCTATTGGTGCACAATGAACTCACTCGTGTTTACATAACCGTTGGCTCTGCCATAAAATCGGTGACGGACTAAAACATTTTGTTGTGATTATATTTGGAGCTAAATATGAAACCAAAAATGTGAATTACAGTTATGTGAATTTACATGGACAAAGCGATTACAATGGTCATCTTTATTCACGGGTGAGTATGTACAGTTTTTTTTTTTTTTTGTTGTTGTTCGACAGGATCCGGAGGTATTTGAAGCAAACTAAATTGCAAAAGTATATACAAATTACATATATAAACATACATAACTATCTCAGTGAATGTTATTTTTTTAAGTATATGAGAAAATAAAAAGTTAGAGATAAAAGACAGAGATAAGGAAAAAAAAAAGTTGCCGGGATGACACGTGTCCTGCGAAGATTGTGTATTTGTGTTATTAATCAATAAGAGGCGACCATCTAGACCAGAGAGTGTTATATTCTTCGGATTTACAATTTTTAAATAAAATATACTTTTCAATTTGAAATTTCATTTCTATAAATGACTTGAGAGCCAACAAGTTGGGTTTTTATTTTGCATTTTCATTTTATATATGTAATATTTTGTATTGATAATAAGCCAATTTTCAAAGTTATTCGTTGTTGAAATACCTTCTTTACCAAAAATGATTGTATTCTTTGTAACATTTATATCACATTGAGTTTTGTCTAGTATCCATTGTTTTGTTTTAAGCCATAGTCTATATGTCACTTCACACTCATAAAAGAGGTGATCGATGGTTTCTGGGTATAATTTACAAAACGAACATGAATTAGAATTTTTATCATTCATCTTATTTAGCAGAGAATTTGTACCAAGGATTCTATGTATAATTCTATACTGGAACCATTGTAACTGAGTTTCTTGGCAACAATTAAAGGGAATCTTATAGTAGTGTGTCCATTGTTCCGGTGTAAATTTATAACCTAAATCTGACCATTTCTTTTGAGATTTGGGCTTGCTTGTATTACTATTCAGAAAATAATAGATATGTTTACAACCCGGTTTCTGTTTATTTATAAGCTGTATATCTACAGGGATAATAGGTTGTTGCTTTTTTTGTGCAAAGTTATATTGGGGGTGGTTTTTTGACCTATAATCTCTAATTGAAAGTTTTAAAGATGCATATTCTAAGAAATTTGTTTTTAGTTTGTAAGTTCTTTTAAATGTTTCAAAATCCAGTATATTACTATTTTCATCTAAATTATCATTAACATACACTATTCCTGCGTTCCAATATGTTTCATAGAAAAATGATTTCCCGCCCTTTGTTATATCTTGATTATACCAGATAGGTTGATTTTCAAAGTTATTGTTTAAAAGTTTTTGTTTACTTCGTATTATTTCCCAGCAATTAAGAACATCTTTCCAGAACTTATTCCTTGTTTTCGTTTTAATTTCTTTTAGGTAATCGTTTCCGAAAAGTATCAGCGAAGAAGTATTCGTTTTTATTTCTGTTTCAAATAATTTTATCCATTTTGAATCATTTGTTATCGCTCTCCTTATCCAGGTAGATTTTAAGGCAGTTGAAAAGTTTATTATATTTATCATTTTTAACCCCCCTTCTGAATATTCTTTCACAGCTATATCTCTTTTTATTTTTTCTGGTTTATTTTGCCAGATAAAATTAAAGAAAAGCTTATTTAGCTCAGCCATCAATGTATCTGTGGGGTTTGGAAGGGAAAGTAGAAGGTGGTTAATTTGAGAAATTATTAGACTTTTAAGGATAATTATTTTTCCTATGGTTGTTAAATTTCTTCTTGACCATTGCTTCAAGAGTGTTTTCATTTTTTCAAGTTTTGGATAATAGTTTAATAAAGGCATTTTCTTTATATCAAGTGAAAAAAGTACTCCTAACATTGAAAATTCTGTAGAACCCCAATCAAGTTTCCATCTGTCATGATGGTACACCTCTTTTGAGAACTTTTTGCTACCTATCCATATCACCTTTGTTTTTGTTATATTTATATGAAGTCCAGAGATTTTATCGAAAATATCAAGTATTTGCAGCGCCGCTGTCAGAGACTCGGGGGACCCATCTAAGATTAGACTTGTATCGTCAGCATATTGCGAAATTTTATATTCTTCACCTCCTATTTTAATACCTTTAATCTCTTTGGAATTTCTTATAAGAACGGACATAATTTCTGCACATAGTATAAAAATGTAAGGGGAGAGAGGATCCCCTTGTCTACAACCCCTCTCTAGCAAGATTTTTTCAGACAGAGTTCCATTTTGTAGCACTGCAGAGCTTGCTTTATTAAAGAAGGTTTTTATCCAGTGTATAATTGAGTTTTTAAAATTAAAAAGCGAAGAACTTCTATAATGAATTGCCAAGATACTGAATCAAAAGCTTTTTCAAAATCAATTAACAGTAGCATACCGGGTATATTATGTTCCTCGGTATAATGCATTATATCATAAATTAACCTGATATTTTCGCCTATATATCTGCCTTTTAAGAAACCTGTTTGGTCTTTATCTATTAGTTTGTTTAAAACTTTTTTAATTCTGTTTGCAATACATCCACTGGCTATTTTATACGTACAGTTTAATAAACTTATAGGCCTCCATTTTTTAAGATATTGTTTTGGTTTGTTTGGTTTTGGTAAACATGTAATTATTCCGTATTTTTGAGTTTCCGATAATTCTCCTTTAGTATAGCCTTCATTTATTGATCTAACAACGAAATTTCCGATGTTTTTCCAAAAAAATTTAAAAAATTCAGCCGTAAATCCGTCTGATCCAGGACTTTTGTTGTTTTTCATATTTTTTAAAAACATTAGAGCTTCATTAGATGAAATTTCACCTTCCAAATCGTTAGCTTCATGTTCATTTAGAATATTTAGATCATGATTTTGTAAAATCTTAGAAAGATTGATTTCTGAATTTTTATCCTTTGCAGAATATAATGATTTAAAAAACTTCTAGTTTCTTGTAATATCTCTTTTTGATCTGTTATTATTTTTCCTGTTTCAGTTTCTAAACTAGTTATTAACTTATTGGTATAATTTCGTGATTCTAGGCCACAGAAATATCTTGTTGGCTTTTCGCCTTCTTCTACAAATTGAGCTCTAGATCGAATTATGTTGCCTTTCATTTTTTGAAGCCTAAGCGTTTCAAGTTCTTTCTTTTTTGTTTCAAGGGTCTCAAAGTCAATATTTTCGGTGTGACATTCTAACTGACTTATTTCTTTTATCAATTTTGTTTCATTTTGTATATTTTGTTTTTTCTTGTATGTCGAATAAGAAATAGTTTTAGATCTAATTTCGAGAAGTAATATTTCTAAGAATAGTTGATCAGTAATTTGAAATTTAATTTTTTTACATTAATTAATTCTAGTAAAAGACAATTGCTATGAGCGTTCGCGATTCGGTACACTATTTATACATAGCATAAACAGTTGATGCTATGGGGATTTAATTGATGTAAAAACCAGGTAGATAGCATATCATTGCGCATATGACGTAAAACGTCACCAAGGACGTCAGTGCCGATTTAAATATCGTCATTTTGTACATTAAAAATTCTATCGGGCCAACATTTCCTTTCTACAGAAATACTCTTTGACTATCACGGATTCGCATACAAATTTTTAGTTACTGCTAGGCAAAAAAGTGAACAATATCAAACATCATTCAGGTGTATTGTGTTTTATATTTTTAATACTTAATTCGCAGTCACATATCTAGAAAAAGTGAATTTGACTGTTCATGTAATCATATATATATATATAATATATATAACATTTCAATATTGAATTATGAATAGTTTTAGATTAGAAAAATTTCTCAATATACAAGTGTTTAGATTTTATTAATGTGTATATTTGCTTTAAAATTTGATTAAATTCTTTGTAGGGTGAGGAAAGGTCAATGTATGCAAATGCGTAGTTTTGATTTTGTATATTTGCTTTTAAAAATATGTTTTCGTTTTTGAAGGTTATAGAAAGTTTTATAGGGCTTTAGTTTTTACTATTTTGTATATTTGCTGATAAAGAATGTTATAATAAGTTTATTTGATCATTTCACACTGTTTCTTCTGATAAAGTTTGTAAAAGATAGATACACAACATACTTACATTCATTCATACATGACTTATACAGGTTTTTAGCCTTCCCTATCGCTTCTACATCATCGGAGGACGATTCCTCTTCTAACGCATCTACAAGAAAAAAAACCAAGTTAAATTATGAGAAGTTTTTTTTTACACTTCTCCGATATCAGAAATTATCTACTTATATACCTATATTATATACAGTACAGACCTGTAGAAAATCTAACAAAGACCACATAGAAAGGATTTGAACCTTGGCTGCCAAGTGACTGAAGTACGGAAAGCTTGCGGCAAAATAGCTGACAAAAGATATTTAGCAAGTGCTGACAAAGTATCAAGATATATCAATCAAGGGACCCTGATAAACTGACGATTTTGATCGAATTCGTTAGTATCTTGTTAAACTTTTGCCATGTCTGTATCGTATATTTGTGTAAAACAAATTTTATAGTAAAACAGATGGGATGTATATCAAGTGTGTGATAATGGCAATAACTTGGATTGTAATATTCTTTTTTCAACAAATCATGCTGTGGCGTCAAGCAGAAAATTATTTCTTTTCACAAACATACCAATGACTAAAATCGCAACCCCCATGTTTTACACCAAAATGTTAAATAAAAAAAATATATCTTATTTTTTTCATGATCTGAATAATTTTGCAGATCTAGTAATTGTAAATTAGATAGTGTTCTCCTTAAACATTTTAACCTTAAGCTTGTTTGTCTTAAAATATTGAAACTTTTAGGGGCCTGGTGGTCCAAAGCCTACGCTTATTCACTATACTAGTAGTCAATTCGCCTCCTAAGTTCGAATTCCAGTAGGGACAGATTCGATGCTTATCCGAAGATCAATGATTTTCTTCGAGAACTCTGGTTTCCTGAACCAAGTCTGAACTGACCACCTCAATATGATTGAAAGAATTATTCAACTCAATTATTGACTTACTTCTTAAAGTAACCTCGACTTCATCTCGTAGCACGTCAAAGACAGCTAATCTCGATCTGTCCTCTGGTATGAAATGTGCCTTCATCCAGCCGCCGCACGCATACTCATAGAAGTTGTCACATGGATGAACAGAGAAATCTATACCTTTAATCACCGTCGCCGCTGTTAAAACATAAATGATCGGTATAATTTCTAACTTTCAAGTCATGATGTTTATATCGATACGTTACCAGCAGTATGCTAGTATTTTTATCTTATATTTTGTAAATAACCTGCCTTTTCAAAAAATCACTAATGGATTGATTGTTGGATGAATGAGTTTTTGACGTTATCAGCGAGTTCATTGGAATATACAACACGTGAACCTTCCTTCATAAGTGACATTTGATTCCGAATTTCCAGCTTAGTTTTCCTTATGGCCGTTATCACAATATTATTGATGAGTATGATATCTGTGTATTCGAAATTACTGTGGATATATTTGACGTCCATTAGTTCCTTTCATGTATAGTTGTGATTACACAAGTGGTGGATGAAGCAAGCAAAGCATGACGTGTTTACCTTCCGAAGCACCCGACCTTTCTTCCAATGTGGAATTTGACGTGTGTAACATCATTTACCAGTTTCGGAATTTTTATTTTGTTTTACAATTGTGATTTGCATAATAATTGAAATGTTTGTTCTTAAACACTCCTTATTGACTGTTTCATCCTTATATATTTTGTTTAGGATGATTCTGTTAGAAAAAACATCAAAGGATGTTCAAAGTGCATGATAAATTAACGCTAATCTGTGATGCAATTTATATCTATGGAACGTAAGACATAATAACAACGGGAGTTAATTCTGTCGACGCGCGTTTACGCACTTCAAAATGCAGAGAGAAACATGTTATTATTAATTGACCATTTAATAGTAGATATGCATGAGTAACTCTAATTACATCTATTAAGATTACTATCATAAACGCTGGTGTAACTCGGTAATTTCTGGCAAGTTTTGTAGTTTCATCAACCTGTTTTATTCGTAGGAATGTCAGTGTTCTGTATTTGTAATCCATACAGAGATAGTCAGTGTTTAGTACTTTTACTCAACAACGGTAAATAATATGATATTACAGGTATTTATATAAAATACCAGTCTAACCAAACACTAATATACCGGTCCATGTTGAAATCATGATCCAAAAAGCAAACAAAAAACTTTGAAAATTGGCAAATAAATTGAATATGTGAACTTCTAAAGACGAATATTTATAATAATTTGCATAAAATAGCAGAAATATATTTGTAATAAAAGAAACGAGAATCAATACAAGTAAATAAAACAAAAATAATATGATCCGTTATATGTTTTAATAGCAGTTATGTCTAAACATTTTAAAAACCATTCTATTTCAATTTCATATGTTTCATTGTGTGTCAATTAACCGTCTCTATCAAACATTTTCATAATATGCCTTCTATTTAGTCAATGTTATTTGTCACATTTTTTAAACTTGTAATTCATGGTTCAATTAATTGTTTCTGCTAAGGTTCATATCTAACGTATAAACCGAAGGGTTTTGTGAGTAATTAGTAAATAAATAAATAAAAAAATAATGAATAAATAAATAAATAGAGAAAGAAAGCAAAAACTGTCAAGTGAGCACGAATTGAAAAAAACTGACTTACCGGCTGTAGTACATCCTGCTTTATTACAAATATCTAAAAATAGAAAAACAACTTAAGACCTGAATGTACGTATGTCAATGTAAACGTGTTTTATTAAATGCATTCAATTTTTTGCGCAATGTTAATTATACCGTCAATATGAGCAATCATAAATTGGCGTACTTATTACTGATCTTGAATTCATAGCTTAAACAATTAACTTCGAAATTATAAAACATACCTTTATGCTTACGTATTACACTCGTAGATTTAGAAATTAAATAACTAATTTTTATTTTTCATTGAAAACATAATCAATTAGAATTGTTTTTGTAATATTAAACCCTAATTAAGTGTATCATCTGCCACCTTTTATAATTATCATTACAATCAGCATAATGACAAAACACAGAGGACATATAAATAGTTATTCTTATGGACAGAATCCAATGCCCACCTTATATCTCGAAAGGTTAACTAAAGATGTGAAAAGGTAAACAATATATCTGTAACAATAATACAATCATTGCAGGTTTTGTGACCGAAGTAACTATATATATTGCCTCATTATACGTACAATACATGTATGCAGAAAGTTAAACACAAAGTAGCTAACGAAGTGCTGAATGGAATTGTCACCTCATCTCGACACCTCGTTAGCTCTTTCTCAACAGCTTTTTGACAACTATTATCATTTTTGGGATATTTTTGGCCATTAGCTATCTGTATATCGGCCATTCGGAAGCCGACCTTAGATTCCTTTTCGTTAGCTCTATGTTGAACTTTCCATAGCTCGGTTATGTATTTCATCTTCCATTTATTTATTTGTTGTCAAACTGCAAGCTGCTTTCAATAAGTTCATTGTGGTCATGTAAGTTATAAGTTTATTTATCTTTATCAGATGGACTTAATCTAAAGTCTACACAACATCTGGAAATTTATTTACACATATGTCAGGGAGGTTAACACGACTACGCCAGAAAAAAATCAAATACTGCGTATGAATTGTATAGGTTATTTAGGGATTTTGCATGAACAAACACTCATGAAATAATAGATCATTATGAGGTTCAAAATGCAACTATAACTTACATACATTCAAGTTTGTAATATAGTTTCAATAGAATAAAGTTATTTCATTTTAAAAATTACTATTATTGAAATTTCTTTTATTCGTGAAAAACTATCTGAATTAGCACTATGGTACATTTTAAAATCCCTTTGATGTGTTTTACAATAGAAATCAGACATTTTAAAAGACAAAAAACTAAATATTTTGAGACTAATTTCTAATCCCGAAATATGGTTTTCTACAAACACACGTCCTTTCAAACTTTTACACTGAATGTGAGTTTATAAACTCTGGATGACCATCTTCCAGATAAAATTGATATTAAGCTGACTATGTTTTTAACATTCGTTATGAATTGCATCAATTAAACATATTTAGAATGATCTGATTTATCTTCTTAGTTAAATTGTTAAGAGTGAACACTTTTCCATATTTGGCTCCCTGTAGAGCTACAGGTACACTGAATACATGTTGTATTTTTATAGGCAAACAATATTTGCCTGTCGGTTGACCTTTAATGTGAGTGTTTATTAGACACCGGTACATTTATATACAGAGTTCACATCTGTTAATTTCGTCTACGTCATGGAAAACACTAATTACAAATATTAAACACATGGGTATTATAACGTGTGTATTACCTATGGATACATGTATATGGATATTCGTATTTTAAGGTCGATCAATAAATAACACTTACCTGTACGAGACCCTTTTCTGGATTTCGATCAATAAATAACACTTACCTGTATGAGACCCTTTTCTGGATTTCGATCAATAAATAACACTTACCTGTTTGAGACCCTTTTCTGGATTTCGATCAATAAATAACACTTACCTGTATGAGACCCTTTTCTGGATTTCAGGGCAAGTATAATAATTAATACCAAAATTACTATCAGAAGAATTAGAAGCAAGACTACAAACAGTTTCTCTAAACTTGTCCTCCTAGAGTACCAACTTTGTTTCCTGAAAGCAAAATATTTGAAATTGCTACATCATTTTGCATTTTTGTGGTTATGTCTAACGGAACTCTTGAATCCAATGAAATGCGATTTTTAAAACGCAGAAGAAAACATCCATGCTCTTTGTTTTACTTCATTTGAACCAAGGCTAAGCTAAGGGACTTAGGTGAGTTACTAAGTTATGTATTAGTAAAGTATCAGTAACTACCGAGTCACCAGGCTAACATTTGCTGAAAGTTTATCACTAAGCTTACATGATAGTGCTGAATCAACAGAAAAGTTTGGTACCTCGTTCGATGTTTACTGCTGCCGAAAAAAGATTTTAGGCCAATCAACTACATGATCCCTAAGCACCTCATAAGTTTTCACAATCGCTCGTTTCGTCTTGTTTTTAGATTTATGCTCTGGTGCTCTTTGTAACCGTTTTTGCTACTTGGCCCCTCTACACTCTGTTACACTGTGACATTACGGAGATATAACAAAAATGGGTTATATACTAACGTCTGCATCTACCTTGTCTTGTTGGTTTTATTTTCGATTCTCGTTCTTGGATGTATTACCAAGTATAAATTACAAATGAGCCTTGGTTTCTATAATTATCAATACATTTGTCGTCGCCATGCATTTGCGTAAAAGATATTTGTGACTGAAAAGAAAAGCATGTACTCGGCAGATGCAAAGGACAAGCAAAAACACGATACAATACAGAAACAACCAAAGAAGACTTTGGACAGGCACTGGAGTAAATATCTAGTGATGTGATTAAAACACCATTCCAGCGCTTATTTTAAACTAAGTGGTCCACAAAGGTATACATTTAAAAAATTAAACCAACTCCCACATGCAAAAAATCAATATATATAAACAATACAGAGCTGTCAAAAGTTAAACACCGATTTAGGAAAATGAGTTGGCTAGTGAGTAGCCGGGATTTGGATAGCTGGTGAAGGAAAATATTCATAGCTGCCGAATAGGTCTCATAAAACAGCTAAACAAGGACCAAGATGAGCTGCCTTATTCGGCACCAATGTGTTGTCTTGGTGTCAAACCTTCAACAGGCTTATGCTTTATGGTTATATATATACATGTATGTAATCAACAATGTCATAAGTCACATGTGTTTTACTTTCATTAATAGATATTGTTAGTTGTAATTTCCGTTTTCCACTACGTGGTATATGTTAAGTGATAAGTATTATCATCATAGACAAGTAAGAAGTCAAAACAGCTTCCATTAATTACCATTGATAGATACCACAATCATAGTCAGGAGCTTTATTAGACTGAACCAAAGTCAATGCAGAAATTTGAATAATTTGAATAAATACATTATCAACAAATGGGATATCTAAAGTTAACTTAACACAAACATATCGAACTATGCTCAACAAATCACAATTAAAAAAGAAAGTCAAAATTTGAAAACACAAACATATCAATTCATGTTTAACAACAATCCCAAAAGGAAAGTAAAATCTTTTGAAAAGGCAATTAAGTTCAAAACGTGAGCGTCCACTATAAAAGTGAGACCAAGTGCTCAAGATGGGTCAGAGCCCGTTGTTAATCAAAATACACTCTAAGGCAAAGTATGTACTGTAGAAACAAAAATATTTCAGTGTTTATAATATCGTGGTTTTATAATTTGTACATTGTTAGGTTTTCAACACCACTTGATTTTTATTTCGTGTACATTAAACTTCTTGGCAATAATTTATCAAAAAATAGCTAAAATCAACCACCACGAACTGGGAAAAAGTATTGTAATATGGAAAAACTTGTTTCTTTAACTAAATTAAATGAGAGAAAAACTTAACAAGGATAACCGATTTCTTAATTATCTTAATTTGTTGCGTTTCCAGATAATAACGAAGATACTAATACTACTACTAAGAAAATAGATATATAAAAACCCCAAATAAAATAAATTTCGTATCAATAACGATTATGGGTAATAACGAATATGGGTTTAATAATTATGATATATCTATTTATTTTTCTATCAAAACATAGAACATTTATTTCAAAACATGGAAAATGTATTTCAAAACTTACGGTTTGGAATTATTTTCGATATCTCCTCCGTTTAGAGCAACATTATCATTTCCTAAATCTTTCTCCATGTTGAAGTAATAATTTTGACTCCCGTCATTTCGTAAGAGATCTTAAGACAAGTAGGTAAACGTTCACCAGAAACATCATTCTGATAGACTGACACACGTCATAATATATATTTCCTTACTATACTGGTATAATAAGTGTTTTTATTATATGATCTGTATATGAACTGATCAGAGTTCTGTATCTGTGATGGATCCAATAAGTAGTATTTTACCGACCATATGTACACTACGTATCGCATTATACATGCCTTAAATTACTGGTTTTCATTTAATTAGTTTACTCCTCCAACAATATCTTTTCTGATAATTTTGTTTGTTTTGGTGGGATTTTTCCTTGTTCTGTCAGCCGGATCTTGCTGTTAGTCTAGATAATAATAGAACACATGAACTCAGAAAATCAGAAAACTGAGGTTTACACAATTTTTGTTTTTCATTTTAAAATTTCATACGTAGTGGGCATTGCTAGCTAGACAGGAGGTACTAGCTCTTCAAGAGCACCCGATCTCACTTCCTAGGTGGGATTGTATGCCAGTGATCAAATTAAATACTTTACGTTAGGGATTGTGATTTAAACAAGGATCGATAAGTTTATATTTGATTTTGATGCACTTTATTGCCACCCTAATAATATCAAAATACAATGACAATAATTTGAATTTCATTAATGACATAAATTTCTCTACAAGAATCAACCTTCAAAGGAGCCCAGAGTTTGACGCTGCAGTATGCGAAATTGTGCATTAATATTTTACTTAATTAATTCCAAAGTTTTTACTTCTGGATTGCGATTCGGACATGGATTAGTATGTTTGTTTTTGATTAATTAAAAGCATTGGTTTTATTATTTTCATTGCATTAAATCCATTTTGTCTAACCTCTGTAGGTCTCGGTTTCTGTGATGGATCAAAAGGTAGGAAACATCATTCTGATAGACTGACACACGTCATAATATATATTTCCTTGATATGCTGGTTTTCATTATATGATCTTTGTATGAACTGATCAGAGTTCTGTATTTGAGATGGATCCAATAATTGCTATTTTACCGACCATATGTACACTACTTATCGCAATATACATGCCTTTAATTACTGGTTTGATTTAATTTGGGCTGATAGTTCGTTCTTCCTCCTACATCTATCCTGATAACTGATATTTGAGAGGAAAGTTTTCCTGTGTTTTTCTCGGTAACATGTCGGTTCATGATATTGTTTCCTTTCATTTCAATTCCCATATAGCGGGTGCAGCTAGCTAGACAGAAGTTGCTTACCCGTCGGGGAGAACCCTGGCCATTCCCTGGTGGACATATGTGTGTTTGACTTTATTTTGATTTTGGAATTGTGATGTGATATAACAATGCAATAACACGATATTTAAATACATTTTCCTACGAAACTTTTTTGCCCAGACTTTTAATTACATACATGTGTTACTAAAATCAACCTTCAAAGGTTGTCCACATTTTAGCTGTATGGTATCAAAAATATACATGCATTTTAATTTTTACTTTTGGTTTCTCGTATACATTATGTTGTTAGACTTTTTGAAATAAATGCAATGGAAACAAGTTTAATTTCATGCATTACATATTACATAATATTCCTCTACAAGAAGCAACTTTAGCAGAATTTTGACGCTGCAGAATGCAATAACTTGTACCAATATGCATTAAAAAGTATTGGTTTTATCATTTTCATTGCATTAAATTCATTTTGTGTAATCTCTGTAGGGCTCGGGTTCTGTGATGAATCCAAAAGTAGGCAAATGTTCACCAGATATATCATTGAGATAGACTGACACACGTCATAATATATATTTCCTTGCTATACTGATATGGCAAGTGTTTGTATTACATGATCTGTGAGTTCTGTATCTGTGATGGGTCCATTGATTAGTATTTTACCGACCACATGTACACAACTTATCGTACTAAACATTTCTTAATTAATGATTTAATTTGGACTTTTCGTTTTACCTCCTACATTTATTCTGATAATTGTTAAATGTGTGGAGGAATGTTTCCTTTGTTTTGTTTTGTTTTTTTTGTTTTTCGTTGTTTAAATAGATAACCAGAAATTTCTATTACACACCAAACTGTTCTTTTGTTCTAAATTTCATTTCATACGTGACGATTGTAGCCAGATTGTTGGAAGTTCATTTGAAGTAATTTTAATTTAACAGTTTTTAATTTTTGTGGATTGTTTATTTTTGGTATTGATAAGCCATATTGTGAACTTTTTAATATAAAATACAACGACAGAAATTGAATTTCGCGAATTACATAAATTTAACCTTTTGTGTCCAGATTATCGTTCTCTTGTGTGCAATAATCTATACCAACATGTTTTATAAGGTATTTGTTTCACAATTTTTATCGCAAAACAAATCTTTGCATATATATATATCTAGTCTGAGGGAATGGATTCCAAAACGTGTTTACGAAATTCGTAAATCGGAAGTGTGTCAGTTTTCTAAAAAAGTACTCGTCGGATTTATTCCAGAAGAATATGAATTTTGACAAGCATAATTCGAACTTAATAAACTTTATTTAAATGAGCACCTAGTTAGAACAGCGCCTAGTTTCGATTCCTTTTTCGGGAAAAACTTAGTGTGAGAAAATTTGTCGGATTCCGTTCTCGTCTAAAACATTTCAGAGAAACACGGATGGAAGAAGATTATGAAAACCATGATTCTTACTTTGATAATCAGCAAGCGTCCTGTATAATAAACAATGTAGATAGATCGCAAAGAGTGAAAGAGCAATGTTTAAATGTCTTTCTAATCTACATCATAAAAAAACAAACATACTAATCCATTTCCGAATCACAATCCAGAAGCATAGTAAAATCTTTGGAACTGGCAAGTCAGATTAGACACGTGAACCTCTAACAGGGAAGTGAGGCCGGGTGCTCCGGAAGAGTAAGCACCTCCTGTTTAGCTAGCTACACCTTCCACGCGTGTAGTCAAACTTGTGCGAGAGGAACATGGAACTATGAGACGCCAAATACACTTGTTTGCGAATTGTCAGGTTTTATTTTGGTTTTGTGTTTGGAATGGTCAGGTAGGCTTGTTTTTGATTTGTAAAGTCCAATTAAAATCATATTAAGTTAAAACGCTTAACGCAAAAAAAAAAAAAAAAAAAAAAAAAAAAAAAAAAAGCAAATATTGAGACTTTCGTAAATTCCATTATATTATCGAATTAAAACCTTTAATCTAATCTTGTGCCAAAAACTATGCAAAATATTACACATATTATTAAATGATTTCACTGATCATGCTGTTTGTAATTCTGTTCATCATCGTGTTACCCTAATGTCGACGTCATTTTATCGTTATTTCAAGATCTTATATTTTTACATCCATTTGAGTGCTGCCAAGAAAGGCAAAGAAAACGGATTTATGTACAATATTTAAAAAGTGAAGCAATGACGTTTTACCCTCCATTTAAGAAACTTTTACTTACGTTAAGTGATGATGAAGGAAAAGATTGATTAGTTTCTTCTGCCAAACGTGAAAAATTATGTACTACATGTATGAAAAGATTAAATTTGAGATTAGCTTTTAGAATGATAGAAACATTCCACCAATGGACATTCTTTTGTCATTTTATCAATGGTCTCACCACTGGCATTGTTTGTTCTACTTTGCATTGTTGGCTGTTATCGAGTACTTTTTTCAGTTAAATTCTTTTTTATCTTTTGAATGTGTACATTACTGGGGTATCTGAAACACATGTACTTGTGCAACACAACCAACATTACGAAACAATACAAGTTTACAATAGAAAGAGGCAAGCAAGTAACAACCATAGGTAATATTAATGAAAAATACAGACATTGGATTAAATTACAAAATAATGTTCAGCGTTGTGGTTATAGTATTGCTATAAAGTTCCTTCCTACCCAACAGCCTGTGATTCTCTGCATACTATCACCTCAACAGCTAGGTTCTAACTTCACTCGGTGCATATTATACCACTAAGAATAAAGTTTGTCAGTTCTTTGTCAAAGGTACATGATCTCCTCCATCACCATTCCATGGACTCGATATGAGGGAAAGAGACATGACTTGAACGTAAAACCCCATCATTGCTCTCATCTCTACAGACTTCTGGAACGTAAAACCCCATCATTGCTCTCAACTCTACAGACTTCTGGAACGTAAAACCCCATCATTGCTCTCAACTCTACAGACTTCTGGAACGTAAAACCCCATCATTGCTCTCAACTCTACAGACTTCTGGAACGTAAAACCCCATCATTGCTCTCAACTCTACAGACTTCTGGAACGTAAAACCCCATCATTGCTCTCAACTCTATAGACTTCTGGAACGTAAAACCCCATCATTGCTCTCAACTCTACAGACTTCTGGAACGTAAAACCCCATCATTGCTCTCAACTCTACAGACTTCTGGAACGTAAAACCCCATCATTGCTCTCAACTCTACAGACTTCTGGAACGTAAAACCCCATCATTGCTCTCAACTCTACAGACTTCTGGAACGTAAAACCCCATCATTGCTCTCAACTCTACAGACTTCTGGAACGTAAAACCCCATCATTGCTCTCAACTCTACAGACTTCTGGAACGTAAAACCCCATCATTGCTCTCAACTCTACAGACTTCTGGAACGTAAAACCCCATCATTGCTCTCAACTCTACAGACTTCTGGAACGTAAAACCCCATCATTGCTCTCAACTCTATAGACTTCTGGAACGTAAAACCCCATCATTGCTCTCAACTCTACAGACTTCTGGAACGTAAAACCCCATCATTGCTCTCAACTCTACAGACTTCTGGAACGTAAAACCCCATCATTGCTCTCAACTCTATAGACTTCTGGAACGTAAAACCCCATCATTGCTCTCAACTCTATAGACTTCTGGAACGTAAAACCCCATCATTGCTCTCAACTCTATAGACTTCTGGAACGTAAAACCCCATCATTGCTCTCAACTCTACAGACTTCTGGAACGTAAAACCCCATCATTGCTCTCAACTCTACAGACTTCTGGAACGTAAAACCCCATCATTGCTCTCAACTCTACAGACTTCTGGAACGTAAAACCCCATCATTGCTCTCAACTCTACAGACTTCTGGAACGTAAAACCCCATCATTGCTCTCAACTCTACAGACTTCTGGAACGTAAAACCCCATCATTGCTCTCAACTCTACAGACTTTCGGAAATACGATAAATCTATAGTAATCTGATGAAGCTGTTGATAATTGTGAACAGTACAGATCTGTCAAAAGTTTAACGTTTTGTAAACGAACTAGTGCTAAATTTTTATCTAATCCTGACACACTGTCAGCTATATTTACCGACAGGCGCTTTCTATTTTTTGGCAATGTTTCTGCCATTACCTCGACAGCCGGGCTACTACTCCTTTTTCGTTATGACTAATGTTAAACTTTTGACAGGTCTGTACTGTATATCTGCAGGTGGTTAATTATGAGCAATTAACTAATTACACATTTATTTGTGATCTATTTTCCTCGCTGTGTATTTATTCCGGTAATTGCTTGATTTAATCAAAAAGTCATGTATACTTCAAAGCATTGTAATTGCTCGTGAGACGCTTGAGTTACGGAAAACAACGATGTTTATTAGAAGTACAGTCTGTAATTATACTAATCGTTTATGATTGGATCCAACAAACACATCCCAGTTGCTTCTTTCGCTTTCGTAGTAATAACAGCTATTTTTGTCAGCCGTTTGCACATTATGTACATCCTTTTTGCCAAAACCATAATTTTGTCATTATTCTTCTTTCAAACAAACATACCGTTCCATTATTATAAAATTCTCAATCCCAGAAGAAGCAACGACCTTAATACTGGCTAATAAAGTCGAACATGTGAAGTTTCACCTATAACGTGAGACCGGGTGTTCTGGAAGGTTAAGCAGTTCCCGTCACGAGTGAAATCAAAATGCTTAAACATATCGATTCATGGTCAAATCACAATCCCAAAAAACGAAGTAAATACTTTTAAAAGTAGCAGATTAAACTGAACACGTGAACATCGAATTCATTATCCCTTGGTCAACAATTTATATGTTGTGTGCTTCGTTGTATGAAGTCGGGGTAATAATAAACACACATACTTATCCATGTCCACATCGTAATCCGAAAACAAAGCAAAAACTTTGAAATGGACAAATTAGGTTTAATACGTGAACTTTGACCGGGCGCGTTAGGCCTCGAAAGTAAGTTTTTATTTTATACAAGTATTTAGCTTGTTTGTTTGGACTTGTCCCCGTGTTATAAACACCCCTTTTCATATTACTGTAGTGTGTCGGAACCACTGCTTGTAATAAGTCGCCAACCAAAACTTCAAGAATTTAAGTATAGAGATGGGATGCCTGAATCATACCCACTACTTACATTCTGACACTAGGATCGATATCTACTCCAAGTGAGTTTCTAACCTAAGAAGTGATAATCTCTTTGATTCATAAGCCAGTGCCACCGATACCTTGAGCAATCCACAAAAACAGTCTATATATGATGCAGGTTTATATCCCATACATTGTACCTTTAGTTGTTGTTTAGTTGAGAACAGGTGCCAGCTCGAAGAATATGTGTTCTCTTAACGTTTAAAAACGAAAAAAGTAGTTAAACCAAAACAGGACCAGGGCCCAGGGGCCTGTAAAAACGCTTAGTGGCATAACTGAAAAAAGACACCAAAGTAGATGCTATTTGAATATGTGTTGCGAAAACTTTTTTGCTTTTGTGGCGTTCTGAAAAGAAGTTGGAAAAACACTTGTACAACATTTATAGATGGAGTTCATGATTGCTCTACATACTGTACTTATCAGAAATCCGTAATAACAAGACTTATATTTTTAATAGAAGTTTAAAAGCTTTTGAATGCATGTTATGAAGAAACACTTATGTGTATTGTATCATTAGAGTAAGTACTGAACATCGCAAATTACCAAACCATGTTGCACTAACATGTTGTAGGCAACAATCAAAAACAAACATACTAATCCATGTCCGAATCAAATAAGCCAATACAGACATTTTAGCAGTTTAAAGACTAGCGTGCGTTAACACGGTCAGAAATATTTATAAATATCTGGCTAGATATTAAAAGAGTTACTATATAAACACAAATCTCAGTTTTAATCATTTTTGATATTTATTTAAAGTTTTTATCTCTTTTTACGATAGAAATTACATAGATAAAAATAAAATGAATAAATTTGAACACAAAACTATAAAGTACGTTATGATCAGAGTTATGTTGCACCATTTACCATTTCGTTGTTAACATGTTTACAGCAACCAATTAAATCATATACAACACATGTAAAAAGCATACACTGATCAGTCCGTCCGTCTGTTCGTCCTTCCTACCTTTCAAACACGTATTGTACTCAGTGTTGCACTATTTGCTGTTTTGTTGTTGGCATTATGTGTTTATGGTTACAAATTAAATATGTACAGCAATGAAAAAAGTATAACTTCCATCAGTCTGTTCGTCCATTTGTTCGTCAGTCAACACAAATCTACAGCCGTCAATGGATCAGTTTTGCAGAAAAACAGATTCACGAAATACACAAATATTGCACTTCAACGCCGTCTGACGGCAGAACATAAAAATAAATATAAAAACAAGGCTTTACCCATAAAATACTGAAAACCGGACCGACTCTTAATATAATTCCGCGACGCTACCTAGCTATCGTATACAAAAACGCTGAATGTTGATAACACTATGTTTAACATGATGACGGCCGTTACTAGAAAAATTATGACGTCACTTAATTGTTGTAGGTAAATTTCCTCCTCCTTTTTCCTATTTCCGTTTGACTCTGTCCGTATTATCACAATCACAATTATCCCCACCACTAACTGAGCCATCAATATAAGGACATTAACAAGTAATACTATATAATAAAACTTATGTCGTGTCCCTGTTAAAACTAGATTCTTTATTTGTGTATACGTATTAATCATTAATGCTATCGTCATCAGTCCATGTATAGCTGTTTTCTTCATTACATACCGGTTGTCCCAGTGGACCACTGAATTTGCCTAAAAAACAAAATATAATATTGCTTTAAATTTCCTCTTAATTAAAAAGCCGAAATCCTAAAATCGTGTAGTGATATTATATAGTGACAGACATGTCGAAAGTTTAACTGTAAGCTAACGAAATAGGGCGGAAACTTTGTCATCCGTTAGCACAGCGGTTGTTATATTACTTTTTAGTGACTTGTCATCCATATCTTAATCACTCGGTGGACGTGCTGTTAATCCTTTTCGTTAGCTCAGACAGTGTTAAACTTTCGACATCTAATGGGCATCTTTTGCCGGTATCTTTAATTCTTGGACAAAGTAGGAGGTTATATATGGATTTTTATTGTACTTGTATACTTTGTCCCAAAATCCATGTTATGATGTTTTTGTGTTGGGTGATCATGACGTGTGGGTATTGCTGACTGCTTTCTTAAATAAGGAACAAATTTCCAATGGGGTTCGCCTCTGCCATGTGATGTCATCTAATCTTTGTGCAGGAAAATTATTTACATTGGATATCGAATCATATCGGTTGACGCTTTCCCGTAAAATGACATTATTCCAGGAATCGCACCGTGAATATTTTCAAAAAATAGTCGCGCACAAAGGTAAAAGGAATTAACATTTATCAGAATTTTTCATTTGAATCAAGTCTTATCATTACTAGTTAACACAAAATGTTTGGTGAAGAGCGATAACTCTTAAATGTTCTAGGCTTCGGTTCAAGCAAATATCAATTATCAATTCCCTCGATGATTGTTGGTGCTTTTCCGAGCAATCCGGTTTTCATCACCCTCATAAAACAGACAAAAGTGGGAAAAATCATGAATGGTACGAAAAATTTCATTTAAACTACTCGGACGTTAGGACTCCGTATTTGTCACTGGTTTACTTGTTAAAAATATGTACCATATGCCCACATGTACATTTCATTCTCAATTTTGAATTAACACGTTGCGGGTGTAGCTAGCTAGACAGGTGTTTATCCTTCCTAAGCACCAGGCCCCAGTTTCACAATCATTCCTTAGCTAAGATTTTCCTTAACTTAAATCTTGCAAAATTTAAGATCTTTATAATTTTGTTATTTTGAAGATATTCAGAAATTTAAGGTGTCAATTTTAAGATAATTGCTAGAATTAAACATTTGTATTTAGTTTTGACAAAAATATTCACCAGCAGTTCCAAAAAGAGATTACCAAAATTTGCTAAATTTACGTTAAGGAAAATCTTAGCTAAGGAATGATTGTGAAACCGGGGCCTGGTCACACTTCTAAGTGGAAGCTCACGTGTTAAAATTAATTTGCCAGTTTTACTTTGCTTTTGATATTGTGATTTGGGGATGTATGTTTGTGTTTGATTTATGTTTTTGAAGCTATAACTTCTTACATTTTCTGTGCTTTTATTTTTCATGTTTTCAGTTTGTATTTGCTTATTCTCTTCATCATTTTCATAATCAGTTATCCCCCTTTCTGGTTTTAGTAAGCTTTGCTTTGAATCGAACCATTCATCGGTGTTGATCACACCTCCCTGTAATATTCAATTTAAAAAGTATATAACATATTTTAATTTCAAATTATTTTGACGTGAGGATTCATTTTATTTTGAATTTTTTTTATATTTTAAATACTCTACTCTAGGCCAAAGGAGCCTTAATGGACTGGTGTATGGCCATATAAGAGCTGCGACTGAGTTGCCATATGATGTTTTTGAACAGATGCTTCGGTTGCCAAGACCTGTTTAGGGGATCACAGCGCTTCTCACCGCCTAGGATCCAAGACAACTCGGGTAAATCCTAACGCGAGAAAACTTAAGTTCGCTTGCTGAAGATCGGTGGTTTTCTCTGTCAACTACGGTATCCTCCATCAACAGCTACTAAGAGAGGAGAGTCAACCTCTATTACCTAACTCTAAAATTGAATTATTTTAGTCGCTCTATCAACTCCGCACCTGCACGTTCGGAGTTAGAAATCAACTTTTTTAACCATTAATTTACAGTGCTAAAAACCCAGATCAGTTGAAATCTTGAATTTGCTGACAGACAATAACCTGAAACAATTAAGAACTATTGTTGATAAGAACGTTAATGAAATTCAACAGCCCAGTGAAATTTTATGTACTTAAATCTCAAGTTAAATGCACATTTATTATGATACCGGACGGATGTTGACATATGACCTAAATAAAAGTTTCATGTTTTAAACAAAAGATAATTATGTTATGTTGTAACTGTGCATGTATTATACAGTACAGATCTGTCGAAAGTTTAACAATAAGCTATCGATTTTTGTGAAGAATCATCAGCTTGTCTCGGCCCCGCGTTCACTATATATATATATCTGTCAGATTTTCCACAGTATTTCAGCAACTAGCTATCCATATCGGTCAATCGATAGCCGGTTTTCCATTCCTTTTCGTTAGCTCAGTGTTAAACTTTCGACAGGTGTGATGTTGATACGTAAGTTACACTATGTATACATACAATTACGTCAGCGCTTATAGAACTTGCTGGTCTAATATGAGACAACGTATCATCTAAAATGGTCTGTTCATCAGGTACGGTTCGTCTTCGGACATTGTCCATTCTTCTTCTTGACCTTGCCGTCCTAGCTGCTCTGTTCATTGTTATACGATCATCCTCATCAAAATTGGCATCCATATTTCAACTTTCTCCAGGACCACACAAAGGAAGACAACTCTAACCCTTCAAAACATGGCTAAAACGGGAAAACATACAACTGTTATGAATCAGTTTTGAATTAAAATGAACTGCAGTTTCGTATAAACATGAACTTAAATGTTGACATTTTTATGTAAAAAATCTAACCACTTTAGAATTTCCGTCCGTTTAGAAAATATATAACCTTCCTCATACTATTCTAAATAACATTTCATTCAAATAAAACGGAAACATATTTTTCATATCCGGCTCACTTAAGCACTTATTTTTTAAAATAAGCTTGAAATTTAAATTCAATACTTTAACTATAAAACTAATACCGTGCCTATAACAATGTCTCTACGCAACCATTTTGTGTGTCGATTTCAGAAATAAATTAGTATGATATTTGTAACAAGAGTACACGTGTGATTGCTATAGTAATGAAACATAATGCTGAAATGAACAAGTTCATTATAAACAATATATAGTTAGACACGAGGCTCCGTGAAGGTTACGTCAGATTGTTGGCGATATCTCTACAGATGTATACATGATAAAAATCGATCATATTCATTTCGTAATTTTTTAATCCAATGTATCAATTAAAAATGAGTCACAACTAATTAAGTTATATATACAATTTAAGATTATCTAAAAAAAATAAATAAAAAACAATACATATCATTTTGTAGAAATATGAAACTTGCCATTAATATCTCAAAAAATGTCGTGATATTTAAACAGCTGTACTTGTGTATGCATGTGGTTGTAACTGGCCATTTGGTTATATATACAATTTAGAAATTGAGGAAAATTACAAAAATTAAAATTTTGTATAAAAAACTTTTCATTTATCTCTCATATTATATTATAAATGTCGTGATATTTTTCAGAGCTGTGTAAAGGTGGTTTGTAGCTGACCAAGGGTTTGATATTATACGGTAGAATTAACACGTATTGACAGAAACACGATGTTATGTTTAGCACTGGAAAAATCAATACCAGTATGATAATCATTTACATCTGTTTCCAACACGCCGGAACTAGAGGAAAATGACACATCTAGATGAAGATGAAAAATAGATACAGAGAAAAAATATATTTACCTCGTGTATATACAATGTTGATCGTTGGTGGTTCTTGTTGTAAAAATGTAGTTTATATATATGTTAAACACACAAGTATCTGCTTCCCTTGTGCATGCACGTCAGTAAACACATACACAGGCAGGCTGGTGGAAAACAGTAAACACATGACGCGGCGGCAAAATGATCTTAAAGATGTAGAATGAATTTATTATTGAGGGGGCACAACAAAGGATATTAATAAATCTAGATGTTTATCGTTCATTGAACTTCTATTGGACGTTATATTCAGAGCATGTGTTCATAATGTGTACATCCGCTTCTTATCATATATAAATAACCCTGTTAAATATCATTTTCTGATATTTAAACACCCGTTGCACAATTTACAATAATATTTTTTAAAAGATGAAATTTTAAATCATTCAGACATACCGAGATACGCTTCAATGATTTTGTCGCCGTTCCTGTTTCAATCGGTGATACATTGGCTGGTTAAAATTGAATATGATTTTTTCCCAAATCAAGAACATTTTACTCGCATGTATAGGAAAACAACATTGACCTGTTCACTTGACCTTTCATTAGGATAATTTATATACGCCGATCCATCTAATACATGGGTAGTGTTAGGTATTGTAATTAGACATAAACAATGCATGATAACCATGATGTACACAAAATATACGCATGTGTTCCATTATACAAATAAAAGGTCAAGCGTACAGGTCAATGTTGTTTGCTTATAAAGCGTACAGGTCAATGTTGTTTGCTTATACAGATATTTTAGATGCCACAAATATATTCTGTAAACTGACATGAAGAGCCTGTGCTTTATTTGCAGCACATTATTTATCTAACATTAGACTAGTTTTTCTACGAAATACAAGTTTTATCGAACACGTATGATACAGAATCTTGTGGTGATACAACATTGGCGGTAAAGTTCACGTCGGATTTCTCATTGTGACGTCATTTAGGAATCTCTGATTTGTCAAAATTAATGTAAATAATGACGTCATTACTACAAAACACATTTCATAACATAGTTCTGTGGTAAAATGTATTTTTTCACATAAAGTATTGTTTTTTATTATTTTAAATAACTTAATTAGAAATGTTAGATAAAAATATCATATACACAGTGTGTATGTACAACCCTTCGTATCAGGTCTCGTCCTTTTTTTCGTATATAATATGTATTTATTTATGATTCCCCATTTCATGATAAACAACACATTTATTTATTTATTTATTTATTTCAACCAGCGACATGTAATCTGTTTAAAATGTCCCTGTTTCAACACTTAGCATTTACAACTTGGTCGAGCTATCACAACAATAAGAAACCAGGCAAATTCAAACTATAATTAGCAAATGTGCCATGTGCTGATTTTGAATGCGTTATAAAAAATTAAAATCAGCACTTGACAAATGATACAAGTGTCATATATACCGTTTTTAAAAATAATCTATGACACGAAACATTAAAAATAGTCATATACAATCTGTGAATTATACTGAGTACTATTAACACTTGTCCGATATATAATTCTGTTTCCAAATTTCTACATATTTACCTACGTTTTCATAGCTTTCAGAGATACAAATAATTTGATCTAACATTCAAGCCGAATGGTAAAACAATTTTGTCATCAGAAGGAAAACTATTTTTCGATACACAAATACAGAACGGTGCATATGTACAATACAGACTTGTCGAAAGATTAGCATTTAACTAACAAACAGGAATATATCGAAACTTTGGATAACGAGTGGCCGGTATATGGATAACAAGTGGCAAGAGAAGCTACCGAAAAACAGAAAGTCGCTACCGAAAAGATGTCAAGATTTGGTCTACTTATTGGGCGCTATATACTCCGATGGCTCTGTGTTAACTATTCGACAGGTCAGTACTGTACATACATCGACATGCCGATTTCCTGATTCCCAGCATGGTTCCAGACTTCTCTGATTATCTTGGCATTACATAACCCTTATATTATATAGATAAACTATCAGATAATTTAAAAGACATTTTGACAGTTAAATAGGAGTAACACTGCTCAAACAATATTGTTATTACAACTTATTACGTAATGGCATTTGTTTATATACTTTCTCAATATCCGAACGTATAAATAAACAATAAACACAACTATTTCAAAGTTCTGAAATACCGGTACGAATGTTAGATGTCAGTTCTCAGGGGCGGATCCAGAGTCTTGGTGAATGGGGGGGCACAATTATGTGTCAAAGGAGCGACCTGCTAGGGGGGTCTGGGGGCATGCTCTCCCAGAAAAATTTCGCTTTTTTCAGTATAAATGGTGCAATTTCCTGCATCTTGATCACCGTCGGGAGTCCTTTTTACCTCGCATTCAAAGTGGATATAAACCAGTCAAAGAACTAATCAGTCTAGCTTTTTTTAAAAATTGTAATATTGACGCAAGTGGCTATGAGTGTCGATGAGTTCAGAATATCTCTATCAACTGTACTGTCGAAATTTATCGCCGTCGGTAACTTGTAATGTCGGTCTTTTTATCTGTCGAAGTGTAGTTGTGCACCGCAATTGTAGACCGACTCTTTTTCGCGTTATATTAAAGGACTTTGTTCAATCTTTGGAAGTTGATCCATCGGAGGGATACCAATGTTTTGATTTAATTTGGTCGATAAATGGATGAACGTGGTCTGGGTGATCCAGTTGGCCAACCGGGTTGATAAATCAGTGGAAAGTCTTTCTGTTTGAATCCCGATCCTAAGTTTGATTGATCATTTATTAATAGGGTTTAACTTCTAAGTCAATAATATTTAACTTATATCGAGACATCACCAGCTATAGGTGTAGATGCAGAAATATTTACCTGTGCTTTACGGTGATGGCATTATGCAGTGAGAGTTCTTTATCGTGACACGCCTACCGTGACAAGGGGCCTCGGTTTTTAAGGTTTGTCCGAATGACCCGCATTCATTTTTCAATGCCGAGCGAACAGTCACTACACTTTTTCAATTCTTGGGTCAGACCTGAACAGAGACCAAACCCTCGACCCCCTTAATTTACAGAGCAAGCACTTTACCAACTGACCTGCCTGCTACATACACCGAAGGGGTAGGTCTCCTACTACCACTACCCCTTTTCCACAATGAACTGTATGACATCCATCTGAACTTTCAAGTTAATTTTATTATATTATTAGTTTTAAAATGACTAGTTAGTCAGTTTCATCATTGTAAGAATCTTGTCACTAGAAAAAAAAAACACTGAATATTTTAGACGGATTTGTTCCGTAAAGCCGATAAACGGACAATTGAGACAGATTTTTCCCCATTAAAACCAATTAAAAATAAAAATGTACAAAAATTGTACAAAAATTTGGACTTTTATATAGAAAATAGAACATCGAGCTATAAAAATATAGAAAAAAGGTAATCTTGTGTGCCAAAAAATTAGTTCTCTCTCTCTCTCTCTCTCGGCCATGTCCCTTGGTTTAAAAAGGTAAATTAGACGAATTCATGTATGATTAATGAAATAACTCTTCATGGAAGTCTCTTAATTAGTATGACTAATTAACGTTATCTACTGATTCTAACTGGTTTCTTTCACGCCTCAGCGATCAGGTAAATAACATTATCACATAAGACTGGTCAGTACTACCTGGATTCTTTCATGCTTCAGCGAACTGGTAAATTTCATCATCACCTGATTGCAATTTCCTACCTGTATACACGAATTAATTAATCAGTACCACTAATTGACTGGTCATTACGCTGGTTTATTGACAATTAGCTAAGAGAGAGGGGGAAAAGTCGGGGCAACTGGGGGGGGGGGGGGGGGGCACGGGCCCCCTGTGCCCCCCCGCTGGATCCGCCACTGGTTCTTATACCGATATGAATGTTAGACAGTTATAAATGTGAGGTTGGTTTTTCTGAACGCTCTAGACGAGGCTTGCGTAGTCTGGAATAGATGTTACACAAATGACAGTGTGTGTGTGTGTGTGTGTGTGTGTGTGTGTGTTTTACACACGATCAATAAATAACATAAAAATCTTGTTTCTAACTGCAAGTTTGATGAAAAAATGGCAAAACACGAGTTCCATGTTTTTGTAAACGTTGTTTTAATTTCACCGCTAAATGACGTCTTGAAACCACGCCCACGTAAAATCAATTTCACGTAACATCAGGTCCTTTTCCTGTTTTGTCGCTGAAACGAAACTGTGTAAAATAAATAAATAAATAGATAAATAAATAAATAAACGACGTGTCTCTGCAAACGGTTTTTCTTATACAAACGTGTTTGTATAATCTAGTCTTTCGTCTACTTGTGATATTTCCTGTAAATAAACTTTGGGTACATTTACAATTCGACATACAAAGCAAACATTTTTTAATACAATTCCTCATCAGTAGTAAAAGAAAGAAAAACAACTTTATAATCGCATCTAAAGTGGAATGATATTAATTTCGTCACAATCTTTATGAATTACCTATGGAAATAGTATTTTTTTAAAAGAAATAGTAACAATTTCTCCATATAACATAAAACTATAATAATTATTTTTATTTTAAAAGTCTGACAATTGTTGGTATTTAATAACCCCATTTTCAGACATTCTGGACTACCCGCTTCAATATAGGTAAATAAGCACTGGGGCGCAAAATTCCTCACTACTCCACTCCTTCTTAATTACCACTGCTACAGGTCTGTTTTTCTCTCCTTATGTAGGAGGTCGTGTCTTGTGGTCGGAGATTAAGAAAAAAGGTAGCGATTGTTTTTTTCGCCAAGCTCTCGACATTTAGAAATGATGGTTCCTTCGGAAAAGACCTTAAAATCCGACCCCCTTGACATGACAGGCGTGGCACGTTAAAGAACCCTCCCCTCTATCTCACTGCTCTGAGTGCACTGCAAAGATAAAAATTCTGCCACGTCACCAAAAGCTGGTGACGTCTCGATGTAACTGAAGTATTCTTGACTTGACATAAAACTCCATTCCTTCACTCCACCCGTTCCTTAATAAGTGAAGCAAATTACACTAGAAGAGGGTTTTACCGGAATAATTGCGAAAATCCGGAATAATCAGACCAAATCCGGAATAAACCAAATTGATCCGGAATAATCAGGTAAAATCCGGAATAAACCGGTAAAATCCGGAATAATCAGGCAAAATCCGGAATAATCAAGCAAAATCCGGAATAATTGGACTATTTTGTTACGGTAAGTTTTCCGTAATCTAAAAATTACGGTAAGTGTCTGATTATTCCGGAAAATGACCGATTATTACGGAAAAAGTCTAATTATTCCGGCAAATGTCCAATTATTACGGGAAATTTTCTAAAAAATAATATTTTTTTAAAAATATTTTACCGTAATAATTGGACATTTGCCGGAATAATTAGATTTTTACCGTAATAATCAGTCTTTTACCGGAATAATCAGACAAGTTACCGTAATAATCAGACACTTGCCGGAATTTTTAGAATCCGTAAAATTTACCGTAAAAATATTCTTATTATTCCAGATTTTGACCAATTATTCCCGATTTTGTCCGATTATTTCAGATTTGGTCTAAAAATTCCGGAATTGATCTAAATATTCCGGATTTTCGCAAAGATTACGGAAAGTGTCTTACTATTCCGGAATTTCGCAATTATTCCGGTAAAACCCCTTCTAGTGTTAATGGTTACTTGATTTCTCTTTTATATCCATTATTACACATAACTTACTGAAAGTTCACTTGCAGCAATGTTGTGTTAGTGTATATTGGTTATCATTCCAAGGCTGATAAATCACAGTTACGTTGCAACCTTGTATCTGTTAAAACACGAGAAATTGCAAATTTTTAAAAAGCACAAAATCTTCTGGGATTTATTTCATATTGCCGTACCTCTTCATTTATGAAAATGAATATATAATTATGTAATAAAAAACAAACAGTATATAACCGCAGCCAGGTAAACAAGCAGCCCTGTCATGTGCTACTTTTGAATTTTTATGAAATAATACATTCAAAAGTAGCACATGACAAACTTTTGAATGTATTATTTCATAAAAATTCAAAAGTGGCACATGACAGCCCAAAAAGGGCCCGTCATACTCAACTGGCAAAATTTGATATGCATAATTTGCATAATTTACCAAAATTGGTCAATGAATTTTTTTGTTGAAAAACTCATTATATGCATGTAAGTGGCCTGAAACTTCTTTCTATTTCAAATTTGAAGAAAATCAGTGGAAAATTGAATCCGCAATAGCTATTTGAGTGATTTTGCTATTTATAGTAACGGCGACCATTTCGGATTTCGTATTGGGTCGCCTTATACAAGTTTTAATCTAATCCATCTGGGGACTTTCAACACCAAATTTGGTTTCAATTGACCTTTAGTTTTTAGAAGAATTGGCTAAAAAACTTGACCTAATTTGTTAAGTTGGGTCAATGTAAAATGTCTCGTAAAAACCCGTTACATATGTTAAATGGCTCAATGTCTACTTTCTATAGTTTAAATTTGAAGACAATCGATAGAAAATTTAATCCATAATGGCTATTTTAGTGATATTGCTATTTATAGTAACGATGCAGATGTAGATTCCGTACAGACTTTGATCTACTCCATCTATGGATGTATCACACTAAACTTTGGTTTCAATTGACCCAGTGGTTTCAGAGGAGAAGATCACACACGTTTCACTATGTTATAAGCATAGCTGGCTATAACCAGTTTTGTGTACAATAAAAATTAATCACAAATCATACAAAATTCACGCCTTATGGATTTATAATTTCGAGACAAACTTTATCGTTTGAGTTATGTGTGAAATTTGTCTCTCTTATTGACTTCAAATACAGCAAAACCTCAATATAAAGCACAATCGTTAACTAAACAATCTCACTTATCGGCATGGTATGTTGTAACTGCTGGTCATCAGCCTCAACCCATAGTCAGCTGATTTTTGAAACACCGTTCTTTGATCTCAACCCATTAATTCGTCTTTCATTAGGTCATTAGCCTAAACTTATAGTCTGTTCTGTTTGAACCACTAGGCCTTGGTATAAACACAAACTCGGCTGTATAACCCATATGTGTAACCTAACATGTCAAATACGTTAATAACGTATAATTAGGCGTGTTAGTTTTATGTTTTGCGTCTTACCTTTGGATCAGGCCGAAATGGACATTCTTTTGTCGTGGCGTTGTTGAACTGTGGTATGTTGGCACACTCGGATTGTCCAAGATCAATCAACATGTTGTAATAACCACCATCTAAAACCTGCAATGTACATACATTAAACATGTAGTTACCAACACGCTGATCTAATATCAAAATAACTGTCAATTTATCTCACGTCACTACAGTAGCTAAAATAGTAGTGCTCGTGTCGTATGTGGGAGGCCGCTGACCAAGAAAATAGGCGACTGTTCTTTCGTGAAGCACTTGGCATGGGGTCCTTCGGAAGCGACCTTAAAAACCGATCCCCTTTGTCACGGCAGGCATAGCACGTTAAGAACCCTACATTCACATTTCCCTGAGTGCACTGCAAAAATGTCTAATTTTCTGCCGCTTCGTCAACAGCTTGTTACGTCTCGATATAAGTGAAATATCGTTGATTGGGAACTAAAAATCTCATTAAATGAAATAACCAATTATAATTTTGTCTGTTGTCTTTAACAACGGGTATAATACCATTCACTATATTTTATCTTACTTCTACGGTAGCTCTGTTGGTATAGTGCTCGCTCCGTAAGTGGGAGGTCATGGGTTCGAACCCCGACCCCGTCTGACCGAAGACTTGAAAGTGGGTAGTGACTGTTCTTTCACTAAGCACTCGACATTAGGGAATGAAAGTCGCGGTTCTTTTGGGTGGGAACTTAAAATAAACGAGGTCCCGTGCCACGGTGGAAGTAGCAAGATAAAAAACCTGCTGTATAACGCGTAACGCATAAGTAAAATTATTTCTGCACGTTCAATATAAGTGAAATATTCATGACTTCGACGTTAAACACCAAATATTACTCAACTGGTATTTTACTGAAGATTCGAGGAGTTACGTCCCTTTCACCTTCTGGATCGCCGATCGAACACATTTATTTGAGATATAATAAATAAATAAATAAATAATACAGTTGAGTGTGAATTAATGCACTTAATACACCAGTGTTTTCCTTTGGAATCTCCCTTAAGACTATACTATATTAACATAGGTCACTATTAAGTTCTGTAAGAGCTGCCATGTGCTACTTTGGAATGCATTATTTTATAAAAATGAAAAAGTAGCACATGACAGAGCCGAATTAGCATTATCGCTCCTTCGCTTCTTATAACCCGAACGCAAAGAAGCGAGGGAGCGAAAACATGATGGCGAAGGAGTGAAAACACGATGACGGAGGAGCGAAGAGACGATGGCGTACATGTAGGAGCGAAGATACTATCGCGTCTTCGCCTTCAAAAGATCGCTCTGTGTTAGATCACAACACAGCTCTTTCGTCATCGTGTTTTCGATCATTCGCTTCTTCGTGTTTAGTTCAGGTCGAAGAAGCAAAGGAGGGATAATGCAAATCTGGCGTTAACAGAACGCCAAAGGTCACTCAAAAAGCTGACAAATGTATGGTCTGCTGCAACATACACTTGTATTCATATAAACTATTTGATCTCCCCTTTATTGATAAATAATGAGATTAACCAGCCTGATACCTCATAACGTGAAGCGAAACATTTTACACGTTTTGTTTTTTTTTCAATTGGATATAGAATTGCTTAAAGTGTGTTTCCCTTAAAAATGTCATTATTCCGGAAATTTTCGACTTAAGTGTTGCACATGTCCTTCTACACTAAATTGGTAATCTCCAAACAAGCGTCTATCTTAAGCTGCTAGCCTGTAATGTTGTATTGGTATGCTTGCGAATTTGATTAATTTTTAAATAAATTACCTCACTTGTTCCATGGTCGAACTTTGACAACATAAGCCGGAATGTGTAATGTGAGTAACCGTTTTTATAGTTGATTTCATTCACAGCCAACCCGACAGCACCCTTGATTACGTCAGACTGTTTTGGATCCGTTATATCAAGTTTTTCGCGTCTTTCTTCCTAAATCAAATCAAATGCAATTTTGAAAATAAAATATTAGCTTTTTTATATCATTGCATATTGAATATGATTTAAAGTGGTTGTTTTAAGTATAAACAATATTTATTTTCATTAATTACACATAAATGAATCATTTACAGACACTCTGCTAACAAATCAATTGTTGATCCAGGGACATTGCAAGCCCAGGGTTACCAGGGTTACCAGGGCCCTCAAGAAGTTTTATGGCCTTCATTGCAATATTGTTAATAAGCATGAAGTCTCAGAATTACCCTGAATATTTGACATGCCGTAATTCCGTGTTCCTTTCATTTCCCAATTTTGATTATACACGTGGCGGGTGTAGCTAGCTAAATAGGAGGTGCTTAACCGGAGCACCAGGTTCACTTCCCTGGTGGGGGTTCACGAGTTTAACCTAATTTACCAGTTTCAAAATTTATACTTTGCTTTGGGGTTGTGAGTTGGATATGGATTGGTATGTTTGTTTTTTATTTTGTTTATTGTGAATATTTGAAAACTATTGCGAAGTATATTTATTTCTCGAATTCTTGAGGGAATTTCAAAGCAATACCTAGCCTGTAAATTAAATTAAAACTTACCGGTAGTTTCTTGGGCTCGCATGAGAGATTCTGTATTTGAAATAAATTGTTGTTTGCTTCATATGCTACTGTTGAAGTGCATTCCCGGTGCTAAAATAAAAACATGTATTTACACATCAAAAATATTGAACTATTAATATGAAAACAAACACAGAATCTGCCTTTTCTGTATAGGAATTAGGCATTATAGGCCAAACTCATTTTAATCTTGACCGCTAAAATCCAGCGTTTTGCAAGATACATCCATTGCATATTACGTTATATAGATAAATATATTTTCATTATTCATCACTTTATAGTTCAAAGTACATGTAAATGAAAAATCATACATTCTGTAACCTTTGTCAGCATAAGTGTAAATAGGAAAAGGTGTTTTTTTTCACATTTTTTCTATTCTAACACTGAAATGGCAACTGAACATAACTGTTAAACTGTATGTAATGAATGAATTTAAATAATTTTAATTTAGGGAATAATAAAGAATTAAATTTTCTATTGGATATTTCACAATTATATGAACCCAAATGGGGATTTCGGGTAAAAATTGCATAAAAAGTTTAAACGTGCATTAAACACTGCGTATTATTATCCCTGAACGTTTTTGCAGAAATGTTATTCCTTTTGATATAAGATAGCAAAAATTAATGATTTTCTCGACAAATAATTATATAATCTCAGGAGTACTACATAAACGATTTCTAAGAAAAGGTTCTGCTGTAGTCATCACATGATTGGCTGTCACAACCCTTTTTAATATTTTGCCAAATTGTTCGTTGATTTGTTTCAGTACATTCGGGGAAACCCTAAACTAATTAGGAAGTACTGTAAATCAAGGAAATCGCGGCGTTGATCTTATGTTCGCGTATATAAGCAAGAGTAACAACACACAAAATAAAACTTTCGCGATTATTTGTTTTGATATAATAAACTTTCATTTGACTTACCATTATCTCTCGACGCGAAAATAAAACAACACGAATATTTGAGATCGATTACGAAAATTTCCCTATTTACAGAATTATAAACTACTACGAAAGATGATGTTTTTACCTGTAGTCCTGGTTGTAATGGGCAGTCCGGTGTTGTTGAGTTAGCATTCAGGTCATTGTTACCACAAAAAGAAGTTCCAATAAAAATATCTAATGTGAATTCTTTGTTGTTAACGTTCTGTGAAATATAAGATGAAATTTATATCTGAAAACCCAAACAAATTAGTGTTTGAATCTTTGTTAGGTTGACAATTGCAATATACGTTATAAGATAACTACAAGGAATTTGGTCGCTCATCATCCGAGTAACAATAAAATTTACAAATTAATGCCGAAGGCAGCTTGTCTCGTTCCTCATCAGCTTTGTCAGCTGTCATCTATCTCTCGGCAGCTTGTCTCGTTCATCATCAGCTTTGTCAGCTGTCATCTATCTCTCGGTAGCTTGTCTCGTTCCTCATCAGCTTTGTCAGCTGTCATCTATCTCTCGGTAGCTTGTCGCGGTCCTCATCAGCTTTGTCAGCTGTCATCTATCTCTCGGTAGCTTGTCTCGGTCCTCATGAGCTTTGTCAGCTGTCATCTATCTCTCGGTAGCTTGTCTCGTTCCTCATCAGCTTTGTCAGCTGTCATCTATCTCTCGGTAGCTTGTCTCGTTCCTCATCAGCTTTGTCAGCTGTCATCTATCTCTCGGTAGCTTGTCTCGTTCCTCATCAGCTTTGTCAGCTGTCATCTATCTCTCGGTAGCTTGTCTCGTTCCTCATCAGCTTTGTCAGCTGTCATCTATCTCTCGGTAGCTTGTCTCGTTCATCATCAGCTTTGTCAGCTGTCATCTATCTCTCGGTAGCTTGTCTCGTTCATCATCAGCTTTGTCAGCTGTCATCTATCTCTCGGTAGCTTTTTGGCCACTAGATATCCATATCTCATCCACTCCACAGACGAGCTCTGAATCCTTTCCGTTAGGTCAGTATTAAACTTTGGACAGGTATGTTCTGTATTTTGGTTGTTCATTCTTATTTTACATCGTGGTAAAATATTTAAAGCAAGTCGCAACAAGATTTATTCATAAGGATTGGTCTGAACTTCAATCCAAGTTTTTGTTTGTGCGTTAATTTAGGTATTTTGAAAATATTTCAAAGCACTTTGTACCTAATGCTCACAGATGGGGACCTTTAAAGTGAATGTAAACTTTCTATATCGCTTATTTTATTATATTGGTACCTCGACAACCAATCTCTATTTTATACAAGAAACTCCTCTCTCACTTTCGGTCGAGCGGGGTTTAACTAATAGTACTGTGACTCTCTATGTAAATAAAGGAATGGGACAGAGTAATTGTGTTTTTACACCAAAGTTTTCATTATTTCTTTTATATTGAGTCGTCAAGGTTAGAGGTTAGGAATGGTTGGGAAAACCATGGTACCCGGAGTAAACCACCTACCTCTAACAAGCCAACTTGACACTTTCTGAAATCAGAAACTGTATGATTGCGAGAGGCAATATGATGCGCTTAGATCAATACAAGCGCTTTAAACTTGATCATCCGTTTGTCTAGACCCGGTTTACAAGGGAGATAAGTAAAGCAGGTCGAGGTTTACGACTAAATATAACCTACCTTCACCACAGTGTAGTTTGCCAGACATTCATGATAGGTACAACAGGAGTAAATACTGAGATAATTTACAAAGTTGGCCACATAATTAGCTGCCTCCAGTGCTAGTGTTTCAGTTGTCGGAACAGCCCCAGTGCCATTTGAATTTAGTCCAGCCCTTTTCTAAAACAAAAATAAAGTTATTTGTTTCAAACGTTTAGTTTCGGCCACGAGCATGATACTAGTGGTTTAAGTCCATCTTTTTTCTAAATGCAAATAAAATAATCATAATGCAATACTTCTTTGGTTTAAACATATAGAGTTCTTGGACGCATTTATTATAGAATTAGCTGTTGATGTAATTTTCTCATAGGCGACGCATGCATTTTGCATTTTTGTGCAATATTTGGTTATTGCCACTGGCATAAAAAATAGTTGACCTTTGGCAAGCGAACTGGAAACGGCATAAGTGGTATCTAACAAAGACAGCGAGAAGGACTGTGGTACGTATACATGTACGTAACTCTGTGTTTTAAAACAACTGTGTCCGTGACCCCATTTCTAATGAAGTAAAGTATAACTTTATATCTGTCGTTTGTATAATTGCCTTACCTCTGTAAATTCGTGCAAAGCTCCAGAAAATCCTAATGATACTATTATTAAAATTGTGAAGCAATGCATTATTATTGTGACATTAAATATATCGTGAACCTCTTATTGTTACCTTGTAAAGATAAAAATTTTTACAGGTCAAATTTTTATCTAACATGAGGTAAGGTTTGATTCACGCTCACTTTGCTCGATGCAATTACAACGCTATGTAACTGTATTTCACAACACAATGAAAAACAAACATACTAATCCATGTCCGAATCACAACCCAGAAGCAAAGTAAAAACTTTGGAACTGACAAGTTAGGTTAGACACGTGAACTTCCACCAGGGAAGTGAGGCCGGGTGCTCCGGAAGGGTAAGCACCTCCTGCTTAGCTAGCTACACCCGCCACGTGTGTAATCAAAATTGTGTGAAAGAAACATGGAACTATGAGACGTCAAATATATCCAGGGCAATCCTGGACACAGCGACATCAAACTTATCAACAATACTGTGATGACGGCCATAAAACTGTTTGAGGGTCTTGATAAGCCTAGGCTTACAATATCCCTGAGTCAACAGTTTATTTTCAAGCAGCCTACTTCGTTGTACAAAGTCCCCGTAGTGGGAACAACAAGCTCTACCATAGCGTATTAATTGGGAAACAAATACACCATAGACAGGAGAAGCAGGTATATTGCTGCATGAAAAAGGAAAGTTGACAATAGAAAAATTGAAGTCATCACATTTGTCATGAAGTTTAATTAATACGATACATTAATCTTAAAATGATATAATACTTTTAAATACATTTAAAACTCCTGTTATTATGCATTTAGAAACCTCCAAAACCTCTGTTTGAGCGTTACTTTAATTTGCAACGTATCGTGGCACTAAACATCATTATGCATATCATAGTATCGTTAAAGCTATTCAGGTTAACTGTACTGTTTATTACAGTTTATTAAGAAAGTATAGACTAATTTTTCACTCTAAAGTTTGAGACTGATCTCCGAAGGCTTAGATGTCATTTGAAATGCACTTTTTTAGTTGTCAAATTGTAAATCGTTAAATCTAGCACTTACGGAATGGAACTTTTCTCGGGGCCCAGGTTCGAATCCAACTCTGGAAATTCATAAAGTGAGAAGGTTTATCAGTACCGGTGGTTCTCTCTGGGTACACTGGTTTACTTCTCTAACTGTTAAACATCGATATAAGTTAATTTTCTCTTGACTGCAGCGAAAAAATAAAACCTTACATTTCTGTTTTGTTTTCTCCGTCTGTCTTATCGAATTTATTTTCCACTTCCGTAATTTAATCAAATTTTACCGATTACTTTAAAAACTATCACACAATAATAAGTCTATTTAAATTTTAATAAGGATTTTATAATAGTTACCAATAAACCGTTTCTGTTGCTTAGTAGTTGAGCGTACAATTTGAGAGGGGGCGGTAATTATACCCTAGTCAGGTAACTGCATCGTTGGCTGACCATCGGTATCAAGAGGACAGAACATCGACTGAATCATCCAATATAATGTGACTGGGGGAGAATGCGGTGTAATTACTTATATTACTTCCGATATTTTTGAAAGAATTAGGAATTAATATAGTCCTATTACCCTGGAATTGACGAATCGCCGTCCATGCCTTTTACGTTCCGACACTGGCCGCCATCACGGTACCAAAGCAGCGTCACGGCAACTAATGACGTACTAGTGTCAGTGACGTCATTAAATGACACAATTCAGGTCGTGTTTCCAATCCTTTTGTGTGTAATTCAAACATGCCGGGCCTTTGTCAGAAAATGGTGGTAATGGCCGGCGATCCGTCAATTTGTGATTAACTTATGTTAAGATTTTGATGTCATAACAATATTTATGGATGACTCAAATCGGTAGTTATGGATTGTACCTACATGTAGGTTGACTGGAGATTTTAAAGTTACTGATTAAATGAACATCTCCAATGAAATCGTAGATAATTGCTATTTGGTTTACACTATGGTTCTGGTTACTCGTAGTTTTCTTTAATAATTTATTGTACGAGTACATTTTCTCTTGCAGCTACGTCTTGAACAACAATAATCTTCTTAATTTATATGATCTCAGTTTTTTTGCCTTTTTGTTGTCTCACAGTCAAAGTGTTATATTCAGATTTTTTTTTCAAAACCCAGAGCTCAAAGTGGCTGTTGGTTCATAGTTTGATTGAATTATCTTCATTTGTAATTTTATGTCTGCGTGTTTATGGATCACTGGTATTAAACATATCACAGAAGATTAGGGCTCCTCCATTTAACCATATTTATTATTACGGATGTCAAGTAAGTTTTTACCATTCTTTTGTTGATGTTAATGACAAAATAAATAAATAAATAAATAAATAGATAAATCGATTGATAAATAAATAAATAAATAAATAAATTAATAAATAACTTAACAGGGGCTATATTTTTTTGGTTCATTGACAGAGATTCATACAGTCCGAGGACGAAGTAAAGGTGACACTATATCCCCCCAATCACTGAAAGACTTTCTTCATACATTTTTCATCCAACGCAAGTACGCAAAATGATATGACGTCATCAATACTTCGATGACGTCACTAATGTAACGCTTGATTTCGAGCAAAAATATTCAAATATTACGATTTTGTTACTTGTTTTCAAAACTGTCCTTTTATCCCTTAAATATAAACAAAATATTGGAAGGTACACGAAACATGTTTTAGAGACCATATATGGTACCTCTGGCAGCGAGCCGATAGAGACCACATATGGTACCTCTGGCAGCAAGAGGGTTAAACTCCGTTTATCAAAGATTGTGGCCACAATTTACAAAACTTTTTCTTGTGGCATCATTTTATTAGAAAGTGACCTAATGTACAATGTTAACCTACACTAAAATCTTATTGCATAAGATTTTGAACAGAGGCTGAAATTGTAAATTAGGCCACTTTGAAGAGCTGAAACGAATACCAAATTTAGGATTCGAATATTCGTGGGCTGTTATTCGAATACTATTCGAATATTCGGCACCAAAGAGAAACTTTGCATCTTTTCTGAAACACAACTATATATAAGACATTTTTTGGATGGAAATGATGTGGAATGCATGAAACAGATGAAAAAATTACCTTATTATTTATTCCTTATTCATAGGAAGGCTGTATGACTATGATAAAATCATGATCTCTTTAATATTATTCTATATAAACCCAGATTTAATGATTAAGACAATGTAAGGAGTAAAACATGTGACAGCCATATTTTACATTAACCCAATAAAAAGTCGTTACCGACTCTGCTAACTTGAATGAATTTAAAGGGACATAATCATGATATGATGTAATGACAGGAAGTAAACAGGATCTGTCAGATTGTGGAGTCTTTCCCGACTTTCTGATGACTGTTTGGATTAATAAAAGTTTTTTATTAATAAAAATGAAGAAAGAAAGGAAGCATCTGAAAGTAGGTTTTTGCTGTGTCACATATTTATACTTTTAGACGAAATATAAGTTGAATTGTTTCATCAGAATTATTTTTTTAACCACATGTTTTCCTATACGAACGGATATTCGAATACGAATTTAGCATTCGCATACCACCAAAAGCCTATTCGTAATCGAATATTCGAACATTCGTTTCAGCTCTAGGCCGCGGCGGCGGCGGGCGGGTACTTTCTAATAACATGACGCCAGTAGAAAAAAAATTGTTTTAAAAAATGTGGCCACAATCTTTGATATTTTATCGTTGAATTGCATGGTGCTGAGTTATGTTGGTTTTAGCTATGTATACGTTATATTGCGTTCTTGGTTGTCATTGTTTTAGTAACATACTTATTTATCCTCTTAGCTTAACCAAATACTAACTGTCCGAATCGTGTAAGCTTAAACAGGGTCCATTGCCCCGAATTCCGTTAGGCATCAATGGCGTATAATATGGAAACCATTTAAATTCAAGATTCATAGTTATTAACTAGATTAACACCTTCAATTAAGCCGGTAATTCATTTATTTTGTTCACATTATTGTGCTATGCGCTATAGTTTTGGCTATTTTCAGAACTCTTTGTAATATGTCTCTTGACACGGAACCAACTTCGTGCATTAATAAACAGTAAGGACTATAGTTAGCTAGAAGCCCCTTAACATTTAGGTTTAGCAGCATTGTAAACGTCCCCAAAGAGGAGGAGGAAGGTCAAAAACATTGTTCATATCTCCATCGCACTCTCAATAAAGACAGTTGGTTTCCATATTTTAAAAAAATTAGTGGCGGAAATGATATACTGGCGCAAATAGGTTGTGGCGCAACAGGACGCTAAACTGGCACAAACGGATTTCACCAGTGCAAACGGACGCTTCCCGACCATATGGGGCTATATGCTAGCTTTAACAATGCTCGATATAACATTGTCATAAAACCTTAAATAAAGGGTCGGTCGGGTTGACGGAAACACACTTCTTTTTTTAAGGTCTAAACATTTTATAAGTAAACGATCAAATAAGAAGCGAGACAATATACATCAATCGATCATGGTTTATTTGTTTTGAAAGAAATCTCTAGCATCTTCTAGCATCTGCCTTCACGGACAATAATATTGTCTAAATCCAAATTATACATAGCACCCGGTCTCGTTGATGTACTAATGAGTATCTGCAATTCACAAATACAAAGTAACTATAACAAATATGTAATACAAAATACAAAGTAACTATAACAGATATGTAATACAAAATACAAAGTAACAATAACAGATATGTAATACAAAATACAAAGTAACAATAACAGATATGTAATACAAAGTAACTAAACAGATATGTAATACAAAATACAAAGTAACTAAACAGATATGTAATACAAAATACAAAGTAACAATAACAGATATGTAATACAAAATACAAAGTAACTATAACAGATATGTAATACAAAATACAAAGTAACTATAACAGATATGTAATACAAAATACAAAGTAACTGTAACAGATATGTAATACAAAATACAAAGTAACTATAACAAATATGTAATACAAAATACAAAGTAACTGTAACAGATATGTAATACAAAATACAAAGTAACTATAACAAATATGTAATACAACATACAAAGTAACAATAACAGATATGTAATACAAAGTAACTAAACAGATATGTAATACAAAATACAAAGTAACAATAACAGATATGTAATACAAAATACAAAGTAACTGTAACAGATATGTAATACAAAATACAAAGTAACTATAACAGATATGTAATACAAAATACAAAAAAACAATAACAGATATGTAATACAAAATACAAAGTAACTATAACAGATATGTAATACAAAGTAACAATAACAGATATGTAATACAAAATACAAAGTAACTAAACAGATATGTAATACAACATACAAAGTAACAATAACAGATATGTAATACAAAATACAAAGTAACTATAACAGATATGTAATACAAAATACAAAGTAACAATAACAGATATGTAATACAAAATACAAAGTAGCAATAACAGATATGTAATACAAAATACAAAGTAACTATAACAGATAATACAAAGTAACTATTACAGATATGTAATACAAAATACAAAGTAACTATAACAGATATGTAATACAAAGTAACAATAACAGATATGTAATACAAAATACAAAGTAACTATAACAGATATGTATTACAAAATACAAAGTAACTGTAACAGATATGTAATACATGTGTATACAGTAATATTTACCATCTAAATATTGTCTATAAATGGCCTTTATTTAAGAATTGACCGGTTTTTGATCGTTCATCAAAGTATAAAATGTTTGAGCAGGCTGGATCGTAAAGCGATTTATGGAATTGCCCCATTGGCTGCTATTTCAGTTCATACCCTGCTGAACAATTAACAACAAATACCAATCCTTGTATGTACACTCATGTTAGTGTTCTTGTTTTACAAATGATGATTTTCACAGAATACCAGATTGAACACAAGATATCATATAAGAAAAACCAATTGGGATTATTTGTGGAGTTGGTGCATTATAACGTTTTATACGCTAGCGCCGTTGTGGAACTTTTTACATTTTTATAATTCATTGAAAAATAACTTCATTCGGAGAAAAATGATTAATATAGAGAGAAACATTAAGAATGTATACATGGTGCTATTACTTCCATTTATATGCAAAGCAAACTCGGAACAACGCTACTTAATGCATTATATATGTTAAATTTGCTTTGCATCATTTGCTCATGCGCCAAAGCATGTAATTAAAATACTTTATTACACCTGCATATTCTGGTGATGGCTTGATATAACTTAAATTGTGGAACCCTACACATGTACATATATGGCTTGTAATGGGTAAATCTGTTTCATTTTTGAAAATAATGCAGTTTTAAAATTCCTTAAATCCTACCCTCCCCCATCACACACATGCTCTCTCTCTCTCTCTCTCTCTCTCTCACACACACACACACACACACACCCACACATGGAAATAAGCAAATATTATTGCTGATTATTTGGACAATTCATGTATGTTGCTTTGTGTAGGTGTGTAAATTACATATTATACCAGTTTTAATTTTACAGCACTAGACGGCCGTTTCGGAATACAATTCCTCATCAGTAGTGCTTGGACCAAAATTATGAAAACAAAATTATTTGGAAGATGTTGAAAAGCTATTAAAAGGACCAAAATATATTTTACCAAATTAAGCTAAGGAAATACTTTGCATGAGGGAGTACATCTTAGTTTTTGTCAAATTTTAAATTTTAACTTGCAGGAAATTTAGACAATTATAGTAACAGTGACTATAAAACGTCGGTACAATTACAATGTAAACATGAGAGAGTACGAAATATAATCTAAGATTTTATAGTACATACGAAATTTTAAGTTTATGACACATTTGCTTACATCGCGTTCTCACCTATAAATGCTAATTTTACCGTTAAAATACGACACTGAATGTAGATGATTTTTTTTCGGGTTCGGACACTTGGCAAAAAGTAATCCAGTTTTTTGACTGCGGACGGTTTCACAAACCAAAACCGAAATACAATTTACTCTTGGCGTTCCCCCTATGATAAAGTGTTGTTACAGTTATTTAAAAATGTTGGTATATTTTACTCTCTCTCTCTCTCTCTCTCTCTCTCTCTCTCTCTCTCTCTCTCTCTCTCTCTGGATGGGTCCTCTGACTCATCATGTAAAGTCAAACCTATCTAGAGGTCACCCCTATATAAGGACTAGTAAAGTTGTATCCAAGCTGCTCGTTATTTTAACCTATATACAAGGGTCACCTGTCCATAAAGGCTACTTTCACTGGCTATCTTAGATGACCTTTACAGATATGTTTGACTGTATTTCCGTTACAAGTTTCTATATAACAATTCCTATTTAGTAAATACTTACGGTAACTGGTTCATTAGCAGAAAACGTAACAGCATAGGTGACCCAGTTAGGAATATTACAGTATCTACTGGACATCAAATAAGATACAACATATCTAGAGTCGACACCTAAAATGTTATAGGTTGCACATGACAACGGACCAAAAGGACGTCTAAGAGACAATGACAGGCAGTATTGTTTATATGGCTGTACTAATGGATTGATAGCGGCCAAATTAGAAGTTCCGACAGGCTGAAACAGAAGAAATTGTTAGAATAAAATATAAAAAGGTGAAATTTAAAAATAAAACACACGTTGAGCGACAAGTGCAAGATAGCTTTAACTTTAATAATTATTTCATAACCTTACTGCGATCCATCCGGCCGCTTTTTAAATTAAACAGTGATATTACCTAGAATCTAAGTGTCCATTAACGCATAGGTTCGCTGTAATAGATCCTCGTGTCAGAAAGTGAATCAGTTCGTGTATTACGGGGTGGTTTAATCCGGGTACTCGAAAAGCAAACTTTTTTAAAAACAAAACATTTAAGTTAAACACATGGACTGATCCGGAAGAGTAAGAATCTCATGTCCATCTAACTACACCGACCATGTGTAAAATCCAGAATGAGAATGAAATCGGACTACGGGACATCAAATATACATGTATCAAGGATTATTTTACATAGAACATCATAATTTAATTAACAATAGTGTGGTGGTAGCCCAAATTTTAACAAAATATTAAATGCAAGACTACCTACATTAGATATACATGTGAAATTGATTACAACAATATTATTGACTATTGTTGTAATACACAATTTGATACCTGATAATTTCCAGCATTATTTATTCGATAAAATGCCTCTCCTTCCACAACGGTCCTCCTCCACTGATGTAAATCGTCGCGTTGTAAGATGCCGCAATCACTAGTCTCAAAATCGCATGCAAAAGTCGGTTCTATAAAGGTTAAAGTTAAAATATTACTTGTAACTATTTTTCTAGAGAAAGAAATTATTTATTGGTGGCTGACAGTTGTTTTAAAGTCGCATTTGAAAGAAAGATCTGACACAAAAAGTTTTACTTTCACTTTTCTCAGTGTGACATGCAATATCTGCTGTTTATCTAAATAATACAATACCAATATCAGCATATTTTTAACCCCAAAAAATATTGAGAAATTGTTTTCAAGTATTTAACTTTATCAAACTATACATACGACGGGTTACATTGTTGTAAACGTAAACGAACTTCCCTTTATCAAAAATATGGAGAGGAAAGCCGCTTTATTGACATTGTGACGTAAGTAAATCGGAGTCAATGTCTGACGTCATCCCAACGTCATCAAACACTTAGCCATTGATCATGATTGTTATTTACATGTAATTATTTTCGGGATATAACAATAAATAACGTTATTGAAGGGCAATATTATTATCTGCAAATTGTAGACCCATGGAAAAGTGCCAAATTATTGTTGAAAGGTATATGTTTTCGCATCATAATCATCAAACACAAAAATATCATATCGTCTTATGTCTTAATCACAATTCCAAAAATTAAAAACTTTGAAAACTTGCAAAACAATGTCCCATGGAAGATGCTTGCAACACAGTACTTTACCTTTCAGCATACATTTAAAAGACGGATTTGACCATGTGTTATCAGCTTGGCATGTAATAACTCCAACATCTCCAAACATGGTGTACGGATAGATGCATTTATAAATGACAATGGCACCATTACGACTACCAACGTCTTTGTAATTACTGACTGCATTCTTAAACTCTGGAGGTTTTGGACAACCTTAGAACAAATAAATCAATATTAATATATGACGACTGTCTACTAGTAACAGGAAAATGTAATTCGTTATGTTACCCACAATTCTTCAGATTTACAATACAAAAAATTCAATTCAGCTAATATAATGCAATATTACACTTTTAAACAACCATTGAACTGTTCATACTTTTAATCAAACATTGAACTGTTCATACTTCTTTTAATTAACTATTGAACTGTTCATGTTATTTAAGTTTTTTAAACCTGAAAAGATTTTAAAACAAAGCTATTAAAGACATAACGTTTTGCCGGTGAAACATCAAATAAATGATATCACATGTAAATGGATACATGTTAATGTAGGGAGTACGTCATCCATCGTATTCATTATCATTTAATTATTTTTTGTTTCAGAGTAACATAGCAATTGAAAATGATTTAAGCATTATACTGCACAAGTAGGATTTTTTTGGTTTTTAAATATGGATTATTGTAAATTTTAAAATGTACTTTTTTGCTGAAAGTTTTCTAAATAAATGGATTGTTTGCATGCGTTCTGAAGCATTTTAATAATGCCCCACTACACAGGTCAAGTGGCAGTTGAATGTAGGAAAGTTTTAATTTGTCTTCTTTAGCTGTTGTTATCATCTGCTTGTTTGTGCTTTGTTGTCTGGTGTTCGTATTGTAAATACTAATTTCTTTGATCCATTTTAGTACAATTGTATGTTCAGAAAATGTAATACAATTTAGGACGATTTTTAGCACCTGTGTTCAATGTAATAACATACAGTCAAAGGAGTACATAAACTGTAGCATATCCAAATAAGATATAAATAGAGTAATATAATATATATATATATATTATATATATATATATATACAGACATTCTGGTTCAAAGTGGAAATTAAGTGTTTTCACTTTAAACTGCTTTTTTCAATTTTTGTGTTTAAAAAGTTTTTTAAAACATTATAAATACACCAAAAATGATGAAACTTCATTTATTTAATATGACAGTAAACTTTTTCGTTAGCTATATATATAGCTCAGCTTAGATATATTTGACGTCTCATAGTTCCATGTTCCTTTCACACAATTTTGATTACACACGTGGCGGGTGTAGCTAGCTAAACAGGAGGTGCTTACCCTTCTGAAGCATCCGGCCTCACTTCCCTGGTGGGAGTTCACGTGTCAAATCAACTTGTCAGTTCCAAAGTTTTACTTTGCTTCTGGATTTTGATTCGGAAATGGATTAGTATTTTGTTTTTGACTAAATCTGGTAAGATATATTTTGGTCTTTTGTGTTTGTTTTTAACATTTTGAAAACAATGTTGGTTTCATAATGTTGGTCCCAGCACTACTGACGAGGAATGATTTTCCGAAACGGCCGTCTAGTGCTGTAAAATTAAAACGGGTATGATATGTAATATAAGCCACAGAGTCTCTGCTGGTGACTGTTGCCCCTGGCCCGGGGATATAACAAACTCAGTAGGCAATAATTGTGTATTATTGCCTCAAACACTGATGTATATTCCCTCATGCAACGTATTTCCTTGGCTAAATTTGGTCAATATAATTTGGTCCTTTGTGTTTTTTTAACATCTTTAAAATGTTTTGGTTTCATAATTTCGGTCCAAGCACTACTGATGAGGAATGGTGTTCTAAAACAGCTGTCTAGTGCTGTAAAATTAAAACTGGTATTTAATTTAAACCACTGAGCCGGTATTTTACCTGATGGTTGTTGCCCCGAGGATGCCACATTTCAGTTGGCAATAATTGTTTATTTTTGTCAGGAATATCGTATTGTTTAAATTTGCTGCTAGTTCAAATTTAAAATTCCTCATGCAAAGTATTTCCTTAGCTAAATTTGGTAGAATATATTTTGGTCCTTTGGGTTTCTTTCAACATCTTTAAAATGTTTGCTTTCATAATTTTGATATAAGCAATACTGATGTGGAAATGTATTTCGAAACGGCCGTCTAGTGCTGTAACATTAAAACTGGTATAATATGTAATATATATCAATAATGTTGTGTGATACATGCGCTATACTGAACCAAAAACGAAAAAATTAAGGAATACCTTCACTTTGTATACCATACACACGATAAGCGTTAGCTCTCAGTTTAAACCCTCCCTCTATAGGAACACCGGATACTGTCATTGTGTCCCATTTAAGCATCATCAAATTGGTCTCGCCATATTTTGTGGAAGATATCTTGCCTCTTGGAAAACTGTCTCCACAGTATCTAGTTTAAGAAACATTACTTCATTAAATCACTACACATCGACAACAATAACACAAATACGATTGTTTCTTCTTCAAATTAGTCCGTTTAAAAAAAAGAAAAAGGCAAATTTATTTTAAATGCCTCGAAGTTTTTCTGAACACCAACATATACTATTTTACAGGGAAAACAGAAATATTTCAAGAAAAAGTAGCATGATAATACCTATTCCCTGACATTGAATGAAATCGAATGTACGATCAGATTAGATGCGAAATGTTTTTGAATTTTTGTCTTTTGATGCAACATTACCTATTTGATAAAACTTTAAATTTTGACTTCAAACTTTTAAGCCAACATCACTTATTTTAAAGAGGCATATAGTTTTGTACAACGTTAACTAGGTATCATTTTAAACACAAAACCAAACATTAAAAAACCTGTTGATGACATATAGAAGACGAGTAGGATTACTAACCTTGGAGCCGGTTGGCCAATCAGATTATAGTTTATTTGCAACCAATGATAACAACGATTCATTTTCTTATTCCACTGCAAGTTAATATCGTCGATTTCAATCGTAATAGAATATTCTTTTGGTGCCTTATTAAAATATACATAAAACTATGATGACTTCCACACATGTCATAATCGATCAATCAGTACGGTAGCTCAGATGGCAGAGTGCTCGCTCCGTATGTGGTTATAAAATTAGTTCGGCTTCTTCTGCTAAGCACTCGGTATTTTAGAAATAAAAATGCTGTTCGGAAGAGACTTTAAAAACCGATGTTCCATGTCACGACAGGATAAAAGATAAAGAACCCTCCATACACATTAGCCTAAGCACACTGCAAAGGAAGCTTTCTGACACTTAACCTACAACTGGTGACGTCTATTTATAAGTATAATATTATCCAGCATCTCAAAACTATCTCAATGCATCAAATAAATAAAGTAATTAAGGCTATTTTTTAAAAGTAGATTTTTCACAGTTTCTTCAAAACTATTGGATTGTAGATATTTCGGATTTGTATTAACTTGACTTAAAAAACCTTGGCGTGAATTTTGGTGAAACGCGTGATCTTTGTACGCATGGCCAAATTTATGAACTAAAAAGATAACAATTAAAAATTGTGAATAATGTATGTGGAAATTTTCTATACAAGATGAGAGAACATAAGCTACATAACATAAGCGATGTATACGTGTTGATAAAATTGTTGGGCATTGCAATCTTAATCTTATCAAGTTTCATGTCCGTCGTCACATTATTGTTCATTAGTATCTTGTTTCTGCCAACGGGTAAATTTGATGTCCAAAAGTTCCATGTTTCTGTCATCTCAAATCTTGTTTACACATATGGTGGATGCAGATTGTTAAACAGGGGTGCTTACATTTCAAAAGCACCTGGGTTCACTTTTCTGAAGACTGTGATTAAATTAATTTGCCAGTTTCAAAGTTTTACTTTGTTTTGATATTGCAATTTGGACATAGATCGGTATGGGTGGTTGTTTATATCATTATACACGTTTCTTAACGTACCTTTAGTAACCAGTAGCATTTTGCACCATCAGGTGGTAACTGATTTGTTTTTGTAGATTTTATCACTGTTTCTGTACCAGGAATGATTTCAATAATCCCACCACATATATCTACAAACCATGAGGTCCATTGTTATAACAGTTACCTTTCACGTGAAAGCAAGTATTAATTTTGCAATTAAATACTTTGAGACTTGTTTAATTGACAAGTATATTTGGTTTTTTTTTAATTTACCAGAACATGCGATACAAATACATTTAAAAAAAAATCACCAATCCGTTTTAATCCGTCGGTGTGGCCAATGCTAATCATGGACTCACTTTTATAAAGACTATACAAGTAGACATTTTATCCTCTCCTTCTTGTGTAATCAGTGCGCAAGGAAAACGACTATTCTTAAATTGTAAAATTCATAAACAAGCTTAGATAAAGCATTGCTTTAGGTGTATTTGATAAAACACATTTTGTTTTTTTTTTATTCCAACATCATAAATATATTTGTATTTTCACATTTTTTGCCCGAGCACTACTGGTAAGGAAAGTTAAAACCACTGGGCTAGATCTAAACATTCCAGAGGATTTTGTTAACCTTTTAGGTAACACCCTGTAGTGTCAAATCAAAAACAAACATACTGATCCATGTCCGAATCACAATCCAGAAGCAAAGTAAAAACTTTGGAACTGACAAGTTAGGTTAGACACGTGAACTTATATAATAGACTATAACAGATTGATTTATTTAAGTCTGCACTTATATAAAAATATCATAGAATAGATAAAGCAACACTTATACTTAGAAGATACCATTTAGCCAATAAACAAGCAAAATGTGAATACAGGACATGTTCTTTAGGGTTACAAAGTCACCTGAACGTGACGTGACCACCGTTGCTTTAAGTAGGCATGCCATGAAAAACTCAATAAAGTACACAATGCAATTAATTTACCTGAATTTACAACCTTATCGCAACTTGGACCTGTCAGTCCTTCGGGACATAGACATTCACACGTTTCTCCCCTCACAGCACCATTTTCACAACTCCCTGATTCACAAACAGCTGTCAGGCAAACATAAAATGTAAAAGAAAATCAATAAATAAACTCTGTTACGTCTTTAATTATTTGTAAACGTCAATCGGACATCTATAACAACACCTGTCCATAGCAACACATTTTCCAGAGTAGTAAGTCCGGACAACTGTTGCTATATATTTACCTCTCCATAGTCGCCACCTATGTAATGAGGTAAGTGGCCACTACATTTTAACACATAAGTTATAATTAACCTCTCTATAACAAACAGAGCTTTATTTTGACACGACTTATTTTTTTGGTCCCAATAATTAACACATAACAATTCTAAGTTGATTTCATTAACATCTAGCTTCAAACAAAGAAGCCATTAAGCTATTTATGGCTTCAAGAATAAGGTACAATTTACCTGTAATGACAAAAGGAAAATTCAATGTATTTATATAGATATTCGTTTTTAATATTTCAGTATGTAACACAATCACTGAAGTTTTTCATTATGAAATCGAAACTTATAATGTCCAAATATACCAGAATATCAATTACACATTGCTATTTTTCACAATTTTCTCAAATTGAAAATTCTGTTTAAAGATGTTCTATAATATTACATTCAATTTCATTAAATTTTTCATAAAAAAAATAAAGTATTGAGTATTCGTAAGATTTTTCAAGATTTCTGTCAACATACATCATGTAATTGATACAATGGGATATAACATTGAAAACCTGTCCAAAGTGGTTCACTGTCTTTATGACCATTTTAGTCTGGTCCAGCAACTGACCGCTATAGACAGGATTGACTGTATATACGTGCCGAAGATAGATGGTATTCTGACACGTTTCTATACATGTCAATTGGACAGATGTTATTGTTGCAGTTCGTTTGCCTTTCTGCGTGCACTCCGACAAATTTCTATATAAATAGCAATTTAAAAAATTATGGCGGGGCATTACCGTTTGTTATCTGCTGTCATCCCGGAACGTTGCTATATACATAAGTATAATACAGTCCAGGCATGGGGTAATGCTAATTTGTAATTGTAATGCCCTGTAATGCATTGCATTTTCTCAAAGTAATGCATGTAATGTGTAATGCCCTAATTTTTACATTACATGTAATTGTAATGTAATGCATTACATAGACAAAAATGCATGTAATTTAAGCATTACATGGCATTACATAGCATTACTTCTCTGTATTAAATGTTAGATATTATTACCATTACAATTCAGGGCTAGTAAGTACCTACATGCTACTTTTTTCCCTAATATAAAATATGAAAATCGATGTCTAGAAAAATTGTAACTGTGAACTGTTGTCAAACTAATAATTTATTTCATTAAACCTTAATACTAAAACTACATGTATATAAAATGCTAAAAACTTAGTATACTTCAGATCATTTTGAATTTCCAACAAATGTAAAGGATAAAAATACATTTTAAAGCAAAATGCAAATGCTGTTTTTATACTATCAGGAAGTCTAAAGATCACATTAAAATTTGAAACATATCTAAATATAAGTTTCAGTAACTACAATAGTTTGTAATTTTGCTTTAACTGATAACCTGTGATGAAAACAATTTTATTGTTACAAGAAATTGTTTTTTTTTTTGTAATCCTTTTTATATGCTATTAAGGTAACCTATCTTTAATGATTAAAGAAGTTATTTGTTAAAGGTATGGTTTATAAATTACACCTGACAATACCACTAATTATTTTGTATACCTATCAACTCCTTTTACTGTTTTGATTTAATGGTAATTAAGAAACATTCAGTGAATAAAATAAATAAAAAATAAAAACATATAATATGAAAAAATTCCTTACAGCATCTCTGTTTTTTTCTTCTTAATTTTTAGAGTAAAAACAGAAATGTATATTTCGATAATAAAAAACCTGACATAGATGAACAATCAACTTTGACAAATTTTGTAAAACCTACTGGTAAACAGCAGAAATATCAGTTGAACGACCCAAAGCAAAAAGAATCTATACATGCACTTATTGACTATATATACTCCTGTTTTCAACAGTTGAAAATCAAAACATAAGAACTTTATAGAAAAAGAACCCAAAATTTTAATTTCAAATTCTGAATCCGAAACATATCGTATTTATATGTTTAAATTCTATTATATTTAAATAAATATTGTTAATTTTAATTCATGTGTATGTTATAAAGTGATCGCTTGATCTATATAGCTTTGTATCCTAAACAACATTTACGTTAACCAATCAGACAACCTCTATTGTATTAGATAGCAAGTGTTTTAAAACGCAGAGTAAACATTTGTTTCACTTCTGGTCTAATAGGATATTGAAGGTAAAGGAAAAAACATTACCAAAACACTTGTACGCTTTATTTATGGCCATGATGTCATAGTAAGATAAATCATCAGATGCCCTTAGTAAGAACTCCAAATCAGGATCTCTTATTTCCAACACTTTTTCTTGTCTGCTAAAAGAATAATCCTATATTTGAAAGAAAAAGATAAATTTAAACTTAACAACAACCAATGTAACCAAGAACAGGACATAATACATGTAAATGATCGAAACAAAGAAAGATCATCATCACACACATTATATGGATACTTTATATCTTACAAGTATTTTAACGTTAACAAATTGCATTACTTTAAAACTGATTTTAACCATGCAATGTGTATCAATTATGGTCACAGAATCGATGTACAGTACTGATGTGTTTTTGTAATTTAGTGGTAGTTTTTTTAGTGCTGAGACTAATATTTGCCAATCCGCTAACATATGACTTACATTTTACAGTTTTGACAGGTTAGTTTGACCTACGTATATAATGGACGACAGCGTTAATATATAGGAATCACACGGATTTATTTTGTATACATAATAATAATTGCGAATCCTACTACATGTGTTACCTATGTTCTATATGAAAGCTCCCAATAGAAGGTAAAACGGACAGGTCAATGTTGTTTGTCTATAAACAAGTTTAATGTTGTTATAGCCAAACAATATTGTCATGTCCGTTTGATCTTTTACGAGGGATTTTTATCAACACCATACATGGGTAGTGTTTCGTAGGAATAGCAGTTAGAAGTACCTTATTCACACATGTAGTCATTGTAAAATGTTGTGCATGATGTGGAAAAAACAAACACTTGAGTTCTCTTTCTATAAATATACTCGTCCATAATAAATATCTAATATTTATTCCTTCGGTGAAATTGGAAAGAATAACGATTGCTTGCGTAATTGAATATTTTACTTATATCAAGATGTAACCAGGGTAGGTAAAGAGACAAAAAAATTTACTGTTTCGGCGCGTTCAGGGCGTGTTGCAGGGAAGGTTCTCTTACGCGTCATACCTGTCTTGACACAGGTTTTCGATTTAAAGCTCTTTTAAAGTCCTCGTAACTTTCTCTTTTAAATGCCGAGTACACGTAAGGTGTGAAAGAACAGTCACTGCCTTTCCTCTTGGTCAGATCCTGACCGGGATTCGAAACGTACGACCTCCCACATAGGAAAGGAGTAGTAGTTGAGAAATATTGTTTTACGTTCCAGTCAAGAATGTTTCACTTGTATAGAGGCGTCGCTAGTTTTAGGCGAAGGTGCAGAAATTGTGCCTTATGTTGCGCTGTTGACATTATACAGCAGCCATTTTAATTGTACCACGCCTACCGTAACACGGGACTTTGTATATTTCGTAAGTTTACTTCCGAATGAACTGTTACTTTTATTTCTTAATGTCAAGTGCTTAGTGAGAGAACAGTCACCACCTAATTTCAAGTCTTGACCTGGTCAGGTCTCTAACTCACGACCTCCCACTTATGGAGCGAGAATCAAATGCGCTACCGCAGTAGTAAAAAAAACTAAGAGAGTGTATGGTACTTACAGTCGGCGTATATTGCATTAGTGATGAATAATCAAATGGAGTTCTGTTTATTGTCTTCTCTTTCTTAAAGTTGTGGCTAAAAACATTGGGAACTCGATCAACGTTTACTTTAAAATGTTCATCCCTATCTGATCTAGAAAATTCGTGCGTCATACCTAGTACATGTCCCAACTCGTGTCCGATTATACTTTTCTAAATGTATAGAAAAAATTATGAAATAACGTAAAAATGTAACTATCAAATCACAAAGAAACATATCCCTACCCAAATCACAATCCAAAAAGCAAAGTAAGTGACAAATCGTGTTAAACGCGTTAACTTTAACAGGGTTCGTTAGGCCGTTTGCTCCGGAAGGGTTAGCCTAACTGGAAATAAGTTGCTTTGTAAACACCGTAGTTTTCTTTAAGCATCATTTGTAAATTTACTTATAACATTTACTTATAAAAAACAAACATATTAATCCATGTCCGAATCACAATCCAGAAGCAAAGTTAAACTTTGGAAATGACAAGCTAGGTTAGTCACGTGAACTTTCGCCAGGGAAGTGAGACCGGGTGCTCCAAAAGGGTAAGCACCTCCTGTTTAGCTAGCTACACCCGCCACGTGTGTAATCAAAATTGTGTGAAAGGAACATGGAAATATGGAACGTCAAATATATCCAGGGCAATCCTGGACACAGAGACCTCAAACTTATCAACAATACTGTAATGACAGCCATAAAACTTTTTGAGGGCCTTGATAAGCCTAGACTTTGAATATCCCTGAGTCAACAATTTATTTGCAAGCAGCCTACTTCGTTGTACAAAGTCCCTGTAGTGGGAACAAGCTCTGCCACAGCGTATTAATTGGGTAAGAAATACACCATAAGCAGGAGAAGCAGGTATATTGCTGCATAGAAAAGGAAAGTTGACAATAGAAAAATTGAAGTCATCACGTTTGTCATAAAATTTTAAATGTAGCCTTTCATAGGCGCCATATGTCAGGTATGAGTCTAAATATGAATCAGAGCTAAAGGAATCAGTAGTGTGTTTTAATTCAAGCTCACTAGGATAGATGACATTTACATAGTCTCCAAATTTAGGATTGTTAAGAGACAGAACGTCATCTATATACAGTATGTTGCGTTGAATAATTTGGCGACAGTCGTCTCTCCAGATTTAACAAGGTTATTTTACTATAATAGAAATAGAATTCCCAATATCACTCAACTACTGTATTGTGTATCTTGTAAGTGTGTTATTTTGTTTTTTTTATGTTATAGTTATCATGTTTGTATAATGTTTCCTAACATGTGAAGTGTAACATTCTTATATCCTTATATAGAGGAAATAAATAAAGAATGAATAAATGTTTGAATGAATGAATGAATGAATGCAACAGGCAGCACATCGCTCAACATACAAACGAAACGAAAGACAAAGTAAGACATTAAAACATATTTAATGTATATACTGATTATATAACTCTTAACTTAAGAAAGACAGTGTAGTGGTGTGATTATAGTATTATTATAGACCCGTCAAGTACCCAGAATATTTTACAACAAATATTTTAAAAAAATAATATTAAAAAGTAATAAAAATGGTCTACAGGAACCTTTGCCGTGTGTTCAGGGCAATGTGAAGGGGGTACATTTACGTATCAAGCATGTCGTGGCACAGGACATCTCTTCCAAAGCGTGACTTTCATTTTTAAATGGTGGAAAAAAGTCACTGTCTATTTTCCAATCTTGGTCAGACCTAGGTAAGGGTTCGAACCTAAGACCTCCCACATATGGAGCGAACACTCTGTCATCTGAACATTCGTAGTTGTAGTTTCAATAAAATTACATTTGTTTCGTCCTTACAATAGCTAGGCCAGTGTTCCGTAAGGGTAAGATAGATAGAGAATAAAAGATGAGCCTCTTACAGTTATGCATCCTGGTTCCTCTAGATTTAAAACATGTTTAACTATCCTTATGCCTGCATACACACCATACCGTCCAACATGTGCATAACATCTGTAAAATATTGTGACAGTATCTATCAAATATTTATCAATTCAATATTTACTAAATTGTAAGTTTATTTAAATACTAAATATATCCATTTTTGTGCTTTGCTTTTGGGTTGTGGTTTAGACATGAATTGGTACGTTTGTTTTTTATTTAGTAATTAATCACAAACATAGCGATACATGTCAAGACCAAAACGCCAAAAGCAAAGTAAAAACGTTAAAAATGGTAGATCAACTTTCACCTGGGAAAAGTAGGTCGGGTGCTCCGGAAGGATACACTCAGTGTATCTAGCTAACTACACCTGTCACGTGTGACAATGTATGGAACAGGGAATCATGGTATGGAAAAGTAGCCAAGGTAATGTTGGATGCAGAGACGTCATACGTATCAGCGTTATATTGTGGTGAAGGTCAAAACTTGGGCATTGATTAACTTAGACTGACACTATCTCTGCTTGAGTCAACAACTTATTTATAAGCATGTGTCTTCTTTGTGTTATATATTGCCGTAATGGAAACAATTTCCTCCATATAGCGTATTATCTTTGAAGCACTATAAGCAGGAGAAACATGTATAATGGTGCAATGTTAAAGAAAGTTGAGAAAAGAAAAAAATAAAAGTCGCCATTTTTTTCTTATAGGTTCAAAAGTGCTCTTTGTCATAATTGAGGTATAAGTCCAAAATGAAGTTGAACTTGAAGAATAAATTGCATTTACTTCTGTTCATTTGATTACTAAAGTTTATTTACAGGTCCGTTCAAAAAGTAACATCACACCTACATTTTCATAAGGAAACGTCACCCCCTTGTATAGAATCGAAAATCATTTGTCTCATTATTTTACTGGAGTAGGTGTTACAAATTCAGATAAACGTTTCAATTAGACAAAAAATTACGTAAAAACAACGTTTTATCCACTTGTTGAAAAAAAATTATCATGTTGTCAAGTGATTTTTTTAAATTCGAACTGTTCAAATGTCAATTAAAAATCCATAAAAATTACACTATTTTCTTCGATCAGTTAAATACTCAAATCAAATATGTTTCTCAACTAAAAGATAAATATATTAGAAAAAGTTGATCTATGATACAAATTGTATAAAATGTTGAATTTAAATTTGATTTTTAAATGAAACTGGCAACTACAAAAGCTCTTTCTAGGCAGAATTATAGGAAGAATTTGAAGATTATATGATTAAATTGGAATAAGGCAGGGTAATTATATTTTGTTACCTTATAAACATGATAAATGAATTTGCTCTATGTTTTTATTCTATTGTGTATTTTTGGTTCATTTACATTTTCTAATTTTGGCTGCACGTTTAAAGTTATATTCGTCAAAGTTGACACCAAATTTTCGCCTGATAATTTTACTGACATTAATATTACATAGAAAATCTGTGGAATAATTCAAGGATAAAAAAGTAGCTAAGGATAACCCTAGATTAAATTCTAGTCTGTGAAAGTGAATGCAAATTCACTAGTATAAGATAACAAGAGCAAAGTAAAAATAACTGTTTGGGAGTATGCCAAAACAAATAATGAATGTCATCAAAACAAGAGGAGCATCAACTAAATAATAACTCTTAGTTGTGTATTTTGAATGTATAAAAGCTGTGTTTTTCATAATATAAGTTATGGTTGCAATTTACATGAATGCGAGAGCAAATTGAAGCCTTTATTTTAATGAGATTTACCAGTGCACTATTTGATCAATGTTTGTGTGGACCATCTTGCTAAATATTATCGCCATGAAGTCCCACAATAACACAGTTTTACGGTAAACTGTCATCTTATGCGACTCCATATCAATTGGACATAAGTGTTCTGCATTAAAGTTAACGGGTATCACGTTGTACAGTGGGGAACTGTGTATGGACTTACAATAGAATCTACGTACCCCTGTTTAACGGAGACATAATAAAAAAAACCAAACATACTTATCGATTTCCTATTCACAGCTACACAATCACAGTCAAATCAAAGCTTCACCCGCCACATTTGTTATCAAAATTGAGTGAAAAGAACATGGAACTATGGGATGTCAAATATATCCAGGGTAATCCTGCACACAGAGACATCATTCTTATCAACAATGCTGTAATGACAGCCATAACACCTTTTGAGCCCCTCATAAGCACAGGATTGCAATATCCCCGTGTCAACAATGTATTTGTTAGCAGTTTGCTTCCTTGTGAGAACAACCTCAATTAGGAAATAAATACGCCATAAACAGGAAGAGGAGGCATATTGCTGCATAGAAAAAAAAGTTGACAATAAAAATATTGCAGCCATCACGTTTGTCATACAGTTTCACGTGTAACCTTTCATGAGCGTCATAATTTAGGTTAAAGTTTAAATATGAAGCACGACTCGAGAAATCAGTCGTATCTTTTATTTTCAAATCACTAGTATAGATGACATTTCAATAGTCTCCAAAATTAGGATTGTTAAGAGACAGAGCACCATCTATATATATCTGTATGTGGTTTTGAATAATTTGGCGACAGCTTGCTCTCCAGATTTAACAAGGTTCTGCATAAATTAGGACTCATAAGAATAAAGAAAAAATCAGCAAGCAATGGTACACAATGGTTTATACCTTCTTTGCAGGAAAATTGTATTACCAAACACAAAAAAATGTTGTCCATAAAAATCTTAACCTGAGGAATGCGACTCATGATCGGCCAACCACGATCTGGAAAAAAATCTCACCCCAAAGGTAAAAACCTTTGTTTGTCTCCACTACAAAACATACCTTAAGTTTATACTTTTTACCCATATGTAATTAATTTCTGTTGTTGCTAATTCTCTGCATGTATATGTAGCTTGTCGGCAAATGTGCAGACCGCCATTGTTGTTGCGGCGTTAAACATTAAAACATCAAAATCTTCAACTCACCCTGCTCCGAATTTATCTATTTGTATAAAACTATAATCATTTCGATCCATCATTTCACTGATTTCCGTTGAATTTTTCTCCACAAACCTAATACACGTTTTACTTTCGATAATATCCATTTGTTCTTTTATCAGGGATCTCACTTTTGCAATATTTGCTGAAATGTAAAAATATGATTGAATAAAGAGGTCATTACACCAGTGCAAGAATATTTCACTAATATCGAGACGTTACCAGACATTAACCATTGAACTGATTAAAAATGGCGTTTATAGCGCTATAACTTCCATTGTCGTGCAAATTGAATAACGCTCGGAATGCAATTTATGGCACTATAAATGCAAATTCTAAATAGCTCAATGGTTATATCTACATTTTGCATTTCAAAATTTGAAAATCTTTATTTTCGTTTTCTAATCCTGAAATAAATTTTTAAAAACTGTCTGTACATACACAAGAAATAAATGACGTCCCAATAGCAATGTTAATTATAGTCCTATAATTACATTTGCTCTAAAACAGAGTTTAATACAATAAATCCTCACAACTGTAAAAAGTTCCACGGATCGTAATAAGTAATGAAGAATTGACACATTTCCTTTCCTGTCAGTGCTTTTATTTAATCTTCTGGCATGTAAAATCCATAGCCATAAACACCACTAAGATAAGCATGGAAACACTTGCATGAAGTGTGTGTTACTTCTTCATATTAATTTTTATATTTTATTTGTCATAATTTATAATAAAATTAAATAAAAATAAATGTGTATAAAAGTATAGTCGAAATATTAACAGAAATACGAAGATAAAACATTATGTCATGACTGTGTTCTTTGACGTTAAATTATGTTTTGAATGCTTTTGAAGGTAATATCAGAACAAATGATTCATGTCATTATCTGTTCATATACTCAAAAATCTGAAGCAATTTTTACAAATTCTATGCGGGAAGAAAATAGTAGAATTACTTTGTCAAAAGCAAAAATATAGTTGCAAACCAAGTTCAACGCGTCATCTTCATCTTGGGTAGTGAGACCGGTTAGAAGGACAAAAACAGGCCCCGATGATTTCACAATCATTCCTTATTTAAATAAATCTAAATCTGACAACATTTTGCAGTATTTTATAGTACGTTAGAATATAAATGTAATAATCTTAACGAGACATCTTTGTTCACAAATATATTACTAACACAATTATTTACATTTAATATTGAGAGACTAAGATAAGCGAAATGTTAATATGAAAATGATTATCAAACTGATCCAGGCCCCGGTTTTCACTCCCTAACTAAGATTTTCCTTTTCCTGAATGTAGTTTACCACGATTTTAGTAAACGATAGTTTGTAAATGTTGATCGATCGGAGAGTATTTACTGTGGTATTTACCCTCATTTACAATATACATACTTACGTGAATGTAGTTTACCACGATTTTAGTAAATGATAGTTTGTAAATGTTGGTCGGTCGGACAGTAATTGCTGTGGTATTTACCCTCATTTACAATATACATACTTATACATACTTACGTGAATGTAGTTTACCACGATTTTAGTAAACGATAGTTTGTGAATGTTGATCGATCGGAGAGTATTTACTGTGGTATTTACCCTCATTTACAATATACATACTTACGTGAATAAAGTTTACCACGATTTTATTAAACGATAGTTTTGTAAATGTGTGTTGGTCGGACAGTATCTACTTACGTGAATATAATTTATCAACAGTTTGGAAAACGATAGTTTTTAAATCTTAGGATAATTCAATTAATCTGTAATATCTGATTAAAACGTAATCGTACAATATATGTTTTGTATATATTTATTATTATTATTATTATTATTATTATTATTATTATTATTATTATTTTGTTTTGGTTAAAGGTATTTTTCTGCTATTACTTTTTTTGTAACGTCGGTTAGTTAGTTATATCTATACCATACCAAATTTTGATATTTTATGTAATGTTCCTTTGTATATACCCCATAAGCTGGGATGTTACCATTTACATTTACAGACATTCGTCGTAAATTATCTTATTTACTATCTTTTATTACATCTTTTTCTTTCTTTTCTTTCTCTTTACTTTCATTAATTTTCTTGTATGTATTTAAAATGTGTTCTTTTGGTTTGAAAATTACAATACGTACATTATGGCGTTATCTGACTCTTTTTGACACATTCAGGTTCGTTTGTTTTCTAAATACTATACCAATATAATATGGCTTTAAGAATTTTATCTTTGAACTGCCAAGGTCTAGGGGATAATTTCAAGAGAAAAGACGTTTTTAAATTTGGCAACACTTGACTACAATATATATTGCTTACAGGACACGCATTTTACTTCTGAAAATCAAGCATCTGTTGAAAGGGAATGGGGGTTCTCTTGTATTTTCAATTCCTATAGGTCAAATGCTAGGGGAGTGGCTGTATTTTTCAAAAATAATTTTGAATTTAAGCTACTTAAATCAAATTGTGACAATGATAATCTAATTTTACTCGAACTTCTGGTTGATGAAAGGAAAATAACACTCGTAAACCTCTATGGACCAAATAAAGATACTCCCGCCTTTTATAAAATGGTTTTGATAAAATTGCTGAATTCGAAAATACCGACTTTATAATCTGTGGCGATTTCAATCTTTGCTTAAATCCCGACCTAGATTCATTTAATTACATCAATATTAACAATCCAAATGCAAGACAGCTTGTGCTAGATTTCATTCAAGAAAATAATTGTATAGATGCTTTTCGAGAAAATAACCCAGATTTAAAACGTTAACTTGGAGGAAGAAAAATCCAGTGAAACAAGCTAGATTAGATATGTTTATTCTAAGTGAAACTTATTCAACTAACAATTATACAACATTTATAAAACCTGGATATCGAACGGATCATTCTATAGTACAACTGCAAATAACATTTAATGGCTACAAAAAGGGAAGGGGGCTGTGGAAATTTAATAACTCCCTGTTACATGATAAACAATATATAGAAACAATTCAAATTCTTATCTCAGAAATAAAAAGACAATATGCACTTCCAGTTTATAATATAGACAATATTCTTAATATTTCAAACGAATCTATAGCCTTTTCGATTAATGATCAATTATTCTTAGAAACTTTATTAATGGAAATAAGGGCAAAACCATCTCATATGCTAGTTTTAAAAAGAAGCAAAATGAAAAAACGGAAAGAATTTTGATAAGTGAAATAAAACAACTCGAAGATCAATTAAATGAAAATAATTTCAACAAGTTAGAGGAAAAAAAGGAAGTGTTACAAAATCTTAGAAAAGACAAAATTAAAAGTTCTTTGGTTAGAACGAGGCTTAAATGGATAATGGAGGGGGAAAAACCAACAAAGTATTTTTGCAGTCTAGAAACTAAAAATTTTCAAAATAAAATAATACCTAGAATAGAGAAAGAAAATGGAAACATTATAACAGATCAAAAAGACATCTTACAGGAAATAGAATATTTTTATAAAAACCTTTATTCGGAAAACTCAAACATAATAGACGTAGATTTAAATAATTATATTGGATCGTGTAATTTTAAAAAATTGAATAAAGTTGAATCTGATCATTTGGAAGGGGTTATAAGTAATAGGGAAGCTTTTGAAACGTTGAAAAAAATGAAAAATGACAAAAGTCCTGGGTCAGATGGGTTTACTGTAGAATTCTTTAAAATGTTTTGGAAAGATATTGGGGATTTTGTAGTAAGGTCTCTAAATTATGGTTATGAAAATGGGAAACTCTCAGTAACTCAGCGGGAAGGGATAATAACTTGTATACCAAAAGAGGGAAAACCAAAACATCTTTTAAAAAATTGGAGGCCAATTACACTCTTAAATACAGTTTATAAAATAGGGTCTGGAGTAATAGCAAATAGAATAAAACCGTTATTGGAAAACATTATTGGCATAGAACAAACTGGTTTCATTTCTGGGAGGTATATTGGGGAAAACACAAGGCTTATATATGATATAATGCAATATACGGAAGATAAAAATATTCCCGGTCAACTCCTATTAGTAGATTTCGAAAAAGCTTTTGATTCAATAAGTTGGTCATTTTTACATAAAGTCTTAAACCTATTTAATTTTGGTTTGTCTATACATAAATGGATTAACACATTTTATAAAGACATAAAGTCTGCAGTAACGCAGGGTGGACATTTAACTGCCTTTTTTGACATAAAAAGAGGTTGTAGGCAGGGGACCCATTATCACCTTATCTTTTTCTATTATGCGTTGAAATTCTAGCTATAAAAATTCGAAACAACAAAGATATAAATGGAATTAAAACTAATAATAAAGAAGTTAAAATATCGTTATTTGCTGATGACACAAGTCTTATTTTGATGGCTCAGAACAATCTCTAAGACAAGCGCTTAACGAATTAAATCTTTTTGCGAAAATTTCGGGTCTTAAAATTAATTTAGAAAAAACACAGATAATTTGGATAGGTAGTAAGATATATAGTGATGTTAAATTATGTAGAGAATTTAATCTGCATTGGGGGATACTAGGTTCACGTTACTTGGGATGATATTTGATGTTGACTTGCAAAAAATGCCTCATATAAACTTTGTTAAAAAGTGAATAATATCAAATCACAGATAAATTTTTGGAAAAAACAAAAACTTACACCTATTGGGAAAATCACAATTATTAAAACTCTGCTCATTGCTCAGTTAAATCACCTATTTATTTCATTGCCAAATCCAAGCCAAAACTTTATTAATGAACTAAATACAATTTTTTATAACTTTATTTGGAATGGGGTTACTCAAAGAATAAAAAAAGATGTTATTGTAAAAGAATATGAAGAAGGTGGTTTAAAAATGATCGATTTGATCCGATATATAAATGCTTTAAAAACAACTTGGATTAAAAAAATATTGCATACAAAGGGTTCCTGGTGTAATATCTTAGAATGTTACATAGATACAGGGAGATTTTTTAGCGTAGGAAATGAATTTATCGTAAAGAATATGAAATACTTTAAAAATGACTTCTGGACAGATGTGTTTAAGGCTTGGATACTATTGACAAACAATATTAAAAAACTAAGAATATTCAAAAACGCAGCTGAAAGTTATCTTTGGTATAATAGTGATATTATTATTGGAAATAGTTGTATTTACATTAAGAAGTGTTATACGAAAAAGGGGTAATATTTATCAATGATCTACTTGATACTGATGGGCAATTTTTAAGCCTGCAAGATTTTATTCGGAAATATAACTACAACATACATTATCTTCACTATACTGGAATAATTGAATCGGTTAAACATATGCTGAGAAAAAACAATGAGTATTGTCTGTCTAAATCTGAAACTCCTTTCATTCCTAACATTCTTAAGATACTATTTAAAAATGAAAAAGGCTCGAGGGACATGTATAAAATCTTGAAGCAAAATATATCTACCTACTTCACGGCAAAAATGGCAAAGCATTTTTGATAATTTAACTGAAAATGATTGGAAACAAATATACAAAATAATTCACCTGACTACTATAAATTCTAAAATACAATGGTTCCAATACAGAATAATCCATAATATAATTGCTACAAACTATTTTTGTTTAAAATAGGTATTAAAACAGAGGCTCTGTGTAGTTTTTGTAAACAGGAAAGTGAAACAGTTATTCATCTCTTTTGGGAATGCGACATAGTACAACAATTTTTAGAAGACTTAGAAAACTATTTTTTATCGAATGGTATTTTGTTAGATCTAACAAAAATGAGTTTAATTTTTGGATATTTCAGATCGTTTAATAGAGTTAAAATTTTATCCTTATGCATGTAAAATATTACATTTATAAAACCCGTTGTACTGGTAAAATACTGTCTCTTGAAAAGTTTAAATATATTTTAAAAGATGTATATTACATCGAAAAAGAAATAGCAATAGGCAAAAATAAGTTAGAAAATTTTCAAAGAGAATGGCAACACATTCACCGTATTGTTATATAGAACAAAAAGAACAATCTTGTATCATAATGTGAAAATCTCTCTCTCTCTCTCTCTCTCTCTCTCTCTCTCTCTCTCTCTACTCTCTCTCTCTCTCTCTCTCTCTCTCTCTCTCTCTCTAAAAACTATTCAATATATATGTTAATCAAAATATTTGTAATGTTGTATTATCGTCTTTTTGTGTTATGTATATATTGAATATGAAATAAAGAAAATAAATATAAAAAAAAAGATTTTCCTTAACCTAAATCTAACAAAATTTCAGATCTTTTTCATTTTGTTAACCTCTAATGAATACAGTGATTTGATGTGTGGTTTTGAAGATCACTACTAGCTTTTAACATTTGTATTTAGTTTTGTTTAAGATATAAAGTAGTGAATCCAAAATGAGATTTTAAGTGAAGGAAAATCTTAGTTAAAGAATAATTGTAAAACTTGGACCAGACCCCGGTTTCGCAATCAATCCTTAGCTAAGATTTCTTTCAACTTAATTTAGCATATTTTGACCATCTTTTTCAGAACCACAATTGAACACTTTTGACAAAAACTGAATACAAATGTTAAAAGCTTGAAATGATCTTAAATATGACACCTTAAATAACTCAATATCTCCAATTATTACAGTATCAAATTTGCCAGATTTAACTTAAGGAAAATCTTAGTTAAGGAATAATTGTAAAACTTGTACCAGAACTTACAGAATGTTTCCTCGGCGATTTAAAATCTTAGTTAAGAAATGGTTGTAAAACTTGTAACTGGACTTACAGAATGTTTCCTCGGCGATGTAATATAAAACCGTAGCGTTGATCCAGTACATGTTAAACTTGGAGTATCTAGGTATAAACGATCGCTTTCTTCTGTGGGATTTTCTCAGTTCAATCTCTGATGAAATTTGGTAAGCCTCTGCAATTGCTCGAGGTGTCTGTTCTGGTCTCAATCCCAAAGGCTGTGTAATATTAATTGATCAATTAATAATAATAGGTGGACATGGCCGAATACCGGTCCTGACACTAACTTTCGAAGTCAATGATCATGGATTCGAGCCTCACTCAGGACTTGAAAATTTTTCTGAGATGATTTCCATCTCCTGAACAAACTAGAGCGCGTTACTAGAATAGTGTTTTGTGTGAAGCTCAAAATCGAGGTCCCGTGTCTCCGAGGTAAATACACGTCTGTACAGAAGTAGGCCACCTGTGGCCGCTATAGAGGACGCTTACAATCAAAACACAATAAATTCGATGAGAACTACGATATATTGATTGCCCCCAAAAACAACCATACTCACCCATGTCCAAATCGTGTTCTGTTAGGACCAAATTTGCATTATCTCGACCGAATCGCAAAGAAGCGATTGGGCGAACACATAATGGCGACGGAGCGAAGATACGATGGCAAATGTGCGAGTTTGCGAAAGAGCGAAGAAGTTATGAAGACGAAAGAGGAATAGTTCTTTCGCTTCTTTGCCATCGCATCTTTGCTGCTTTGTGTTATCACAACTTATACCAGTTACATCGCTCTTTCACCATCGTATCTTTGCTCCTTTGTGTTATCACAACTTATACCAGTAACATCGCTCTTTCACCATCGTATCTTTGCTCCTTTGTGTTATCACAACTTATACCAGTAACATCGCTCTTTCACCATCGTATCTTTGCTCCTTTGTGTTATCACAACTTATACCAGTAACATCGCTCTTTCACCATCGTATCTTTGCTCCTTTGTGTTATCACAACTTATACCAGTAACATCGCTCTTTCACCATCGTATCTTTGCTCCTTTGTGTTATCACAACTTATACCAGTAACATCGCTCTTTCACCATCGTATCTTTGCTCCTTTGTGTTATCACAACTTATACCAGTAACATCGCTCTTTCACCATCGTATCTTTGCTCCTTTGTGTTATCACAACTTATACAGTAACATCGCTCTTTCACCATCGTATCTTTGCTCCTTTGTGTTATCACAACTTATACCAGTAACATCGCTCTTTCACCATCGCATCTTTGCTCCTTTGTGTTATCACAACTTATACCAGTAACATCGCTCTTTCACCATCGCATCTTTGCTCCTTTGTGTTATCACAACTTATACCAGTAACATCGCTCTTTCACCATCGTATCTTTGCTCCTTTGTGTTATCACAACTTATACCAGTAACATCGCTCTTTCACCATCGTATCTTTGCTCCTTTGTGTTATCACAACTTATACCAGTAACATCGCTCTTTCACCATCGTATCTTTGCTCCTTTGTGTTATCACAACTTATACCAGTAACATCGCTCTTTCACCATCGTATCTTTGCTCCTTTGTGTTATCACAACTTATACCAGTAACATCGCTCTTTCACCATCGTATCTTTGCTCCTTTGTGTTATCACAACTTATACCAGTAACATCGCTCTTTCACCATCGTATCTTTGCTCCTTTGTGTTATCACAACTTATACCAGTAACATCGCTCTTTCACCATCGTATCTTTGCTCCTTTGTGTTATCACAACTTATACCAGTAACATCACTCTTTCACCATCGCATCTTTGCTCCTTTGTGTTATCACAACTTATACCAGTAACATCACTCTTTCACCATCGTATCTTTGCTCCTTTGTGTTATCACAACTTACACCAGTAACATCGCTCTTTAACTATCGTATCTTTGCTCCTTTGTGTTATCACAACTTATACCAGTAACATCACTCTTTCACCATCGTATCTTTGCTCCTTTGTGTTATCACAACTTATACCAGTAACATCGCTCTTTAACTATCGTATCTTTGCTCCTTTGTGTTATCACAACTTATACCAGTAACATCGCTCTTTCACCATCGTATCTTTGCTCCTTTGTGTTATCACAACTTATACCAGTAACATCACTCTTTCACCATCGTATCTTTGCTCCTTTGTGTTATCACAACTTATACCAGTAACATCGCTCTTTCACCATCGTATCTTTGCTCCTTTGTGTTATCACAACTTATACCAGTAACATCACTCTTTCACCATCGTATCTTTGCTCCTTTGTGTTATCACAACTTATACCAGTAACATCGCTCTTTCACCATCGTATCTTTGCTCCTTTGTGTTATCACAACTTATACCAGTAACATCGCTCTTTCACCATCGTATCTTTGCTCCTTTGTGTTATCACAACTTATACCAGTAACATCGCTCTTTCACCATCGTATCTTTGCTCCTTTGTGTTATCACAACTTATACCAGTAACATCGCTCTTTCACCATCGTATCTTTGCTCCTTTGTGTTATCACAACTTATACCAGTAACATCGCTCTTTAACTATCGTATCTTTGCTCGTTTGTGTTATCACAACTTATACCAGTAACATCGCTCTTACACCATCGTATCTTTGCTCCTTTGTGTTATCACAACTTATACCAGTAACATCACTCTTTCACCATCGTATCTTTGCTCCTTTGTGTTATCACAACTTATACCAGTAACATCGCTCTTTCACCATCGTATCTTTGCTCCTTTGTGTTATCACAACTTATACCAGTAACATCGCTCTTTCACCATCGTATCTTTGCTCCTTTGTGTTATCACAACTTATACCAGTAACATCGCTCTTTCACCATCGTATCTTTGCTCCTTTGTGTTATCACAACTTATACCAGTAACATCGCTCTTTCACCATCGTATCTTTGCTCCTTTGTGTTATCACAACTTATACCAGTAACATCGCTCTTTCACCATCGTATCTTTGCTCCTTTGTGTTATCACAACTTATACCAGTAACATCGCTCTTTCACCATCGTATCTTTGCTCCTTTGTGTTATCACAACTTATACCAGTAACATCGCTCTTTCACCATCGTATCTTTGCTCCTTTGTGTTATCACAACTTATACCAGTAACATCGCTCTTTCACCATCGTATCTTTGCTCCTTTGTGTTATCACAACTTATACCAGTAACATCGCTCTTTCACCATCGTATCTTTGCTCCTTTGTGTTATCACAACTTATACCAGTAACATCACTCTTTCACCATCGCATCTTTGCTCCTTTGTGTTATCACAACTTATACCAGTAACATCACTCTTTCACCATCGTATCTTTGCTCCTTTGTGTTATCACAACTTACACCAGTAACATCGCTCTTTAACTATCGTATCTTTGCTCCTTTGTGTTATCACAACTTATACCAGTAACATCACTCTTTCACCATCGTATCTTTGCTCCTTTGTGTTATCACAACTTATACCAGTAACATCGCTCTTTAAACTATCGTATCTTTGCTCCTTTGTGTTATCACAACTTATACCAGTAACATCGCTCTTTCACCATCGTATCTTTGCTCCTTTGTGTTATCACAACTTATACCAGTAACATCACTCTTTCACCATCGTATCTTTGCTCCTTTGTGTTATCACAACTTATACCAGTAACATCGCTCTTTCACCATCGTATCTTTGCTCCTTTGTGTTATCACAACTTATACCAGTAACATCACTCTTTCACCATCGTATCTTTGCTCCTTTGTGTTATCACAACTTATACCAGTAACATCGCTCTTTCACCATCGTATCTTTGCTCCTTTGTGTTATCACAACTTATACCAGTAACATCGCTCTTTCACCATCGTATCTTTGCTCCTTTGTGTTATCACAACTTATACCAGTAACATCGCTCTTTCACCATCGTATCTTTGCTCCTTTGTGTTATCACAACTTATACCAGTAACATCGCTCTTTCACCATCGTATCTTTGCTCCTTTGTGTTATCACAACTTATACCAGTAACATCGCTCTTTAACTATCGTATCTTTGCTCGTTTGTGTTATCACAACTTATACCAGTAACATCGCTCTTACACCATCGTATCTTTGCTCCTTTGTGTTATCACAACTTATACCAGTAACATCACTCTTTCACCATCGTATCTTTGCTCCTTTGTGTTATCACAACTTATACCAGTAACATCGCTCTTTCACCATCGTATCTTTGCTCCTTTGTGTTATCACAACTTATACCAGTAACATCGCTCTTTCACCATCGTATCTTTGCTCCTTTGTGTTATCACAACTTATACCAGTAACATCGCTCTTTCACCATCGTATCTTTGCTCCTTTGTGTTATCACAACTTATACCAGTAACATCGCTCTTTCACCATCGCATCTTTGCTCCTTTGTGTTTATCACAACTATACCAGTAACATCGCTCTTTCACCATCGTATCTTTGCTCCTTTGTGTTATCACAACTTATACCAGTAACATCGCTCTTTCATCATCGTATCTTTGCTCCTTTGTGTTATTACAACTTATACCAGTAACATCGCTCTTTCACCATCGTATCTTCAGTCGTATTGTATCAGGTTTTTTTATACGTCACTTCTTCGCGTTCAGGTCTAAGATGCGATAATGCAAATTTGGCGCTAACAGAACACCACAACATCGCAATCCCAAGACAAAGTATTTTAAAACTGGCAATTTAACATTCATTCTTTTTAAGAACCAGATGATTTGACTAAATTTTGAAAATCACCTATCTCAGATTTCGATGATATTACATACAATTGATAAGTACATGTAGAAAACCAAAATGAAAACCCCTAACTAAATTTAAATTGTTGATCCCATGGATATAAAGCACCATAGAACACATTTCATGTATTTCAGCCTAATACATGTAGGTACATAACTGATAGCAACAATGCTGCTAGAATATGTTTCAATTTGTGACCTTCTGTATTTTGTTTTCATTTTGGGTACTTTGATTGGTCATTTTTCATCTTATTCTTTCAAAACGTTTAACATGTGAACTTCCACCAAGGACATGAGATAAAGTGCTTCGGAATAGTGAACACCCCCTTGTCTAGCTAGCTACACCCGCCAAGTGTGTAATCGATCGATTGATTAATCGAATGGTAGCATTCAGGTCAAAAAATATTACACGTATATTGGGGCGTCACCAGCTAAAAGTAAGGTTGCAGAAATTATCACATCTTCAGTGCGCTCAGAGCAATGTTCATTAAAAGTTCTTTAGCTTGACATGCCTGCTGTGACACGGGACATCGGGTATTAAGTCTCTTTCGAACTGCCGAGTAAAAAAACCAAGCACTGCTTATTTTTAAGCCATGGTATGACCCGATTGGGTTTCAAACCCACCACGTGTGTATTTGAAATGCAGAATGAAAATCACATGAAACTGTGGGACGTCAGATATATCCAGGAAATTGGATACAGAGATTTATCATTTTTGACCGATTTAATGGATGTATCACAATGGTAGTTATAACTAACTTTACCTTGAAATGTACGCCATTCTGACCAACAATCATGCCGTCAAGTAAGTATTCTACGTTTAAATTATCAATCTATAAAAGAAAATAAAACTATCAAATACAAAACTCAACATATACTACAGTAGAGACGTTGAAAGTTTTCACTGTAATGAGACAAAGCTAGGCTGTCAAAATGCTTATATATGGATAGTTAACGACCGCATAAGCTTCCAAGAGATAGATGTAGATGTTGAGTGCTGAAAAGCTTCTGAGATATAGCTTACTAGATGGTGTACTGATTTTGCACTATGCTTAAGTCTAGTGTTTACATTTTGATAGGCATGTACTTTGCTTTAAACATGGTATCTCAGTAACCTTTTGATATAGTCCATGGGCTAGGTGGACCCACCATGCACCCACCCCAGGATCCTCAGACACCACTTTTTTCAGGTACCTTAAGGTGTCTAAATAAATTGGGACGCTCTTTATCCAAAACGTCATTATTTAAGAGTACTTGAAAGTTTTCAGTACATTTCTCAATTAGGGAACGGGAATGTTTTTATCTATGTTGTCAATCGTATTTCATAGATATAGGTCATATTTGGTCACATTGTAAAGGGAGCATGTAAAGCTTTTTACAAATACAAATTTGGTTGATGTAGCTGCTATTACGGCGTTACCATGACGTCATAAACTCACGTTTTGAGGAAAAACGCAATAAAATCGTGTAAATCCACACTTTATAAAATTATTTCTGTACAGCTTAATACCACACATTAAGACAATGTATGTTTTTCATTTACTTAATGAATTGTGGTTATAATTAATCATTATTCTCATCTTCAGGATAAAGCGCCATTCTATTAGAAAAAATATATTAAAGATGCCTATTTTTTGAAAAATGATCGAAACAGGGTAGGGAAACGTTTTTATCTTTGTTTTCGTTGATAGGTTGTAGATATAGATCATATTTTGTATCATTGTAAAGGGAATAGGTTCAGCTTTTAGAAATACAAAGTTGATTGGAGTAGCTAATACTGTGACGTTACCATGACGTCATAAATTCAATTTTTCAGGAAAAACGCTAAAGAATCATGTTCAATTATACTTTATCAATTTAATTCTATACAACATAAAGATGTATCTTTTGTATTTTTAAAAATCTTTACATGCTCCCTTTACAATGATACCAAATATGACCTATATTAATGAAATACGATTGACAACATAGATAAAACATTCCCCTACTCCTAATTGAGAAATGTACTGGAAACGTTCAAGTACTCTTAAATATTAAAAATTAGATAAAGAGAGTCCCAATTTATTTCTGGGGAACATCCTGAATCCATTACTAGACACCTTAAGGTACCAGCAAAAAGTGGATGGGTGCACGGTGGGTCCACCTAGCCCACGGACTAATAGGTCTGTACTTCAGTACTTCAGTAACCTTGTGATAGGTCTGTAACTTAAAGTAATCATGGTATTTCAGTTTCCATGCATAACGCATTCTGTTTAAACACATAAAAACTTCTGATGGGAATGCTGAATTAAGTGTCAATAAATATCACTGGTTGTTTTTGGCTCTAAGTTTGAGATTCTTTCAGTTATTGTTATTTCCAGCCTTTTAATTTGTATTGAACCAATCAGATGACGTACTTTTGTGTATTAAAGTTTTCCTATTGACAAAATAGAAGACCGTCTTCAACAAAATCGGAAATGGTAATCTATTGTTAAGGTTTTTTTAGAGTCTGTCACACATTTTAAAAACCCTTTTATATATGCAGGTCGAGGTCCTTTAGTTACTACCATTCCAAACATCACCGCCTCTATATGGAATTACGAGGGGAGGTCAAAAAGCTCATAGAACGGGGTATATATTGCCGCAACAAACCATACATTTTCATATTATTATTCAATATAGTCCCCATTTACCCCAATGCACTTAGCCCACTTTTCTTTCAGAGTGTCTATACTTTTGAAATAGAAGTCTTCGGTTTGGTCCTGAAACTATGCCTGTGTGGCAGCCTTAAGTTCATCATCATCAGGAAATCTGATTCCCCGTAAATAGGTTTTCAAATTTCAAATAGGAAATAATCACTGGGTGCCAAATCGGGACTGTAGGGTGGGTGATTAAGTTGTTCGAATTTGCATTCACGAATCGATGATTGTGCAATCCTTGACTTGTGCACAGGAGCATTTTTGTGAAGAAGCAATACCCCTCGGCTCAACTTTCCCCTCCTTTTTAATTTAGTAGCAGCTTCCAGCTGCTTCAATAGATCAGCATAGTAAGCCCCAGTGATAGAGATTCCAGCAGGTTTATAATTGATTAACAGAACATCCTTAGAATCCCAAAACACAGTGACCATGACTTTGCCAGCTGATGGTTGGGTTTTGAATTTCTTTGGTGGGGGTGAGCCAGGGTGCTTCTATTGCATGGACTCTTTTTTGGTTTCTGGGTCCCAATGATAAATCCATGTTTCATCACCAGTTACTAAACGTAAATGGAAGCTCTCCGGGTTATCATTATAAATGCCAAGAAGCTCCCGACTTGACTGGAGTCTTTGGAAGAGATCCTGCACATTAAGGTTTCTGGGGACCCATCTTGCGGATACTTTGGACATCCCAAGATGTTCGTGGATAACCGTGTATACACTTCCATGTAAAATGTCACGCTCCCTAGCTATGTCATCAATCCTAATTCGACGATCATTCATGTTGAGTGTCTCCACAGACGTGACAATTTCTTTTGTGATGGCATCAGCTGGCCGACCTGACCGTGGGTCATCCTTCAGTAAGGTGCGCCCACGTTTAAATTCAGCTGACGATTTTGCCACTGTGGAATAGGCAGGACCACTGTCACCGTACACCTCGGCTATTCGCCGGTGAATTCCTTTGCCATTTAATCCCTCTACTGTGAGGAACTCTATTACTGCCCTAAACTCAACATTTTGATTTTCCATCATTGCTTGGTGGTCACCAACTTTGACTGCTTTTGAGAATTACACAAATATGTTGTGACAAATAAACTTGATATGTTTAAAATGGCAGAATGTTGTGTTGTCTATATAAGTAAAGAAAATGTGTGTTACGCTTTGCTGAATACGCTGTTCTATTATCTTTCTGATTTCCACTTGGGGGGTAAAAAAAGTTCATAGAACGGGGTATAACAAACCATACGTTTTATTATTTTTTTTTCAATATAGTCCCCATTTACCCCAATGCACTTAGCCCACTTTTCTTTCAGATTGTCTATACCTTTGAAATAGAAGTCTTCGGTTTGGTCCTGAAACCATGCCTCTGTGGCAGCCTCAAATATGTTGTGACAAATAAACTTGATATGTTTAAAATAGCAGAATGTTGTGTTGTCTAAATAAGTAAAGAAAATGTGTGTTACGCTTGGCTGAATACACTGTTTTATGAACTTTCTGACTTCCCCTCGTAATAGTAATTATTTAAATAAAGTGCGAAACGATATATTTCCATCAGATCAGCTTATTAGTTTAGAATACTTACCTCTGTCTTATCAATGTCTTCTTTGGTAAACGATGTTCTACGGTGGTTCACCGAGTCTTTAGTCCACGGTCGAACAAGTGAAGACTGCGAGTCAACAGGAAACTGGTCACCATTTTTAGAGAACTTTGATGATATCAATTTATCTAATATAGCTGAAGAAAAACAATCAAAGATGTTGTACATGTATATGGTGAATGAAGATGGCAAGTGTTCCAAGCATGTTCCTGTAAATCGAGGGAGACTTCTAACGTAGAAGAAAAAGCTTTATGGCTTCGAAATACGAGAGTAGTTCAAAATAATCTGTTCTTCATAATCATAAACAAAAATCAAAACGTCTTAATTATGATATTTTAATTCCATTCCTTCAAAATAATCACATTTATAGTTAACGGCTACACACTTTTTAGACGCTGGATCCATTTTCTGATCACATTTGCATATTCATAACCAAGTTAATTATGTTTTAGGATTCCCGGCCTCAAAAATACAGACAGTATTAAACAGATGGTCTTAACCTTGCTTATAAAGCTGCATCTAATGACATGTCAGTTAATAAGGATAGTAGGCAATATGGGGTACCGGAGTCCACTTTAAGGGACCGCACTCGTAGCAATGTGTCTTTAAATGTTAATCCAGGTCCACATTGTCTTTCATATTGATTTAAAATAACTTGCATTTATATTTTATTTATTATTTCAAAGTTGGTTACATGTTTTGAAGTTGGTTAATAAGCGTTTTGAATGTTGTATTGCCGCTATATATATATATTGTTCCGAATTTGCTTACGAGAATTTAGGCACGATTTAAAAATTATTAGAAGCTTCGTTATTTCTCTTATTTCATGGAAAGTTATCAATTATACATTAAATTATCAACGTATCAACTCTATACGGATAATAAATATGACATTAACATTAATTTCAACTGAAATAATTATATACATGTGTCACAGATATTCAATTTTACCGCGCAAATAGGATTGCCTTCCTTTTATACACAAACTCACATGACATTGTTTGGATCATTGGATGTACAAGATGAAGTGACCATCGGTAGACGCAGTCTCTGTATATTTTGTGTAAAACAAATTTTTATCTGAAGGTAAGCATTGTGTTTGTTTTTTAGTAACTTTATCGTTAGTACCGCCAAAGTAGGAGGGACCAGGCTATATAGTGGGGCGTTATTCAAGCGCTTATTTCTTCAGTAAAACGCAAGTAAAATACATTAATGGAAATCATTGACATATTTTAGTTACCCTTTCCCGGTAGTTGCTGTTTCAGATCCTCATTCTGTGGCCGTACTTCTCTTATGATGAATAGAAAAATGCTGAAAACAATCACCAACATTTTGTTTAAAGTATGTTCAAACTTTTGTGGACATAGTTCAATACATGTATAAAGAACGGGCACTGACTATACTCAGTGTTTTGAGTAACGTCTGGTGATAAGTAATTGTTAATGCCGTTGTTCAATGAGACGACACTTATTGATGGAATTACTGAACATCTGATTTAATTTCTTTATTGTTCTGCCCGTAAGGGTTTCTTTACTGTCCTGTAAATGTTATAAGTTTAATGGAAAACAAACATATACTAGGTCCATGTCCGGTGTGAGTGTTTTTCTTTTATATTGCCTTGGCTTATGGAGGCCCTACAAAGTTTTATGGTCGCTATCACGGTTTTGTTGATAAGTTTCTAGAACTGAAAATTACCTGAAAATTATCTGAAATTACCCTGGATATATTTGACTTCCTAAGTGTGTGTGTGTGTGTGTGTGTGTGGTGTGTGTGTGTGTGTGTGTGTGTGTGTGTAAAGCTTGAAATGTTTTTTAAAATACGATACAAGACTTATTGTTTGAAATAGTTTTAATTTTTACTTGCTTTTGGGGTCTTTTTGGTTCTGATTTAGACATTGACATCGACTGGTAGGTTTAAGATTGTGATTTAGATATTGACTTTTGGACAAGGATGGTATGGTATGTTTGTGTTTGACTTTGGCAAGGATTGGTATGGTATGTTTGTGTTTGACTTTTGGACAAGGATTGGTAGTATGTTTGTGTTTGACTTTTGGACAAGGATTGGTATGGTATGTTTGTGTTTGACTTCTGGACAAGGATTGGTATGGTATGTTTGTGTTTGACTTTTGGACAAGGATTGGTATGGTATGTTTGTGTTTGACTTTGGACAAGGATTGGTATGGTATGTTTGTGTTTGACTTCTGGACAAGGATTGGTATGGTATGTTTGTGTTTGACTTCTGGGCAAGGATTGGTATGGTATGTTTGTGTTTGACTATTGGACAAGGATTGGTATGGTATGTTTGTGTTTGACTTTTGGACAAGGATTGGTATGGTATGTTTGTGTTTGACTTTGGACAAGGATTGGTATGGTATGTTTGTGTTTGACTTCTGGACAAGGATTGGTATGGTATGTTTGTGTTTGACTTCTGGACAAGGATTGGTATGGTATGTTTGTGTTTGACTTTTGGACAAGGATTGGTATGGTATGTTTGTGTTTGACTTCTGGACAAGGATTGGTATGGTATGTTTGTGTTTGACTTTTGGACAAGGATTGGTATGGTATGTTTGTGTTTGACTTTTGGACAAGGATTGGTATGGTATGTTTGTGTTTGACTTTTGGACAAGGATTGGTATGGTATGTTTGTGTTTGACTTTTGGACAAGGATTGGTATGGTATGTTTGTGTTGACTTTTGGACAAGGATTGGTATGGTATGTTTGTGTTTGACTTTTGGGCAAGGATTGGTATGGTATGTTTGTGTTTGACTTTTGGACAAGGATTGGTATGGTATGTTTGTGTTTGACTTTTGGACAAGGATTGGTATGGTATGTTTGTGTTTGACTTTTGGACAAGGATTGGTATGGTATGTTTGTGTTTGACTTTTGGACAAGGATTGGTATGGTATGTTTGTGTTTGACTTTTGGACAAGGATTGGTATGGTATGTTTGTGTTTGACTTTTGGACAAGGATTGGTATGGTATGTTTGTGTTTGACTTTTGAGCAAGGATTGGTATGGTATGTTTGTGTTTGACTATTGGACAAGGATTGGTATGGTATGTTTGTGTTTGACTATTGGACAAGGATTGGTATGGTATGTTTGTGTTTGACTTCTGGACAAGGATTGGTATGGTATGTTTGTGTTTGACTATTGGACAAGGATTCGTATGGTATGTTTGTGTTTGACTTCTGGACAAGGATTGGTTGGTATGGTATGTTTGTGTTTGACTTTTGGACAAGGATTGGTATGGTATGTTTGTGTTTGACTTTTGGCAAGGATTGTATGGTATGTTTGTGTTTGACTTTTGGACAAGGATTGGTATGGTATGTTTGTGTTTGACTTTTGGACAAGGATTGGTATGGTATGTTTGTGTTTGACTTTTGGACAAGGATTGGTATGGTATGTTTGTGTTTGACTTTTGGACAAGGATTGGTATGGTATGTTTGTGTTTGACTATTGGACAAGGATTGGTATGGTATGTTTGTGTTTGACTTCTGGACAAGGATTGGTATGGTATGTTTGTGTTTGACTATTGGACAAGGATTGGTATGGTATGTTTGTGTTTGACTTCTGGACAAGGATTGGTTGGTATGGTATGTTTGTGTTTGACTTTTGGACAAGGATTGGTATGGTATGTTTGTGTTTGACTATTGGACAAGGATTGGTATGGTATGTTTGTGTTTGACTATTGGACAAGGATTGGTATGGTATGTTTGTGTTTGACTATTGGACAAGGATTCGTATGGTATGTTTGTGTTTGACTATTGGACAAGGATTGGTATGGTATGTTTGTGTTTGACTATTGGACAAGGATTGGTATGGTATGTTTGTGTTTGACTTCTGGACAAGGATTGGTATGGTATGTTTGTGTTTGACTATTGGACAAGGATTGGTATGGTATGTTTGTGTTTGACTTCTGGACAAGGATTGGTATGGTATGTTTGTGTTTGACTTCTGGACAAGGATTGGTATGGTATGTTTGTGTTTGACTTCTGGACAAGGATTGGTATGGTATGTTTGTGTTTGACTTCTGGACAAGGATTGGTATGGTATGTTTGTGTTTGACTTCTGGACAAGGATTGGTATGGTATGTTTGTGTTTGACTTCTGGACAAGGATTGGTATGGTATGTTTGTGTTTGACTTCTGGACAAGGATTGGTATGGTATGTTTGTGTTTGACTGGACAAGGATTGGTATGGTATGTTGTTGTTTGACTTCTGGGATTGGTATGGTATGTTTGTGTTTGACTTCTGGGATTGGTATGGTAGTTTGTGTTTGACTTCTGGGATTGGTATGGTATGTTTGTGTTTGACTTCTGGGATTGGTATGGTATGTTTGTGTTTGACTTCTGGGATTGGTATGGTATGTTTGTGTTTGACTTCTGGGATTGGTATGGTATGTTTGTGTTTGACTTTTGGGATTGGTATGGTATGTTTGTGGTTGACTTCTGGGATTGGTATGGTATGTTTGTGGTTGACTTCTGGGATTGGTATGGTATGTTTGTGGTTGACTTCTGGGATTTGTATGGTATGTTTGTGTTTGACTTCTGGACAAGGATTTGTATGGTATGTTTGTGTTTGACTTCTGGACAAGGATTGGTATGGTATGTTTGTGGTTGACTTCTGGGATTTGTATGGTATGTTTGTGGTTGACTTCTGGGATTTGTATGGTATGTTTGTGTTTGACTTCTGGACAAGGATTTGTATGGTATGTTTGTGTTTGACTTCTGGACAAGGATTTGTATGGTATGTTTGTGTTTGACTTCTGGACAAGGATTGGTATGGTATGTTTGTGGTTGACTTCTGGGATTGGTATGGTATGTTTGTGGTTGACTTCTGGGATTTGTATGGTATGTTTGTGTTTGACTTCTGGACAAGGATTGGTATGGTATGTTTGTGTTTGACTTCTGGACAAGGATTTGTATGGTATGTTTGTGTTTGACTTTTGGGCAAGGATTGGTATGGTATGTTTGTGTTTGACTTCTGGACAAGGATTGGTATGGTATGTTTGTGTTTGACTTCTGGACAAGGATTGGTATGGTATGTTTGTGTTTGACTTCTGGACAAGGATTGGTATGGTATGTTTGTGTTTGACTTCTGGACAAGGATTGGTATGGTATGTTTGTGTTATTCTTCTGGGATTGTGATTGTTATTTTAAGTTCCCATCCGTAAGAACCCAAGACATCACACTTACGGAGCAAGCACTCTACCAACTGAGCTACCGCAGTGGTTTATTCATTAGAGAAAATCACTAAATTGTAATAAATATAAGTACTAGCATCAGCTTTCCATGTCATTTTTTTTCTTTGTGTATCTATATATTTTTTCCTCTTGGGGGGGGATACATTGTTGTTTGTTGTCGACTAGGTGTATATTCCAAGCGCGGACATGTTAATTTGCTTATTTCAATATATCTTAGCTTTGAATAGTTTACTCGTACTATAGGTCGCGCACGATAACTTGGCACATCCGGGGTTTTTCAGTTTGTAAATAAACATTGCAGCTCGTTCAATAAATGTTATGTTTTGGCCCATAGTGTATAACGGGGACAAGTGTTGAGAGTTCTATCCTGCTATTATACATTTTTTTTACAAAAAAGTTTGATTAAGCCCATTAATAATAGTAATTTTAATAACAATAATGTCATTAATAATAATATCGTCAATATATTGTCGTGTGCTATTTTGACTCTATATTTATTTAATAAAAGTCAAAATAGAAAATAATAATAATAATTTCTTATTATTTGCTGTATCAAATAATAAATTCTTCACCATGAAATGTATGCTGAATATATTTAAAACAAGTTACTGAATGGCTTTGCGAAAAATTTTAATTCAAAACTATTTATTTATTAATCTTATGTACTTAGTCTTATTCTGTTTTTGTTTTTATTTTGTGTCTGGAATTTATAATTGTGCAGCTCCATGCAAGTTGGTAACAGTAAAAATTTCGTCAGCTGTATCAGTCGTATCTTCTTCTGAAATGGTTGATTCTTCGTCGGCCGTCACTGTAGATGTTTCTTCTTCCTCATCCTCTTCTTCTTCTGTTGTTGTGTCTGTGTTTATTACAAATTTCTCTATTTCTTCATCGACTGCGATGTCATTTTTCCAGTAATCGGTTTCTATTTTCTTTACGTGTTCAACACACCTTTTCCATTTTTCTGTCGATATGTCTTTCAATTGTTTTTCTGCAAGTTGTTGCACGTCCGAAAGTTTAAATTTTAAATTTTGTGAAGCAACATATGATTTTAGATCAGCCCAAATTAATTCTATAGGATTTAAGTCTGCATGATAAGGTGGTAATCTTAAAATTTTATGTCCATGTTCTCTTAATATATAATCAATTCTGTAGGAAGGTGGAATAATTTGTTGTTTGCATATTGTAAGTAACTGAGCACGAACCATGTCTTCTGTAAATTTAATGTTGTGTTTTGTGAGCCATTCATGAATGTCTTTTTTCTTCCACGATGTTGTTGGTTTTTTGTCTTCTTGGACGTTATGATAAGATGCATTATCGACTACCAAGACGGAATTTGGTTCAAGGTTTGGAATTAATTTTTCGCGAAGCCATTTAGTGAAATTCTCAGCATTCATTTCATGGTGATAATCACCTGTTGATGACTTGGCTTTATATATAAGGCTTGCATTAGGAACAAAACCCTTTTCTGAACCAGCATCAACAACAATCAGACGGTCACCTGCTCCGATTGGAACACTTAAACCGTTCCCATCCAGCTGCCAACACTTGGGTACAGTGTGTGAAGAGTTTATATACGTTTCATCCATATAAATAATGTTGTGTCCAGTTTCTCTAAGTTTTTTAATTTCGCGAAGGTAATTTATTCTTTTTGATACGATATCTGGTTTTTCCATAAGGATTTTTCTATTTGTGCTGCATTTTTTCCAGTTAAACCCCATTTCTTTAAGCAATTTTCTGAGAATTGTTTTACCCCCCTTAAAGTCAATTTTGTTAATTATTTCCGAATGAATAGCATTTATAGTTGGAAGAACGCGTTTATTTAAATACATATTAATTATTGTTCTTCTAATTACGCAGATATCAAAATCATCAATAAAAATTTATCTGATCTCTGTTTTCTATCAGCCTGTTTGGTTTCTATTCCGAACGATTTTAATCTTGATAATGTTCTCCTCGGCACACCCGTCATTGCACTTGCTCTCTCCAAGGGACAGCTGATGGGAAATATGAGACATTTTTGTTTTGCCTCATCAAAGCAATGTTTTACAACATTGATGGCAATTTGTTTTGCCTGTGAATTTTATACAATCTTTTTATTTTCAGACATCTTCTCGGTTATGAAAATCAGACGTGTTGCCTCGTTTTCGCCTTATACCTATTATACTATATTCTCACATTTTTACGAGGGCGTGACATTCAACTCGTTCGCATGTTCTAATTAATGGTCCAATTAACTTAATAATTAACATCTCGTCCCTTTTAACTCTCAGATCCACCCAACGCCATGATATGTTGGAATTCATATCCTATTGTATTATATTATTAATTAGAACAAACACCTGCTGTAATCTCTTGCATCACAAATTGGAAACTGGTACATTTGATTCACTTTAATTTTGAATCTATTAATAAAAATTATAAATGAATGCATTAATATGAGTTGTGTTGTTGGACATAAAATATTTCACTTGTAAGGAGGAATTGTATTTTTATATTTCGCACAGCGTCATGTGGAGCATTTTGAATTTTAACAGAGAAAAATATTAAATTTAAAATTATGCACATGACAACAATATTAACTGTCTATTCCCAGATATGAATAAATAAAATAAATAAATTAAAAAACAATAAATAAATGAATAAACACAGTATAAAATTTATTGATGTTGGCATCCTTTTCCATTAATATAGGTTTACAGTTTGATTTTTTCGTATGACGCGGCGGTGATACGGATTAATAATAGTGATTAGTCCCAAATAGTGCTAATATTTTGATTTCTGTATGAAACGAGACGTTAAAATTTTGCCCTGTGCTAATTTTAAATGTTATGTAGTTCTGGTAGAAATAATTTCCACAAGAATTTTAAAATTTAGGTTGTTCATACATTTACAAGATAGAAATTATTAATTATTAGCCTGATAGCACATTTAAATAATTAGTATAGATTCATTTATTTCTTTTACTTTTTAATTGAAAAGTTTTTATAATAAAATTTAAAAACAAAATTACATAAAATTAAAAAATATATATGTATGGACCCGGTATTGTTCGAACTCACTTGTGACAAAATTATATAGCTGTCCACTAACTGTAAGATATGTTACATACCACTGAGCCAAGGACGACAGTAACCTATCCTATCAAATTAAAGGTGTTAAGGACAAATACCTTGTTATATCTTCAGACAATTCGTTCCACAGTTATGTGGAACTTCACAAAAATTATGCAGAAATGAAATAATTTCATGTGAATATTTAAAACTTTTCAAATAAAGAACATAAATGAAAATGTCCAAAATAAGTGGAATATGATAAATATTTATATTTCAACAAAAATATGTATGAAGGTGCAGCATGGACATTGGCGAGTTGTTCAATGTGCGTGTTTCATGAGTCCGAGTTACAATGTTTATTTACAAAATGAATAAGCCCGGATGTGCCAAGTTATCGTGCGCGACCTATAGGTAATACTAGTATCATACAGTGTACGCGAAAGAAGAAAAATACACAAATCAGTACAAGCATATAGACTAATATATGGATGTTCAAATCATAATCCTAATAGCAAAGTAATACTTTAAAACTGGCAAAACGTTTTAACTTTTAGATTAATGTTTTAACCAAGTAAGTGAGACAGGGTAATCCGGTCGGTTAACCATCTCCTGTATTTAATTCATGTAAATCTGGACCCCAAATAGGATAACTGTTACATTTTGCAACGACTGACAATAAGATATTGAAGAACACTGGTTCAAATGACAACGTTGTCTCATGTAACAAAGACCCATTTATCACACAGTTGTTTCTCATTATGAGTTTGATAAAAAAATAAATAAAAAAAAAATAATAAAGTAAAATAAAAAATAAGAAAGAAACAAATCTTAAGTAAATTAGCGTTAAACCAATTGACGGATCGCCGGCCACGCCCACTTTGTTCCGACAAAGGGTCGACATGCTTGAATTGCAAGCAAAAAGAATGAAAACTCGACCTGAATTGCGCCGTTTAATGACGTCACTGACACTAGTACGTCATTAGTTGCCATGACGCTGCTTTGGTACCGTGATGGCGGCCTTTGTCGGAACATTGTGGGCGTGGCCGGCGATACGTCAATTATTCATGAATAAATATTAACAAATTTTATACATTGAATGGAGTTTAATGAAGTACAGTACAGGCTTGTCGCAGGTTTAACACTAAGCTTATATCGAATCAGCAGATCATTCCGGTCACTTATTAGCTATTCTGTATCTGCTGTCTATTCCTCGCAAGCTTCTCGGCCACTACCTATCCTTATCCACACGACAGCCAAGCTTATACGCCTTTTCGTTACCAGTGTTAAGCTTTCGACAGGTTTGTACTGCGTTAAAGGGTTAAGGAACGTTGTTTAAGAGGAACGTTTCCGAGAGGGGCAGTATTAAGCGCCATCTATATCCGTAAATCATACCTACCATTGAATGCTTTCAGTGGCACCTGTAAGTACGCAAGAAAAGACATATAGGTTCGAATCCCAATCGGGTACATCCTTGTAAGAAATTTTCAGTTCAATTGTTTAGGTCGATGGTTTTCTCTGGTACTTTAGTTTCCCCTACAATCCCAAAACTGGCCACCTTGTTATAAGTGAAAGGATTTCTCTGGTCACTCTAGTTTCCCCTACCATCCCAAAACTGACCGCCTTGTTATAAGTGAAAGGATTTTGAATGGAACGTAAAACATTCATTACTCCATCCCACCATCCAACAAACGACCGCAATGGTATTTGTAAGGATTTTGATTGGATGTTAAACATCATTACTCCTCTGCACTTTACTTTTCTGTGATATTTATTCGCTGTCATACTGCAGTGCCTTGTAATTGAGTAAAAAATGAAATTAACGGATAAAATAAAACAATCAACATAAAAACGTTAGATATTTAAATCATTTATCATACAATATGTATTATTTCTCCTGTTACCGATGTTATATTGAAAATGACAATTCATATTTGTAGGACTCGAGATAGACACTAATAATAAAATATAAAGTAAGAATAAAATAAAAATAAAATACAAACTTAAATACTAGTTTACGAGGGTGAGTCAACAAGGAACTAGCCTAATTTATTTCCAGTTAAGATCCACCAATTCTTTTTCGATGTTATTGCCCTTTTGTATGGTACACTTTGACAAACAGTGTACAAGCGTCATCACTACCCTGAACTGAAAAAGCCAGGGTCACTCTTCAGACCGGAAATGGCTTTCATGGATATCAATTTGAATTTTAGGAATAGGAAGAAGTCGCTAGGTGCTAGATCAGGCGAATAGACAGGATATCATATTAATCCATACCCTTTTCGCTCTACAGAATTCATTGCAACTTTACTAGTGTGGACTCTTGCGTTGTCCAGTTGCAACAAAACATCTTTAGAAAGTTGACTTTGGCGTTTTTCGCGGAGTTTTACGTTCCAAAGTACTGTGGTCATCACCTTGGTAGCAAAAAGTTGCGTCAGTTGCGTCTTGGAACTTTTTGGCCTCAGAGACCTTATCCCTGCTCATTGACATCTTTCAGCTTTATTCTCTGGTTCATTATTAACCAAAGTCTGAATTACTGTCGCCAGACACAAAGAAAAATCGTCGTTTTGATAAACATTGGCCAACATCGCCATGCTCAAATTTAGATGAAAAGTTTGCCGGAAATGGGATAGGCTGGTTACTTATTGACTCGCCCTTGTAATATACATTAGTTATATTATCACCATTTAAAAAAGGAGGGGTTCCCATAATTGGAATATAAAGGATCTCTTGTTATTAAAGTCTATATTTTATAAGAAGCTTTATATTTTCATTGTAGTTATCCCCTTGCCATTTTTGTCAAAAGGTTTAATGAACATTTATCGGGAATGATTTACACTCCATATTCAGCATATGATGTGCTTGAGTTTTGACCATAAAAAACTAGTGAAATATGCTCATTAGTAATGCTCTAACCTGCAAGTATTTTTCCTATTTTCAAATTGTTGCTAAATTGCTGTATATTATGAATTAAAAAAGTAATAATAATAAATTATCTTCACATTTTAATTCTTTTACCTCAATGAAGTGTTAATAAGTCTATTGTTCGAATAGTCGACTTGATCAAATACATTACTATTTAGATGCAAATTATGATCTGACCAGCTATTGAGAAAAGGGTGAATTGAAAAACATTTTTGAAGAAAATCGGAATATATTCTAAGTACAGTACATACATATCGAAAGTTTAAAACTAAGCTAACATATAAGTGCAACATCTCGTCTCGACCCCTCGTTGGGATTTTTTGATAGCTGTTATCACTTGGCAACTTTTTAGCTACTAGCTGTCCAAATTTCAGTCACTCGGCAGCCGAGACTGTCGAAGTATCGTTAGATCTATCTTAAACAGGTCTGTACTGTACAGAGGTATTTAAGTAAGGAAGAAATATATGGTAAAAATACACAGGTTATGCCGTCACTAGTTATACATATTTTACTTAAAAATTGACATTCTTTTTTCGTTATCGATGAAAGTATGAATAACGATGGCCAGACCAAATCATAAATGAACGGCTTCGTCGTCATGCAATTTGGACTGGCTATTGTTATTCATACTTGCATCGATAACGGAAAAATATAATGTCATTTCTTAAATGTTAAAATCTATTATAATTTCTAAGTGATTGACTGGTTGATTTATTGATTGATTGCATTAGGATTTTACGTCCCAGTCAAGAATAATTCATTTATATCGAGACTTCACCAGCTACAGATGAAGTGGCAGAAATTTTGACCTTTGCAGTGGGCTCAGGACAATGTGCAGGGTTTTTTTTAACGTGCTACGCCTGCCGTGACACGGGGCATCGATTTGAAAGGTCTCTTCCGAAGGCACCCCATGACTTTCATTTGTAAATATCGAGTGCTTGGCGAAAAAAAGTCACTGCCTATTTTCAAGTCTAGGTCAGATCCGACCGGGGTTCGAAGACACGGCCTCCTACATACAAAGCCAGCACACTACCAACTGAGCTACAGTAATGGTAGTTTACAAGGAATCATTGAGGGTAAATTAATATTGACAACTGTTTAGTTTATGAGTTTTTGTACATCACTGAGTGTAACATAACAATTAGTATGCTTATTTTATTTTCCTCTTATACACTTTGAACAATAGAGTCTCTGATATCCATCAGCGAATTTCTTATTCATAAGACCGTATATGATTGGATTACAACAACTATTAGCGTATCCAATCAGAAGTGTCCCCATATGGAACGCACGCGGGGCAGATTGTGGAGCATAAATAGAAATTAACATGCTAAAACAATATGGCAACCAACATATGACAAAAACAACAACAATCACAGCTAAGGCGGTTGCTAATCGGATTTCATCAGCACGTGCTTTCTGGCGAACTTTTCTGTATTCTTTTTTCTCAGTCAATGTTTTGTGGTTTTCGTCACTTTCATAGGGATAGCTTGTAGCACCGTCCACAATAACTGTAACGTCATCTACTGCTGAATATAAATCATTTGAAGCAGATAACGACATTTCGTTCGATATTCGTTTAGACACGACGAACATTTTGTCGTGATCGTCCGGCGAGGAGAAACAGTTTTTTATTTTTCGTTGGTGTTTTGCTATAGATTCGTCTGGAGTTGTCTTGTTGAAGGAAGAAACACGTTTTTTGCTAGCTCTGACTTTTCTGTAGATTTGAATGTTACAAACCGTCATCACAGAAAATGGTATTCCAAAGCATGTTCCAATCATAAAGAATGCATATGAAGGCGCTTTAGTCCAGTCACAAAAACAGAAGGATTGTATCTGTATAAACGAATATTCGGCCCATCCAAACAGGGGAGGCAATGATAACAGCACTGATATACCAAAACAAGCTGAAACAAAAATAGATAGAATAAATAAATAAATAAATAATAACACAACCAGGGGAGGCAATGATAACAGCACTGATATACCAAAACAAGCTGAAACAAAAATAAATAGAATAAATAAATAAATAAATAATACAACCATGAGAGGCAATGATAACAGCACTGATATACCAAAACAATCTGAAACAAAAATAATAAATAATACAAACAGGGGAGGCAATGATAACAGCATTCATAAACCAATACATGCTGAAACAAAAAGTGTTCGGAACGGAGGTGACAATAGTAACATAATTGATATTCCAAACAAAGCTGCAACAAAATGATTAAGATTCATAAAGATTCATAATAAATAAATAATTATACATAAACGGGGAGACACTGGAAACAACCCTGATATACCAAAACAAGCTGAAAGAAAAACAAGAAGAATCAATGAATAAACAACAAAACAAAGGAGGGAATGAATGGTAATATCACTGATATACAGTGTACCAAATGAGCTGAAACATAACGAAATAGTGATAAAAGGGATGGCACTTTCAACGGCGTTAGAAAAAAACCTAAGAAATTGTGTATCGTGTAATGTGTCACGTCTGTCGTGTTTTGTATTGTACCCTGTTTGTAACGTTTTGTATTGTGTCATGTTTGTCGTGTTTTGTATTGTGCCATGTTTGTCATGTTTTGTATTGTGTCACGTCTGTCGTGTTTTGCATTGTGTCATGTATATATTGTGTCATGTTTTTCGTCTTTTGCATTGTGTCATGTTTGTCATATATATATTGTGTCATGTTTTTCGTGTTTTGTATTGTGTCATGTTTGTCGTGCTTTGTATTGTATGTTTGTCATGTTTTATATTGTGTCATGTTTGTCATGTTTTGTATTATGCCATGTTTTTCATGTTTTGTATTGTGTCGTGTTTCTCATGTTTTGTATTGTGTCATATTTTGTATTGTGTCGTGTTTCTCATGTTTTGTATTGTTTCATCTTTGTCGTGTTATGTATTTTGTCACGTCTGTCATGTTTTGTATTGTGTCATGTTTGTAACGTTTTGTATGGTGTCATATTTGTCGTGTTTTGTATTGTGGCATGTTTTGGCTACATTGCCTACTGTCAACTATTTCACCTGTTACGTTTCTACAATATACATGTATTTGCATTTCGTAGTTTCTCAATCTCAAATTGTAAATGTGACAGTAATTCCTCTCTTTGTAAGGGTTATCGGTGACCGGGTGGTTAAAGACCACAGCGCAGGCCTCTAGATCTTGCCGCCTACATTCAAATCCCTTTTGGGCGAGCCTACCTATATAGTTCGAGGAAGTATGCGTCCAGTTCCCTCGCTTTAGGTCAGTGGTTTTCTCCGGATATTCCGGGTTTCTTCCGGTATTCCAACACTAATCACCTGGATGTAAATGACAGAATCTTGACGCATTTTCTGCTTTCTAATTCACTCTTATTGAAAACCCATCCCGTAAAACCGTTCATTAACGTTAATTAAAAAAAAACAACAAATGTTCAACTTAAGAAGATTTCAATATGCCGTGCCAAAATAAATAATTACAGAAGCGGATAATTAGTGATAACATAAACCAAAGTGTTTTACAGTAAAGACCTGCCGAAAATGTAACATTAACCTAACGTATAGAATTGTAAGCTCAAGTGTCGAGTGACCAAGAATCTGGGGTATAAATAACAGCTTAAGAAAGGTTGCCGAGATATAGCTAACGAGGGGGTTGAAAAGAACTGCCGATTTGTCACTAATTCTTTAGTTAAGTGTTAACATGTAACTTTCGACAGGCCTGTACTTTATTTTTCGTCGACATAATATTATCCATAAAACATAAACGAACTTCCGTATAACATGCGATGTTTTTTGCAATATTTTATCCTTTAACATGAATCAATAGAATATAAATACTAAGTGAAATTGATTATCTGTCCCTTCCTGCTGAGATCTTAATGACCGATTATAGATATAGTACAGACCTGTCCTAAGTTTATAATTAACACTGGGTTAATGTAAAGCATTCAAAGCGTTAGCTGTCGAGGGGTGGGGGCAAGGTATGGATACCTAGCGAACGAAAAAGTGTGAAGACATAGAAAACAACTGCCGAAAGAATATCGATATATAGCTAACGAGGGATCGAGATAAGTTGTCGATTCCGTACTAATTTGTTAACTTGGTGTTAAACATTCGACAGATCTGTACTGTAGTTCACATTGATAAGACATCGATAACGTCATAACAATCAATTACTGCCCTTGATCATTCCTAATTAAAGGTAAAGAATCAATTTCATTTTTATTTTGTAGTTTTTTATCTCTAGAAATGAAAAAACAAAAATAATTTTATATCATTTTTGCTATAAAATCGAATTAATAAGTCAGAAATAAAATCATATCTGTATTTATAAGAATGATTCACGTCAGCGTCCAACGGAATATATCAAAAAAGTTTTCTGTAAAAACGAATTATTGCAGGAATTTACAATGAAAAAATTATATAGCGTTCCGCACAAAAGTTAATGTTTTTCACGTGAAATGCTGGCTGAACAACGAAAAAACGAAATGCAGAAGAAAAAAGTGGTATTTAAACAGTAGTCTAAATGAGATGGTTGCTCTAACAGTTTTATCCGTACATTTATCAGTAACAAATTACGTATTTTATTTTTTTCTGAGGTTATGTGTCATTTTTAATTTTTATAAAACAATGTAATCAAAAGTAATTGTCATGTGCAATTTGAATACATTATTTTATAAAAATTCAAAGTTAGCACATGGCACTCTAAGTGTTAATATTAAAATCTTTAGTATTACAGTAATGCTTACAGAATGCACTTATTCGTTAGCTTAGTGTAAAACTTTCGCCAGGCCTGCACTGTATCCCCAATACTTATTCAGTTCCTAATCGACTTTTCCTTTTCAATATATGACATTTGAATTACATTGTTTTCTAGGTTTTAGTGTCCTATTGACGAACAATACACTAGTGGATTAAAAGATCAGTGATTCAATTATAGAATTTCTTTGATCAACCAATGTCTTATTTGAATTTGTAACACTAAGCTTCTGTAAAATATAACTTGTATTGTAAGTAAATGAAATTCTTAGTTTGTAAAAGATTAAACAACAAAAATATTTTTGGAACTATGGCAACCCTATTGTCTTGGGATCTTCATAACTAGTACTTGTGCACCACATGCCTGTCGAAAGTTTAACACTGAACTAACGAATTAGTACTTAATCGGCAACCATATTTTGCTCCTCGTGAGCTAGCTTGTCAGTTGCTGTTGTTTATTTCTCGGTAGGTTTTCGGTCATGTCGGCCACTCAACTTCGAACTTCGGCAGACTTCGACTCCTCTGCGTTAACCCAGTGTTAAACTTTCGACATGCCTGTAGTGTAGACGTGACATTTTCTCGAGTGACTGGTGTGAAGCTAGCCCGCAATTCTAGCCCGCAATTTTTTAAATATCATCAAGCGGGCAATTCGATTTTATTTAAATACGGTTAATCCTAATATCATTCCATTTATAAATATTTGATATTTAGGGCGACCTGCTATTGCACCCAACTTTTTATAAAGACCACCTGTATATTAAGACCACAGGACCCGTGATTCTAAGTGTGAATACGAAATTACGCATAGGGCGTAAAATGAGTTTCCCCATCTAGGGCTTTTAACCACGGGTAGATCTATCCAATTGCAACATTTGGTGAAAATTTCAAGAACCCTAGAGGGGTAGAACGGGTCTTACGAGAGCTCAGAAGGACAATACCCCCCTTTTGATATGTGATTTCGTACGGACCTGCTACGTTTGAAGAAGCGTACACAGAGAAAATACGTTTACCCATCTAGGCCTTTAAACCACGGGTAGATCTATCCAATTGCAACATTTGGTGAAAATTTCAAGAACCCTAGAGGGGTAGAACGGGTCTTACGAGAGCTCAGAAGGACCATACCCCTTTTTGATATGTTATTTCGTAAGGACCTGCTACGTTTGAAGTAGCGTACACAGAGAAAATGAGTTTCCCCATCTAGGGCTTTTAACCACGGGTAGATCTATCCAATTGCAACATTTGGTGAAAATTTCAAGAACCCTAGAGGGGTAGAACGGGTCTTACGAGAGCTCAGAAGGACCATACCCCCCTTTTGATATGTGATTTCGTACGGACCTGCTACGTTTGAAGAAGCGTACACAGAGAAAATGCGTTTCCCCATCTAGGCCTTTTAACCACGGGTAGATCTATCCAATTGCAACATTTGGTGAAAATTTCAAGAACCCTAGAGGGGTAGAACGGGTCTTACGAGAGCTCAGAAGGACCATACCCCCCTTTTGATATGTGATTTCGTAAGGACCTGCTACGTTTGAAGAAGCGTACACAGAGAAAATGCGTTTCCCCATCTAGGCCTTTTAACCACTGGTAGATCTATCCAATTGCAACATTTGGTGAAAATTTCAAGAACCCTAGAGGGGTAGAACGGGTCTTACGAGAGCTCAGAAGGACCATACCCCCCTTTTGATATGTGATTTCGTAAGGACCTGCTACGTTTGAAGAAGCGTACACAGAGAAAATGCGTTTCCCCATCTAGGCCTTTTAACCACGGGTAGATCTATCCAATTGCAACATTTGGTGAAAATTTCAAGAACCCTAGAGGGGTAGAACGGGTCTTACGAGAGCTCAGAAGGACCATTCCCCCCTTTTGATATGTGATTTCGTAAGGACCTGCTACGTTTGAAGAAGCGTACACAGAGAAAATGCGTTTCCCCATCTAGGCCTTTTAACCTCGGGTAGATCTATCCAATTGCAACATTTGGTGAAAATTTCAAGAACCCTAGAGGGGTAGAACGGGTCTTACGAGAGCTCAGAAGGACCATACCCCCCTTTTGATATGTGATTTCGTAAGGACCTGCTACGTTTGAAGAAGCGTACACAGAGAAAATGCGTTTCCCCATCTAGGCCTTTTAACCTCGGGTAGATCTATCCAATTGCAACATTTGGTGAAAATTTCAAGAACCCTAGAGGGGTAGAACGGGTCTTACGAGAGCTCAGAAGGACCATACCCCCCTTTTGATATGTGATTTCGTAAGGACCTGCTACGTTTGAAGAAGCGTACACAGAGAAAATGCGTTTCCCCATCTAGGCCTTTTAACCTCGGGTAGATCTATCCAATTGCAACATTTGGTGAAAATTTCAAGAACCCTAGAGGGGTAAAACGGGTCTTACGAGAGCTCAGAAGGACCATACCCCCCTTTTGATATGTGATTTCGTAAGGACCTGCTACGTTTGAAGAAGCGTACACAGAGAAAATGCGTTTCCCCATCTAGGCCTTTTAACCACGGGTAGATCTATCCAATTGCAACATTTGGTGAAAATTTCAAGAACCCTAGAGGTTACATTTCAATTTTGAGTTTTTACTTACATTGCTCTTTTACCATTGACCAAGTTTAAAAGCCAAGGTACTGACCTCATTTGAAAATTAATCCTGAAAATGCTAAATCTGGACTATATTTGTTGCAATGGTCTTCATAATCATAATAGAGTTTTATATCTTTATGAGTTATAATTATGAATATATTTGAAGCCGATTTTAATTTAGATTTTAATTTTTGTAATTTTAAATAGACATTTTTGGTCATGTGTAATTCCATGACTAAGATATTGATTTCGTTTGTATAGTATTTATTTATTTATTTATTTATTTATTTTGGAAAAGCCGAGACTTCGAAGCTTTTTGGTAAATTCAAAAGAAGTAAGCTAATGGAATTTAGTCGAGTTTGCAAATAAGCATATGATAGACGCCAGGGTGGATGACGCATTGCAAAAAATGAGGTCAAAGGTCACTGAATGGAAAAAAAATTAATTATATCCTGGACATAATGTGCCCTTATCTTGCAAAAAACATATAACTTTTATTTGCAATAATTTTGAGATAAATAGAACATATTGTATAGTGATGATTGTTTTTAAAACTGCATGACGTTAAATAAACAAAATTTTAAGATAAATATTGCCAAAATCTTGTCCAAATACATGTAGAATAATTAATTTTTGAAACATAAATTTGTGAAGATGTAAGAAAAGATCATATCCACCAAGTTTACTATGCCAGTCTGCAAAACATCATATACATGTATATAGAAATTAATCAAAGTACTGAGAGTACTCTAGGTAGAGATTTAGCTTTTAGCTATATATAAAATATTAATATATGTTATGTTCTGAATGTTACAATAAAACAGAAGTAAAATAAATATTTTCATCAGATAATAATATTACTAAGGACATATGTTTAATCGATATGAATGTGATGTTTTCAATGGCGTTTAAGTAATATTTAGTGCTAGATGCTGTTGATTTTGTGACAATTGGATTACTCTGATTATCAAAATGGACATAGCGAACACTTATACACTTTTTAACGTAGTAATATAAAAAGAAAAATTTGCAATTGAAAACATTTTAATATCCTATGCAAATAAGAATGTAAAACAATAAATGATTCAACAGACAAACAAGACCAGATAAATACATCGGCACCACTGAGTATAAAATCCCGAGATTTGGACGGGAATCACCAGTAGTTTAAAGGCAAAATCCGCTTTTTTATTAAAAAGTATATAGATGATAGGACAAAAACGAGGAATAAATAAATAAGGAACTATTATACCTTCTTTTGATGTTAGTTTCCTTAATGGCTGCCATTCATGTTTAAATAATTTTTGAAATGTGTAGATCATCACTAGGGTTTGGTACTGAAGATCATAAAAAGGTCAAAGGTCAAATGAGTGAATTATATCATGAAATATACATATAAACTTTCTAATACTAGAAAATTCGGCATATTTATGAGTAATTACCTCAAAATAATATAAAACTAAGTTTTAGAAGTATATATATGTATCAAACGAAATCGACCAGAATTTGCACTTGAGGTAGACCAAAGTATAGTGGATGAGTTAAATATTTTATTTTCAGTGTTGATGGCATATATTGTTTAACAATCTTGATGATATTAAATATATATTAGTAATATTTGTTTTTATAATGCTTTGGGATTTTGGTTTAGACATGGATTGGTATGTTTGTTATGATAACTTCATATTTATGATATGATGCAATGCTGAAAGCTATTATTCTTTTTCACTTTTTCTCGATTCTTGGAGGTTTTGACAGTTCTAAAGCAACTTTTTCCTTACTACTTTCCAAAAGAAAATTTATGTTTGAAATTGAAATTGTTGGAATTGTTCATTTTCTTACAGACATAACAATATCATTATGATCATGTACTTGTGTTTTGACAAATATATTAACATTGATAATGATATGTAATGATTCCTTAAACTGTCTCAGTTTTTCAGCACTAGAAATCAGCCAAAATAGGCGCTTAGTAAGACCACTCGTGCATTTTGTATGTACTAATCTGTAAAAATTGGTGTAATGATGTTTTGGTGTTTATCTCAAAATGTGGTTGATAACTTTTCGTGTCAATAACTTTAAGGCAGGAAGATATAACTTGTTCGCCTAAAAAAGAAAACCAAAACATTTTCTACAACATTAGGGCCCTATCTTTTTAAATGTAGACTATAAAATTGCATCAACTGTGTTTGCTAAACGAATTAAAACAGTCCTATATGGTTTCGGTGATTCAATAAATAAATTGTTTTAAAGCATTAAATTGAGTAGATTACTTCTCTGTCTGTTCCGGTTTAAAAGCTATTTTCGATAAAAACAAGTTATTTAGATGGGGTAAACGGGGTTGTGGTGATAAACTTAGAACTGACAGAAAAATAGAATGGAATTGAAAAGGAAATTTCAAACTTTTGGGTATAAAATATAATTTGGGAGATATAGATTTTTACCCAGAAAATTATACAGATTAACTTGAGTCCTTTAAGAAGCTTCTGTTCTGAATGATTTGTCATTCTTAAGTGCCAGATCTTCCAAACGACATAATAAATGAAATAGATTGATGTTCTCTTTCATATGGAACATCAAATTGAATAAAATAAAAACGAGGTGTATTGGTTTTCTGAATTATGATGAAGGTTGTTTAAAGGTATCCCATATCAAGTTCTTTTGTCAAAAGATTTCATGGGTGCAGAAAATCCGCTCTGCCATTTTACCATGGAAATGTCTGCTTCTGGATGATCTCGAAGAGTTCGAGGGTGCTAATGTTTTTAAAGATGGGTTTGCTTCAATCACACCGTTGATTAATAAATTCTGGTGATCGGTGATCACTGCATGGGCCAATTTACAAATAATTACATCACAAACACAAATGACGTAATGTCACAATATCTCTGGTAAAATCCTAACATTAAAACAAATAAAACTTTTGGAAAATGTGGGCAAAAGAAAATATTAATTTTATAAAGGTTTTAACAAATGATGAAGGAAATATTATGTCTTATAATGAGTTTACAGCTAAGTTTGATTTTAATATTAATAATCTAAATTATTACACCTTGATTGATACAATTCCGGAAATCTGGAAAAGTGCAATCCAGCTACAAGAAAATCCGCTTAGAGAAGTCAGAAATAGTTTTATAACTAAATTGAAATAAAGGAAAATAGTTTCCAAAATGTTTTACATATATATCTAAAAGAAATTAGAAATTTTGCACAAAAATAAGAGATTGGATGTGTTGATTAATTATGTTTTCTTGTCACCGATGAAACAAAAAATCAAGATTTCCAGTATAAAATTAAACACAATATTAATTTTATAAGCAGCCGAACAATGAAATGCAAGCTTCTTGAAACTGAACTATGCAGTTTTTGTTGGAAAGTTAAAGAAACTGAACAACATTTATTTTTAGAATGTCAGTATGTAAAAAATATATTAAACATATTTTTCGATCAAGATAAAAATCAAATCCCACGTGATTATAGAAAATGAAGTAAATAATGTTTATTTGGAAAGAAGCACAAAGTAATCATTTTTGGCATTTTTCATTTATGCATTTTAATAATTAAATAGTATATCCATATATGTAGAATGTCCAATACATTTCCCCAATACAATATTGCAATAGAAAAGATGTGTCTCTACAAACAGATCGAAATGTATTCCATATATCAGTATTCCACGACAAGGGCACACAAAATTAGAATAAACTGGTAACATGTTGAGGTAGGCCCATACATTGAAAACATATTTTGAAATTTTAATATGTTGTACATGGGCATTAACCACTCAACATGCCAAAATTTCAAGGTAGGTATTCAGAATCTTAAGAAAATTCTGAAGCGCCATCTGGTGGACATTTTCACGACATAAATGGTCAAAAATAATAAGCTTTAATACATTTTGCCATGCTTAGAATCCAAAAGAGTCTTGCATTTAAATTTAACATTATGTCATAAAGATAATTTGGACTAATTGATTTTACTTCCGGACATGCGGTATTTTTCTACTGCGCCGCCTATCAAGAAAGAACATTAAAATTTCGGAAAACTAAAAGTAACACCCTTTCGTTATTTTGATGTTTTATAAAAAATACGATCGCTGATTTTAACATGTGTTGCGCATGAATATATAAGTTTAGAAAAAATAGAGGGTAGTCAAGCTACTTTTTTCATAAAATTGCATTAAAATCAAAACCAAGATTAGAAACCTTATTCCTTACATAAGAACTCACCATTAATGTCCTAGGATACAATTTTAAACTCAATGTTTTTCGTTTGGTGTTAACAAATAAGCAAAAACAGTGATAATGAGCTATTTGGCTTTGCAAAACAAAACGAATTTGAAATACCATATTATCTGTACCCCTAGCAACCCTTACCAATACCAACGAATTAAATTGGAAAGAAGTCGTATACATTGATGAAGGGTTCTTGATTCTAGGCCGCTGAAATGAAAAGCAAATACAAGAGCATAGTCAAAATTTGACACTGAGAAAAATTATTATGAAGTATGTTTATTGAACAACCGTGCGTTTGCGTCGTACTATTTTTATTTGAATAACCCTTCTCCCAAAAAGTCACATAAAGCAGCGTCCCGCCATAATTCGGTAGGTGCCGAACACCATTTATTCGTGACGTCATAGGTAGAAAGACGTAAAATCGGAGAGTTTGTCCTTACGCACAAAACGACGACGTCACCATGGTATGGATATACCTTAAAAGATTGTGGGATTTATAAGTTGTTATAATAATAGATGTGTGTATAAATTGTTTTTGTTAATGCCTTTTAATTCTGTTCTGTAACATATACAGAGAAATAAAAATATTTAGAGCACTGTATAAGGGTTTTTACACTCGCTAGTGTGTTTTTATTTTTTAATCTCTGAATACGGTGTTTTTATACTCACTGAATAAGGTGTTTGATTTTGATACTCGCTAAATAATGTTTTTTAGTTTTGATACTAACTGAACAAGGTGTCTTATTATAAAACGGAATACAAAAGTAAGTCATCCGGTTTCATTGAAATAACGATATTCTTTATACAATCTGAAATCATTTTAATTATCTTTATTAATTAAACACTAGATATTTAACATTTTTATTACATTTATTCTGATGATCACATTACTAGTAAGTGAAACTCAAGTCAAGCATTAGCTAGAACAAAATGTCGCCTTAGTAATTTAGCTATAAAAATATGTAGTGTAATTAATGTGCGATTACTTTTCGAGTTTGTTCAGTGGAATATGTCATTCAATTATTTATCTTACAAAAACTCGTCTGTAGTTTACGTTACATAATAAACATCATCAGAAACATCAATAGTGATGTACCGTAATTCGTCAGTCAGTTATTTAGTTATTAAAGGTGTACCCAGTAATTCAAACAAGTGCGCGTCTAGTTGTTTGCAGATTTATTTATTTGAAATGTTTTGCAACTTTTACCCAATTGAGATTTAATGTTAAATCTGTTCTTTCTCTGAATTATAATTAGACTCTAATGGTTGTGAAAAAGTGTCATTGAGAAATTAGGATATACGTTAGACAAAAGCATTGTATTCAAGACATCAGTATTCAGTTACATGTACACGTTAACGCTTAATATTGACAGTTCTTTTTAAAATATATGTGATTTTGGCACTTTCAAAGCGGGGTTATATAAACAAAATGTTAAACTACAACCACAATTTCCTTATTTCCGGTACTCATATTGCTTGTTTTATATAAGTATTCGAATGAAATGATCGTTAGAATTACACTTATTTGAACCTTTGACACCAAAATGACTTAACATCGTAACATCTGGATTGGAATCCACTCTAAAACCACTATATGTATCCCAAGCAAAAATTTCAGAATGAATTGTCAGTTATTGACCATTGACAAAAATATCATCAAATGTAAATTTAAGCATAAAAATAGAGTTGTCAGCCAGACTATTACATATTATTGTTTTGCAATGACTGTTTTAAAGATACAGTGCCAAAATGAGAAAATGCATTCGTCACTCGGTTTAGTTTTGAAATATTAATACATTGAGAATTTAACATTACATCACATACTTTTAATTATGTGTTTCCTCATACGGTGTGGCTGAATGATTTAGGGGTAAAAAACAATTATATCTTCTCAATGAATTTATTTGAAATTTGTCATACATCATTAAATAACATAGTTATATATATACATGTATATAGTAACCCACTATAGGTATAGTTCATATGGTGTAATATTGTTGAAAATAATCCTGGAGTCGTTTGTGTACATCCAACACCCAGATTTAACCTATCATTGACGTCATTGTCCTAACATCTTGACAGAATAGACACTTATCAATGAAATTTAAAACATCAGATTTTGCATATAAATTACGGTTTTAGAATTTACTCTCATATTAATTATTTACCAAATAAAAATTTAACTTACAAAATTAATTCCATAAAACCACATTTAAAATAAACGGACAACATTTCTACACTTAAAATTGTTTAAACGTACTTGGAAACGTTAAATTCATATCATTTAAACAGACGATTATGAGTATATGTATCTATCGCTTAAATAAACATGTTTTATATTAGTTGTTTTATTATAATTATGGTTACAGAATAAGTAAATGGTGATGTTGTATTTGCCGTTTAGAACTCATAGTCAACCTAATACATAGAGCACTTTCAGTACTTTGATTAATTCTGTAAACTTTTTATATGTGCCATAATGCGTTTGAAAAGGTACACCTGGTGCATAATTATGCAGTTTCTTCTTACATCGACACTATAATTTTTATTTTATGGTTAAAATAAATAAATATTGTATTTAGTTTTTCAACTTGTTACATTTTGTAATAAATGTTGGAAATATGATTTCCAACATTCCATGTAATTAAAAACAGAAAACTAGTTATCATAGTAATTCCGAGCTCTTGTTAGTCCCGTTCTTCGCCTCTAGGGTTCTTGAAAACCAAATGTTGCAATTGGATGGATCTACCCGTGATTAAAAGCCCTAGATGGGGAAAGTAATTTTCTCTGTGTACGCTACTTCAAACGTAGCAGGTCCTTACGATATCACATATCAAAAGGGGGGTATGGTCCTTCTGAGCTCTCGTAAGACCCGTTCTACCCCTCTAGGGTTCTTGAAATTTTCACCAAATGTTGCAATTGGATAGATCTACCCGTGGTTAAAAGGCCTAGATGGGGAAACGCATTTTCTCTGTGTACGCTTCTTCAAACGTAGCAGGTCCTTACGAAATCACATATCAAAAGGGGGGTATGGTCCTTCTGAGCTCTCGTAAGACCCGTTCTACCCCTCTAGGGTTCTTGAAATTTTCACCAAATGTTGCAATTGGATAGATCTACCGTGGTTAAAAGGCCTAGATGGGGAAACGCATTTTCTCTGTGTACGCTTCTTCAAACGTAGCAGGTCCTTACGAAATCACATATCAAAAGGGTGGTATGGTCCTTCTGAGCTCTCGTAAGACCCGTTCTACCCCTCTAGGGTTCTTGAAATTTTCACCAAATGTTGCAATTGGATAGATCTACCCGTGGTTAAAAGGCCTAGATGGGGAAACGCATTTTCTCTGTGTACGCTTCTTCAAACGTAGCAGGTCCTTACGAAATCACATATCAAAAGGGGGGTATGGTCCTTCTGAGCTCTCGTAGACCCGTTCTACCCCTCTAGGGTTCTTGAAATTTTCACCAAATGTTGCAATTGGATAGATCTACCCGTGGTTAAAAGGCCTAGATGGGGAAACGCATTTTCTCTGTGTACGCTTCTTCAAACGTAGCAGGTCCTTACGAAATCACATATCAAAAGGGGGGTATGGTCCTTCTGAGCTCTCGTAAGACCCGTTCTACCCCTCTAGGGTTCTTGAAATTTTCACCAAATGTTGCAATTGGATAGATCTACTCGTGGTTAAAAGGCCTAGATGGGGAAACGCATTTTCTCTGTGTACGCTTCTTCAAACGTAGCAGGTCCTTACGAAATCACATATCAAAAGGGGGTATGGTCCTTCTGAGCTCTCGTAAGACCCGTTCTACCCCTCTAGGGTTCTTGAAATTTTCACCAAATGTTGCAATTGGATAGATCTACTTGTGGTTAAAAGGCCTAGATGGGGAAACGCATTTTCTCTGTGTACGCTTCTTCAACGTAGCAGGTCCTTACGAAATCACATATCAAAAGGGGGGTATGGTCCTTCTGAGCTCTCGTAAGACCCGTTCTACCCCTCTAGGGTTCTTGAAATTTTCACCAAATGTTGCAATTGGATAGATCTACTCGTGGTTAAAAGGCCTAGATGGGGAAACGCATTTTCTCTGTGTACGCTTCTTCAAACGTAGCAGGTCCTTACGAAATCACATATCAAAAGGGGGGTATGGTCCTTCTGAGCTCTCGTAAGACCCGTTCTACCCCTCTAGGGTTCTTGAAATTTTCACCAAGTGTTGCAATTGGATAGATCTACCCGTGGTTAAAAGGCCTAGGTGGGGAAACGCATTTTCTCTGTGTACGCTTCTTCAAACGTAGCAGGTCCTTACGAAATCACATATCAAAAGGGGGGTATGGTCCTTCTGAGCTCTCGTAAGACCCGTTCTACCCCTCTAGGGTTCTTGAAATTTTCACCAAATGTTGCAATTGGATAGATCTACCCGTGGTTAAAAGGCCTAGATGGGGAAACGCATTTTCTCTGTGTACGCTTCTTCAAACGTAGCAGGTCCTTACGAAATCACATATCAAAAGGGGGGTATGGTCCTTCTGAGCTCTCGTAAGACCCGTTCTACCCCTCTAGGGTTCTTGAAATTTTCACCAAATGTTGCAATTGGATAGATCTACCCGTGGTTAAAAGGCCTAGATGGGGAAACGCATTTTCTCTGTGTACGCTTCTTCAAACGTAGCAGGTCCTTACGATATCACATATCAAAAGGGGGTATGGTCCTTCTGAGCTCTCGTAAGACCCGTTCTACCCCTCTAGGGTTCTTGAAATTTTCACCAAATGTTGCAATTGGATAGATCTACCCGTGGTTAAAAGGCCTAGATGGGGAAACGCATTTTCTCTGTGTACGCTTCTTCAAACGTAGCAGGTCCTTACGAAATCACATATCAAAAGGGGGGTATGGTCCTTCTGAGCTCTCGTAAGACCCGTTCTACCCCTCTAGGGTTCTTGAAATTTTCACCAAATGTTGCAATTGAATAGATCTACCCGTGGTTAAAAGCCCTAGATGGGGAAACTCATTTTACGCCCTATGCGTAATTTCGTAATCACACTTAGAATCACGGTTCCTGTGGTCTTAATATACAGGTGGTCTTTATAAAAAGTTGTGTGCAATACCAGGTCGCCCTAAATATCAAATATTAATAAATCGAATGATATTAGGACTAACCGTATTTAATAAAATTGAATTGCCCGCTTGATGATATAAAAAAATTGCGGGCTAGAATTGCGGGCTAGCTTCACACCAGTTCTCGAGTGAAGTATAAGTGGTCATTGTTTTACAGATTAAAGTAATTGGAAAGATATCAGGTTTTAAGTGTGTCTTTGTCGCAAATGTCACTTGCAATTGCAACAATGAGATCAAATAAAACAATGAATAGAGGTCAGATAACTAAAAACATTAAATTGGCAGTTCTAAATGTCATCAAGGATAAATACATTTCCTTGAAAAGGACAAGCATTCAAAGTTAACCATCATCAAGAGAATCAATGCCGAATGGTCAGTTTACAAATGTATCTTAGTCCCTCGTTAGATACATGAGTGTATATACATGTATATCGACAGTGTTTTATTTTGGCAACTTCTATTTCTAGGCAGCATTTCGGACACTAAACATACCTCGGCCACTCGCCAGCCGAAATTAAACTGGTCAGTGTTAAATTTTTGCCAGGTTTGTACTCTACTCGGAAGTCGAGCTGAGACCTGTTTTCGTTAGCTGAACTTTCGATAGGATCAATGACTGAAACAACCTCTACAAAACTCCAAACAGGCACTTAACTTAATTAAAAAGCAATGACCAGCTCTGTATAATTAATGTATTCAATCTGTAAGAAAATTCTCACCAAAGCTTACAACCCCTTCCGCTTTCATTCTTGGGGAAAGGGTTTTCTACGATCTCAAAACACCTTTTTGAATTACAAATGTTTAAATGAGTTAGCGTAAGTAAGTTAATTAAAACATGACTTTTGCAATATTCGACCGGGTATATGTATGGTGCACGTTGGCACATTAAAAACAGTTCTATTTAATAATTACTACATTATTGTAATTGGCCTGTGAACATAAAATACTACTTTATACGGGATGGGATGCCTCTATTTAAGTATTGTTTATTGTGATGCATCGGTTCACTGTTCTTGTACAGCATTGAACTGAATGACCAAGTTACATGTGGTTATAAGTGTGGTGATACATTATATTGTCAATAAAACTACTTCATGGACAATAGTTATATACTGAGAAATATTTCTTATTTTGCTTTCACAATAGATATATCATCTATGTTTTTTCTTTTTTAATCGGTTCTATTTTTTTCTCATTGATTTTTTTTATTTTTAGCGGTTCAAAAATATCTATTGCTAAAAGACTTTTGACTACCTACAATTTTACATTGTGCCTCCTTAAATTCTTTATGGATATAACAGATTCATGTAGGGGTTGTTGGTTATTCATTTCTAAATGTGGCTGTTCATGGACCACTTGTAAGTAAGTATAATGGCTGAGGTCCCTCCAATACTACATTCATAACAACTGAGGCGTTCACTTCAGTGGTGTTCAAAGTCGGGGATATTATGACCGGTTAACTCATACATGTATATTAATTACTATTGATTGTGTTTGTCTATCATTCTTGTTTTTTGTTGTTGTTGTTGTTGTCTCTTTCGAAATAGTATTTTGAATTTTCGAATAAGTATTTCAAATGTATTCAATAATGATTGTTAAAGTACTGGAACGAAATAATAATTGAGAATATACGAATCGGTTTTCTACACGCTTATTCGAAGATACGAAATAACTATTATGGATATTTGAAATACTATTTCTAAATTACATGTACGAAATAATTTTTACGCATGCCACCTTCCGGGGGTCCGTAGTTTTAATCAACAACTGGTTGTGTTGACTGTTGGCAGGTCTTCTATTTTAAATCCTCTTGCAGCATTTTTCATCATTCACGCAAGTGTATCGTGTAAACATGCGTGTATACGAATGAATCGGAGCCAGCTGTGATTAATAATCACTGTTTTTTAATTAACACTTTTTGTTACCTGATACTTAAGAGCATTATCTACTATTTTAAAACCTTAGTCCAGTCCACTACTAATTTCGTTATGATCTCACAAACAACAAACAAGTTCCGTACAGACCTGTCGAAAGTTTTAACACTGTTGAGCCAAGGATAGAAGTTCGACTACCGCGACCGAGATATGGATAGGTATGCCTGAAAAGCTGTCAATAGATAGATAACAGCTGCTGAAAAGATGTTGATATAGTTAACAAGGAGATGCCAATTCGGTCCTGGATATATTTGACATCCCATAGTTCCATGTTCCTTTCACACATTTTTTATTACACACGTGACGGGTGTGGCTAGCTAAACAGGAGGTGCTAACCCTACCAGAACACCCGGCCTCACTTCCCTGGTGGAAGTTCACGTGTCTAACCTAACTTGTCAGTGCCAAAAGTTTTTTACTTTGCTTTAAGATTGTGATTCGGACATGGATTAGTATGTTTGTCTTGATTATGTTAGTGTTAAACGGTTTGACAGTTCTGTACTGTACAAAGGACAGATGCATGTGAATGGTGACTGATTCCGTTTATTAAGTTTCACCAGCATTCAAACATAAAATTGAAGCGCCCTGAACAAAAATGACCGATAGAATAAAACCACACAGTTTGTGTTACTGTTATTGGAACACATTGTCAATTAGCGTAAACAAACGTCAAACCGAGACCCAACAGGGCCTGTATCGTTCACCTGGCATGTCTTAGTGATTTAATTTAAGAAAACCACGTCTTCAAAAAACACATTTTATTTTTATTTATTTTTTACACTTTATTCTGTAAATTTTCGCTAAAATTTTGTTCAAATGAATTACAAATGTATGTTCAAATGGCACACTGTTGTTCAAAATTTGGTCCAAAGGGAGAACTTGGTTCAAATTACAAGTGTGTGATTAAAAACTTGTTTCAAATGACAGATTTAATCAACGCCGTTTAATAAACATAATGTTGGCTACTGTAAGGCACAATATGTATATGTTTTTTTTTAAACTCGCATCAATAATTTATCGAAAATTTTGCTAAAACATTTTTGCTAATTCTCGCGAGAATTAAACATCAAACGGTTTCAAAATTGCTACTGTCAATTTTCCCTCCCTCCGTACTAGCGTATATTATCACTCGAAAACGCATTTTCTCACTCTCCCACCCATACATTTTTATGAATATTTAGAATTACTGAAGAATCATTAATTTTAGTCCAGAAATAGAAAAAACAATTAGTTGTATCTATCTACAATGACTGACTTGTGATGTGGTAGAGTACAGATTGGTCGAAAGTTTAACACACAACTAACGAAAATGCATTGAAGTTCAGCTGCCGTGTGGCAGATATAGATAGTTGATGGCCGAAAAGCTGTCGAGAGATAGATAGAAAATGTCAAAAAGATGTAGAGATATGGCTGTAAAGGGGTCGAGATAAGCTGTAGGCTCGGCATTAACTTTCGACAGGCCTGTACTGACAGTAATTATTTAGAACATCACTATAGTTTGGTCATCTAATCAGTGAGGAATACCGACGTGACTTAAAGATATCATGGATTTTTTATTTCAAATTTCATTAATGCCATATGTAGATCTGTTTTTATTTATAATATTTGGTAAAAAAATTTGTTCATATCTTATATATTGAGTCTAAAAATCAAATAAAACCGGTTTTATCAGACGAACACTGAATTTAGATAAACCAGTATGACGTGAATGCTTATTAGCCAATCAGAATGAAGCTGTTGAATGTGCCATATCAACAAATCAGAGGGGCATCAAAGGTCAATAAAGAGCAGTTGGGGTAAATTTTTATTGGCCTTTAACATCATGCGGTTCTTATATAGAGGTGTCCCATAAGCCTATAAGGCAGTCTTTTCTCGACAGTGATTATTTAAAATTTAACAATGTAGATAGAAAAATAATATTTTCAATGCTAATCTTCAAAACAAGATTGCAAAAGAATAACGAAAAGTTTATAATTTTTTAGCATTTTAATTAAAAGCAAAATCTGGAAATCGGTGAGATTATTTCAGAAAAACATTCAAAACTAAAGAAATAATATTGTTCCCATAAAACCTGTGACATTTCATCAATCCAGACATATACAGTACAGGCCTGTCGAAAGTTTAACAATAAGCTAACGAATAAGTGCCAAATTAGCAGCTCGTTTCGGCTCGGGGTTAGATGTATTTAGACAGCCGCACTAACTACGTGTATTTCCTAGCAGTTTTCGGCCACTACATACTAGTATCTATATTTCGACAACTCGGTAATCAAGCTTCGACTGACTCCTTTTCGTTAGCTCAGTGTTAAACTTTCGACAGGCCTGCCACAGAGACCAGATCGAACAATATAGATTTAAAACTCTCGCAAGATTGACATTTAACAAGTTTTAACAATCATATTGTCAGTGCATTTAGGCTGTTTTATTGATGTTATTGATTTTGGGGGCTGTAAAATGTTGATAAAACATCGAGGATTTCAAAAGTACACACACCACACACACACACCACACACACACACACATATATATATATAATATATATATATATATATATATATATATATATATATATATATATATGACTAAACCAGAGACGATAATCTATTTCGATTACATTATTTTATGGTTTTGGTTTATCAACATTTGAAGAACAGTCTTTCTTGAGGTTTCTTGGGGTACCTTTCTCTTTTTTCTTATTTGTGTTTTTTAGTGATTTTGTCAAAATTCACTCTATAGCTAGCCGGTTAAACAGCAACCCCAGTGATCTTGAATTCACTAAAACGCACAAGCACTAGTGTTATAGATTAAAGAGAACAAAAAGTTTCATAAAATCGAGAGGTTAGAAAAAAGTTCCTCCGGACACTTAATTATTTACTTTAGGATTGTGGACATGGGTCGTCCCAGCCTTATCACGATTGACCATCATCAATTCGCCACAGGTATTGCTCTTCATGATCAGTTAGACTAAAGTACTGAATAATCAAGTGTGACATTTCCAATTAATATTCAATGATAAATTTGACCATATATAAGGCATGCGTTTGCGCAGGAGTCAGTGGAAATTAACTGTTCAATATTTTAATTAATTAAATCTGTTATAAAGTAATTTAAACTAATGGGAAATTCATGAATTTATAATGTAATAATATTATGAGCTCAATGGACAGGTCACTTATACTTTTGGAAGTACACGTGCCCCCTAAGAACAAGAGTGCTGCTAGGGGGATTAAGATATGTTCGTTTACATTTTTGCCATTACAATGTTGGTAAAGATCGCAAAACATCATTCCAAAAAGGAACAACTCTGAGAAAGATAAGATCCAAAGAGGCATAATTTTGCACAAAACTAATTCCTGTGTCATACCCTGATAATAATGTACAAGTTAAGTAAAAAGTAAAAGTATGAAATAAAAATTAAATTGTTCAAAGTTGGGCAATTATAGGTTATTTAATTTTGCATATTTATTGTGGCATTTGAAAAATGGTTGTCAAAATGAAATAAAACGTCACATTTCTTTTACAGTACAGACATGACGACAGGTTAACGTTCAGCGAAAGAGTCGAATTTCGGCTTCCGAGAGATCGAAAAATATGGGATATTTAGTAGCCAAAGAGCTGCCGGGATATAGCTAACAGGAGTTTGAGGTGAGCTACAGATTCGGCACTTCGTTAGCTTAGTATTAAACTTTGGGCAAGTATGTACCGCACGAGTCCTGTTCTTTCAGGTTATTTCTCAGTGACCTAAATAAAAAAAATCGAATAAAAACTATCAATACATCAGATATATGTTCTGTCTTAAAATGTCGCTTCCTGTTGATTAACACAATAAGGAAAACAAATAAGACATTAGGCCAAACAAAAAAATGTGTTTCGAGTCTCACTCTCAAGAAATAAATTGGGTTCGGTAGGTATCTTTATCGGTTTCCCCGAAAATGGTATGGTCATTGGCAAAGCAAATAATGTAAAAAGTGAGACGAAATATAAAATTTAAAAAGGGAGACATCAAATTCAATTTACTTCAAGATCTTTTACTGTAGGCTTATACGTAAATACGTATCCTTCGTTCATTACCTTTTACATTGTATCTGCATGCTGTTGTTTCAGGCAAAAAAGTGTAAAAGCTGTAAAATTCGAATTTGGATTAAAAAAAACCTTTATATTTGTATTTGACTATAATCAAATAGAGTAGATGGAAAAACAGGAGAAACATTTGTTTGTTTTGGCCCTCTCAATAAGACGTGTGTATTATACAAGGATATATAAGGTTATTTATGATTCATAAAAGTAGTTTAACAAAGTTGAAACTTGAGATGAACAAAAGATTACTTGTTTTATCTATATTTAAAATTTCCGGAGAAAAAAATATGGTGGCGAATTTCTGTCATATCATAAACACCAGTCAAAAACAAAGTTTTACGCAAATCAGCAACTGATGTTTGACTCTCTCTCTCTCTCTCTCTCTCTCAACACAACAGATCAAAGTCGCTATCCCAAAAACACGGTGAAAAACTATGAAAACTGACAACCTGAACTTCCACAAGGGAAATTAGACCGGAAGGGTAAACACCTGTCCTGTCGAGCTAGCTACACCTTATCCGTGTGAAATCAAAATTGAGATTAAAAGGAACATGGAATGTCAAATATTGGATACAGAGGAACTATGGGACGTCAAATATTATTGGACGTCAAACATATCCAGGATCATTTTGGATACAGAGGAACTATGGGACGTCAAATATTATTGGACGTCAAACATATCCAGGATCATTTTGGATACAGAGGAACTATGGGACGTCAAATATTATTGGACGTCAAACATATCCAGGATCATTTTGAATACAGAGGAACTATGGGACGTCAAATATTATTGGACGTCAAACATATCCGGGATCATTTTGGATACAGAGGAACTATGGGACGTCAAATATTATTGGACGTCAAACATATCCAGGATGATAATTTTGAATACAGAGACATGATATTTTTAAACGGTATTGCATGTGAATCAATTTATTGCTATTTGCGACTTCACCCCCGCAAATTAAAGCCATTTTACTATCAGGTCTCGGAAGAAACGGCCTTGTAACTTTTACAATAGTGCTTCAAAGATAGTTAATCAAAGTGATCAATCATAATTGGTCCATTAAGAAACACAATATGTTTGACCCTTTCAGTTGTTCAGTGTACGAAGTATAATCGGTTAATTTATGTTACATGTTCTGTGTTACGTTGTACATGGTGTGCTACTTTTGAATGCGTTTAAAAGTATATGACAGTTGCAATTTTTCTCCTTGTTTTTCAAATAGTTCAATTATAGATTCTTTGAAATAAAAGTACGTTGGTTTCCCTAACTATTGAATTTCTTTTTGACTTAAATCCCATTAAATTTCAAATGAGTGTGGGATTTCTTAACAAAAAAACCCATTTCAAAATGTGTTAAGAATAAGATGTCAGGATAATATGCATGTTTAATTACAATAGTTGTAAATTAAGTAGCATTGCTTTGGGTATTCCGACAGTACTTCAGCCCTTTGTTTTAATGTCTTATTTCTTAATACGTTCATTCATTGTGTTTTTGGTTACATTGGCTGTTACTGTGCACGCCTCTTTCATTATTTTGTATACAATTTTTAATTTGCGTATTCGGGTAACATATAAGTTACATTTTACAACCCTATTTAAACAGTTTATATAAAGATGTATTACTTAGTAATTAAATCAAGGTCATTTATATGTTTACTATGACTTGTAATGGAGATAAAACACGTAATACATCGACAACACCCTCTGTTGTGAAAATATGATACATTATAATTAAGTGACGAATTAAATAAATGCCATCTTCCCAGGTAGAAATTGGTAGTTGTTAAACCTGAATTATATGAATCCCATTTACAATACATACCCGTCGAAAGTTTAACACTGGCTAACGTCGAGAAGTCGAAGCATGGTTGTCGAGTGGCCGAGATATGGATAGCTAGTGATCGACAAGACCGTCGAGGGATAAATAACAGCTGTCGAAAACCTGTCGAGATGTATTACAAGGGGACGAAAAGATCTCAGAGAACTGTCGATTTGGTAATAATCTGTAGCTTGGTGTTAAACGTTCTACAGGTCTGACTCTGATCTGTGTAGTGCTCAGCTTTAATAGAAGTTTCAAATGACACTGTAATCATTAGATATACATTAAATAATAGGGCTTCTATATTAAAAAAGATAGGAGTAAATTCATATGAAATTTACACTCGTCAATACTTTTTCTACTGCTTGAGACAACTAGTTCTCTGGTGGTGGAGTAAACCGGAGAAAAAAAATCATCTACCTTCGTCAAGCAAATCTGTTTCTATGACATGTCCTGAGTTGGAGTAAAAAAAAATGGTCTCAAAAATTAAAAGTACGAAATAAACATTCATGTAGAAAGGAATGGATAATTTGTGTCCCAGACAAGATTCTATCAAAGGTATATATAGCGGCATCCAGTTTTCGGGGTAGTGAAGAAACAGGAGTGTCACACACACACACACACACACACACACACACACACACACTCTTCACTTTACTGGCACTGAAAGCAACCATCATTTTATGAAATTTAAAATAAAAAAAACCTGTTTGACGATTAACTGTAGGTAAGGTTGACAAGGATATTTTTTCCTTATGTTTGTTTACGTCGCATCCGCTGAAATGATACTAAAGTACATGTACATATAAAGTTCAGGAAGGACACTGATTTATTTTTATAGTAAATTGTTTATTTTAGTAGTATATGCCGTTTCCGCTGAGAGGATACGCAGACATGACTAAGATTTGTACTATTTGATGGGCTTTGCCAGGATACATGGTGATGAATTCCTTCACTATTGTGCGACTCTTTTGGAAAACGTTTACATCGCAAATCCTTGCAAATTAAGGGACAACATCAAATAATACGATTCAATAAATAGCGGGATTAATTTTTCAGTACAAACATTATTAGGTATCACTGTCAAAATATGATCCCAATACACTGTATACAATATATCGAAGCCGGATCAGTTCAGAGATTTTTAGGAAAATGTGAGTAATCGGAATAAGTCACATCCCGCCAAGCAAACTAACAAACTGACGAAACTGTCTCATAAAAGGATTTGCCAATGCCGTGCGGGATTTGAACCTCGACGGCGAGAAGTGTTGTGATACTAATGCTTTGCTTTACACAATGAATCACCCCTCTCCCTAAAACGATACGAGAAACAATCGCATGTACTTTACAATATTTCAAAGGATTGTCTAATGTTTTATGTTTCATAACCTACAAGTACAGTCCTGCTCAAACACTAAGCTAACGAATCAGTGCCATATCGACAGCCCTACGCGACCTTCTGTAAGCTATATCTCGGCACCTGCTATATATTTGTCTCGGCAGCCTTTCGGCTACCCGCTGAACGGCATATCTCCGTCTTTTGGAAGCCGAGTGTTACGATGCCTTCTTGTTAGCTTAGCATTAAACTTTCGACATGTCTGTACTGTAAAACTTATCTTTATCTACATTGCAGAAAATAAAAACTTATCTGTCATCTTGCAGTGTCATCACTTTCAGATACAGCCGACTGATTCAATTTACAAAGTCACTTTTTAGAATAATAAACAAATATAATCTGTGATACATGGTCAGTGATCCGAGTAAACAAGATTACCGTACAGACCTGTCGAAGTGTTAACACTAACCTTACGAACTAGTGTTGAATCGGCAACTCGTTAGCTATATCTCGGCAGTTTGTCCGCATCTGCTACCTATATCATTGGACCTGTTCTACCATTACCTCAGCCACTCGACTACCGAGCCTTCAGTCCATTTCGTTAGCTTGGTGTTAAACTTTCTACAGGCCATTACTATATTCTTATTGTTAGTTTTATTTTAAATAGTATGTATCTAGGGTTATCATGCTACTATTTCTGAAAAGACGAATATAAACAAAAACTATAAAAATATATATATTTCGCAAGACGATAGATAAATATCCTGTAGTCATGAAAACTGGAAACTTGATACTGAACCTATTGTATAATTCATATAACTAGGTAAAGAATTTATTAAGTCGCTCCAAAAACATTTTCATGATTCCAAAATGAATGGATGTTTTGTTTGTACTCTCTCTCTCTCTCTCTCTCAACTCCGATTCGTTCTGACCAAGACCTGAAAATAGGTATTGACTGTTCTTTTCACCAAGCGCTCTGAAGTCACAAGATACAACAATGTACTTCGGAAGATAACTTATAAACCGATACCCCGTATCACGGTAGGCGTGGCACTTTAGACGACCTCTTTGTATTTTTTCTGAACCCACGGCAAAAGTAAAAAATACTTGTTACTTCACCTATAGCTGGTGACACGCCGATATGAGTAAAAATTTCATGACTTAGACGTAAACCTACTCTCTCTCTCTCTCTCTCTCTCTCTCTCTCTCAGAATGTCAATGGTTTTCTCAAGGCACTCCAGTTCACTCTACCATCTCAGAACTGACTGCCTCGCTATAACTGAAAGATGCTTAAAACGCTATCTCATGTTTAGCTGATGCCATTATCAATATTACTAAGTTTTTAAAAGATCATTACAATATCATTGTGAATTAAGCTAGAACATGTTTTGTCCCCGTTATTATGTATTTAAAAAGTATGATTACGACATATAATTTATAAATTAATATATTACTTAATTTGAAGGCCTGGATTCTAATTAAAAACAATATGCGTCGACGTTGACGTTGTAACGATCGAGTTGCCGCTAGACCAAAGTGACCTTAAGTGAGAAAAAATAGTATGCTAATTCGTTCTAAAGGAGTTTGTGAATTTAATTTCTGTGTATGAAGATAAATCATAATTTTGATTTGAAAAGTTTGTGTCTAAATCATAACAATACTTTAAAATGTATAGCTTGAGAGATGAAGGTGAAAACATGAGAACAAAGTTCAACAGCTAAAGAAAAGATGCAAATTGCTTCACAAAATTAAGAAAAAACATCTATTCAAGGTTAGAATTGAGTAAAGAAGACATTCTGGTAACAATACATAAACCACAGATCTTAATATAAACAGACGAGAAAGCTCGTGGCAAATTAAAATTGTCTATTGATTATTAGTTTTTATTCTATTATTAAAGTGCAAACTTACATTTTCTGACCTCAATATTCTACTATTTGAAATCCCTACGGAAATTATACTAAGTTCTTGTTACCTGGAACTAAGTTACTATGGTTAGAAACAAGCAATTTTTTAAATATTTGTCTGTGGCAATTTCTTAAATTTTATAAGAATTGCTTTTTGAAAACATTTAAAGCAAAGAACAAATCGAGTAACAAATATTTCTTTATAATTTTTTCAAAGGGGGTATTTTTAATTACGCAAACAATGCTATGTAAATAAACCTTCGACGTTATCTTATTCTACTGCGACGATTATTTTGTCATGATTTAGTATTGGCATACTAATTAAAATGCCCCTGATTAACACGACCAAAGTATCCTTTTTGACCATAAAGATTTACAATCCTGCCACAGGATCAACACCTCATTACATATATACGTTTCTTCGGAATACTATGGAAAACGTTTACGTAATAAAGCCAACTTAAATGCGTTGCTATAAGATGGGTAAAGTTGGCTACTAGTAGCTGGGTACTTATAGAAGAAACGTTAGCTCGTGACTTGTAGCCAATTATTCAAAAGTAAGCTACTAGTAGTCAGTTACTCGTAACCATTTTTACCTATCTGTTTCTATATCCAATGTAAATAATTATAGTTCCACACAAACATGAAAAGACATTACGTGACATGCTGATATTATTATACAAAAGAACAAGAGATTTGTAATTAAAAAACATGTACTTAGCAACAACCAACGTAAACAACATAAGACAAAACCAATTACAGAACAGTCAAGACAAAGAAGACAAACACGTATTTGAACCACTTATGATAAAATTCCTGACTTTGGACGAGCACGAAAGCAGATCTCTGTTGTTGTCGTATTACTTTTCGAGGGTCCCCATCGCCCACTTATTTTACACCAGTAGACCACAAAACGCACATTTAATTTAAAAAAGGGGGGGAAACAACAGGTTTTATAAATTGTACATACCTGCTATCATTGCCGCTGATTTCAATTTTGTATAAATAGACTTAAATCGTATAGGTCTACAGACCATTATGTACCTGTTGATACTTATATTACATAATGACATCACACTGGTCACTAACGTCAACATGTTCACATAACCAAAAAATATACAAGCGCTCTCGGACAGTACCCAATTTCCCTCCATAAACAGTGTTATGACAGTCACTGGCATGTTCACTACAGCTACTAACAAATCTGCTAAAGACAAGCTCAAGATGAAATAGTTTGTACAGGTTCTCAAATCTCGAGTCCGGCATATTATAAGCCACATAGATAGGTTACCAATTATTGCCGCAACGCAAATTAAGGAAAGCAGACATCCTTCAATGTACGCCTCAACAACTGATGGTCCGTCGTCAGTTTGGTTCACCATGTTGATACAACTATATGTCTATCAGAGCAGCTGGTTTCGTGAAAAACTTTGGCGCTGTATGTGAATTTCACTACGTGTCAATTCTATTGTACACCACTCGTAGAAGTAAAAACTATATCTTTTACTAATCCATTTTGTTTTGAAATAAGTTGTCCTGCACTATTCATATTTCTACAACAAATTTTACATACAGTAAATCCTGGTTATAATGTCCTTCGATAACTTTGTTGCCACCTCGCTTATCGCCACCGCGGAACCTCGTTATAATACCCCTCGGTCACTTTGTTGCCACCTCGCTTATCGCCACCTCGGAACCTCGTTATAATGTCCCTCGGTCACTTCACCACCTCATTTGTGGCCACTGTAACACTTCGTAATAATGCCCTTCGATAACTTTGCAACCTTAATATCGCCACTGTAAAGCTTCGTTGTCATGAACTTCAATAATTTTGTTACATTGATTATTGCCACACTATTTTGAAGTCCAAAAATCCATTTATAAATATTTTTATAAGCAATCAGCCATTCAATTTCTCGTCAAACTTCTTAGAAACGTAAAATCTGGTAGAACAAATAATTTACAGTTTACTATGACTTCATATTATCCATATTCTGCTAATGTGTTTAAGTTTCAGAGTAAATATTCATTCATAGTTATAATTTATCCAGGGTGACACATGGTTATCCTGTCCCAAATTTAACAACACCAGTCTCCGAAATCGTAACAAATACACAGATATACTACAATATTACCTGAAGTATATTATAAATGTGTTTAAACTTCACCGTCATCTTTTCCTTATTACCACAATTTTATGATTAAACATTTGTTTATTTCCGTGGGAATATAACGTGTTTAGTTAGAGTAAGAAGGCAGCCAATTGTAACATCTACACTATCTATCCATCCGTAAATATATATATATATATCTACTCGTACACTATATATACGTGTATGGCCTTTAACATGGATTAATCTCATCGTTAATAACTAAATGCTTGTCATTGTGTGACCATACATCGTTAGATAAAATCCAATATTTCACAGCATTAGAACCCACCCCAATTACTAAATATAACGCGACTGAGTAGCCAACAGAGCTGAGTGGGTTTGTGTATTGAAAAGGACAAAGCGTGAATTGCAAGGATTGACGACTCAATGTTTTGATTGATTGATTGATTGATTGATTGATTGATTGATTGATTGATTGATTGATTGATTGATTGATTTGGTAAGATGACGGAAAAGTTCAAATGACTCGATTCCATCATTTTTTCAGTCGAATTTAAATTTTAATGGAGGTTAAAAATGGAAGTTTCTATTGATTGAATGATGTTGTAAATTCGTAATTTTCTTATATCGAAACGTCACCAGTTGTATGCATATGCCGAATCTAAGGCAGTGAGAACCGAATGTTATCTCATTTCTACCATGATATAAAGCATTGAAAGTACCGTTGACATTTTAAAAATGCCCGAGTCCCTCAAGTACCATGAATCAAAAACAAAACATGTGAAGAGTCGTATTTAAATCGACATATTTTAATATACACACCCAGAATAGTCCAGCTCTTCCGTCTAAACCGGAATACGTATTCTTTCAAAGCACGTCATAAGCATAATTCATAGTGGACGTTTAATTCAGTCACCGATTTAAATGTGACTCAAGTATACATGCATTTGGTTACTTCAACCTGAACAATTATTCTATTTAAATCTGTCTATATCACATTTACAATCCGACACGTCTTCCATCGACCAGGATGACTTGAATGAGGAAAGAAACACCTATGGTGACGAACTGAAAGAAGTCGGTCAGAGAGAGTATACTGGACGTTGATTTACGACCCAGTCAATCTCCTTCTACATGTATCGGGACGGTCAAATTTGAGATGATGAAGGAAACAGGAGTATCCTGAGAAAATCACAGATAGGCGTGATCAGATACCGCGACGTCATCAAACATTTAGTCACTTGACGTTACAGACGGTAAAATATTTTCTCGGACGTCAAATTGCAGGTAACAATTTCATATCCAAACACGGAAATAATACCCAGGCGTTTTATAGAGCCTCAGTTGTAGTATGAAGCAAAGGGGCGATGGTATTAAACAGATGGTCGCTATAGCAACTGTTATTGTATTTGTTTTATTAAAGTTGCTTCAAAGTAAATTTTTATACGCTATGGTAAAGCTTGTTCAGAATACTGGAACTTTATGCAACGAAGCACAAAGGCAATCTTCTTACAAATACAATATCGAATCAAAAACTTCCTTGGCTGTGGGGACAAAATTGTTGGATTTCTCTATCAAAAATAATGGTAGATTTATTTGTCCTCTCATAGTTCCATATCCCTTTGATTACACACGTGTCGTATGAAGCTGTCTAGGCTGGAAATGCTTACCCTTCCGGAGCTCCCTGCCTAACTTCCCTGATGGAAGTTCACTTAGTTTATTTAATCTTACAGTTTATGAGTTTTCTCTTTGATTTTGGGGTAGTGATTTGAACATGTACCGGTATGTGTGTGGTAGACTTTTGGGACTGCGATTTGGACATGGATTGATCTCTGTGTGTGTGTGTGTGTGTGTGTGTGTGTGGTGTGTGTGTGTGTGTGTGTGTGTGGTGTTGTAGTCTTTTAGGATACAATCTATTTAAATACCATATCATAATACATTTTATACCGACCATACTTAAATTAATAATAGCAATTTTTAAAGTTTAGTTGGCAATAAAAGTTTAACTATAGACACTTGTTTTGTTTAGAGTCACATCTGATAAACTAAACATATATAGGGCACTTATAGAGTAATTGATTCTAGCTATCTGGCACGTCTTCAGGGTGGAAACTTAATGTGTTGATATTACGATCTTCTTATCAGGCAATACTGCAAGTCACCGCTCTTGAATGGTGTATACAGCGTACCTCTGTTCTGTTGTGTATTGTACCTGGCCCCGGTTTCACAATCATTTCTTAAGATTTTCCTTAACTTAAATCTGGCAAATAAAAAACCTATATAATTTTGTTAATTGTTATGATATTAGGGAATTTACGGTGTCATTTTAAAGATTATATTAAGTTTATGATATCTACATTTAGTTTTGACAAAAATATTCATTCGTATTTCCAAAAAGAGCTTGCCAAAATTTGCTAAATTTATGTTGAAGAAATCTTAGTTAAGGAATGATTGTGAAACTAGGGGCTACATAGCCATCATGATGTATGGAAGGCATAGTGTAATGTAAAACTATAGAATACAGCTCATCAAAGAGTCGCTGCCACATACTCTGTATGTGTATTGTTTTGGCCGTCAAAAAGCTCATATAGAAAGTCTTTGGTTCTGTTCATTCAATGAATTCATACCTTTCCAACCAGATCAGTCATTTGAGAGTGAAATACACCCAAACATATCTACATATCCAAGTCTGATATGCAACATATTGTCCAATGTTGGTTTACGTTTGCTCCATACCTATAGAGCGGAAGCTTTATTGGAACAGACGGACGGACTGTTTATTTACAATATACTCCAGAGAAAAGGGCCGACCCCCCCCCCCCCCCCCAAAAAAAAAATAAAAACAACAACAAACAAACAAACTGCAAATACATGTATGTCATATCTTTTTCGCATTTTGTTTTCTCCGAAGTAAGGTATATACAAACAATAAATAATGAAACATCCAGTGACATTGATTGTCATGGTTTGTTAAGCATTTGCTAAAAAGGAAATATAATAGACAGTAAGATATAAAAATCCAATTAAACAAAGAGATCTAGAACAACCCCGACATAGATAGTGTCTTATATCTGATGAGGGAAACAATAAAACCGCTAATTATATATACTAATTACTAATGAATTCTAAAGCAAATAAAAATACCATAAATGAGAAAAATGTGTTTTAGTTATCGCAGTAATAATCAATATATCATTAATGTCACAGGGATAAGGCGCAAGGTATTGGATTTCAAGATGTTTGTAATTTATTGCCGCAATTTTAAAAACTAAATTATCAATTTCCAACTCATTAAAGGATTATTGAATAATCCATTTATGTTAAGGTCTAAGCTTGTCGAGAATATCGTAAAAATCTGTCTTGTGATACGGTTTTCCCAGCATGTCATTATATAATTAGATGTTAACTACAGAACTGACATATCAAAAGTTTAAGAATGAGTTAATTAAAGCCTCGGAGCCGAAGCTCAGCTGTCAGGTGGCTGAGAGGTGGATAGTTAGTGGTCGAAAAGCTGTCGAGAGATAGATAGCAGCTGCCAACAAGCTGTCGAGATAGGTTTAACAAGGGACCGAGATGAGATGTTTATTAGGAGTACTTCGTTAGTTTAGTGTTAATCTTTCGACAGGCCCGTGCTGTAAGACGCTGTCAATTCCTCCAATTTCCAGATACAGCACTGAAAAATGTGACACAAGAGAAATTTGCGTGTAAAAGCGACATTTTCAAAACTCAAGTCCTGATAGCTGAAAACAGTATATGGTATTTAACGAGGCATACGCCAAGTTATATACACTTACTATACAGACCTGTCAAAAGTTAAACACTGAGCGAACAGCAAGGAGTCGAAGCTCGGATACTGAAAGGTCAAGATATGGCTGACAAGTGACTCGGGTACTGAAAGGTTGAGATATGGCTAGCAAGTGACTCGGGTACTGAAAGGTTAAGATATGGCTGACAAGTGACTCGGGTACTGAAAGGTTGAGATATGGCTGGCAAGTGACTCGGGTACTGAAAGGTTGAGATATGGCTGGCAAGTGACTCGGGTACTGAAAGGTTAAGATATGGCTGACAAGTGACTCGGGTACTGAAAGGTTGAGATATGGCTGGCAAGTGACTCGGGTACTGAAAGGTTAAGATATGGCTGACAAGTGACTCGGGTACTGAAAGGTTAAGATATGGCTGACAAGTGACTCGGGTACTGAAAGGTGAGATATGGCTGGCAAGTGACTGGGTACTGAAAGGTTAAGATATGGCTGACAAGTGACTCGGGTACTGAAAGGTTGAGATATGGCTAGCAAGTGACTCGGGTACTGAAAGGTTAAGATATGGCTGACAAGTGACTCGGTACTGAAAGGTTTAAGATATGGCTGACAAGTGACTCGGGTACTGAAAGGTTACGATATGGCTGACAAGTGACTCGGGTATACTGAAAGGTTGAGATATGGCTGACAAGTGACTCGGGTACTGAAAGGTTGAGATATGGCTAGCAAGTGACTCGGGTACTGAAAGGTTGAGATATGGCTGACAAGTGACTCGGGTACTGAAAGGTTAAGATATGGCTGACAAGTGACTCGGGTATTGAAAAGGTTAAGATATGACTAGCAAGTGACTCGGGTACTGAAAAGTCAAGATATGGCTGACAAGTGACTCGGGTACTGAAAGGTTGAGCTAGGCTGACAAGTGACTCGGGTACTGAAAGGTTGAGATATGGTGACAAGTGACTCGGGTACTGAAAGGTTAAGATATGGCTGGCAAGTGACTCGGGTACTGAAAGGTTAAGATATGGCTGACAAGTGACTCGGGTATACTGAAAGGTTAGATATGGCTAGCAAGTGACTCGGGTACTGAAAGGTTAAGATATGGCTGCAAGTGACTCGGGTACTGAAGGTTAAGATATGGCTGACAAGTGACTCGGGTACTGAAAGGTTAAGATATGGCTGACAAGTGACTCGTACTGAAAGGTTAAGATATGGCTGACAAGTCACTCGGGTACTGAAAAGGTTAAGATATGGCTGACAAGTGACTCGGGTACTGAAAGGTTAAGATATGGCTGACAAGTGACTCGGGTACTGAAAGGTTGAGATATGGCTGACAAGTGACTCGGGTACTGAAAGGTTGAGATATGGCAGACAAGTGACTCGGGTACTGAAAGGTTGAGATATGGCTGACAAGTGACTCGGGTACTGAAAGGTTAAGATATGGCTGACAATTGACTCGGGTACTGAAAGGTTGAGATATGGCTGACAAGTGACTCGGGTACTGAAAGGTTAAGATATGGCTAGCAAGTGACTCGGGTACTGAAAGGTTGAGATATGGCTGGCAAGTGACTCGGGTACTGAAAGGTTAAGATATGGCTGACAAGTGACTAGGGTACTAAAAGGTTAAGATATGGCTGACAAGTGACTCGGGTACTGAAAGGTCAAGATATGGCTGACAAGTGACTCGGGTACTGAAAGGTTAAGATATGGCTGGCAAGTGACTCGGGTATTGAAAGGTTAAGATATGACTAGCAAGTGACTCGGGTACTGAAAGGTTGAGATATGGCTGACAAGTGACTCGGGTACTGAAAGGTTGAGATATGGCTGGCAAGTGACTCGGGTACTGAAAGGTTGAGATATGGCTAGCAGTGACTCGGGTACTGAAAGGTTGAGATATGGCTGGCAAGTGACTCGGGTACTGAAAGGTTAAGATATGGCTGACAAGTGACTCGGTACTGAAGGTTGAGATATGGCTAGCAAGTGATTCGGGTACTGAAAGGTTGAGATATGGCTGACAAGTGACTCGGGTACTGAAAGGTTAAGATATGGCTGACAAGTGACTCGGGTACTAAAAGGTTAAGATTATGGCTGACAAGTGACTCGGGTTACTGAAAGGTTGAGATATGGCTAGCAAGTGACTCGGGTACTGAAAGGTTAAGATATGGCTGACAATTGACTCGGGTACTGAAACGTTGAGATATGGCGACAAGTGACTCGGGTACTGAAAGGTTAAGATATGGCTAGCAAGTGACTCGGTACTGAAAGGTTAAGATATGGCTGACAAGTGACTCGGTACTAAAAGGTTAAGATATGGCTGACAAGTGACTCGGGTACTGAAAGGTCAAGATATGGCTGACAAGTGACTCGGTACTGAAAGGTTGAGATATGGCTGACAAGTGACTCGGGTACTGAAAGGTTAAGATATGGCTGACAAGTGACTCGGGTACTAAAAGGTTAAGATATGGCTGACAAGTGACTCGGGTACTGTAAGGTCAAGATATGGCTGACAAGTGACTCGGGTACTGAAAGGTTAAGATATGGCTGACAAGTGACTCGGGTACTGAAAGGTCAAGATATGGCTGACAAGTGACTCGGGTACTGAAAGGTTAAGATATGGCTGACAAGTGACTCGGGTATACTGAAAGGTTGAGATATGGCTGACAAGTGACTCGGGTATACTGAAAGGTTGAGATATGGCTGACAAGTGACTCGGGTACTGAAAGGTTAAGATATGGCTAGCAATGACTCGGGTACTGAAAGGTTAAGATATGGCTGGCAAGTGACTCGGGTACTGAAAGGTCAAGATATGGCTAGCAAGTGACTCGGGTACTGAAAGGTTAAGATATGGCTGACAAGTGACTCGGGTACTGAAAAGGTTGAGATATGGCTGACAAGTGACTCGGGTACTGAAAGGTTAAGATATGACTGGCAAGTGACTCGGGTACTAAAAGGTTAAGATATGACTAGCAAGTGACTCGGTGTACTGAAAGGTTAAGATATGGCTAGCAAGTGACTCGGGTACTGAAAGGTCAAGATATGGCTGGAAAGTGACTCGGGTATTGAAAGGTTAAGATATGGCTGACAAGTGACTCGGGTACTGAAAGGTTAAGATATGACTGGCAAGTGACTCGGGTACTAAAAGGTTAAGATATGACTAGCAAGTGACTCGGGTACTGAAAGGTTAAGATATGGCTAGCAAGTGACTCGGGTACTGAAAGGTTAAGATATGGCTGGCAAGTGACTCGGGTATTGAAAGGTTAAGATATGGCTGACAAGTGACTCGGGTATACTGAAAGGTTAAGATATGGCTGACAAGTGTCTCGGGTACTGAAAGGTTAACATATGGCTGACAAGTGACTCGGGTATTGAAAGGTTAAGATATGGCTGACAAGTGACTCGGGTATTGAAAGGTTGAGATATGGCTGAAAAGTGACTTGGGTACTGAAAGGTTGAGATATGGCTGACAAGTGACTCGGGTATACTGAAAGGTTAAGATATGGCTGACAAGTGACTCGGGTATTGAAAGGTTAAGATATGGCTGACAAGTGACTCGGGTATACTGAAAGGTTAAGATATGACTAGCAAGTGACTCGGGTACTGAAAGGTTGAGATATGGCTGACAAGTGACTCGGGTACTGAAAGGTTGAGATATGGCTGAAAAGTGACTCGGGTACTGAAAGGTTAAGATATGGCTGGCAAGTGACTCGGGTACTGAAAGGTTAAGATATGGCTGGCAAGTGACTCGGGTACTGAAAGGTTAAGATATGGCGGGCAAGTGGCTCGGGTACTGAAAGGTTAAGATATGGCTGGCAAGTGACTCGGATACTGAAAAGTTAAGATATGGCTGACAAGTGACTCGGGTACTGAAAGGTTAAGATATGGCTGACAAGTGACTCGGGTACTGAAAGGTTAAGATATAACTGGCAAGTGACTCGGGTACTGAAAGGTTAAGATATGGCTAGCAAGTGACTCGGGTACTGAAAGGTTAAGATATGGCTGACAAGTAACTCGAGTACTTAAAGGTTAAGATATGGCTGACAAGTGACTCGGGTACTGAAAGGTTGAGATATGGCTGACAAGTGACTCGGGTACTGAAAGGTTAAGATATGGCTGACAAGTGACTCAAGTACTGAAAGGTTAAGATATGGCTGACAAGTGACTCGGGTACTGAAAGGTTGAGATATGGCTGACAAGTGACTCGGGTACTGAAAGGTTGAGATATGGCTGACAAGTGACTCGGGTACTGAAATGTTAAGATATGGCTGGCAAGTGACTCGGGTACTGAAAGGTTGAGATAGGCTGACAAGTGACTCGGTACTGAAAGGTTAAGATATGGCTGACAAGTGACTCGGGTACTGAAAGGTTGAGATATGGCTGACAAGTGACTCGGGTACTGAAAGGTTAAGATATGGCTGGCAAGTGACTCGGGTACTGAAAGTTGAGATATGGCTGACAAGTGACTCGGTACTGAAATGTTAAGATATGGCTGGCAAGTGACTCGGTACTGAAAGGTTGAGATATGGCTGACAAGTCACTCGGGTACTGAAAGGTTAAGATATGGCTGACAAGTGACTCGGGTACTGAAAAGTTAAGATATGGCTAGCAATTGACTCGGGTACTGAAAGGTTGAGATATGGCTGACAAGTGACTCGGATACTGAAAGGATAAGATATGGCTGGCAAGTGACTCGGGTACTGAAAGGTTAAGATATGGCTGACAAGTGACTCGGGTACTGAAAGGTTGAGATATGGCTGACAAGTGACTCGGGTATTGAAAAGGTTAAGATATGACTAGCAAGTGACTCGGGTACTGAAAGGTTAAGATATGGCTGACAAGTGACTCGGGTACTGAAAGGTTAAGATATGGCTGGCAAGTGACTCGGGTACTGAAAGGTTAAGATATGGCTGACAAGTGACTCGGGTATTGAAAAGGTTAAGATATGACTAGCAAGTGACTCGGGTACTGAAAGGTTAAGATATGGCGACAAGTGACTCGGGTACTGAAAGGTTAAGATATGGCTGCAAGTGACTCGGGTACTGAAAGGTTAAGATATGGCTGACAAGTGACTCGAGTACTGAAAGGTTAAGATATGGCTGACAAGTGACTCGGGTACTGAAAGGTTAAGATAGGCTAGCAAGTGACTCGGGTACTGAAAGGTTAAGATATGGCTGCAAGTGACTCGAGTACTGAAGGTTAAGATATGGCTAGCAAGTGACTCGGGTACTGAAAGGTTAAGATATGGCTAGCAAGTGACTCGGGTACTGAAAGGTTAAGATATGGCTGGCAAGTGACTCGGGTACTGAAAGGTCAAGATATGGCTGACAAGTGACTCGAGTACTGAAGGTTAAGATATGGCTAGCAAGTGACTCGGGTACTGAAAGGTTAAGATATGGCTGACAAGTGACTCGAGTACTGAAAGGTTAAGATATGGCTGACAAGTGACTCGGGTACTGAAAGGTTAAGATATGGCTGACAAGTGACTCGGGTACTGAAAGGTTAAGATATGGCTGACAAGTGACTCGGGTACTGAAAGGTTAAGATATTGCTGACAAGTGACTCGGGTACTGAAAGGTTAAGATATGGCTAACAAGTGACTCGGGTACTGAAAGGTTAAGATATGGCTGACAAGTGACTCGGGTACTGAAAGGTTAAGATATGGCTGACAAGTGACTCGGGTACTGAAAGGTTAAGATATGGCTAGCAAGTGACTCGGGTACTGAAAGGTTAAGATATGGCTAGCAAGTGACTCGGGTACTGAAAGGTTAAGATATGGCTGACAAGTGACTCGGGTATGAAAGGTTAAGATATGGCTAGCAAGTGACTCGGGTACTGAAAGGTTAAGATATGGCTGGCAAGTGACTCGGGTACTGAAAGGTTAAGATATGGCTGCAAGTGACTCGGGTACTGAAAGGTTAAGATATGGCTGGCAAGTGACTCGGGTACTGAAAGGTTAAGATATGGCTGGCAAGTGACTCGGGTACTGAAAGGTTAAGATATGGCTGCAAGTGACTCGGGTACTGAAAGGTTAAGATATGGCTAGCAAGTGACTCGGTACTGAAAGGTTAAGATATGGCTGGCAAGTGACTCGGGTACTGAAAGGTTAAGATATGGCTGACAAGTGACTCGGGTACTGAAAGGTTAAGATATGGCTGACAAGTGACTCGGGTACTGAAAGGTAAGATATGGCTGACAAGTGACTCGGGTACTGAAAGGTTAAGATATGGCTAGCAGTGACTCGGGTACTGAAAAGTCAAGATATGGCTAGCAATTGACTCGGGTACTGAAAGGTTAAGATATGGCTGGCAAGTGACTCGGGTACTGAAAGGTTAAGATATGGCTGACAAGTGACTCGGGTACTGAAAGGTTAAGATATGGCTGGCAAGTGACTCGGGTACTGAAAGGTTAAGATATGGCTGACAAGTGACTCGGGTACTGAAAGGTTAAGATATGGCTAGCAAGTGACTCGGGTACTGAAAGGTTAAGATAGGCTGACAAGTGACTCGGGTACTGAAAGGTTAAGATATGGCTGACAAGTGACTCGGGTACTGAAAGGTTAAGATATGGCTGGCAAGTGACTCGGGTACTGAAAGGTTAAGATATGGCTGACAAGTGACTCGGGTATGAAAGGTTAAGATATGCTAGCAAGGACTCGGTACTGAAAGGTTAAGATATTGAGCAAGTGACTCGGGTACTGAAAGGTTAAGATATGGCTGGCAAGTGACTCGGGTACTGAAAGGTTAAGATATGGCTACAAGTGACTCGGTACTGAAAGGTTAAGATATGGCTGACAAGTGACTCGGGTACTGAAAGGTTAAGATATGGCTAGCAAGTGACTCGGGTACTGAAAGGTTAAGATATGGCTGACAAGTGACTCGGTACTGAAAGGTTAAGATATGGCTGACAAGTGACTCGGGTACTGAAAGGTTAAGATATGGCTAGCAAGTGACTCGGGTACTGAAAGGTTAAGATATGGCTGACAAGTGACTCGGGTACTGAAAGGTTAAGATATGGCTAGCAAGTGACTCGGGTACTGAAAGGTTAAGATATGGCTGGCAAGTGACTCGGGTACTGAAAAGGTCAAGATATGGCTGACAAGTGACTCGAGTACTGAAAGGTTAAGATATGGCTAGCAAGTGACTCGGGTACTGAAAGGTTAAGATATGGCTGACAAGTGACTCGAGTACTGAAAGGTTAAGATATGGCTGACAAGTGACTCGGGTACTGAAAGGTTAAGATATGGCTGACAAGTGACTCGGGTACTGAAAGGTTAAGATATGGCTGGCAAGTGACTCGGGTACTGAAAGGTTAAGATATGGCTGACAAGTGACTCGGGTACTGAAAGGTTAAGATATGGCTGACAAGTGACTCGGGTACTGAAAGGTCAAGATATGGCTGACAAGTGACTCGGGTACTGAAAGGTTAAGATATGGCAAGCATTTGACTCGGGTACTGAAAAGTCAAGATATGGCTAGCAAGTGACTCGGGTACTGAAAGGTTAAGATATGGCTGGCAAGTGACTCGGGTACTGAAAGGTTAAGATATGGCTGGCAAGTGACTCGGGTACTGAAAGGTTAAGATATGGCTGACAAGTGACTCGAGTACTGAAAGGTTAAGATATGGCTGACAAGTGACTCGGGTACTGAAAGGTTGAGATATGGCTGACAAGTGACTCGGGTACTGAAAGGTTGAGATATGGCTGACAAGTGACTCGGGTACTGAAATGTTAAGATATGGCTGGCAAGTGACTCGGGTACTGAAAGGTTGAGATATGGCTGACAAGTGACTCGGTACTGAAAGGTTAAGATATGGCTGCAAGTGACTCGGGTACTGAAAGGTTAGATATGGCTGACAAGTGACTCGGGTACTGAAAGGTTAAGATATGGCTGGCAAGTGACTCGGGTACTGAAAGTTTGAGATATGGCTACAAGTGACTGGGTACTGAAAGTTAAGATATGGCTGACAAGTGACTCGGGTACTGAAAGGTAAGATATGGCTAGCAAGTGACCGGGTACTGAAAGGTTAAGATATGGCTGACAAGTGACTCGGGTACTGCAAGGTAAGATATGGCTGGCAAGTGACTCGGGTACTGAAAGGTTAAGATATGGCTGGCAAGTGACTCGGGTACTGAAAGTCAAGATATGGCTAGCAAGTGACTCGGGTACTGAAAGTCAAGATATGGCTAGCAAGTGACTCGGGTACTGAAAGGTTAAGATATGGCTGGCAAGTGACTCGGGTACTGAAAGGTTAAGATATGGCTAGCAAGTGACTCGGGTACTGAAAGGTTAAGATATGGCTGGCAAGTGACTCGGGTACTGAAAGGTAAGATATGGCTGGACAAGTGACTCGGTACTGAAAGGTTAAGATATGCTAGCAAGTGACTCGGGTACTGAAAGGTTAAGATATGGCTGGCAAGTGACGCGGGTACTGAAAGGTCAAGATATGGCTGACAAGTGACTCGGGTACTGAAAAGGTTAAGATATGGCTGGCAAGTGACTCGGGTACTGAAAGGTTAAGATATGGCTGACAATCGACTCGGGTACTGAAAGGTTAAGATATGGCTGACAAGTGACTCGGGTACTGAAAGGTCAAGATATGGCTGACAAGTGACTCGGGTACTGAAAGGTTAAGATATGACTAGCAAGTGACTCGGGTACTGAAAGGTTAAGATATGGCTGGCAAGTGACTCGGGTCCTGAAAGGTTAAGATATGACTAGCAAGTGACTCGGGTACTGAAAGGTTAAGATATGGCTGGCAAGTGACTCGGGTATACTGAAAGGTTAAGATATGGCTGACAAGTGACTCGGGTATACTGAAAGGTTAAGATATGACTAGCAAGTGACTCGGGTACTGAAAGGTTAAGATATGGCTGGCAAGTGACTCGGGTACTGAAAGGTTAAGATATGGCTGACAAGTGACTCGAGTACTGAAAGGTTAAGATATGGCTGACAAGTGACTCGGGTACTGAAAGGTTAAGATATGGCTGGCAAGTGACTCGGGTACTGAAAGGTTGAGATATGGCTGACAAGTGACTCGGGTACTGAAAGGTTAAGATATGGCTGGCAAGTGACTCGGGTACTGAAAGGTTAAGATATGGCTGGCAAGTGACTCGGGTACTGAAAAGTCAAGATATGGCTAGCAAGTGACTCGGGTACTGAAAAGTCAAGATATGGCTAGCAAGTGACTCGGGTACTGAAAGGTTAAGATATGGCTGGCAAGTGACTCGGGTATTGAAAGGTTAAGATATGGCTGACAAGTGACTCGGGTACTGAAAGGTTGAGATATGGCTGGCAAGTGACTCGGGTACTGAAAGGTTGAGATATGGCTGGCAAGTGACTCGGGTACTGAAAGGTTGAGATATGGCTGGCAAGTGACTCGGGTACTGAAAGGTTGAGATATGGCTGGCAAGTGACTCGGGTACTGAAAGGTCAAGATATGGCTGACAAGTGACTCGGGTACTGAAAAGGTTAAGATATGACTAGCAAGTGACTCGGGTACTGAAAGGTTAAGATATGGCTGGCAAGTGACTCGGGTACTGAAAGGTCAAGATATGGCTGACAAGTGACTCGGGTACTGAAAGGTTAAGATATGGCTAGCAAGTGACTCGGGTACTGAAAGGTTAAGATATGGCTGGCAAGTGACTCGGGTACTGAAAAGTCAAGATATGGCTAGCAAGTGACTCGGGTACTGAAAAGTCAAGATATGGCTAGCAAATGACTCGGGTACTGAAAGGTTAAGATATGGCTGACAAGTGACTCGGGTACTGAAAGGTCAAGATATGGCTGACAAGTGACTCGGGTACTGAAAGGTTAAGATATGGCTGGCAAGTGACTCGGGTACTGAAAGGTTAAGATATGGCTGGCAAGTGACTCGGGTACTGAAAAGTCAAGATATGGCTAGCATGTGACTCGGGTAATGAAAAGTCAAGATATGGCTAGCAAGTGACTCGGGTCCTGAAAGGTTAAGATATGGCTGGCAAGTGACTCGGGTACTGAAAGGTTAAGATATGGCTACCAATGACTCGGGTACTGAAAGGTCAAGATATGGCTGACAAGTGACTCGGGTACTGAAAGGTCAAGATATGGCTGACAAGTGACTCGGGTACTGAAAAGGTTAAGATATGACTAGCAAGTGACTCGGGTACTGAAAGGTTAAGATATGGCTGGCAAGTGACTCGGGTACTGAAAGGTTGAGATATGGCTGACAAGTGACTCGGGTATACTGAAAGGTTGAGATATGGCTGGCAAGTGACTCGGGTACTGAAAGGTTAAGATATGGCTGGCAAGTGACTCGGGTACTGAAAGGTTAAGATATGGCTAGCAATTGACTCGGGTACTGAAAGGTTAAGATATGGCTGGCAAGTGACTCGGGTACTGAAAGGTTAAGATATGGCTGACAAGTGACTCGGGTACTGAAAGGTTAAGATATGGCTGACAAGTGACTCGGGTATACTGAAAGGTTAAGATATGACTAGCAAGTGACTCGGGTACTGAAAGGTTAAGATATGGCTGGCAAGTGACTCGGGTACTGAAAGGTAAGATATGGCTGACAAGTGACTCGAGTACTGAAAGGTTAAGATATGGCTGACAAGTGACACGGGTACTGAAAGGTTAAGATATGGCTGACAAGTGACTCGGGTACTGAAAAGTCAAGATATGGCTAGCAAGTGACTCGGGTACTGAAAGGTTGAGATATGGCTGGCAAGTGACTCGGGTACTGAAAGGTTAAGATATGGCTGGCAAGTGACTCGGGTACTGAAAGGTTGAGATATGGCTGACAAGTGACGCGGGTACTGAAAGGTTAAGATATGGCTGGCAAGTGACTCGGGTACTGAAAGGTTAAGATATGGCTGGCAAGTGACTCGGGTACTGAAAAGTCAAGATATGGCTAGCAAGTGACTCGGGTACTGAAAAGTCAAGATATGGCTAGCAAGTGACTCGGGCACTGAAAGGTTAAGATATGGCTGGCAAGTGACTCGGGTACTGAAAGGTTAAGATATGGCTAGCAAGTGACTCGGGTACTGAAAGGTTAAGATATGGCTGGCAAGTGATCGGGTACTGAAAGGTCAAGATATGGCTGACAAGTGACTCGGGTACTGAAAAGGTTAAGATATGACTAGCAAGTGACTCGGGTACTGAAAGGTTAAGATATGGCTGGCAAGTGACTCGGGTACTGAAAGGTCAAGATATGGCTGACAAGTGACTCGGGTACTGAAAGTAAGATATGGCTAGCAAGTGACCGGGTACTGAAAGGTTAAGATATCTGGCAAGTGACTCGGGTACTGAAAAGTCAAGATATGGCTAGCAAGTGACTCGGGTACTGAAAAGTCAAGATATGGCTAGCAAATGACTCGGGTACTGAAAGGTTAAGATATGGCTGGCAAGTGACTCGGGTACTGAAGGTCAAGATATGGCTGACAAGTGACTCGGGTACTGAAGGTTAAGATATGGCTGGCAAGTGACTCGGGTACTGAAAGGTTAAGATATGGCTGGCAAGTGACTCGGGTACTGAAAAGTCAAGATATGGCTAGCATGTGACTCGGGTAATGAAAAGTCAAGATATGGCTAGCAAGTGACTCGGGTACTGAAAGGTTAAGATATGGCTGGCAAGTGACTCGGGTACTGAAAGGTTAAGATATGGCTACCAATGACTCGGGTACTGAAGGTCAAGATATGGCTGACAAGTGACTCGGGTACTGAAAGGTTAAGATATGGCTGGCAAGTGACTCGGGTACTGAAAGGTTAAGATATGGCTAGCAATTGACTCGGGTACTGAAAGGTTAAGATATGGCTGGCAAGTGACTCGGGTACTGAAAGGTTAAGATATGGCTGACAAGTGACTCGAGTACTGAAAAGTCAAGATATGGCTAGCAAGTGACTCGGGTACTGAAAGGTTGAGATATGGCTGGCAAGTGACTCGGGTACTGAAAGGTTAAGATATGGCTGGCAAGTGACTCGGGTACTGAAAGGTTGAGATATGGCTAGGAAGTGACTCGGGTACTGAAAGGTTAAGATATGGCTGACAAGTGACTCGGGTACTGAAAGGTAAAGATATGGCTGGCAAGTGACTCGGATACTGAAAGGTTAAGATATGGCTACCAATTGACTCGGGTACTGAAAGGTTAAGATATGGCTGACAAGTGACTCGGGTACTGAAAGGTTAAGATATGGCTAGCAATTGACTCGGGTATTGAAGGTTAAGATATGACTAGCAAGTGACTCGAGTATTGAAAGGTCAAGATATGGCTGACAAGTGACTCGGGTACTGAAAGGTTAAGATATGGCTAGCAATTGACTCGGGTATTGAAAGGTTAAGATATGACTAGCAAGTGACTCGAGTATTGAAAGGTCAAGATATGGCTGACAATTGACTCGGGTACTGAAAGGTTAAGATATGACTAGCAAGTGACTCGGGAACTGAAAAGGTTAAGATATGGCTGGCAAGTGACTCGGGTACTGAAAGGTTAAGATATGGCTGACAAGTGACTCGGGTACTGAAAGGTTGAGATATGGCTGACAAGTGACTCGGGTACTGAAAGGTTAAGATATGGCTAGCAAGTGACTCGGGTACTGAAAGGTCACGATATGGCTGACAAGTGACTCGGGTACTGAAAGGTTAAGATATGGCTGGCAAGTGACTCGGGTACTGAAAGGTTAAGATATGGCTGGCAAGTGACTCGGGTACTGAAAATTCAAGATATGGCTAGCAAGTGACTCGGGTACTGAAAAGTCAAGATATGGCTAGCAAGTGACTCGGGTACTGAAAAGGTTGAGATATGACTAGCAAGTGACTCGGGTACTGAAAGGTCAAGATATGGCTGACAAGTGACTCGGGTACTGAAAGGTTAAGATATGGCTGGCAAGTGACTCGGGTACTGAAAGGTTAAGATATGGCTGACAAGTGACTCGGGTACTGAAAGGTTAAGATATGGCTAGCAAGTGACTCGGGTACTGAAAGGTCAAGATATGGTTGACAAGTGACTCGGGTATACTGAAAGGTTACGATATGGCTGGCAAGTGGCTCGGGTACTGAAAGGTTAAGATATGGCTGACAAGTGACTCGGGTACTGAAAGGTTAAGATATGGCTAGCAAGTGACTCGGGTACTGAAAGGTTAAGATATGGCTGACAAGTGACTCGGGTACTGAAAGGTTGAGATATGGCTGACAAGTGACTCGGGTACTGAAAGGTTATGATATGGCTAGCAATTGACTCGGGTACTGAAAGGTCAAGATATGGCTAGCAATTGACTCGGGTACTGAAAGGTCAAGATATGGCTGACAAGTGACTCGGGTATACTGAAAGGTTGAGATATGGCTGACAAGTGACTCGGGTACTGAAAGGTTAAGATATGGCTGACAAGTGACTCGGGTACTGAAAGGTTAAGATATGGCTAGCAAGTGACTCGGGTACTGAAAGGTTAAGATATGGCTGACAAGTGACTCGGGTACTGAAAGGTTAAGATATTGCTGGCAAGTGACTCGGGTACTGAAAGGTCAAGATATGGCTGACAAGTGACTCGGGTACTGAAAAGGTTAAGATATGACTAGCAAGTGACTCGGGTACTGAAAGGTTAAGATATGGCTGGCAAGTGACTCGGGTACTGAAAGGTTAAGATATGGCTAACAAGTGACTTCGGTACTGAAAAGTCAAGATATGGCTAACAAGTGACTCGGGTACTGAAAAGTTAAGATATGGCTAACAAGTGACTCGGGTACTGAAAAGTTAAGATATGGCTAACAAGTGACTCGGGTACTGAAAAGTTAAGATATGGCTGGCAAGTGTCTCGGGTACTGAAAGGTTAAGATATGGCTAACAAGTGACTCCGGTACTGAAAAGTCAAGATATGGCTGACAAGTGACTCGGGTACTGAAAAGGTCAAGATATGGCTGACAAGTGACTCGGGTACTGAAAGGTTAAGATATGGCTGGCAAGTGACTCAGGTACTGAAAAGTTAAGATATGGCTGACAAGTGACTCGGGTACTGAAAATCAAGATATGGCTAGCAAGTGACTCGGGTACTGAAAAGTCAAGATATGGCTAGCAAGTGACTCGGGTACTGAAAGGTTAAGATATGGCTGGCAAGTGACTGAAAAGCTGCTGAGAAATAGATAACATCTGCCGAAAAATCTGTCGATATATAGCTAACAGGGGATGTGCTGCACTAATACATTACCTCAGTGTTTAACTTTCTCGAGGATCTGTACTGTATCTCCTCTGTACTAATACATTACCTCAGTGTTTAACTTTTTCGAGGGTCTGTACTGTAACTCCTCTGTACTAATACATTACCTCAGTGTTTAACTGTCTCGAGGGTCTGTACTGTAACTCCTCTGTACTAATACATTACCTCAGTGTTTAACTGTCTCGAGGGTCTGTACTGTAACTCCTCTGCACTAATACATTACCTCAGTGTTTAACTTTTTCGAGTGTCTGTACTGTAACTCCTCTGTACTAATACATTACCTCAGTGTTTAACTGTCTCGAGGGTCTGTACTGTAACTCCTCTGCACTAATACATTACCTCAGTGTTTAACTGTCTCGAGGGTCTGTACTGTAACTCCTCTGCACTAATACATTACCTCAGTGTTTAACTTTTTCGAGGGTCTGTACTGTAACTCCTCTGTACTAATACATTACCTCAGTGTTTAACTTCTCGAGGGTCTGTACTGTAACTCCTCTGCACTAATACATTACCTCAGTGTTTAACTTTTTCGAGGGTCTGTACTGTAACTCCTCTGTACTAATACATTACCTCAGTGTTTAACTTTCTCGAGGGTCTGTACTGTAACTCCTCTGCACTAATACATTACCTCAGTGTTTAACTTTTGCGAGTGTCTGTACTGTAACTCCTCTGCACTAATACATTACCTCAGTGTTTAACTTTTTCGAGGGTCTGTACTGTATCTCCTCTGCACTAATACATTACCTCAGTGTTTAACTTTTTCGAGTGTCTGTACTGTAACTCCTCTGCACTAATACATTACCTCAGTGTTTAACTTTTTCGAGTGTCTGTACTGTAACTCCTCTGCACTAATACATTACCTCAGTGTTTAACTTTTTCGAGTGTCTGTACTGTAACTCCTCTGTACTAATACATTACCTCAGTGTTTAACTTTCTCGAGGGTCTGTACTGTAACTCCTCTGCACTAATACATCACCTCAGTGTTTAACTTTCTCGAGTGTCTGTACTGTAACTCCTCTGTACTAATACATTACCTCAGTGTTTAACTTTCTCGAGGGTCTGTACTGTAACTCCTCTGTACTAATACATTACCTCAGTGTTTAACTTTCTCGAGGGTCTGTACTGTAACTCCTCACCTCAGTGTTTAACTGTCTCGAGGGTCTGTACTGTAACTCCTCTGTACTAATACATTACCTCAGTGTTTAACTTTTCGAGTGTCTGTACTGGTAACTCCTCTGCACTAATACATTACCTCATGTTTAACTTTCTCGAGGGTCTGTAATGTAACTCCTCTGTACTAATACAATTACCTCAGTGTTTAACTTCTCGAGGGTCTGTACTTAACTCCTCACCTCAGTGTTTAACTTTCTCGAGGATCTGTACTGTAACTCCTCCCTCAGTGTTTAACTTTCTCGAGGATCTGTACTGTACTCCTCTGTACTAATACTTACCTCAGTGTTTAACTGTCTCGAGGTCTGTACTGTAACTCCTCTGTACTAATACATTACCTCAGTGTTTAACTTTTTCGAGGGTCTGTACTGTAACTCCTCTGTACTAATACATTACCTCAGTGTTTAACTTTTTCGAGGTCTGTACTGTAACTCCTCTGTACTAATACATTACCTCAGTGTTTAACTTCTCGAGGGTCTGTACTGTAACTCCTCTAATACATACCTCAGTGTTTAACTTTCTCGAGGTCTGTACTGTATCTCCTCTGTACTAATACATTACCTCAGTGTTTAACTTTTTCGAGTGTCTGTACTGTACTCCTCTGCACTAATACATTACCTCAGTGTTTAACTTTCTCGAGGGTCTGTACTGTATCTCCTCTGCACTACATTACCTCAGTGTTTTAACTTTTTCGAGGGTCTGTACTGTAACTCCTCACCTCAGTGTTTAACTTCTCGAGGGTCTGTACTGTAACTCCTCTGTACTAATACATTACCTCAGTGTTTAACTGTCTCGAGGGTCTGTACTGTAACTCCTCTGTACTAATATATTACCTCAGTGTTTAACTTTCTCGAGGGTCTGTACTGTATCTCCTCTGTACTAATACATTACCTCAGTGTTTAACTTTTTCGAGTGTCTGTACTATAACTCCTCTGCACTAATACATTACCTCAGTGTTTAACTTTCTCGAGGGTCTGTACTGTAACTCCTCTGTACTAATACATTACCTCAGTGTTTAACTTTTTCGAGGGTCTGTACTGTAACTCCTCACCTCAGTGTTTAACTTTTTCGAGTGTCTGTACTGTAACTCCTCTGTACTAATACATTACCTCAGTGTTTAACTTTTTCGAGTGTCTGTACTGTAACTCCTCTGTACTAATACATTACCTCAGTGTTTAACTTTCTCGAGGGTCTGTACTGTAACTCCTCTGTACTAATACATTACCTCAGTGTTTAACTTTCTCGAGGGTCTGTACTGTAACTCCTCTGTACTAATACATTACCTCAGTGTTTAACTTTTTCGAGGGTCTGTACTGTAACTCCTCACCTCAGTGTTTAACTTTTTCGAGGGTCTGTACTGTAACTCCTCACCTCAGTGTTTAACTTTTTCGAGTGTCTGTACTGTAACTCCTCTGTACTAATACATTACCTCAGTGTTTAACTTTTTCGAGTGTCTGTACTGTAACTCCTCTGTACTAATACATTACCTCAGTGTTTAACTTTCTCGAGGGTCTGTACTGTAACTCCTCTGTACTAATACATTACCTCAGTGTTAACTTTCTCGAGGGTCTGTACTGTAACTCCTCTGTACTAATACATTACCTCAGTGTTTAACTTTTTCGAGGGTCTGTACTGTAACTCCTCACCTCAGTGTTTAACTTTTTCGAGTGTCTGTACTGTAACTCCTCTGTACTAATACATTACCTCAGTGTTTAACTTTTTCGAGGGTCTGTACTGTAACTCCTCTGTACTAATACATTACCTCAGTGTTTAACTTTTTCGAGTGTCTGTACTATAACTCCTCTGCACTAATACATTACCTCAGTGTTTAACTTTCTCGAGGGTCTGTACTGTAACTCCTCTGTACTAATACATTACCTCAGTGTTTAACTTTTTCGAGGGTCTGTACTGTAACTCCTCACCTCAGTGTTTAACTTTTTCGAGTGTCTGTACTGTAACTCCTCTGTACTAATACATTACCTCAGTGTTTAACTTTTTCGAGGGTCTGTACTGTAACTCCTCACCTCATGTTTAACTTTTTCGAGGGTCTGTACTGTAACTCCTCTGTACTAATACATTACCTCAGTGTTTAACTTTTTCGAGGGTCTGTACTGTAACTCCTCACCTCAGTGTTTAACTTTTTCGAGGGTCTGTACTGTAACTCCTCTGTACTAATACATTACCTCAGTGTTTAACTTTTTCGAGGGTCTGTACTGTAACTCCTCTGTACTATACATTACCTCAGTGTTTAACTTTTTCGAGGGTCGTACTGTAACTCCTCACCTCAGTGTTTAACTTTTTCGAGGGTCTGTACTGTAACTCCTCTGTACTAATACATTACCTCAGTGTTTAACTTTTTCGAGGGTCTGTACTGTAACTCTTCACCTCAGTGTTTAACTTTTTCGAGGGTCTGTACTGTAACTCCTCTGTACTAATACATTACCTCAGTGTTTAACTTTTCGAGGGTCTGTACTGTAACTCCTCACCCCAGTGTTTAACTTTTTCGAGTGTCTGTACTGTAACTCCTCTGCACTAATACATTACCTCAGTGTTTAACTTTTTCGAGTGTCTGTACTGTAACTCCTCTGCACTAATACATTACCTCAGTGTTTCTTTTTCGAGTGTCTGTACTGTATCTCCTCTGCACTAATACATCACCTCAGTGTTTAACTTTCGAGGGTCTGTACTGTATCTCCTCTGCACTAATACATCACCTCAGTGTTTAACTTTCTCGAGGGTCTGTACTGTATCTCCTCTGCACTAATACATTACCTCAGTGTTTAACTTTTTCGAGTGTCTGTACTGTATCTCCTCTGTACTAATACATTACCTCAGTGTTTAACTTTTTCGAGGGTCTGTACTGTAACTCCCACCTCAGTGTTTAACTTTTTCGAGTGTCTGTACTGTACTCCTCTGTACTAATACATTACCTCAGTGTTTAACTTTTCGAGGGTCTGTACTGTAACTCCTCTGTACTACATTACCTCAGTGTTTAACTTTTTCGAGGGTCTGTACTGTAACTCCTCACCTCAGTGTTTAACTTTTTCGAGTGTCTGTACTGTAACTCCTCTGTACTAATACATTACCTCAGTGTTTAACTTTTTCGAGGGTCTGTACTGTAACTCCTCACCTCAGTGTTTAACTTTTTCGAGGGTCTGTACTGTAACTCCTCACCTCAGTGTTTTAACTTTTTCGAGTGTCCTGTACTGTAACTCCTCTGTACTAAAACATTACCTCAGGTTTAACTTTTTCGAGGGTCTGTACTGTAACTCCTCACCTCAGTGTTTAACTTTCTCGAGGGTCTGTACTGTAACTCCTCACCTCAGTGTTTAACTTTTTCGAGTGTCTGTACTGTAACTCCTCTGTACTAATACATTACCTCAGTGTTTAACTTTTTCGAGGGTCTGTACTGTAACCCCTCTGTACTAATACATTACCTCAGTGTTTACTTTTTCGAGGGTCTGTACTGTAACTCCTCACCTCAGTGTTTAACTTTTTCGAGTGTCTGTACTGTAACTCCTCTGTACTAATACATTACCTCAGTGTTTAACTTTTTCGAGGGTCTGTACTGTAACTCCTCACCTCAGTGTTTAACTTTTTCGAGGGTCTGTACTGTAACTCCTCTGTACTAATACATTACCTCAGTGTTTAACTTTCTCGAGGATCTGTACTGTAACTCCTCTGCACTAATACATTACCTCAGTGTTTAACTTTTTCGAGGGTCTGTACTGTAACTCCTCACCTCAGTGTTTAACTTTTTCGAGTGTCTGTACTGTAACTCCTCTGTACTAATACATTACCTCAGTGTTTAACTTTTTCGAGGGTCTGTACTGTAACTCCTCACCTCAGTGTTTAACTTTTTCGAGTGTCTGTACTGTAACTCCTCTGTACTAATACATTACCTCAGTGTTTAACTTTCTCGAGTGTCTGTACTGTAACTCCTCTGTACTAATACATTACCTCAGTGTTTAACTGTCTCGAGGGTCTGTACTGTATCTCCTCTGTACTAATACATTACCTCAGTGTTTAACTTTTTCGAGGGTCTGTACTGTAACTCCTCACCTCAGTGTTTAACTTTTCGAGTGTCTGTACTGTAACTCCTCTGTACTAATACATTACCTCAGTGTTTAACTTTCTCGAGTGTCTGTACTGTAACTCCTCTGTACTAATACATTACCTCAGTGTTTAACTGTCTCGAGGGTCTGTACTGTAACTCCTCTGCACTAATACATTACCTCAGTGTTTAACTTTTTCGAGTGTCTGTACTGTAACTCCTCTGTACTAATACATTACCTCAGTGTTTAACTTTCTCGAGTGTCTGTACTGTAACTCCTCTGTACTAATACATTACCTCAGTGTTTAACTGTCTCGAGGGTCTGTACTGTATCTCCTCTGCACTAATACATTACCTCATTGTTTAACTTTCTCGAGGGTCTGTACTGTAACTCCTCTGTACTAATACATTACCTCAGTGTTTAACTGTCTCGAGGGTCTGTACTGTAACTCCTCTGTACTATACATTACCTCAGTGTTTAACTGTCTCGAGGGTCTGTACTGTAACTCCTCTGTACTAATACATTACCTCAGTGTTTAACTTTTTCGAGGTCTGTACTGTAACTCCTCACCTCAGTGTTTAACTTTTTCGAGGTCTGTACTGTAACTCCTCTGTACTAATACATTACCTCAGTGTTTAACTTTTTCGAGGGTCTGTACTGTAACTCCTCACCTCAGTGTTTAACTTTTTCGAGGGTCTGTACTGTAACTCCTCTGTACTAATACATTACCTCAGTGTTTAACTTTTTCGAGGGTCTGTACTGTAACTCCTCTGTACTAATACATTACCTCAGTGTTTAACTTTTTCGAGGGTCTGTACTGTAACTCCTCACCTCAGTGTTTAACTTTTTCGAGGGTCTGTACTGTAACTCCTCTGTACTAATACATTACCTCAGTGTTTAACTTTTTCGAGGGTCTGTACTGTAACTCTTCACCTCAGTGTTTAACTTTTTCGAGGGTCTGTACTGTAACTCCTCTGTACTAATACATTACCTCAGTGTTTAACTTTTTCGAGGGTCTGTACTGTAACTCCTCACCCCAGTGTTTAACTTTTTCGAGTGTCTGTACTGTAACTCCTCTGCACTAATACATTACCTCAGTGTTTAACTTTTTCGAGTGTCTGTACTGTAACTCCTCTGCACTAATACATTACCTCAGTGTTTAACTTTTTCGAGTGTCTGTACTGTATCTCCTCTGCACTAATACATCACCTCAGTGTTTAACTTTCTCGAGGGTCTGTACTGTATCTCCTCTGCACTAATACATCACCTCAGTGTTTAACTTTCTCGAGGGTCTGTACTGTATCTCCTCTGCACTAATACATTACCTCAGTGTTTAACTTTTTCGAGTGTCTGTACTGTATCTCCTCTGTACTAATACATTACCTCAGTGTTTAACTTTTTCGAGGGTCTGTACTGTAACTCCTCACCTCAGTGTTTAACTTTTTCGAGTGTCTGTACTGTAACTCCTCTGTACTAATACATTAACTCAGTGTTTAACTTTTTCGAGGGTCTGTACTGTAACTCCTCTGTACTAATACATTACCTCAGTGTTTAACTTTTTCGAGGGTCTGTACTGTAACTCCTCACCTCAGTGTTTAACTTTTTCGAGTGTCTGTACTGTAACTCCTCTGTACTAATACATTACCTCAGTGTTTAACTTTTTCGAGGGTCTGTACTGTAACTCCTCACCTCAGTGTTTAACTTTTTCGAGGGTCTGTACTGTAACTCCTCACCTCAGTGTTTAACTTTTTCGAGTGTCTGTACTGTAACTCCTCTGTACTAAAACATTACCTCAGTGTTTAACTTTTTCGAGGGTCTGTACTGTAACTCCTCACCTCAGTGTTTAACTTTCTCGAGGGTCTGTACTGTAACTCCTCACCTCAGTGTTTAACTTTTTCGAGTGTCTGTACTGTAACTCCTCTGTACTAATACATTACCTCAGTGTTTAACTTTTTCGAGGGTCTGTACTGTAACCCCTCTGTACTAATACATTACCTCAGTGTTTAACTTTTTCGAGGGTCTGTACTGTAACTCCTCACCTCAGTGTTTAACTTTTTCGAGTGTCTGTACTGTAACTCCTCTGTACTAATACATTACCTCAGTGTTTAACTTTTTCGAGGGTCTGTACTGTAACTCCTCACCTCAGTGTTTAACTTTTTCGAGGTCTGTACTGTAACTCCTCTGTACTAATACATTACCTCAGTGTTTAACTTTCTCGAGGATCTGTACTGTAACTCCTCTGCACTAATACATTACCTCAGTGTTTAACTTTTTCGAGGGTCTGTACTGTAACTCCTCACCTCAGTGTTTAACTTTTTCGAGTGTCTGTACTGTAACTCCTCTGTACTAATACATTACCTCAGTGTTTAACTTTTTTCGAGGGTCTGTACTGTAACTCCTCACCTCAGTGTTTAACTTTTTCGAGTGTCTGTACTGTAACTCCTCTGTACTAATACATTACCTCAGTGTTTAACTTTCTCGAGTGTCTGTACTGTAACTCCTCTGTACTAATACATTACCTCAGTGTTTAACTGTCTCGAGGGTCTGTACTGTATCTCCTCTGTACTAATACATTACCTCAGTGTTTAACTTTTTCGAGGGTCTGTACTGTAACTCCTCACCTCAGTGTTTAACTTTTTCGAGTGTCTGTACTGTAACTCCTCTGTACTAATACATTACCTCAGTGTTTAACTTTCTCGAGTGTCTGTACTGTAACTCCTCTGTACTAATACATTACCTCAGTGTTTAACTGTCTCGAGGGTCTGTACTGTAACTCCTCTGCACTAATACATTACCTCAGTGTTTAACTTTTTCGAGTGTCTGTACTGTAACTCCTCTGTACTAATACATTACCTCAGTGTTTAACTTTCTCGAGTGTCTGTACTGTAACTCCTCTGTACTATACATTACCTCAGTGTTTAACTGTCTCGAGGGTCTGTACTGTATCTCCTCTGCACTAATACATTACCTCATTGTTTAACTTTCTCGAGGGTCTGTACTGTAACTCCTCTGTACTAATACATTACCTCAGTGTTTAACTGTCTCGAGGGTCTGTACTGTAACTCCTCTGTACTAATACATTACCTCAGTGTTTAACTTTTTCGAGTGTCTGTACTATAACTCCTCTGTACTAATACATTACCTCAGTGTTTAACTGTCTCGAGGGTCTGTACTGTAACTCCTCTGTACTAATACATTACCTCAGTGTTTAACTTTTTCGAGTGTCTGTACTGTAACTCCTCTGTACTAATACATTATCTCAGTGTTTAACTTTCTCGAGTGTCTGTACTGTAACTCCTCTGTACTAATACATTACCTCAGTGTTTAACTGTCTCGAGGGTCTGTACTGTATCTCCTCTGCACTAATACATTACCTCAGTGTTTAACTTTCTCGAGGGTCTGTACTGTAACTCCTCTGTACTAATACATTACCTCAGTGTTTAACTGTCTCGAGGGTCTGTACTGTAACTCCTCTGTACTAATACATTACCTCAGTGTTTAACTTTTTCGAGTGTCTGTACTATAACTCCTCTGTACTAATACATTACCTCAGTGTTTAACTGTCTCGAGGGTCTGTACTGTAACTCCTCTGTACTAATACATTACCTCAGTGTTTAACTTTTTCGAGTGTCTGTACTGTAACTCCTCTGTACTAATACATTACCTCAGTGTTTAACTTTCTCGAGGGTCTGTACTGTAACTCCTCTGCACTAATACATTACCTCAGTGTTTAACTTTCTCGAGGGTCTGTACTGTAACTCCTCTGCACTAATTAGAGCCACATCAGGATCGTCTCAGTAAAGTCACAATAAAATCTGCTGTGTCATTTATCAGTCAGTTTAATAGGATGCCATTATAGATAGTATAACATTTGAATTTAATGCAACACTTTGTAAAATGAACGAATTATGCAATACAAATTAATGTTATTAACCCCAAATGACTATTGTAAATTTCTCCATCCAGTCTTTTCATCTCAAAGGTACGAAAGCTTGTTCGTGCCACTTTGTAATCTGATTTTTTTTCTCAAATCGTAGGTACGATTTTTAAATTCGTAGCTACGATTTTTTCATTCGTACGTACAATTTTTTAAATCGTATATACGAATTTTAAATCGTATGTACGGTTTTAAAATTCGTAGCTACGATTTTTATTTAAATTCGTACGTACGATTTTTAAAATCGTATATACGACTTTTAAAATCGTATGTACGATTTTAAAATTCGTAGGTACGATTTTTAAATTCGTACGTACGGTTTTTAAATTCGTAGGTACGATTTTTTAATTCGTACGTACGATTTGAAAAAAAAATCATGTTACAAAGTGGCACGAACAAGCTTTCGTACAAAGGTAACAAAACATTAATAGAAAATAAAACTCAGTCCTTTTAATCTACATATAATATAAAACATATAATAATAATAAGTTAGAAAAAATTATTTATTTTTGTTTTTGTTTACAAAGTGGCGGTTGTAACTAGCTAAACAGGAGGTCCTACCCTTCCTGAGCATCCGGCCTCACTTCTCCATTGGCAGTTCACGTGTTTAACTTAGTTTGCCGACTTAAAAATTTTCACTTTGCATTTGGATTGTGGTTTGGACATGGACTGGTATATTTGTTTTTGATTTGAAGAGCAGAATTACAGAAGTCTTTCACCATCCACAAAATTACCCGAGCATAAAAAATAAAGCATGTGTATCACTAAAACACAAGGATAACGATCCATTTCCAAATCACAATCGAACAACAAAGTTGAAAGTTTAAAAATGCAATTAAAATTACACATGGACTTCCACCGAGAAAGTGTGGTCTGGTGTTGCGGAAGGGTAATCATTTCCTGGTGTAACTACGTATGTGTAATGAAAGGAACATGGAACTATAGGACGTCAATTATACCCGGGGTTATTTTTTATAGAGAGACATTGATAAATTGATCTGTTATCAATGATGTAATAATTTATTTGCAAATAGTGTCATTTCTCGATTAAGTTGATTTAGCGTTACTATGACACCATGATACTTAATAAAAATAAAACCGTCAACTTTTATTATTCTGCATATAATGTTTTATGTTTTTATGTGTTTATGAAAGTTCAAAATAAGTCTTAAAATCGATTATTTCTAAACTATATTCATTATCACTAAAGCCTCGTTTTTCAGGGATTGTAGCCACAGTTTGCTTTTTTTAGTGCCCAATGTCAGTTTCTGTACATGTACGAAATCTTATTTCAAACAGTCTGCACACTCCGTAAAATTTTCAGTTTTAATTCAAACTGGATTTTTATGTATAACAGCTCCATCACTCCATCCTAAAAAGGAATGATTGATAACTGATTATGTGGTTGACATAACATATTACCCGACGAAATTATAATGATGAAAGAAAGTAGAACTGAGCACGTAATGTCAACCTTGAACATGTGACCAGGTTTTCAATAGCACTCCCTAAAACAATAGATGTCATTAGGAAATATCTAATTGTTTCTTAGATGTTGCTACAATCTCTGAAAAACGGTGTTTCAGTAATTGTGAATATGTATATATAATTGTGGTTACAATGATACACCACACTTCAATAAGCTATCTAAGGAACATTGTTTGAACAAGTCCGACAGATACCACAGCTGTCAGTTCTATAGCGGAGGAAACTGGACTGCCCGTAGAAAATCACCGACTTGTCTTGAATGGGATTCGAACCTAGGTGGTGAGTGGCGTTATGCTCTGGAAGCAAGCGCTAAATAATAGCAACCCGGTTCCAGAGGCCCCGATACAAAGAGGATCAAGTATTTCCATCAATACAGAGCTTTAAGGTGGGAAGTTTCACATTTAGTCTGGTGGAAACAAAAGTGAAATTTTACAATAGGGGGACATGAGTGTTCAAAGCTGGCAACATAGCTGTCTTATATCATCATAGGTTAGGGGTCAAGAATCAACCTGTTGCCAAGCTGATCGACCCTTGGTTTAGTAGGTAAAAGGTCAAAGGTCAGATAGTGTTTTTTTCCCCAAAAATTAAACTTAATAAGTTTATAGCTGTCCAAATATATACTTTCTGAGATTTAAATCAATCAAATAAATCTGTTCTCATGCAATCATAGCATTTCATGTATTTTAACATTGACTAGAAAGCTAATTGAGACGGTTTAGGCTAAAATTTAAATATTTTAATGTTATTTTTCAAAATTCTGACACAAGCTTCAAGATAGAATGAAATAACAATATACATTTAACATCAAAGCATGAATCAAAATGCTAAAATATAATTTTTTTGTAAATACATGACTGTGATTAAAATAAATATATTGTTTAAACCCAGCTAATAATTTGAAATTTACTAAAAGTTTAAAATCAAAGTACTGCAAGTACTGTAATCGACAAGGCATAGTCACGAGAATCTCTGGAATATATCAGCCACATCTAACGATTTCTTTTCATTCATCAATATCACTATCTGTGGCAATTTCATTCAAAGGGTTCAACCAATCAACGGTCCCATTGCAAGTGCATACAGCCACCCACTTTAAATTGTATGCCCTACATGTACATCTTGTAATGCAACATGATTTATATTTACATTTCAGCAATGCATGACATGATTTTGGTAAAGGTTATTTTCTCATTAAAAACCCCTAGTGTAGCTCAATTGGTATAGCGCTCACTCCCCGTATGTGGTGAGTCCTGGGTTCGAACCTTAGTTGGGTCTGACCAAGACTTGAAATAAGGTAGTGACTGTTCTTTTGCCAAACACTCGGTATTTAGTAACGAAAGTCACGAGATCCTTTGAGAGAGATCTTAAAATCCGATGCCCCGTGCCAAGGATGGTGTAACATGTTAAGGAACTTTTCCTGCACATTTCCCCAAGTTCACTGCAAAGGTCAAAATTTGCTACCACTTCACCTATAGCTGGTGACGTCTTGATATGACTGAAATACGTAAAAGCCCGTAAAACCCCATGCAATCAATCAATTTTCTCATTAAAACTGTTTTGAAGTCACATTCAAACTAGCACTAACTTAACTGTCTGAGAATAATCGTGAACATCAGGAAAATACTTAACTTAAGTCCAAAAAGTTAAGTTTTAATCATGATCCTTTGACCTGTAATTGTAGTTAAGTTTTAATCATGATCCTTTGACCTGTAATTGTCTTTCAAAAGTTCAAAGTAAGATTTAAGCAAAAAACAAAATAATAATAAGTTTTAAGTATAAAAACTAGTATTGTTCGTGGTCCTGTTGCCAGATGACAAGACAAAATTAGTAACAAAAAGTTTATGGTGGATCACAAAACAATGCCGTTTTGAAACATTAACACAAAAGCGACATTGGGAATGGATATGTCACACCATCAAGACACCTGCCAACAACATCACAAAACTTTGAAATGGAACACACAAGAATAAAAGACACCTTGAGACAAGGTTCTCGAATTGAAACAGAGGGGGTAAAATTGCGCAGAACAGAGCCAGTTTGAGGGATTTTGTCGATGGACTAACATCCACTGGGAGTGAAAGGCATACAGTACGCAAGTTAGTGAGACTAGCACCATCCGTGTCCTATAGCTGACGAGAGATCTGGAACAAATACCAGGTATAACTAAATGCAGCCAAACAGCAGTTTAATAGTGTGCACGTTGAATATGTAGGTCGGTTGCATATGATGTTCGAAGCAAATTTTCAATTGTACTTTTCCCCTGAGAAAAACAGTTTACATCGTAGATGAGAAATCCTCGCTAGATACATTCAATGAAAGCATCTGCACTCACAAGTTCAGAAAAAATCCCTCTTGCAAGAGTGGGAAGAAGACCTGAGATTTCCCTGGAAGTACGGAATGCTGTATTTAGAATGTCCAGAAAGTTAATTGACAGTCTTACAGTCTGTAATTGCATGGAATACTGGGAGCTTATTCCTCTCCAGAGGTGATAATTTTATGCTATGAACAGGGACGAACTTTAGATGTCCCGGTCTGGAATCATACCTCCTCATTTAAATGCAACAGAAGAATAAGGTCATCAGTATCACGACAGACAACAACTGTTCTTTTATAGCCTTGCATGTAAGCATCAACACCATGGGGAACAATTCTAGTATCGGCTTCCTTGCTTGTGTTAAGCTTTGAAAACGGTTACACTCATTCCTCTGTATGAATTAAACATGCTGTGTGTTAGACCCCCTAATACCCTCAACAAAGCTAAGAAGTGTCTTGGATTCCTACGAGATCCTATTTGTTTTCTTGGTGACTTATAAAAGCTTAACCAATTTGATGGCAGAGGGACATTTTAATTATCAATAATTCTTCTAAAAGATCGGGTACCTGATCCTCTTTTATCTCTAGATGGTTTCACCTTTTATGGATTAGTTGTCATATCTATCATAATTTTAATACATTTATCTTTCGCGTGGATAAAAACAGTTTGTGCGTTTCCTAACTCGCCGAATGTATTGATGCCTTTCGGTTTTCCCAGTGCTACAACTAGAGCTTGACCATTAATTATTTTGGTAGTAATGTCTCCATGGAAACTTTTTCCTCGGGGATATTTTGAAGATCCGACTCGTCGGCTGCAGATAACAAGAGTCCTGATGTATCAGGTATAGAAAGCGACACTGGGAATAGTTCGTGTTTCAACAGTTCACAAATATTTCCACCAGAAAAAGAGAACACACTTGATAGTATTATACAGATACAGTCATTATAGCTAATCAAATCTTTCAGTACCACCAGTACTTTGATTTCTTTTTTTTAAAAGTGGATACTTATATAAATACGGGCAATATGATTCAGTAAAATTATTTTAACAGAAGTCTAAAGTTTTGTTAAACAATTTCAAATGTACAAATGTGTTTATACTAGTATTTATTTGCCACAATTAATCATATTTGTAAAGGTCAAATTTGTGCAAGCGTCTAATCTTATTTTTCATGGAAAACTTTGAAAATAAGTGACTGAATTAGTTGGACATGACTTTCTTTTAATTTGAAGATACCACTTACATATTTAGAAGACAAAATGTATAAAAAAAACTTCTGTAAGCCACCTTGAATTTGTGTATAGGTCAATATGGGCATTTTCACTTGAACTTTGCACCCATTGACCTTTAGCTACCCCCACAATGGCCCCTGGGTGAAATCTTGCTTGGCAACAAGCCGATTATATCAAAGTAAAGTTCAAAGAAGATAATGACATAACTTGCCACCTTTGAACACGTTGTCCTCCCTACATCGAAAAATAAGCGCTTTTTTCAAAATCCTCTACCAGACTAATTTAACTGGCACTAAAATCTACATAAAACAGGCAAGTTCAAACAAAGGAAATAATGTCATAAGGAAGGTATTTGTCAGTTAGCTGGCTTGTTTCAGAACAATATAATGTTCCGTCACATTAGGGGGTGGGGAATCTGGATACACCTGACCTCAAATCCCTGATGGAAGTTCCTTATAATTTACTTGGGGAATTCTGATTTGAACTCGGAGCGGTACTTTGTGTTCGATATACATGCACATTCATGAAAGGGGTGTTGGTTCATTGTGTAATAAAGCATAATCTTAGTTCTTTTCACAAATTAATGTAATACTGGTTTTAAAATAAGTGGGTCGTTTGGGGGTAATCCAATAGTGCTGTAACCACACCACAGGCCATTAACTTTAGTGCCAGTCCTTTAAAACCTAATGGTCCTAATATGTGTCCGTGTTTAGGTGCCACTGAATGTTGGCTGCTTCACCAATGATCCTAATATGTGTCCGTGTCTAGGTGCCACTCAATGTTGCTCTTTTATTATTATTTTTTTACTTCGCTCAGTTTATTTCAATTGCTTGTGATTGTAAGCGTCCTATTTAGCGACCACAGATGGCCTACTCCTTTTTAACTCTACAGAGGTGTCTTGAGCGTGTACCGAGACAAGGGACCTCGGTTTTAAGTCTCATCCAAAAGACTATTCTAGTATCCAACTTTTCACAGCTCTAGTATTGACTGGAGATGTAAATCAGTAAATTTCCAAGTCCCGAGTGAGGTTCGAACCCACAACCCTTGACTCGAAACCCAGTGACAAATACCACTAAGCCATGTGCGCCGATGTTTTAGAACATTTATTGAATTTGACTTGTTTGTGTCTGTATTAAAACCTTGACTTTGGCCATACTCAAAACTCCCTCAAACTACTATACTAATAGCTTCATTTAGTTGACATTGAATACAGGCTATTTAATCACCCGTATTCAATATAAATTAGGAAGAACCTAATCAATTTTACCTGTCCATTACTAACTTGTAACCGGAAGCTGAAATGGACATTATATAGAACGAATTCGATAACTGACCTAATTACAGAGAAAATGTAAAAACATTGTATCTCCACAGGTAACAATTGCTTGTAAATCACTTTATTTTACGCTCAACCAAATAAGGTCATCATTTTTAAGTAATATATCCAGATCGCGTGCCGTGTGAATTTCACATTGCTCCAACCACATATGTTTTGCAGCTGCAAATTTATAAAATTAAGTTAATTGAGGGTTATATGTAATAAATTCAGGAGCTTTAATTTTATAAGTTAATGGGATAACTTTTTTGCAATATATGCACACAAACTCAATCAAAGCAGTAATGATTTGCATAATCTACTAAAACTCTAAATAAAAAGAAGACCAGAATTCCTATTAATAAAACTATTAAGATTTGAAATTTTACCAGATTTGAGTTAAGGAAAATCTTAGTTAAGAAGGGATTGTGAAAGTGACGCACAGTTCTATAATTTTGACCAAACGTCCTATAGCATTTTAACAGGAATAAATCTATGTAAACACGTTAGAAAATAATTTTCAATTTTTCGAAGATCTTGGAAAAAAAAACTTCCAGTTGTACCATCTTATCACTTTAAATTTCAATCCAACAAGTCTAAAAATGATGGAATCAACCTATTTAGAACATTTTTGTAAAAAGTATTTTGTCCAAAAAAATTAGCATAGAATTTAGTGGATTGGGGGATACAAAAAGTAGTAGTCTTAAGGAATCTGAAGAGTGCGAATACAGAAGAAAGAAAGTTTGTTGAAGCGGATACCTTTTAATTCTGACACAAACAATGGTGTCCGCCAGCTTCCACCGTGTTTGCTCCTTCACTTCAGTACAAATAAGTTATTCTCATTGGATATGGAATCGCAATAGTTCAATGGAAACGGAGATAAAAGTATTCTAAAACAAATGTTACGAGACATTAATTACATTATTTACTGATGAATCACATTATCAAAGCCATTAAAATGATCGCCACAACAAAATTGGTGATGAGTGTCAGTAGAATGATTGCCAGTACAAAATTGTTGATGAGAATCAGTAGAATGATCGCCAGTACAAAATTGTTGATGACTATCGTGTATCTGTATTCAAAATTGTGCTGGATATATTTGATCTCCAAACTTTACACGAAATGGTCAAGTTTGCAACAGAGGAGGTGCTTACCCTTCCAGAGCACCCGGCCTCATTCCCCTAATGGAAGTTCCTGTTTTAATTTGATTTGCCAGTTTTCGCAGTTTTAACTTTTTTTATTGTGGTTTTAGCATGGACCAGTATGTTTGTGTTTGATTAAAAAGTTACCGTAGGGCCTTGTGAAAAGGTAACCTCGATAAAATTGCATTATCATTTCATAGGTAAGAGGGTTTCGCAAAAAAAAGCGTCAACGGATTTCACAAAGTAAGTTAAAATTCAAATTGAATATTAGTTTGTTTCTTCACATTGTCATAATTATGAGACCAACGAAACTTTTGATGAACAAAAACCATAGTTAATAATGTTAACCAAATATCTTGTAGGCAAACACTAATGTACCTGTACCGTGGACGCTTCATCTATAATTTAAATATGTAATGTGGACCAGTACATTTATGTATAAGGAACACAGGTGTATAGTTGTCGTTTACACACAATTTTGATTACACACGTGGCAGATGTAGCTAGCTAAACATAAAATGCTTGCCCTTCTAGAGCACCTGGCCTCACTTCCCTGGTAGAAGTTCACTTGTCTAACCTGAGTTGTCAGTTCCAAAGTTTTTACTTAACTTCTGGATTGTGATTCTGACATAGATAAGTGTGTTTGTTTTTATTACATCGTGGAGAATTATTAATTGTTTATATATTAACTGCGAATCCTGACATTATCCATGAATTAGGTGAATCATTCTGTATGAATATTCCTAATTGAAGATCAAGCGGATGGGCCAATGTTGTTTGGCTATACCATTTCTTGTTTAGTTTGATTGGAGATGTCAATTTGTAGAAAGGGTAATTTATTGTTCATTGTTATATTTTCACAGTAATATATTAATATTATGTATTAAAGTTGATATCAAAGTAGAACCATAACAAATAACACTATAAATTAGACGGATAGGTTTGTATAAAATTATACACTGAATTCTATCAACATTGATGGTTTTGAGTAAGTAGGTCAAACATACAGAAATTACAATATATAAAGTATAACATTTACATAATATAAACATTTATCGTCAACAAATTAAACATAGCTTCTATAGTTTCAGATAAAAAACATCCTTCAAAACCCTAGGACTACATTGTTGTAGTATGTGAGTTAACGATAAATTTGTAAGCAGGTCATGACCGTATTTATCACTGACTTTAAATGAGTCCAATGCTTTTTTGCCCCCCCCCCTAATAGAGCTACACATCTAGAGCTACAACCACAGTACTTCATTCATTCAATTTGCACGTTACCAACTGAAGTTATCACCCAAAAAATCCAGTACAATCAAAGTTCAATCCTTATATTTACAATCTTTCAACCCTATGAATGCCATAGAGCCTAAAATAAGACTAAATAGGGTTACGTTCAGCAGCACTTGTCCTCTTTGGCCTATCAAAGTTTCTACGTTGGATTTCAATGACGTCAAATGAAAACCCGCCTATTTCTCAACGCCAAAGAAAACAAACAAGAAACGTCATTGATGAAAGGTCGCACGTGACCAACCAAAATTATTGGTAAATATCTTCAGTTGCTCTCAAAATGTTTATTGAGGGGAATTCAGTCCGATTGTAAATATTTAAGAAATAAGCAACATTTACCCGTGGTATATTCGTCGAATAATACACGGGTCGGAGTTCACATGCGAAAGAATTTATCACGAGGTGGCTTTTGTCATTTCAATTCTAAAATAATTTAGATAAACAGAATTGAAATAAACATTGCGAACTCTTTTCTTCGGAAGTATATTTTACTATCTATTTGCAAAAAGGTTCATTGAAACAATTCGGCTGTTGATATTACCGCCATTGAAAATTACGTCACAACCATTGTTTGCGATACATAGCATGACGTCAGAAGATAAGCAAGGGAGTACGTCATTAAAACGGGACAGCGATGGGTATATCGTTTGTTATACCACGGCTGACTTTCTTATTGTTTCACATCAAGGAAAACGAAGGTCATGTTAGAATATCATAAGGATTCTTGAGAGTTATACACGCGTTTATTGCAGTAAAAGTATACACAATTAGAAATACTGTAATTGTATAAGTCGTATATTTATGAACACTTAAATTATTCCTATGATTAATTATAATAATTATGTTAATGTCTCTAGGGTGTTAGCATATTGGTAAAGTTCAAGTGATCAAAAGATGCTCAACTAGTTACACTCAATACTAGTTACTGCAATACCCTAAAGTACATTTCGTGGTAAGGTATGGTCAAATTGTACAAATGAGCGTGACGTTACGCACATCATGTATAGATCTGTCCGATTGGTGGTATTATTCAAATAAAAACATAACAGTCCCTGTCCAAATCATAATCCTAAAAGCAAAGTAAAATCTCTGAAACTGGCAGATTAAGCGAAATACGCGAACTTCTACCAGGGACTTTAGACCGGTTGTTCCGGAAGGGTAACAGACACCTTGCTAGCTAGCTACATCCGCCACGTGTCTAAACGGTTTTAAGTCCTAACTTAATGTAACTAGGGCAATTTTGTTTTAGAAATAACTTGTATGGAAATTAATACAAAATATCAATTATATTACAATAAAAATGAAAATTAAAAAAGATAAAGCATTACGTATGGTACTCATGGATGACAACGATTCACTAAAAGATTGGATTTGATACTTTCAATCGATAAAGACGTTTTCCAAAAATAATAATAATAATGTAATTATTTTTTTAGGTTTTGAACTTTGCGAATTTTCGTATTTTTATATGTTATGATTGTTGAAATATTTGTAATGATGTCATGAAAATTTTAAACAAATAAGGTGTCTTAGTGACGTATTTTTGAACTCGGTGTCAAATAAAATGTTCATTTCAGTTTTTACACTCTTGTTCAGAATATTTTCTCTATTGTTAAATACATTTTTACATTTCTTATAATGTGGGTATTGACCCTATCTCCCTGTCCAAATCAAAATCCCAAAAGCAAAATAAAAATATTGAAAACTGAAAACAGGTGGATTTTCACCAGGGAAGCGAGGCCGGTCGTTTTGGAAGGGTAAGTACCTTCTTTACGTGATATAAGAAAGAAACTTGCAACTAACACAATAACTTGGCAATAGACAGCGCAAACAAGAACACGAAACAATACAATGATGAAATAGCCAAAAAAGACATCACAAAGAAACAGCAAACGTATTAGAGACACTAATTATACTATTCTCGACTTTAGACAGATACTGGAGTAAATATCAAGTGGTGTGAAAATGGCGTTAATTTGAGCCCTGAACAATGCCACTTATTTTACAACCAGTGGTCAATAAATACGAACATCTTGTAGCATTCAATACACGCCTAGTGTATAAAGGTGAACTTGTGTAATGAACTGTTATTTAACTGCGACATTGATTATAAAATGATTGGCATTGGACGGGGACCGAATTAAATGTCTAGTGGTGTGGTTATAGTACTAATGGAGATCTCTGAACCTTCCTAATTATTTTACAATGCATTTTTTAACGTAAACATCTTGCAATATTCAACTCACGCCTAGTGTATTAGTTTGCACTCGTATAATTAATTATATAACGGGGCACAATAGTGAAATTGGAAGTCGTAAATTTGAGACCAAACACTTTAACTTATTCCTGTTTCTGATAATTATGCAAATTTCCCTAGGGGTGATTGTTCTAATATTAATGAGTAATGATCAATGGAGTTTTACCAATAAAATTTAGTCGAAGTTAATTTATTGTCTAAGGTGTTTATCTATGTAAATTGATTTGTATGCTAAATACCAAAACTATTATCTATGAATATCGAAAATCTGTACATAAAGCCGTAATTACATTTGTAAAATCAATATTAATACAATTTGTTTATCTAAAATGGTTCTTTTACCATTAGCTTAGCGTCGAATGAAAACCATTTACAAATTGTTTTCAGACTAGTTACAAAGTCGAGTTTTTTGCTTTTATTCATATTATGTAACGTGGCAAGCTGCTTGGAATTAAATTGTTGACTCCAATCTAGAGTTTTCAAGACCCTCATAAAGTTGCATGGCCGTCATCAAAACATTCTTGACACGTATCATGTCTCTATATCCAAAATTACCTTGTATATATTTGACGCTTCAATGTTCTTTTCATTCTCAATTTTTATTTCACATGTGACGGGTAAAGCTTGCTAGACAGTAGGTGCTTACCCTTTCGAAGGACCTGACATCAGTTAATTTTCGAAAGTTCACATTTTGCTTAATTTGCAAGTTTTCCGTTTTTACCCTGGTTTTAGGAATTGTGCTTTGAACATGGACCAGTATGTTTACGTTTTCAACAGTCTTGATACAACCTGGATATTTGAAGGACACTCTTAATATAGTGTATTGCCGATCACCTTTAAACAATTTGAATTTTTTCAATAATGCCTCTTAAATTTACGCCAAGATGACAAACCAATAGATCTATTAAACGTTACTTTTTACACACAGCAATTTCTAAGGACAATTGTCTCTCTATCCAATGTAGATGTAAAACGTCTGTTTATGCAACATTTTTGCAGATACAAAGAACAAAGTAAAGATTTATGGAATATGTTAAATCCTTTTTATGCCAAATGTTACTTTAAGAAATTTTTTGTAAATAAATCTTCTTTAAATATAGGTGACCTATAGTCAGCGTTTGTATCATTTGTGCTATTTCAGTTATTATAATGACTTTTATTAATTTTGATTTATAAAATTATGTATTATTCTCCAACAGGTTCCATTTACCATACTTACTCTACTGTCAATGTTTTTATTAGAATATTTGTCAAAAAGAATTAATTTTGAATATGGTTATCACACATAAAGAATGAGTTGTGATTATGTCAAATTTTCTCTAATTTGGGCCTCTGAGAAAAGTGTTGCATATTGAGGTTGTATAAAGGAATATGTTATCTAATTAATATTATTATGCGCGAAAAATATTGCGTCAGTTAAATCTATCCACCCCAAAGTAAATTACGAAACATGAGATGACAAACGAACTATATGCAAGGGGAATTTTAACTTTCGGGTTGAATTGGTATTTTGAACTTCCAAGAAAGAATGCGAACTATTCACAAGTGTTAACGTGCAGCAAACCGAGTTGCGGTTATCATAAAAAATGGATGAATTTTGATAAACAAATTGGTTTCTCAGCAATCGGAATATAGGAATAGACTAAACCTATGCACCACTGCTTTCTGATGATTTGTTGCTTTATTCATATGATGCAGACTTCACGCAGAACCTTGTTAAATCTGAAGATAAAAGCTAAATCAACTCCAAATACAGATATACAGATCACGCTCTCATTCTCTTAATATTTGTAAATGTAAATGCAATTTATTCCAGGGAGCCTGAAATGACGGATTCGACAGATTCCTCAAAGTTTGTTTCATATTTGGATTTATACTTCAATTATGACACCAAGAAAAGGCATTGAGGCTATAGGAACCACCTGGTGATTTCAATTTATCGTCAACTTTTTTTAACTTTGCAGTTATATACCTATTTCTCCTGCTTATATCGTATTTATTTTAATTAATACTCAACAGTAATGCTTGATCCCAATACAGGAACTTTATACAACGAAGCCAGCTACTTTATAGTAAATTGTTGACTCATGTATATTGCAAGCCCAGGATTATCAAAATTCTCATAAAGTTTGTTAATGACCGCCATTATTGTCACAAATACAATGTTCCTGCGTACAAAAACCATCTTAAAGATATTTGACGACTCAAAAGTTCAATGTTCCATTCTTTTTAAATTTAAATAGGTGGTTCTTGCCCTGCCGGACGGACCTCACTTCCCTGAAGAAAGTTTATATACGTGTTTGCCTTAATTTGTCAGTTTTTGAAGTTCTCATTTTGAATTCTAGAGATTGTAATTTGAACATGGATTGGTATGTAAAGTTACTCGCCTCTTGTGTGCGTGTGCGTGTGCGTTTTATTTTATTACACCCTTCTTCAAACGATATTGGAGGTAGGCAACAGAAGTCGTTGGTGTGAAGTGCCTAACGAGTGGTATATATCATATAAAGTCACCGCAGACCTCTGACGTTGAAGTGATAGTCCTTTTCTTGCTGCTGTTTACGAAAAGCATATCCTATTCTGCTTGAAATAGCTTTAAAATTTGAGGGGGTATATGGAAATCGCCATGTCTGTCTGTTTGTCCGTGTAAAATTATGTTCGTGCCGTATCTCGTAGCTGCTTTGGAGGATTGTCATAAAACTTCTCATGAATAATCTTTATGTTACAAAGATGTGTCATGACCTTGAACCAATGCCATATCCTCAGGAAAACATTCAACGTTGGGGGCGGGGGAATATTTGGCTCTCAAGAAACAGTTCCTAGTTTCTTTTAAAATATTATTTGTGGGTTTATCCATGTTACTTTATTTCATTTCATAACACCCGAGATTTTTTTGTGCATAACTAATCTAACAAGCCAGAATATAACAACAAGTGTCTGTCTATTCAAAAAACAAGAACATTGATATTAAATACAGACAAAAGAAACCATATTAGTACCATCTAAAATATTTTAATTCCATTTTCCTCAAATATGAAAAGAATTTATATAAAAATCGAGACTGCATTGCAACATTCATGTGCTTTCATTATGTTGATATATGACCTTTAACCTAAGCAACATACAATTCATCAACATGCATACAAATTAAATGCTTTCAACATGTTTAATAATTTTAGCATAAAACAATGTTTGGAAAATACTGCGTATTCTAATACCCACATTTTGATATACATCACATTAAATATTTGTGTAGGAAAGATATGATTAAGACGAAACAACAAGAAAAGAAATAAACAATGTTGAATGACAGATGCTTCACAACACTGGTAAAAATAACAACACTGTAACAAACAATGGTATAGGCAAACAACAGTTACCTGTCCGCTTGACCTTTCATTTCAATATTTATAATGAACGAGTACATTTATATATACAGGTAACAGAAGAATTAATTTCGTATAATGAAAAAAATCCAACCCTACCACATCCATGTAATGGATATATCTTAATATTTCTAATGAGCGGTCAGGCAGACAATATAATGTTGTTTGACTTTAACAAACCAATGTTTTTTAAAGCAATACAAAATATCAAACATTCAATGAAAGTACCCGGAATAAAACTCAGCATCACTAACGTATCATTTAACTTCAACAGGCATCGATATCGATATCTTTATCTAAACACTGCTATCCATAAATATCTATACAAATTCATATTTGCAAAAGGTTTTTAACTAAGTCGATATTCGTTCATAGATTTCATAGCCTTGTTGCAGTATTTAAAAGCGACAATTTAACTTATGATCAAATGTATGCAACAAACTTGTTTTTCTTGAAAAACGATTTCCTAAGAATTTTTTTTTAATTCTCGGGAAAAATATAAAAACATGGGGAAAATATAAACACAAATTTATCTGAAAAACACTTATGTTTATCATGTTTATAGCATAATGATAATTTCAACAATTTTAATTTGTGAAGATTTAGTTTGTAACAATAGGACCAGTTTTAAACGTGCATGATAATTTATGGATTGCAGTGTATAAAGAAATTAAACACATAATAATGTAAAAAATACTGAGATATTATTTATCTTAATATATTTTCACTGAAGAGTATATTGTCATTCATCAACCAATCTGTTAAGTACATTCACATTAAGCAGTTTGTTTCATTCATCAACCAATCAAAAAAAGCTATAACTCAGTTTAGTCATCAAATGAAAATAAAACAGTAAGTTTGATTCATCAACCAATCAAATAAGCTACATCTTAGTTTAATCACCCAAATGAAAATAAAGCATGTTAATTAAATACATCAGCCAATCAGCCTTGATCCTGTGTCATTCATTATCATTGCCCTTCATTTTAAGCAAATACAAAAACCTGCTCTTAAATGAATTAAGTTGTTTTGTAATGAAAAAAGACAGTGAAACATCAGTTTCATTAATCAACCAATCAAAAAGAGAAACAACAAACTGTCATTCACTACATAATCAAACATTCTTATATTTTTAATATTTTCTTCAGGGTAAAAAAAAAACCTAGAAAAAATTTGGTCTTAGTATGTATGTTTTTTATCTATGTGAAAAAATTGTTAACAGATACAACTATAAATTACAGCACCGTCCATTAAATTACACTCAAAAGCATCATAGACTTGTGAACCATGCTACCAAGGGTCAAGTTCATATGCTCATCTTTTGTAGCTTTTAATATCATAATTGCTATAAAGCCAAGTATTAGTTTGCAGACATTTTAGAGTATAACATTAGCTGTATTTTTCTAATTGAAAATCATGATTTTTTTACCTTAAGTTTGTAGAATGCACAAAATGCACATGTATATGATTTGTATCATTTGATTCAAATGGCTCCGTAAAGAATATACCACATATCTAATTTGATTAAAAACAATGTCTACATTATAAAACAATGAACATTGGCTTAACTATTAAAATGTTGGAGAAATAACAACTAACATTACTTAAGTACAATAAGAAATGTATAAAGTAAAATGATACCTATTGTCTAAAATTGTCTGACAATGGTAACAATAAAATGTAGCCATAATCACTTATTATTTAATCACCATTGAAAATGTTACAAAAAGTGTATATCTGTATCCATATAAGTGCACATCCTCCGAATTTTATGTACAATACAAAGTACAGAGACGAAAGATATATATTCTGACACTTTGTAAAATCCTTCTTTGTTTCGGTGAAAAATTCATGGAAATTACCAAGAAATAAATTTTTGAGAATGTTTAAAAAAATACATGGTTTTATATGAAATAAAGAATGATTTTACAAAGTGGCCGAATATTTCTTTCATGTCTCTGTACATTCAAATATTTTCAAGCAAATGATGTACTTAGTATATTCTCTGAAATCTTGATATAATATACAAAACATAACCACCAATATATAATTATCTACAATGAAAATGTTATTATATTTGAATGTTTTCAAGAAGTTGGCAAATAAAATGTTTTATAAATTTATATTAATCCATGGTATCAATTTAAGAAAAAATAACAATATTTTAAAGAAAGTTGCTTGAAAAAAAATGATACAATTTGCCAATGTTTATTGGACCATTTGAGTATATACAACAAGTGCTTAAATTTATCATTTTTAAATTAAGTTCAAAATGTAAATTGATTGCAAATGCTCTGATAAAAATTATTTTTTTCTTGATATCATCATTGCATAAAGATAATGAGAATTAATGAGAATTTGTGTTGAATGAAAACGGCAATAGATACTGGAAGACATTGTAAAATCGATGAAAGAAAGTTATAACAGAACACCAATACTTGGCAACAGCCATTACAACAAAGACAAAAAACCCACAAAACAATACAAGTTAAGGAAAGAAACATCCATACAAAACAAGAAAAATGTATATTGGAACAAATGATTATAAACCTTCTATCATTGGATGTAGCTATAGTGATTCAAAGACCCGAGAATCCCACTTACTTAACAATAGGTGATCAATAAATATGTATATGAATTAGGAGTTTAATATATTGTCATACATTTCATCATTCAAACATCATTTTCACACTACTACTTCTAAATATGTAAAGCATTACCCATTTCTTCTGATATTTGAAATACAACAGTATGTGTATTTGAGTACAAAAAGTTCAATTAAAAACAAAACATAGTATGTCATAAGCAAAGATGTCTTCCTTCGATATCAGTATATAATGGTAAAAAAATCTTATCTAATCTCATAGATTCAATAGACCATGTTGCTGCTTGATGTAACTAAGCAAGCACGGGACAAAAAAACTGACTCAATGATGTCAGATTGGCATTGAGTAGTTTTTGATACTACATCCACTAAAATGTTAATTCAAACACAATTTTGAGAGACCAGGATTCTACAAAAAAACAGCATTTCTTAACCAAACTTCAAATGATATATGGCTTACAACCAATGTGCTAAATAACTGGTAATAGTGCAATATAAACATTTTGAGTTTTGAGTTTGAGTTCTATATCATTAAGAAATTGAAGATGTTCATCTAGCTGGTGGCTTTCTTAAACTTTCATACACATAAGTGCATGCTATAGCAAGCCACCAATGTTCCAATGACCTTGCACATTACGCAGTATTGTAAGACAACAGACCAAAATAGAATTATATCAGGAAGTAGCTTGATGCTCACTCAGTAATTACTTCTATTGCTTCTAAGTGATATTAATTCAATAACCAAATCTCAAATTACAGGATTTATACCTGTAGCAGAAATAATAAAAAGGAAAGGAAATACTTTCTCATTAATAAATGGTATTATTAGTCGTGATTAAAACCATGACATACTATTAATAGTTCTTTCCATGTATGTAATTTAGGAAGGAAACTATAAATTTTCTTAATTATCTGCAATGATTAATCTTTAAAGAATAAAGGAACCAACATCAGTGACTAACATTGAGGCCAATAATTCACATTAGGCTATGTTAGAATTTGTTCCCACAAAGCAAGCTGCTTAGCACACCTAGACTTATAATAGCATGCAAAACGTTTTATGGGGGTCAATATTGTTGATAAGTATGACTTCTCTGTATCCAAAATTACCAAAGATATATTTATATTCGGGTGTTTCATAATTCCCTGTTTCTTTTTTTTAATTTTGAATATATGTGAGGTTGGTTGGAGGTGCTGACTCCTTCCTTCCTTCCTTACAATCTGACTGTAATGTTGAAAACAGGTTTTGAATGCAACAAGTAAAGTCTGTAGAAGACACAGCTTCGTGGGGTCTTTTAAATCTCCAAGCTATTTGGGGTGATTTCACTTTTATTATTATTTTTTATAATAGCAAGTCATTGATGGTGCTTCAAAAATATAGCAAGAATTGAAAATATCCTTTTTTCACCTAAGGGTCTATTTTGCATATGGATGTTCAATTATACAGATGTATTAAGATGTATTATAAATTCCAAATGAATTTAAGAATAAAAGAATCACATTCTGTTTGATTTTATATGATATATCACATTATCTAGGCAGAAACAACCAAAGAAATTCATGGTTTTAATGTTTAAGTAATTGAGAGATTCAATACATACATTTTTAGATTAAAAAGCAATAATAATAAATGTTACCTGCCGGATATTGAACACGAGTGTTTGTATACATAACCCTGAGCAAACAACAAAACTTTTGAGTGAGATTTTAAATTAGAGTTGCACCTTTCAAGGAAATGAAAGAAAATGTGAAATGTTTATTGCAACCAAATTAATTGCATGTCTTTTTAGTTTCTTCAGATGACCTAAGGCTAAAACTAGCAGCTATAAAAATTCATTTCTCTGAAATTTAATTTAAATAATGGATCACATATTTTAAAATTTTAATTCAATGTCTGACATAATACCAAAATTATCACTTATTTAGCTTTCATACACTGTAGTGTGAATAAATATTCTGTATAACAGCAAATGTGTATATGATATACAGAGCTAGTGATGAAAACAACATGTAGGAAAATAATGATTTCCAACAATAAAAGGACAAGATGCATGTTTCAAATGATTTCCAATCAATTTCAGGACACCATATGTATATCAAATCAAACTGAAGAGATAATGTCAAACAAATGACAGGATACTATGTACATGCATGTATGAAATGATCTGAAGTAAAGATATTTAACCAATGCTAAAATGTCAGACATATTATCAAATTATTCCCAACCAATGACATGAATTGGCAGGGATATAACAAATAATAATAATTCAAACAATGACCAGATAATTGGTATATATATCAAGTGATCTTCAACAAATAACAGAACACAAATCATAATATCAAATGATACACAATCATGGACATCTGGAATATACCAAATGATTTCCTACAAATGACAGGACACTGTGCATATTTCAAATGATTTCCAACCAATGACAGGACACTGTGCATATTTCAAATGATTTCGAACCAATGACAGGACACTGTGCATATTTCAAATGATTTCCAACCAATGACAGGTCACTGTGCATGTTTCAAATGATTTCCAACCAATGACAGAACACCATGCATATTTCAAATGATTTCCAACCAATGACAGGACACTGCATATTTCAAATGATTTCCAACCTATGACAGTATGCCATGCATATTTCAAATGATTTCCAACCAATGACAATACGCCATGCATATTTCAAATGATTTCCAACCAATGACAATACGCCATGCATATTTCAAATGATTTCCAACCAATGACAGGAAACAAAGCATATATAAACATGATTTTCAGTCAATAGCAGGGCAACATGTATACATATCATTAAGTCATCCAAGTAATTGCATTTAATGATACCAATAATAAAATATTTATACAATTTAAATGATTTGTGTGATTTTTTCAGATGACCATTACTGATTTCATTTTTACCTAACAGCTACATTTGCATCATGTGACCCTGTTCCTGCCTAGAAATTAAATATAGGCAAAAATTAAATATAGGCAAAAATATTTTTCTAAATGCATACATTATATACACTGCCATTCATAAATAACTATACAAATTTATATTAGCCATCATTTTGAATTTCATTCGCAGAATTTAAACATTCAAGGTTTAGTAGTACATGTATATGTAAGTTATATCTTATTTATTTTACTTGAAAGAAATTTGTAAATTTTAGGGAAAAATATACTTTTCACAATAAAAACATTATTTTCACAGAAAAGCACTAAGCTTAAGCAGAATGTTTTGAAAAATTTAGTTGTATTTTCAGTCTGCAATGACATAAACCAGTTTTAAACATGCAGAATTATTTATGGATGGCAGTGTACTATATATAAGTTCATGTATATTACAATGACAATATATGACAATGACAAGCACAAGTATACAATACTCAGAATAAATACAGTAAAACCTCATACAGTGGACACCTGTTTATAAAGGACAACCAATTTAGTCATCAGTTATTTTATAGACATGTGGCCGAGTAGTTAATAATGTAGATTCATGAATCTATGGTTGTGGATTTCATCCACATATGGTTAATGATCATCAGGAGGATAAATTGTCTAAACTCAGAGATTCTTATATTTAGGTACCATGTCAAAGATATTAAATGAAAGTTACACACCTGATTAAGTTTAACCCTCATATAAATACAGAATATGCCAATAATTGACAAATTCATACTTAGTTTTTTTCTATAAACTTCTTGAAAGCAACTGAAGATATTATCAAAATAATTTAGTTTTGCATTGATACCTTTACCAATGACACACTAATTTTATGTTGACAAGTCGGAATGCTTACTGACAGTGGTACCATTTACAGTTTAATTTTTAAATACAATGAAATTTATCTATTTAATTCATGGTTATCTTGTAGATTGTCATAATTTTTTCAATATTGTAAAATTGACAATATAAGCATTGAATTTTGATTTTACTGAACTTATAGGGTGATAATTTTAGTTGGTCATACACAAATTTTTCATAAATCGAATCTGAGTTGGTCATATGAAAAGTTTCCTGGCTTTACCATCCATTCAGTTTTTGTGTGACCAAATGAATTTACTATCCTATTCACTTCAATCCTCAACTGAATAAAATATTGTTTCTAAATATGTTGACCATGTAATTTTACCATTAGATACAAGAAATACTTATTGTTAAAGAATTGAACTTTTTAGTTCCTCAGGTGACCTGTATATATATAAATACATATATAGATTTTACTGTAACATATAATTTGTTTACAATACATTCTCCCACATAATTGTCACATATTTTACAAAAAAGACAAAAAAATGGAATTTTACATAATTAATATCACAGGCATTACATTTCTTTGTTGTTCTCCAAACCCTTTACTTCATTTGCTGCAGGAACTGCGGCTGAAAAAGAATTTTAAAAATAACTAATTATTATTATTGTAAAATTGCAGGTACTATGATTAAAAATATGAACAAAACTAACATTTAATTATTGTGTATTGCTATCCAAAATGTGATTGAAACATTATGAAAATGTTAAATGCAAGTGTTAATTGATACTATCAATTCTCACTATATAATTTTGACACTAGAAAAGTATCTACATCCAGAATTTGTTCTTTAGTAGCTCACAAACCAAAGATTTTCTTAATGAAGTCCATGCATTTCACTATGATCAAAGTGATATAGTGGTAAAATTTCAAATTTCAAAATCCTTTCTTAGTGTGAATTTGAGGCTTATTTTGAAACCAATTTGTACCTATGATTATGGTACTATATATATTATATATATATATATATACCAGTAATATCAGTCTATGTAGCTGCTTTATATGACTGCTATATAGATACTGTTATACATTGCTATCTAAATACACATTAAAATAATACAAGAAGTCCAATATTTTAAATGGTCATACAGAAAAAATGTTTGACAGGTCCATTTTTTCAATGTTGGAATACACAGTCAACATTATTAACTTTATCCTATGATGTCACATATAGTTAGAAAAGGTATAACGAAAAATTAACGAAAAATTTAAAAACTGAGTTTAAGGTCAATTAGCATGTGTAATGTTGGACCCTGGGACCATATTGTTGGGTTTGCAGACCAAACATAACTTAGTAAATAAGTGTATAATGTTAGTGATCTACATAAAGTTTACAGTCAATTATATATATATATGTATAATACAATTATCATGCTAAATAAATTGTATGTTTATACATTATAAGACTGAATTCACATTCAGATAGTATGTAAAATGAATATATTTCAGAATAGGTATCAAACTAACATATAAATATTACTTTGCATGCAATTAATGACAGCAGAATAACATACAAGTAAATATAAATTATCAATATTATATATGAGCAATGGAATAAAAAAATCTATCTTGCTATGATATAAAACAATAAGGGACCTTGTGGCTTGGCTGAGTGGTCTAGGGTACAGGTTTATGGATACAGCACCTCTCACCAATTAGGTCCAAATCCCACTAAGGACAGATACTAGTGCTAGTTCCAAGTTTTAATAAGATTGCTCCCATTTCCTCAACCATCCATGAACTAATTGCCTTGATATTAGTGAAAGAATCTTGACTGAAGTGTAAAACTTTATTTCTTCACACCACTCAACTTGCTAAGATAAGATACAACCCAAGATATAAGACCTTTGTCTCAACTCACACTAAAGGTTATGTGTGCTGTGATTTTGATATAATTTGAAATTTTATAAATGGTGAGTATTGAAATATTACAATTCTATTTATATCTTAAATCAATAAATTGTGAAGGATGTGCTTCAACATTCAAATCAATAAAGTGATAGAAGATTGATATGAAGGAGTAGAGCTGTGTTGTTTTATGCCATCTGGTAGAAATTCTAATATTGAGGCAGCCTGTTCTTGGATGGTGGGATATGAACCCTAAATGGTCAAAGGCACTGTAATGGACATCATGATATATATATATATATATATATATATATATATATAAATTTAACATAAACAAACCCTACAACATGTAATACATTCATAATTTACATGATTTTTTTCATAAATTCAGTGCATAATGGATATGAAAATGGCTGGCCACATGATAGTCAATGTTTAGAAATTATACAATTCATAGCATCAGAAATAAGGCTTAGTATATAATTCATTGACAACAAAAGTTTGTATACAAAGCATATCAATAAATAGTTAAAAAAACCCCTCTAAAATCAGCTCTAACCAAACAAAAAAATAATAAAAGAATAAAACCAAAAAAATGCATCACACAAACATGCAAATTATCTTAAAATCTACTAACAAAATCAAGTAAAATTAGTGGTTTATATATCTATATATATTATATATATAGTAATGCACACATATATGTATAAATTATACTTGTTAAGTCTACAAATACATGTGATAAGCTTATCTATGGTTCATTTGGCAGGTGAGCTTTTAGCTTTGGTGTTGTTATGTTGTTTAACTTCCCATCAGTAATCTTTGAGCTATTCACAACCAGAGCAAATTTATAAATCTCTTAAGGTTGAATCTAAGAACATGTGTATGCCTGAAACAAGTGTACCTTGTAATCTGCATGGTTCTAGTGCACACTCAAGTGTATCTTTAGGGTGCTAGCTCACCAAGTAAGAATGCCTCAGACAAGCATACAAATCCCCCAGTAACATTATATTGATATTGGGTATACCAGTCAATCTACTTTATTGTTAATACTGAGCATAGTCCAAGAGAAACCAGTATCTCAAATTTATCTATGAGTCAGCTGGGGTTTGTGGGTCCCCTTCTCAGGTTTCTTCCAGTTCTGTCAGACCATATAAACAGTAAGCTAAATTGATAATTTAGCAATTAGGCATATCATAAATCATCAAACAAAATGATGTAAGCAAATCAGTTTAAAATTTTACAAAATTATGTTATGAAGCAGGTTGTACCACTGCTTAAAAAATCATATCCAGTGCTTTAAGTCACACCATGCAATAAGCTTGTCTTAAGCTCCTGTAAGCTTCATCATATAAAATTATATAGTACAAGACAAGCTTTTGAAACACCAAGCTATAAGCTTGTCTTAAATCCTGTTTGCCTTACAATATAAATGTTAATATGATATCAGACAAGCTTATGAATTACATGCAAAATGGTTATCTCAAGTTTTGACATGACACTCCATACAAATATGTTATCAGACAAGCTTATGAAACATCATGAAATAAGCTGAAACATAATGTAGTAAGCAAATCACATGTTTAAAATTCACAAATCATATTATGGAGAAATGATCTCCTATACAGAGCTTCAAGACACTCCAAGATGCATGCAATAAGTTTACCCTAAGCTCTTGTTAGCATCAAGATATAAACAAGGTTTCAGATAGGCTTATATCACACATGCAATAAGCTTGTCAGTCACAATAAGGCTCACCATGGCAACAGATGATACCCAAAACATTTGTGTGGAACTCTGCATCAGTAGAGGTTCATGATGCAATAATGAAATATGAAGTTTCGAGTTCAAAGGCATTTTGGTTCTCACCAATACTGTAGCTCAGTTGGTACAGTGTGGATAGTCGGGTTTGGAACTCGCTCAAGTCTGGTCTAGACTTGAAAATACATAGTGACTAAACCAATATAACCAAAAGTTGCAATTAAAGCTATTAAAAAATGTGTAATCTATTTTTTGACAAAATTTTAAGAAAAGAACAAAATGTAGCCATACATGTACATGAACACATATGCTGCACTACACCATAAGCTCACATGGTCTTTAACCTAAGTGAGCTAAAAATGACAAATTCTGTGATTTCATATCTCATGGCATTGCTGTAAACCAACTTTTAATCATGTGCATGTGCAATTAACTTTCACAAGTTTTGTGAATTTTTTTTAAAAATTACAGAAGTTTAATGCAGACTTATTTTTGGAAACGGTATTATTTATATAAATATTCAGTTGTAGTCCATATTGCGAAAGTTAACAGTCATGAAATGGTTTTAGTAAGAGAATTGTGAAAGTTAAGAACTGTAATTAAAAGTTGGTTTACAGTTATTGTAATAGTTCCAGACAAATATAATGGATATTTTATAATAAAGTGATGAAGCCCATAGATTTTGACAGATGAGCCTATATAAAGAGCAACAACCTGTCATAATTGATTGACACCTCCACCATTTTTATCTGCAGTATCATTGTCCTCATCCTTATCATCGTAATCGTCAGCGTTATAATTATTATTATCCTCCTTGTCTGCTGAAAATAAGGACATCATAAATCCTATACACTGGCGGATATATCTTAATATTATCTCACAATTCTTTACGTTGGCGGGCAAATCTTTACATTGGTGGACAATTCTTAACACTGGTGGTCAAATCTTAACACTAGGTGACAAATCTCAACACTAATGGACAAATCTTAACACTTGTAGTCAAATCTTAACACTAGGGGACAAATCTTAACACTTGTTGTCAAATCTTAACACTAGGGGACAAATCTTAACACTGGGGGTCAAATCTAAACACTAGGGGACAAATCTTAACACTGGTGGTCAAACCTAAACACTAGGGGACAAATCTTAACACTAACGGACAAATCTTAACACTAGGGGACAAATCTTAACACTAATGGTCAAATCTTAACACTAGGGGACAAATCTTAACACTGGTGGTCAAATCTTAACACTAGGGGACAAATCTTAACACTGGTGGTCAAATCTTAACACTAGGGGACAAATCTTAACACTAACGGACAAATCTTAACACTAGGGGACAAATCTTAACACTAATGGTCAAATCTTAACAATAGGAGACAAATCTTAACACTAACGGTCAAATCTTAACACTAACGGTCAAATCTTAACACTAGGGGACAAATCTTAACACTAACGGTCAAATCTTAACACTGGAGGTCAAATCTTAACACTGGAGGTCAAATCTTAACACTAGGGGACAAATCTTAACACTAATGGTCAAATCTTAACACTAGGGGACAAATCTTAACACTAATGGTCAAATCTTAACACTAATGGTCAAATCTTAACACTAGGGGACAAATCTTAACACTAGGGGACAAATCTTAACACTAGGGGACAAATCTCAACCCTTATGGATTTAGAGGACAAATCATAACAATATCAGTCAAATCTTAAAAATAACAGTATCAGACACATCTGAACGCTTCAGAACAAACTTTAACACTATTGGTCAAATCTTTACACTGGTGAACAAATCTTAACATTATCGGTCAAACCTTAACATTATTAGTTAAATCTTTACACTATCAGCCACATCTGAACACTAAAGGACAAATCTTAACACTGTTACAAACAACATAACACATCACAAACAGAGTGAATACAATGTGATAACAAAGAAAAATCTAGTAGAGTCTTACTTCAATTTTGTTATTATAAACTTTGTTACTATACTATGAATTTTGCATTACAATTAAAGCCATTTTTCAATGGCAAGAAAGGCCATCTTCATACAGGTGAGAGTTACATTTAAAAATTAATGTGTTTACCAGTGCAATAACACTTACAACCCCCTTTTCTGAACAGAACTATAGAATAGAATTATCAAGTTTCAGAGATCAGTGATTCTGTTTGCCTTAAATTACTACCGAATAACGATAGTTTCCCCTGAGGTAAAATGACTAAAATTTCCCAATTTGATCACAAAAATTCCCAAAACAACAGTGATATACTAGCAAATTAAATCTAGTTGCCCTTACTCACAAAATGTTAGATAATGTAACAATTTAACATCTTTGCATTGAGGATCCTAAGCTTTTGCAAGCACAAATTGCAAATTTGCTGTATTTCAGAACTTTAACTTTTCCCAGTTTAAAAGGCAGAAGGTAGCTTTTAAAAAAGTGACAAACTCAATGGAGATAGTGGGCTAGTGTTTTATATCATGATTTCACCTACCAAGGTACTTCATTTCTAGACAGGAGTAGAAACTAGAGTGTCTCATTAAACCCCTATCTTTCATCCTTTTGGTGAACTAACAGAAAATCTTTTTTTCACATCACAACATCTACAGAATGTACACCAAACCCAGGCAGTGAGAGACTAAAGGCATTATTTGCTTTGCTTACAATAACTGTCAACTATGTCACAAGATTTCAAAGCAGGACAGGGACAACTTAGTCTAAGTAAATTTAAATGCATTGACTTCTGACCTTGATACTACAGCAAAGCATGTCATTGCCCTCTGACCTTGACACCAGCAAAATTTGACCTTGGGACTACAGTAAGACCTTGACACTACTATCCTTTATTCTTTGGCAAACTAAAAGATTTTTTTACACATTATAAGATCTACAGAGCAGAAATGAAACCCAGGCAGTGAGAGTCTAAAGGCTTTATTTGCTCTGCTTAAAATAACTTTGTCATTTCAAGGCAGGGACAACTTAGACTTAGCAAATTTGAATCTGACCTTGACACTTCAACAAAACATTACTTTTCCCTTTGACCCAAGCACCAACAAATCATGTCATTGCCTTTTGTCCTTGAGACTACATCAATAAAATCATTTTCATCTAACCTTGACAACACATATCATTGACTTCTGACATTACAACAATACAAGTCAATATACCTCTCAAACCTTGACAATATAACAATTCCTGTTACCTTGAACTTAACAAATTTAAAATTCTATGTTTATAAAGTGCATGAATAAACCATCACCTTACAATACAATTACCATCATGACCATATCCTATATCCTAACCCCTATCTATCACCTCTCATACTTTTCATGCCAAAATAAATAATTTTAGGTAGAGCCAAGCAATATATAGTTACCATGGTTACAAATATATTAGTTTAAAAGTTTTAAAATGTCCATATAAATTTGATTCTTCATTAAAAGCTTCATCTTACCACAACAGTGGCTAAGTATCTTAAGTTTGTTTCAATGTACCAGTATTAACAAACCAATCAGTTCTTGATGAATTAGGATTTTTGGAATTTAAATTTATTAAAGATCAACAGCTTTCAGTCTACATAGTTTTTGTGTCACTCTTGGAAACCATCAACCATGTACATTAACTATGTGTAATTAATTATTTCTAATAAGACCCTGCAATGTATGAGAAGCATTGGCCACAGCGGGTACCTTTGAAATTGGAATATTGTCTTCACAGAGTTTAGAGGTTTTACTCAGATATGAAAACTGTTCACAATTCAATAGCTTTGAAAATTAAATATTTATTTTCTCAGAAATGGAATAATGTACCAATTCAGATATGAAAAATGTCCTCAGAATTTAGATTTTGTAGCCAAATGAGAAAAGAATCCACAAATTAATATCAGTGGACAAAATTAATGTTGTCTCTGTTCCCATGCTTACATTAAATGATCAAATGTACCCTTGCATTGAGTCTCTTTTTTCAGATCCTCGTGGTGAATTTTGGCAAATGATTCTTATTTATGTGCTATGAGTGACAGTGAAGGGAGATGCATTTTGTTTGTATAAAGGAAATATTGAATTTAAATTATCACAAAGAAGAAATTAAAACAGGGCCTTGCATATTACAAAGTTCATTAAATTTTGTTCATAATAGCATTCAAGTTAAGCAATTGTGTCAATCAATTTCCTTGATCATATCCAGGAAAATCAATTTTAAAGAGCAAGATGTTTATCATATAGAAATTAAATCTGAATGTGTCAATGTAAACTCACTAATATACCTAATTCTGCCACATCTTCCTCATAAAGAAACTTAACCAAAAAACTTAAATGTCTGATGGCCATTCCAAAAACCCATTTAACAGTGCCTGCCACAAATGTTACCATGAGCATACAGGTTTGACACCAGTCAATGTTGAAAAATATTGCTTTAGATTCAAGATGGTGTTCCAAATACATAATCTGAAAAGGCAATTTCAGTAAATCCTGAAATCAGTTGCTGACAACATGTATTACTGATTGTAAAAAGTGCAAGTGTATAATATTGTTTTGAACAGGGTGTGAATGATAAAATTAATTAAAACTTGTGAGCAGATTACCAATATGAATTATTTATTTGGAATTTGTAATTTAGTCAGTGACCATGTCCAAATCTAAGAAAGTTAACTGATAAAGCATCTAGACTATTTCAGATGACCCAGATGCAACAGTTTGCTAACATTCTAGAGACAAAAACTGCCTGTGCAAGTGCATTGGAAAGCGGAAGAATAGTTGCACAAGCCTCAGAAATATGAGATATGGCTTTTGCACAGGTGAGCTAAATAGGCATAAAAATAAAAAATGAAAAGCGAATAGTTATTTGTAAAGAAGGCCCTGTTTTAATCTCCAAAACTTCAAGTGGTAGTGTCTAAATGTGTTGTAAAGAAGTATGTGAAGCGTGTCATGACATCAACAGATTTACTGACCTTCCTTATCGTCTATTGGTCCCTTTTGTTCTTCTTGGTCTGCCATATTGTCTAAATTATTGTTTAAATTCTGTAAATAAAATATCAAATAATGGTTAATAATTTAGTGCAACTAATAATAAGCCCACTAACCCACCCCCCATTTTATTTATCTATTTATTTTTTATTGGGGGGGGGGGGTGGGTGGGTGTAGTATTATGACAGTTTTTATTATTGAATTCTTTAAATTTCTGGATAAAATATGGCAGATTGGTTAATAACTTTCTAAATGAGAGACTGTGAAATGTGATTGTGAAAAACAGACTTGTCAAAGATATTACCATACTTAAACCTTATATCAAGTTTTATCAAATTTTGTTCAAAACAAGTTGTTCAAAGGAAAGACTTATGAGGGTAAATAAGATAGATTATGTTATGAAACACAATCTCATCTGAAATATATCCACACTTTTCCTTTGCATTAAATTTCATTCAAAAATAAAATTAAGTGAAATAAGCAATAAAAGGGCAATAACTCTGTAAATAATAAAGTGTGGTTAATAATACAATACTCAATCCTAAGTACTAAATTTTAAGAAATATGAAACTTCTGAAATAAAGATGTACAAGAATGTACAATTAAATATACATATGCATGGGTGAAATTCATCTATCAGAAATTTGTATACAAATAGATAATAATAACTGTGCAAACGTATAGGTCATTTTGTAGATCACCATACTCCAGATCCTAAGGCCATGGGTTTAAATCCTACCATGGACACATTATAGGAAGCAGAGTATATGCATGTACTTAACGTAGAGTTTCGTTTACAAGGGAATAATGCATGTAATAATATTTAGCTCATTTTGTAGACCACTAAACTTCAGATCCTAAGGCCATGGGTTTAAACCTAACCATGGACATGTTATAGGAAGCAGAGTATATGCATGTACATTACATGCTTAATGTAATGCTTCGTTTCAAAGATCATATATGAGCCGCTCCATGACAAAACAACCCTTATGGCAATTACGTCATAGTATGAGAAAATGACGTCAAACTTTTATTTTGTTTCTCGACACAATCGACACACGTCGCTAGATTTTACAATAACCTTATTAGAAAACATCCATTTTTAAAACGATCTACACGGGTTATTTGTGGATGGATTATTATGAATTTTTCACTATTAAATGTAGAAATAATCGCAGTTTCATATATTATAAAAAAATCCATATTCAATTTTAACGTCACTGAAAAAACTATGGAAGATTTTTTTTAAAAATCTGTTAACCTTTTCACCGTCAATTAGTGAACTGAAAATATTTGGAAAATTACTAAAAAGAAATAATAATAATATCTGTATTTAATTGTGACATTCACACAAAACACAACATTCATTATTAATCACACAAAAATTGCACAATTTTTTATTTTGATAATATGCAAACAATAACTACGGACAATACCACATAATTATCAAATACATACAAATAAATCAGCTTATCTGAACTAAGTGGTGTCCTTAAATTTAATCAAAGTACTGAAGGTACTGAAGCATCAGCTAAACTGAGCAATTTGATTAAAAAATATGTGCACTTGAAACTAAGATTTGTCTAATGAATCAGTAACAAATGAAAATCATGCAAATAATAGATCGGGAAGCTTCTAACAACAAGTCTGCTTTTTATGCAAGTTGTTAGGTTCTAACATATAGATATGTTACAATGGTCAAAATGGACATGCCACGCAATGTTTATCAATTGAGTAAACTAAGTAATTCGCATAAATCATGTAAATATAAATTTTCAATTTTTCAAAAACCAAGAGAGGCTACTAAAGACCCGACCCCAAATCTGAGTGAAATATCTCAAGCTTAACGGAAAAAAGTCCAGAGAAACCATCATTTTGATAAAATTCACAAAGTGAAAGGGGCATAACTCCACTAAAACGCAGTTGACTGGAAGAAAACCCAAACTGGATCTGTAATCACCACCATCATCATCATTATCACTTCTCATATCACATTTTGATCATCAACATGAAGATATCATTGTCATCGTCATTAGCAGCAGCAGGAGAACCCATTCCATGACAATCACCACCACCATTATATTAATCATTTTCAGAAATCCTCATGTTACATCATTAATATGGTCACATCATCATCATAGCTCTTCGTGTTACATAATCATCATCATTATCAGCAGCAGTACTGAATGTCATCATCATCATCATGTCACATCATCAGCATGAAGACATTGGCTTTGTCATCATCATCATCATCATCATCATCATCATCATCGTGAATTATTATCATCATCGACAGCAGCAGAACTGAATGTCATCACCACCATCATCACCATCATCATCATCATCATCATCATACTATCGGCAGTGCTCAGCAGTACTGAATGTCATCATTGCCACCATCATCATCATCGGTAGCAACAGAACTCATGTCACCATCATAATCATCATCATAGTTCGTCAAGTCACATCGTCATCATCACCATCACCATTCATAGCAGCAGAGCTTATTTTCATCACCACCATCACTATCATCTTCTTCATCACGATAATCATTATCATCATCGGCATCAACAGAACTCATGTCATCACCATCATCAACATCATTATTATATCTCCTCGTGTCACATCATCATCATGGTGACATCATCATCATATCTCCTCATGTCACATCATCGTCATCATCATTATATCTCCTCATGTCATATCATCATCATCATGGTGACATCATCATCATCATCGGCAGCAGCAGAACTGAATGTCATCATCATCATTATAATGGTCATCATCTTCACCAGATCATCATGCCAAATCATCATCGACATAGTGTCATCATCACAAAAAAAAAAACTTTCACCATGACCAGCTATTTCCCTTGACTTGCAATTGACAGATTAACCATTGTTGAAGTCATTAATTTTATTCATTGAATTCACAATTAATTTGAAAAAAAAATAAAAATAAAAATAAAAATAAACCATTTGTTTTAGAAATAATTTAAATGTATTTAAAATTATTGTTGAATATATATAAATTGTCCAAGTGAGCTTCAAAAGCCTGAATTGGTATAAACCATCCTGACACAATAAGCTAATAATCTGTACCTCCCAGTTACAGAAGTTGTCCAGGCAACTGTCTCTTTCAAAAAAAGTTTGTTGACAAGAATTGTGTACAAAAGGGGGAAATATTTCTGAATATTAAATAATTGAAAATTAATTGATTATTATTTAGACAACTAAAATGTTACAATAAAATTACTTTGAACTTAAGAGAAACTGTAAGAGGAGTTGAGTTCACAAAGTAGGTACCCCCATTCTAATACTTGCTAAAAAGTGACTAAGTTTCAAAGTCTGGAAAAATGGAGAAAAAATCTTGAAATATTTCCATAAAGTCAGGTGCACATCTTCAATATATCTATAAACATTCTGTGAATTTTCAAGGCTTTTGGTTGAAAACTGTAAGAGGAGTTGAGTTCACAAAGTAGGTACCCCCATTCAAATACTTGCTAAAAAGTGACTAAGTTTTAAAGTCTGGAAAAATGGGGGAAAAAATCTTGAAATATTTCCATAAAGTCAGGTCACATCCTCAATATATATTAACATTCTGTGAAGTTTCAAGGTTTTTGGTTGAAATCTGTAAGAGGAGTTGAGTTCACAAAGTGGGTACCCCCATTCAAATACTTGCTAAAAAGTGACTAAGTTTCAAAGTCTTGAAAAATGGGGGAAAAATCTTGAAATATTTCCATAAAGTCAGGTGCACATCCTCAATATATATAGAAACATTCTGTGAAGTTTCAAGGTTTTTGGTTGAAAACTGTAAGAGGAGTTGAGTTCACAAGATTGGTACCCTATTTTCCCCGCCCTTAGTTTCTGTTCTACTTCACCAACGGTGCTCTAGAAATCGGAAGAACTTAAGAAAGCACAGTTTGTTTTCCTGCATGCCCAGTGGTCACATCATATTTGTTCATTTTATGTGAAATAAAGTAATGTGGCTTCATGAAAAGAAATTAAAAGTTGTAAAAACCATGGATTAAACTACTGACAACAACTTTAATCGGATATCCAATGTAAAAACGATCTGCTAATAAGGATTTACAAGGTAAATAAATTTTATCTGAATGTTTTAAAACATCGTTTTTTCAGTTTTGTTTAGATTTTGATTTCAAGTTGTTCTTTCTTGCGATTTATTTTGTTGATTCAAAATAAACAACTGGAAAAGGTATTTAAATGAACATTGATGATGAAATTGTCTGTCTTCGGAGACATTATGTGTGTGCGGAAGATCGGAAGTATTTGCAGAGATTCGAGAATAAAGCATGTCGTTTTTATATTAAACTGATAACTGATAAGGACAGGGTGTCATGAACATTTTAAAAGAGGCAAGGGTGTACTGGACTAAAAAGGTCAGTCACTACGCTATGTGAATACATTTGAGCAGGGGCATCAGGCATGCCCCCAAACACATGGCTAATTTGCATACGAACTACGGTATCGATATCCTAGTCCTACACAACTTCACGAGTCACAGACGATTTATCAACATAGCCATTAACTTGTAAATAAACTTCTTCTTTCAGTTTCGTATCACATTTTTGGTAATAATCTTTGATTTCTACTTTTTTGTTATGCATAATTTCGCTACCGGCAAACTGACAGGAATGAATTTTAATACCCAATGAAAGCGGGAAAATCCTCGTGACGTTATGATGAATATTAATGAACCAGGTCGGGATATCCCAAACACGAAATATTATTGACAATCAATTTTTCATAAATATATATAATTTATCATCAAATGTGATCCATGTCTAAAGTTATTTAACTTGTTAATTGTTTAGTGAGCATACTTTGTGTTTATTTATCGATGTCACTTTGCGTAAATTAAAAAAATCCAATATGGCGGCGACTGTAAAACAACCACATGTACAGCACTGTAGGTCAAAAAGAGGAACGTCGGCGCGAACTGACAAGATCGTTATTTTGTTGGGTTTTCCGAGGGGCGTATACTTTATGGATTTTTATGGTTTTTATCTTAAAATTATCATACAAAAGTGAAGAATTAAAATATATATCCAGCAAAATCAATTACGGACAAATACGCGTATGAATACATTTCAGATCGGCACATGTGTCCATGATGAAAACATTGCTTTCGTAACTTTCCGGGAGACCCAATCACTCAGATTAGAGTTTATACATACCTGGGATACCGTATATGGAAATTCCCGTAATTTCAGTCGAAACGAAGGATTTGATTGGCTGTCAAGGTGAAATGAGAGCGGCGCTAAATACGAAAAAATCCAACGATCGCTATAAAGCATTCAGCATGCCTGATGCTTTAAAAACAAAATTCCGTGTACTGAAATTATTGTGTGCTGGATTTCAGACCTTAATCGCTATTTTTTAATGATATTAATTTTGATTTGTTTTGCTAATCCAGAGACTGAAAATTAATAATACGGTTGTAACAATGTCGAGTTTTATTGCCATGATATAATGAAGTTTTGTTTCAGAAGAGGACATTTTATTCACGTCCGTTGGTTGAAATTGAAAATTTGAAACCATACACAAGGTTTACTCGTATTGTGTCAAGATAGGGACTTGTAACTGGTCTGTTTGTTTGTTTGTTTGTTTGTTTGTTTGGTTTTTTTTGGTTTTTTTTTTTTTGCGAAGATCCGTTTAAAAAATCGTATGTATCCTGTACTAAAATTGACCACCCTTAACAGTCATTAAAGACATACATTGAATATGATGGAAGTGTCACTTGCTTTCTTTGAATACAAGTACATTATTTCTAAAGAGAAGTATAGGGATATTTGTTGGTCCTTTTCCTGCAATATGTTTGTCTCTGAGCGGCTGAGTGCTCAATTAATGATTGTTGTGCCTCTCACTGCCTAGATTTGAACGACATGGGACACTGTAAGTTAGTTTGTCAGTTCATTTGAATAAAGTCTGTTGCTTTTCCCCATAACCCCGATTTCCCCATCCCTGACTCTATTTAACTGGAAGAATCTTGACTGGGGGGCATAACACTCAGTTACTAGTATGAGGACATTACCTCTACCAGTAAAATCTGGCGTTTGAGCACATTTTAGAGGAATTAAATCAAATTTTAGGTAAGGGCATGTAAAATATCTTTATATAACCCAACCCTATTACATTGTAATACACTTAAAACATTCTATCTTGTCATCAATAACCGTAAATGTGGAGTAAAGAAGTTGAAGGTGAAATCTCTCTCTCTCTCTCTCTCTCTCTCTCTTGGGGCGTTCGCCTTTAGAGCGGGAAGTTGTAGGTTCGAACCCATGCCGGGTCCATACCTAAGATTGTTAACATTTTAGACTTTGCTTTCTCACCTGGCGCTCAGTATTTGGATGACAGATTATTGATTAATTCGAATGAGCTCAGAATTACATGACTAAGATTGGCATTATCACTTATTGAGGTTTCACCATAAAGTGGCCACGCGTGAGTTCACATTAGAACAAAACACACCACACACTTGCACATCTCATGCATACATGAACTTGTTCTTAGATTATACATGTAATCATAGACATTTTTAAATTTGTTAATTTTGATGTGAGGTTAAACAACATTAATATTACAACAACAATCTCTCTCCCCTCTCATGAAATTTCGCTTAAAATAGCAGCATCTTGATATGTACAAAAACATAATTATTTCTTCATGGGCTTCAAAATTGATAGGACAGTCGTAATTAAAGGATTTTTCAGGGACCCCTAGCAAATTCTGTTCATAATACACCCGCAGAGGTACTGCATCGGGTGTGTGGCTATATTGCATCATAATTAAAACCTTGATAATATACTAAATATTGGATATACTGTGTCATGTTATAAGATCTGGTGTAGCTCCCTAACTTAATAATTTCATGTGTGAGAGAGGTGCTTTAGTTGTGATCTTTACCAATAGGCTACACACATTTTTACGGTCACTTGAAGACTTGCAAAAAGAAAAGTAATGAATCATATTGGGTGATACTTATTTCAGAAATATGGGACCATTATCCATCACACCCTGAGGATTAACCCTGTCAGCTATAGAGTTCCTATTATTGCTGAGTTATTTACGGATCCTGGTGCCGCTCACCACTCGCGCTGACCCAATGGTGCAAAAGTTTTGCTTAAAATTTAGTTGTTTCTCCAGGTGATACGGGTTTTCCTCTGGTTCCTGGACCTGTCACTTATTATATATGAAATAATCTTGTCTGGGGTGTGATATACCATTCAAAATATTTAAATAATATTGTTTGTTAAAACATCTTAAGCAATTAATTGCTTCAGAAACTATTTTTTTAAAATACACACCTACAAAGGTTAAGTCAACGTTGTATAAAACTAGTTTTATATAATCCCATCTTCTTCAGATTTCAAAATTCAAGTCTCGTGATGAAGCAAAGATGTTTTAATCTGCATATTGTCTGACGGAAAAGTTAGGTATACTTTTAAATGTTACACAGATTTTTTTTTATTCCAGGGTGTGAATTGATTACAAATGTTCACCTAAAAAAGGTCACACGATACTGCGAAGCATAACAATGTGTTCAGAGAACACTAACCCCCCCTGCAATGGTAAGCATCAGTGAATTCTAAAGTGAAATATGTTTTTATTGACCACCGGTTGTAAAATAAGTGGGGTGGTTGAGCCATTTAATAGATTGAAAACGACACCAAAGAATTAAATACTTAGAAGAACTAGTGCATTTGCATAAATATTACGCAAACTAAAAATTTAACGGAAAACCTGTTACATATATTTTTAATGTCCAGGGTTATATTTTCCATGGTAAAATTTTTAACAAAATCGGTACATAAATAAGACTGAAATGGCCATATATAGGTTTATAGTAACGGAGGCCATCTTGGATGTGCTGTCGAGCGATCCCATACCACTCACTAACATAATAAATCAACTGACCAAGTTTCAGCTCAATCGGATATACTGTTTTCTTTCAAATGCATGGAACCATATTATTCATGAACAATCACACAAACGCGCACAGCGGTATTGCTTTATCCCCTCACCCCTGAGGGCGGGGGGATAATCAAAGAAGCAAATCATTACACTGCCCAAACAAAATATGTTTGCAGAAATCTGTTGTCAATCAAAACATGTGGAAAAACCTATTAAAATATAATAAATGATCAACATTTCATAACCCCGACCAAGGAATTATTAAAGCCAGAATAAAATTTAGCATTATTTGATAAACTACCACTCAGAATTAATCTATTTGTTGACCGGGATTTTAGATTTTATTTGAAAATTGGAGATTAGGGTTAATCCAACCAAGTGTCCTTCTCACGTAAAAATGTGGTTATGCACTGGGTTGGTGGTGTACAGAAACGCTAACTACTGCACCACATGGTCACCAAAATCCAATTGTAATTCTAATTTGTTGATTTTTTTCAACAAGAGGCCCAATAGGGCCTGTACCGCTCACCTGGGCCGTTAACAGCACAAAAACACAATAAATACTACATTTAAGGAGCAATAACTCTGATGTGGATATTTAGATATTTATGAAACTTGCTACTCGCATCTGTGACCTTGACCTTCGAACCAATGACCATAATCTATATATCAAAATGATGATTGCATCAATACCAACAATATTATACATGCCTATACAAAAAGTTCATAGTTTTCAAGATAATGAATCTTTTTGGTATTGTTTTGCAACCGTGACCTTGACCTTTGGACCCATGACCTTTTTCTATACATCAAAAAGATCGTTGTATTAATACCTACAATATTCTAATATAAATGTCTATACTAGAGGCTCCCAGGAGCCTGTATAGCTCACCTCGGTAGAGTTGTTGCAGAATGAAAATCAACATCGTCTAATGTTTAAATAAATGCTTGAAATTTATTACACAATATTTATTTCTATCACAAAATTTCAATATTATTTCCTTTCAAAACTAAACCATATTTCAAAATTTTGAGACAATACATACCAAGTATCATCAACTTTTCATGTATAATACCCGAAAAATTTTCCTTATCCAAAAACTGGTCAATGGACCATGAAATTAAGGTCAAGGACAAAAGCCATAAGGCAGTCTGACTGATGTACTATCCAAGATCAAGCTATATACCAAATATCATTGACCTACCATGTGTAGTTTTCGAGATTCAGAGAAACTGACCTAATCCAAAAAGTTCAACATAGTCACTGGAGGGTTAAGTTTAGGTCAAAGACAAAAGTCATATGGCAGACTGACATGTACTCTCCAAGACTAAGATACATATCAAATATCATTGCAATTGGCCAAGTGGTTTCACAGGAGTTGATTTTTAAATGCAGATGTTATTTTAAAATACGAAATGTAAAGACCCAATGACTATTGTGGCCGAGTTTGGTTCCAATTGACTCAGTAGTTTCAGAGAAAAATATGTTTGAACTTATTTTCCCATAGGGTCCAATGTTAGAATATGTTTTCCACTGACGGCCATCTTGGATTTTGTGTGGCCCTCAAAAACACCAATGTTGTAGGAGGCCACCGAAAGACTATTGTGGCCAAGTTTGGTTCCAATTGGCTTAGAGGTTTTAGAGAAAAAGATCTTTGATATTGTTCCCATAGGGTCCAATGTTAACCTATGTTCCCCGTTGGCGGCCATCTTGGATCAGGTGCAGACTAAAAAAAACACCGTTTTCAGAAGGTACCATCTAAGGACTACTATGACCAAGTTTGGTTCTAATTGGCTCAGTAGTTTTAGAGAAAAATATCTTTGAACATATTTTCCCATAAGGTCCAATGTTAAAATATGTTCTCCACTGGTGGCTATCTTGGATTTGGTGCGGCCCTCAAAAACCCCAATGTTGTAGAGGGCCATTCAAAGACTATTGTGGCCAAGTTTGGTTCCAATTGGCTAAAGGGTTTTAGAGAAAAAGATCTTTGATATTGTTCCCATAGGGTCCAATGTTAACCTATGTTCCCCGTTGGCGGCCATCTTGGATTAGGTGCAGACTTAAAAAAACACCGGTTTCAGATGGTACCATCTAAGGACTACTGTGACCAAGTTTGGTTCCAATTGGCTCACTAGTTTTAGAGATATCTTTGAACGTATTTTCCCATAAGGTCCAATGTTAAAATATGTTCTCTGCTGGCGGCCATCTTGGATTTGGTGTGGCCCTCAAAAACAGCAATGTTGTAGGGGGGCATCCAAGAACTATTGTGGCCAAGTTTGGTTCTAATTGGCTCAGTAGTTTCAGAGAAAAATATCTTTGAATGTATTTTCCCATAAGGTCCAATGTTAAAATATGTTCTCCGGTGGCGGCCATCTTGAATTTGGTGCGGCCCTCAAAAACCCCAATGTTGAAGGGGTGCATTCAAAGACTATTGTGGCCAAGTTTGGTTCCAATTGGCTAAAGGGTTTACGAGAAAAAGATCTTTGATATTGTTCCTATAGGGTCCAATGTTAACCTATGTTCCCCACTGGCCGCCATCTTGGATTAGGTGCAGACTTAAAAAACACCGGTTTCAGAAGGTACCATCTAAGGACTACTGTGACCAAATTTGGTTCAAATTGGCTCAGTAGTTTCAGAGAAAAATATGTTTGAACGTATTTTCCCATAAGGTCCAATGTTAAAATATGTACTCCGCTGGCGGCCATCTTGGATTTGGTGTGGCCCTCAAAAACAGCAATGTTGTAGGGGGCCATCCAAAAACTATTGTGGCCAAGTTTGGTTCCCAATGGCTAAAGGGTTTTAGAGAAAAGGTTCTTTGATATTGTTCCCATAGGGTCCAATGTTAACTTATGTTCCTCGCTGGCCGCCATCTTGGATTAGGTGCAGACTTAAAAAACACTGGTTTCAGAAGGTACCATCTAAGGACTACTGTGACCAAGTTTGGTTCCAATTGGCTCAGTAGTTTCAGAGAAAAATATCTTTGAACATATTTTCCATAGGGTCCAATGTTAATCTATGTTACCCGCTGGCGGCCATCTTGGATTAGGTGCGGACATGTCGGACACAATTTTTAAAGAAGACCACCCAAGGACTGTTGTGACAAAGTTTGGTTGCAAATGGCCCAGCGGTTTCTGAGGAGTTGATCTTTAACGACGGACGGACAACGACGACGACGGACGCAAAGTGATGGCAAAAGCTTACATGGCCTTTTAGGCCAGGTGAGCTAAAAATGAAATAAAATGAAATAAAATAAAGAAGGAAAAATAAGAAAAAAGTTTTCCAATAGTTGGAAAATCACCAAATAATTGTATTTTATTTCATATCAATGCATTCGGAATATTTTTTCCCTTTTCAATAAAACAGGATTTTGAATATGCTCTAAGAATGAAATGGTTGGAAACATAAAATTAATAAATACATGTTTGACAGTAAATGTTATCCGAGACTATATATGTAATTTATTTTTTACGTTTATCTTACAGTGACGTTACGATTACGTCACAACTTAAGGAACACCTGCGTGTAAAAGTTACCATAGCGACGTCAAATGTTCGAATTTTAAGACAAGATTTACATTTTTGGAATCACGAATAGATGTACTTTCAGGATCTGATAAAAACTCAAAATCGATATTTTGTGCCATAAGGGTCGTTTTGTCATGGAGCGGCTCATATATTTATCTTATTTTGTAGATCACCAGTTGCCAGATCCTAGTTTTGAATTTGAACCCATCTGGGATATATCAAAGGAATCAGAATACCTACTTTTTGTTGTATTTCTTGATTTATTTGATCACCTGCGCCATTTTCATCATGTTTTATAACAGGTTCCTGTACTTGTAGTCCCACTGGACCCTGATTCTGTATCCTGTTGTCATGGTCAGGTTTAACTTCATCAGCCTGTCTATCCTCTATTTTGATGTTGTCTTGGTTACTATTCTGTTGATTCTGTGTATAAAACAAAAAGAAATTAAATTTTAAACCAAATAGTCATCAAATGGAACACAAAGTAACATACATATTTAATTCAGAATGACATCTTTACTTGTAATGTCAAAAATCTAATTGGTTTTGTGGACTGATATCACAGACACTTGTTTCTATCAGTATAGGAAGGTCCGTGGGACGATTAATTACTAATAATACTACCAGTAATATATGGTCCGACTGACCCTCCCATACTGATGGAAACAAGTGCCTGTTGTTGATATACAATGAAACCTTTTCAAATCAGGTCCCGGTTTCATAATCTTTCCTTAAGTGAAGGCTTTCCTTAATTTAGATCTGTAAAATTTTTAAACTTAATATTTTTGGTAGTCTTCAACATATTCAGGAATTTACTATGACAATAATTTTTAACATTTGTAATAAAAAAAAGAGTTTATTCTTAGTTCCAAAAAAGAATGCCAAACTTTGCTTAATTTCATGTAAGGAAATCTTAATTTAGACATGATTGTGAAACTTTGACCAGATCCGATTTAAAACCAAAAACTGTACAGAATGATTGGAATAATATTCTAAAGTGCCAGTCAAGTTTGGCTTACATGTATATTGAGGGTCAGTTCTGGGATGGTAGAGGAAGCCAGTGTACCCTAAGGAAATCACTCTTTAGACCATCTGGCCACTGAAACCCCTGTATAAAATTTATACTGTATTTGTAGTTGAAATGATTGAAAAGATGATACATTTTTTATATGTGGATACATAGGGGACTTTATGCTCAATTGCCAAGTGGTCTAAAGAACACTCCTAAAATCAATAAAAGGAATCTTGACTGGGGCATTAAACCGCATTGCTACACTCTACTCTCCAGTATATATACACAGTTACAAATTTCTCTGCAGTTTGGATTTAGAAACATAGCATGATTTTGAGTATCATAATCATTATAGGAAATAGCAGCAAAACTGTTCCCATAACAACTGAAAACAACATCAACCTTTAACAATAACCACTGGTGATGCTAACAAACTTGCACATGGAAAATATGTAACTGTTACCATGGTTTCCAGAAAAACACTTTCTGTTAATTTGATAACTCTAATTATACACATTATTTTGTGATTACCAACAAAAAATAAAGAGAGATCCCTTGGTATTGACCGCAGGTCTTAGTGACCCACTGGTGTAAAGCATTGACATACAGATCACAGAGTGCATTACACAGCCTAGTTTAGAATAAGGCTTAAACATATCATAGTTTGACAAAGTTTGTCAGTTTGCTTACTAAAGGCTGATCATGTTTTCTCTGGATACTCTGATTTTCTAAATGCCATCTCAAAAATAATTGCTTCAAAGTAAGAATCTTTGCTAGGGCATATCTTAACATATGACTCAGTTATTATAACATTTGAGTACACTTTAAAACCAAGATCAAATGCCTGAAACTTAGATTTTTTATTCCATTTCCAGTCACTAGCACTGATATTATAAACCATCTCAGACAAAATCAAACATGTCACACACACACACACACACACACACACACACACACACACACACATGGCATACAGGACTTTATATTACTGCGTTATACCAATAATAACTGTTACTTCCATGATTTCTTTACAGCATATTATTGTAATTTAAATGTTATAAAATGTTGGAATTATTCATCTATAATTTAATCAAAAAAAAAACATAAAACTGATGTTTATAATAATATATAATGTACATTCAGGTACAATAAGAAGTTAATTTATATAGATTGGCGTTGCTGATGACTATACCAGAGATATGACAAGAGGTCTTTGAATTTAAGGGCTTTGTGTATGTCAGCTTAAAACTTAATTATGCACCACATATGCATGAACTTGAATTAAGATGAATAAACTTGTATAAAATTGCTGATGCGATGATTGGTTGGTTGAATTCTATTTTACATCATATCAGCAATTTTAGCTATTTTTGATCTGTTTCATTCTTATTATTCTAAAGGATTAATCTAAACACAAGTTAATGTGCTGCTCAGTTTGTACATGTGTTTCTGATCTGCTTTGTACTAGTTTGCGCTTATAGTGACATGTCGCTTTCTGGTACATTCACCAACAATACCACAGATACATAAAGCAGACCACTCAGTCCATCATACTGGTACTTAGCCAACTTGTAGAGGCCCAAAACAGGAAGTCCTTTCTCACTTGTGGTTGATCTGGCTGAACCAATTGATCATAAATCAATCATAGTGGTGAGATGGTTTGAGAGCTTTAAACACCAAGTCCCCCACAATATCCAAGCAACCACAGAGGTGTCCAGATATTCTGGGTTTGAGCTAGGACACCTCAACCATTCTACCCCTTAAGAATAAAATGTGTTTTATGAGATCAATGATATGTTTACTCAGTATTTACCGACCACAAAAAGACTAATGACCATAGGGTTAAATAAATGAAAGAAAAATAGCAAAAATAAAATAATAAAGCGAAATAATAAAGCCAAATAAAATAAACATAAATTAAGCAAAAACTAAAAACAAAACAAAAGTACATACCAAAAGAAAATAAATGGTGTAGCTAGAGTGTTAATGGCTAGTGAATACAGCATTGTGGCCTGAGTGCACAGTAGGTTAACTGGACATGCTGGACCCTGGGCAGTATTAGTAAAGGCAACTGTTAGCTGGACATCCACAGAGGACTTTGAAAAATGGTAAGCCTAGCAGTGGCAGAACTTCTGAGATCCAGCAGTGTTGATTATTAGTATGGTGGTTAAAAGATGTGACTGGTTTTGAGTATGGTAAGATATCCACTGCAAGGACCGGGACTCGCTGTAAACTACGCCAGTCAGCCAGAGATCGTCCATCCAATATGGTTTTCTGTGTGGTTGTGTTTTGTTTCTACTAATTAAGAATCTTCCAAATACATTTATTAAAATTCAAGCATAGCATTCACACTGTTATTGATACTAGAAGTAGTAGTAGTAATTGTGTTTTCACTAAGCCCAGATTATTTCTGATCTGGGATTGTGAAGACATTGAGTGTTCAGATAAAACCACTGACATTAGGCAAGCTTTCTCATACTAGAATCTGTCCCTAGTGGGATACGATCATCAACACAAACTTGAACTAACATAGTAGTATAAGTTATACTGAAATATTGATATAATGAATACTTGATTACTACAAGAAGACTGGGTGCTTATTATTCCATATCAAATTATATCACTTATACCAAAACAACATAGCTAAAATAAACTCGCAGAAATTTGTACCTATGTAATGCATTAATGAAATATAACAGTCAACTGGAGGTTATGGCTACCAAGACCAAGGGCTCATTAATAAAAATGCTGATTGAGTAAAAACAATTGCTACCCATTTTTCAGTCTCATTATGTTTGACCAAGTTGAGAATCTAATACAACCTCCTGAATAACAGATCTAACACAGAAAAAGTGTCTTAGGTTTGTTTGGAATTGTGAATTGATAAGTTATTATTGTTGTTGAAAAAAGTTACTTCCCCTTAGAACTACATTAATTCAATTTATTCTGATACATGTAGTACCACTGAATCGTATAAATATTATAACTTAATTTTAAACATTCTGTATTTATCTTGCTTCCTTTTCATTCTTTAATTGTAACACATTTCCATGTAAAGTAAATTAATGTAAGAAGAAAGGGAAAAATGCATTGACAAAACTGAGATTTGAACTGGAGACCTTACTAAATACTAGCGATATGCTGTACCCACTCAGCTGCCAGGCCACCTATCTAGCTCAGTCTGTCACATTCCTCCCTACCTAGAATCTCAAAACCACTCTGTGACCCACCTTTTTATTGGTCACTCCCCAGAGATTGACAAACTCTAAATGTAATGGAAAGGAGAAAAAGTGGCAAAACTGGGACTTTAACTTGGGACCTCCAAATACTAATGAGACGCTCCACCAAGTGAGCTACCCTGGTCATTTATCCTAATCTGCCATAAAACAAAAACCAACAATATAACAAAACATAAATTTATTTGAATTTCTTCAGTAAATCACAAGCATTATATATATATACACTTTCATCAATCAACAACTTCTTCATTTACATACTGATCACATAATATATCTATAATATACTAATTACTATATAAATATTTATCTTCAAACATAAGTTAAAATTTTATAAGCATAATTATTTAAAACATTTCCAGTTTGTCAAAAAATGTAAAACAAATGATTTACCAATGATGAATACAATTCAATACATATTATTACCTATATAATGTAATAATTTAATATTATTCCCCACCCACCCACACCAAAAACCCAATTCCTCTAAATACAGTAAAACCTGATAATAGTGTACACTTCTAGGTAAGGACCAACTGTCCATTAACACCAGTTTTAAAGGTCCTTTTGCCAAAAAAAAACCACTTTATAAAGACCTGTTCACTAAGGTCATTGTTTAATGTCCTTTTTTTTATAAATAATAAAAAAACCTATATAACATGGTGTCCTTTATATATAATGTTTACTGAATTTTCTGTGTGCAAGAATGCTGAATTCCAATAATAAGATTCATGGCAATGTTTTTCCTTGAAAAGCATAATAACTTGTACTTGCAACTAAAATTGAATATTTTGCTAATATGTGATAGAGACTAGTAATAATATAGTTCAACTATTTATTACTAGGTTACCGGTACTTATATTTATCACCAGTTACACAACATAAATAAAAAAAAAAACCTTTGAAAATCATAGCTGTGTCATCAAAATGTAGGGGAATTTACAGTATTTCATGATTCGTCAGTTAGATTACGGTAGTCAAATTTTCCGAATATAATTATGAAAATTACTGTAAACCAACTTTTATTCGTGTGCGATGAACTTTTGCCTGTATCGTGAGGACAAAATTATCACAAAAGTTAACTGAAATGAATGTGTTTTTGAAAATGTTAATATTTATACCAAATAATCAGTTATAGTCAATATCATTAAAGTTAATACCAGGGTAGTCGCTAACTGGTTTTGGTAAGAGAATCACAAAATGAAGATAAGTTGGTTTACAGAACTATTATATAATGAACTTTTTACACCATAGCCAAAATCTAGATGTATATGAAAAATATAAAATAAAATAATTATAAACAGCTATTTACATTAACATAGAAAGAAAATTGAGAAGAAATTCTCGCACAAACCGCTTTTAGTAAAAAATATTATATAATAGGGTCACTAAACTTATATTGGTGAATAATGTCCTGAGCTTAAAAACTTATTCGATTTTTGAGTCTGTAAGAAACAGTGTTTTAATACTAACAAGAATTTTAATAACTTTAAAAATTGAAATTTTAAAATTATTCACTAGTTTCCACAAATCTAAAACTATCAGTAGCAATATTTCCAAAATTTGTGAAGATCTAGTAAAATATTAGGCAGGGCTCAAAGTTGCGACTAAATTAGGCGCCATGGCGACCAATTTTTTCCATTGGCGACCAATTTTTACTCATAAGTCGCCAAGTTGGCGACCGCTTTTCGGGAGTTCAAAATTCTCGATCATGTCCATTTCCGTTTTTCTATTTGTGTTTTACATATTGTCAAAGTGTTTCCGGTACTCCTCGGACTACCTCGTGAATTTCACAGGATCTTTCGTATATATATATACACAAAACGTCAAAAGTGTTCCGAATAGAACAATAAGCATGGCTGGGAAGCGGCAGTCTATTGATAGTTTTTTCAAGCCAAGAGGCGCTGCTCCCAAAAAGCAGGCAATCGATCACAGCGTTGACGAGCCGGAGGAGAAGAAACAGAAGTCTCTGACTCAGCGTAAGTTCCAAGAATCATGGAAAGCCCTGTTTTCGTGGTTACTATATGACCCTGTCGGGAATTTAATGATTCTTTTAAGGATACAGTCACATTAATTTTTTTGCTGGTGCCTTAATGTCTCAATTGGCGCCTAAAAATTTCAATTGGCGCCTAATTTTTTTATATAAGGAGCCAGGCTGGCTCCTAGATTCAAAAAGTCACTTTGAGCCCTGTTAGGTATTTGTTTTAAAGGTACTGCAAGATAATGTAGTGCAGTAATATTGGCATTGGTCATTCGAAGTACTGATGGATCAAAATTGTTGATATGAATAAGAGTTAGTGTGCAAATATCCAACCAGGCTCCTGTTTCAGGGCATTTTATTTTTAATACAGGTACTTGTAACTGTTAAAACTTATTGCTATATAATAAAACATAATATATTGTGCACATGCTGAGCATTAGGTAGCAGTTATTTTTATTTGATGAGCGATAATATTCAACAATAAAACAAACCACTATTAAAAAGCTAAAATTATTTCATATAATCAAAAATATTTCCCCTGAAGATTTCAAATTCAAAATTCTAAAAATATCAGAATATATGTGGAATGTTTGTTTTTACAATGATATGTTTTGTGTATATATAGCAGTTAACAAGCCATACAATAATGAATTTCAACAAAACAAAATTACCGGTAGACTTCTTTAAAATTTTGAACATCTATTCTTAAATTCTTGTTTTAAATAAAATGTGTAGCTACAGCACCTTTTACCAAATTTGCAAGTTCCAGAAAAATCATGTTTGAATTTAGAGGCAAAAAAAATTTTCGTCTAGAAATACAGGAAATTAAAAAATTATTGAAATTTCAAAATTTGGGTGCATGAAAATATAGAGGAGCCGAAGACATAGACAGATTGCAGTTCAGGACAGCTGCTGTGCCACCTGGTATCAAATTTGTATTTTGTCCATGTATTTTAGTGATATAGCTGTTGATCAATATTAAGTATTAAAAATGCTTTATGTGCAAAAAAAACCCACTGCACTAATCTGCTTATAAAATAAATAGAGACATTATAATTATTTTGTCATACATACATTAATTATTACTTTTTGTTTTTACAGTAAAACCTGATATAGTGACCACCTTTTTAAAGATCACTATTCCAATTAAGACCATTGTTTAAAGGTTAATTTGCTCCATAGATCAATTGAGAAGAATCTTTTTATAAAAACCACCTGTCTTTAAAGTAAATTTCATAGGTCAAATACAGATTTATTGTATAGGAGGTCTTTATATACATGTTTCACTGCATTTCTTAGGTCCTGTTGGTGGTCTTTATATATAGAGGTTTATTGTATGGGTGGTCTTTATATACAGGTTTTATGGTATATGACAAAAGCTATCATTAAGCGATACCCGAACACATTTACCAAATCTAATACAAGCTAACAAGCGGCAGTAAGTCTGTACTATATCTGTTTATTATACACCCTCAATACATGTGCAACAGAATGCATACCTAGTATATAAACTGACATCACTCAATAAATATACAAATTTATATTTGCTATGGGTTTATGTCATAATTATCATGTCAAATTTTATTTATAGAATTGAGATATTGGAAGTGTTTGCAACACTTGAAGCGATATCTAAACTTAATAATTTAAATTTTGGGGAAAATATAATAATGTAGGGAAAACATCTTTTTCAAGACAAAAACACTCAGCTTTAATTAGCTTTACAATTTAATTTTGTGAAGATTTTCAATCTGTAATGATATGACCAGTTTAAACATGTATAATAATTACTGGTGGTTGTACTGTGGTATATATTACTGATAACAAAACATTTAAATAAAATTTCAATACTGTCTGTTTCATGTATTAACTCCTTTACAGATATTCTACCGTTTTAAAAAAACAGAGATATCCATACAAATAATTACACTTTATATCGTTACTCATGGGTGTGATTTCAGAATCAACCAACATTCCATACTAAGATGACAGACCTATACCTATTTAAATTGTAACGAATTGTATATAATTTTACTGCAATTAAGTCAATAGGGGCAACATTTATCATTAAATTTAAAAATACCCATGGTATATAAAAATTAATAGCCAAGTTCAACTTGACTAAAATGTATAGCACAAGTATTTTTTTTTTAAATTTTATAATGAATTAGCACCCTGTAATTTGCCCATAATCCATTAATTTGAATTAAAATATACATCTTTTCATTTAGCATATTACAAAGTCATGCAAATATACCAAGCACCATAAACAAAATAAGGCAAACTTTTCCATTTTTAAAAATATCACATGCACCAATCAAAAACAAAATTGAGACCAAAAAAAATCCACATTAAGTTTTAAAATTTTAACTTTAAAAATCAAACTTTGTGATAAATTACAATTAAAAAACACATGTTTTACAATAATATATATTGACGATTACAATTGCAAAGGATTCCAAAATAAACAAGAATAGAATTCCAGGGTCCCCGCCGGTCAAGCAGTATACTAGTATACTGTATAACTCCATAACTCATAAGTCCCATAACTCCAACAAAAAGTATCGACCAAGGCTGATTTACGAACTTGACCAAGGTATTAGTAGTATAAACATTTGGTATAAATTTAATGAAAATCGGTCAAAATTTGTAGGCATGAGAGCGCTTACAAAGTCAAGTTTTGGATAAAACAGAGTCATTATTGTGGTCAAAGTCCCATAACTCCAACAGAAAGTATCGACCAATGCTGATTTTCGAACTTGACCAAGGTATTAGTGGTATAAACATTTGGTATAAATTTAATGAAAATCCGTCAAAATTTGTAGGCATGAGAGTGCTTACAAGGTCAAGTTTTGGATAAAACAGAGTCATTATTGTGGTCAAAGTCCCATAACTCCAACAAAAAGTATCGACCAATGCTGATTTCGAACTTGACCAAGGTATTAGTGGTATAAACATTTGGTATAAATTTAATGAAAATCCGTCAAAATTTGTAGGCATGAGAATGCTTACAAGGTCAAGTTTTGGATAAAACAGAGTCATTATTGTGGTCAAAGTCCCATAACTCCAACAAAAAGTATCGACCAATGCTGATTTTCGAACTTGACCAAGGTAATAGTGGTATAAACATTTGGTATAAATTTAATGAAAATCCGTCAAAATTTGTAGGCATGAGAGCGCTTACAAGGTCAAGTTTTGGATAAAAAAGAGTCATTATTGTGGTCAAAGTCCCATAACTCCAACAAAAAGTAAAGTATCGACCAATGCTGATTTTTGAACTTGACTAAGGTAATAGTGGTATAAACATTTGGTATAAATTTAATGAAAATTCGTCAAAATTTGTAGGCATGAGAGCGCTTACAAAAAGTGTGACGGACGGACACACGGACACACGGACCCACGGACGGACGGACGCCCTGCATTTCTATGTCCCCTCTCCGCGTTGCGGCGGGGGACAAAAAAAAAATTACGATGGCAAGGAAAGATAACTCTTGTAAAACCGAAGTAGTGATAACATTACCATTATATTCACTAAAATATTCAGGCTAAATTTACTGAAATAGGTTACTTTTTGAAAATAATTCCTCAGAAATTAGTAGCAGCAATTTGGACTAAAACTTAGGAATTACTTGCCATTATAGCAAGTTTGGCTACCTGAGCAAATAGAAACATAGATTATATGAATCAATGGCATGCAATGTTATGTTGGCATAACTAATATTCACCAAGCCATCATTGGAAGCTACAAAACTGGAATACTTAGTCTTGACTACATTTCCTTATGATTCAGCTGTTGGTGAGACAAAAAAGAAAAAACAAAAATAAAAATAAATAATTACATTTAAATAAACAAACAAAGCGATCTTATACAATAGGCATAATAAGCTTAATTAATTTGCTAAATTATAACATGTATGATCTTAATCAATTCCAAGAAATTCAGTTTTTCACAACCAATAATGAATTTATAAATGAAAAAAAATAGTTTATCTCTCTCTCACTCTCTCTCTCTTTCTTTTGATACATGTTTTGGATAAACAATAAATACCAATAATGAATTAAGGATTTTGCAAGCAAATAATTATCTAATTATCTTCCTCTCTCTCTCTCTCTCTCTCTCTCTCTTTGAATACAGGACTTTTGGGTAAACATTAAATACCAACAATGAATTAAGAAGATAGTTACTTGAGTAATAATCTCTCTCTCTCTCTCTCTCTCTCTCTCTCTCTCTCTCTCTCTCTCTCTCGATCCTTTGGGTTAAAACAATAAATTATATATTTTCATATTTTCTTTGAAAAAAAAATAATTCCAGGACAATATCAATATGATAAATGTCACAAATTAGAGAAAATTTAATTATGACCAACATAATATCTAAAGTCCAGGGCAAAACATTTTAAAGCTGGGAGGGTGGGTGAAATGGTTTTTCACACCTTAGTAAAGAATTAAGTCAAATTAAGGTCGTTAGTTATAGAATGATGGACAAAACCAGAGTGTCTGGCAAAAGACAACAACCTTCCACTAGTGAAAAATGACCAATTCAATTTATGCTCTGTCACAATTTGGGTTTAAATAAGTGGGGTGCCCTTAGAACCTGTCCCAAGTTATGATTAGTCCAAAGTATGTTTGAATATATTGGGCAAAAGGCATTGCAATCCATACACCATAGCTTTAGATCTACAACTGACTACCAAAGCTCCTAATTCATTTTAGAAGGAATTGCAATAGATCTACTTTGACCAAATTTGAATATTAATCTAAACTGTACAACAGAAATGCTTAATTCAGTCAACATTTTCTAAATAAACATGGCCAAAAAGTGTTCACATGTAAAAATAACTATAAGTATATACTCATAAACTTCAAATGAATCTACTAACATTTGTAGTAATAATGCTTAATACAGTTTTAATTGTTAAAAATAAAATATTTAAATAATAATTAAATAAAAATCAATTTTGATTATCATGCAATAATGGCTGTGACAACAAGAGGTGGTTTTTTTTAGTAGGAAGGTGCTTGCTCTTCCAGAGAACCCAGTCTCACTTCCCTGATAATTACTTACTTTGCTTTTGGGATTGTGGTTTGAGCATTGGCTGGTGGGTTTGTATTTGATTTATTTGTGGACTACAATAGCTTTGAATTACAATACCAAAAGTTGACTTGCAGCGCGGACAAATAGTGGCAATGAACCATAGTTTTACTGTACTTTAATTCACATTTAAATCAAACAAGTAATAATTATAAGGCATACAAAAATTAAATCTATGGAAACTCAAAACACCAAAAATTACAATTAAAAATTTCACAATGTATTTCTTAGATCATTGGGAAGACCAGAATTTATGTAAAAATAATTAACAATCATATAGTTCAATTAAATGCATCTAGATTTCATTGAAATCTTAATACTTTAATCTTTATCATTCATATTAAAATTTGCAACAATCAATGGCCATATTTGACTGGTAGCTTTCATTAAGCAAGAAGCCGTTCAATTAACTGCTATTTCCCAACCTACTAATTTTGCATCTGTTATATGACTGGTAAAAGTGTTCTTAACATGTGTTTCATAAGCAACAGTTTTTAGGAATGGCAAGTCTGTTGAGCATTCTACCAGTCAAATAACAAATGAAAAATTGCATTTTGTGATCCAATTGGTAAAAAATAAAGGTTGGGGAAAATTGGTAAATGGAAGAGTCACTTGTTAAAGGTAAAACTACCAGTGGAATATGGCCAATGTCAAAAACATAACAATAACAACAGTGACAATTAACATTGATCAACAAATATTAGTTGATGCTTTGAGACAATTAAAACTAAATCATACAACACAACAAACAATACACTGTCATCCAAAAATAACTATAAACTTTTGTTACTTCATTTCCATGACAACATCCTCATGATACTTTGAAAAATATCCAAATTCTAATAAAAATGTTCAAAATATCATCATTTAAATGTCTTACATTAAAATCCTAGTGTATAGTTATTTTTGAATGACAGTGTCCATATTTTGCAATCTTACAGACTTGTTCTGCATAACTGTGTATAAAGGCATTCTATACAATAATACTGTATGATCTGTGGGGGCAAAGTTTGCCCATATGTGTTTGGGTGGGTGGGTGTGTACATGCATGTCTATGTATGTAATGCATGTACATGTATACATATAAGTGTGCATGCATGTGTGCATATATATGTGTGTACATGTGCATATATGTGTGTACATATATTTCTCAGATCTGCAGTTTTAATTCCAAATGAAATATTTTTAACCAGAACACTTTGAGGTTATATGTTTACATGTACAGTATACACAGTATACATCTACTATCAAACTCAGATAGTCAATGTAATGCAGGACTAGATTATCGTTATACATGTACTTGGAGATTAATTCAAATTGAAAGTAGCCAATGTTTTTACAGGCTTGAATAGGTTACACGTTTCAGGAGATGATGTAGTTATTAAAGAAGTGGTGTTCTCTCTTTTTGCCATTATCTATGCAAGTATGAATAACCAAATGGCAGACAAAATCGAATGAACCACAAATTCCCCCAAAAATGCAAAATATGAAATATGTGCCACAAGTCTTCAATTTAAAATAAATGCAAAATATGTCATAATTTGTACATATTTTCACACATTTAATTTTTAAACCACCATGAAAATGATCAATGGAAAAATGGCAGCTTCCACGGGGATGATTGATTAATAACATGATGTAAATTATCATTGTCCATACAAGTCTGAAGTACAATTACTCAAAAAATGTCACAGAAAGAGAAACACATATAATGATAATTGTAAAAATATATAGAAATTGAGCAATTTTTAATTACAGAGATGAGACTGGATAAAATCATTACTAATGATAATTTTCTTATCTTGCTCAGTCTGTTTTAATCACTTCTAGTTGTAAGCATCCTCTGTAGCGGCTACAGGTAGCCTACTTTTTCGAAATCTACAGAGGTGTCTTAAGCGTGCACTGAGACTGAGACATGGGACCTCAATTTTGAGTCTAATCTGAAAGACTACCTGGTAACCAGCTTTTCCCAGTTCTTGTATGGGCAGGAGATGAAAATCATCTAAGAAAATTTCCAAGTTCCAAGTAAGGTTCAAACCCAAATCCCTTGACTTTGAAAGCCAGTCACAGTACCATTGGGTCATGTCTATCAATGTGGTTGACTATTAATAAGAGAATACCAAGTTATGAGGTGTTTTACTGTATTACATATAGAGGCCAAATAAATTGATAAAAATTAGTAATTATTGATAATGTTATTTATAATTGTTTAAATATAATAGATTAGTTGAGATTTTGTCAAATTAATATCATGTGATAACAAATAAAGGTGTCATACAAGCTAAGCTAAAAGCTATTATGGCATCATATAAAGTCCGAATAAAAAATATGGTGATGAATAAACAGCTGAAGCTAAAATGCGACAGATCAAAGGCCGGGACAGATGGAGAAACATCATCATGACATTTAATAAGGGTAAAAATATTATTAAAAAGGTGCTAAAAATAGAATTTATTTTAAATAAAAGGATATGTGTCAAATACTGTGATGTCTTAAAAACATTAAAATCAAACAAACATGAAACTACATATCTGGCATTTTAGCATGTCGCTTAATTTTTTCTCTCAATCTATTCAAATTTTCACCATTGCCAATATTTTGAAACTTATTTAAAAATGGCAAATTTTGCTGCTGTTCAACATTTTTGTCATTTTTAGGTGCAAAACCTGGATCAGCAGGGCGGTCCAACATGTTTTGTATATTCTGCATCTGACCTGGAGCCTGTAGGACATTAGCATCTTTATTTTGTTTAGCACCACCAGGTGGCACACCAAACTGTGCCTTTAACGGGTCATCCACCTGCTGTTGATCTAAAGGACGACTTTGCTGGCTGTTAGCAGGATGTTTCTTTTGAATATTCTGTTTATCAGCGTCAATTTCTCCTTCAAATCTTTCTCTGTCTACGTTTTTATCGCCAGGTTGTTTAACATCATTGTCAATTAACGGGGGATCTACAACCTGATTTTGTTTATTTAGGTCAACATTTGGAATGTTTATAACTTGTTTATGTCCCTCTCTGTGTTCCTGATCTTGAGTTGGACTGTCCAGTTTTGGAGCTTTTCCAGTTTTATGGTCATTACTCTTTTTCATTTTATCTTTCACAATATTGATCGGAGCATTAATAACTTGCTTCAATCCTTCCCGGTGTTCTTGGTCAACTACTTCCTCTTTCATACTCCCCTTGTCGCGAGGAATGACTGCTTTTTGCTCCACTTTCTCAATTTCAAGGGGAAATTTCCCAGGTGCATTTATAACTTGTTTTAACCCCTCTCGATGATCTTTGTCAATTATCTCCTCCTGTTTGTGTTCTTTATCACCAAGGGTGACAGTTTTCTGTTCCACTTTTTCCATGGCTACTTGGAACTTTCCAGGTGCATTCATGACTTGTTTGAATCCTTCTCTATGTTCTTTATCCATTATCTGCTCATCTTTGTTTTCAGCAAGTTTCTGCTTGGTATCCCCATTCTGAAGATTTTGGATGGAAAAATTGTTGAATATAACGATTGAAATAACAAACAAATTTTACAAAAATTGCTACTCATTAAAAACTTGAACTGTCAGTGATGCTTAATTCTTATTTCTGACCTTGTATACGTAGCAGCTTGTCAGAAGACAAAATACAGACAGAGCCGATTGTTTATTTCCCTGCAAACTTATTGACCTTAACTTATCACAGCAACTTTCTTCTGATGTAATAATATTTAACAAAAACATGTAAATGTTTATAAACTTGAGGCATCAAGTGGAAGTTCATGTGTGTAACTAAATTTGACAGTTTTTAAGGTTTTTACTTTGTTGGGTTTTTTTTAAATTGTGACTTGAACACAGACTGGTATGTTTGTTTTTGATCATAGGAATGTGAATGACCTCCAAATCCCCCTCCTTTCCCTTCCAACATCTGATTATTTTATGGTTTGATAAAACATACATACAAGTCTGATTATAATCAAATAAATACAGGGATTTATCAAAGGACTATTTAGGGCCGAAATTCGGCCCCTTTCCCAAAGGAAAAATATTGATTTTTTCCAAAAATTGGCTGAGAAAATTCCCTATTAGAAAAATGGGTTGTTTTTAAATGAAAACAAAAGTAAATTAAATACTGGTAAACACTTAGCAGCAGAAAAAGATTATTCTGATTCAACAACTGATCACGAGAATTATAAATTCCCGGTGACTGAAAGTAACGATTCCAGTTCTGGGGATGAAGAGGTCAGGGATTTAATCAATAATGGCAACAAAAATGATGTCAAAGTTTTCCCAGAATGAGCAAAAAATTGATAGTTTTCCCCAATTTTTGGTTTAGGGCCTTTTCCCAAAAGACCCTGATAAATCCCTGAAATACAAAGTTGGAAAACTTAAATAAAAACATTTAAGGAATAATTGAGATTTGTGTTCCAGTCATGATTATTTTACATAACTTATATAACTAGACAGCCAATTCAAAGATGGTGGGGGAAATTTGGGTGTCCAGAGAAAACCATCAATCTTCAGAAAGCTAACTGACAAACTTTTTTACTAGGATTTGTCCTGTGTGGAATTGAAACCTAGGCCACTCCCCCAATGAGGCCCCTTTTAACATTAGAACTATATATACTTCAATTATATAGTACCGTAATTTAAGAAATTATATCTTGCTAGTACATCTAACAACTGATGATATTTATTACATATCAAATATAATAATACCTATTTGTTAATTTCCAGTTTTAGAAGTTATTAACTTTATTTTAATTTCTAAACAAATTAAGATAAATGCTTATTGCACATTATTTATAGGCAAACAACATTGACCTGTCCACTTGACCTTACATTTAAATAGTAATTATGGACCATTACATTAATGTACAGGGGGTACAGGTGTTTATGTTGTCTACATCATAAGTAACATGCATTATTTACATAATAACTGTGAATTCTAACACTCCCTAATCCCTATGTATTGGTTGGATCACTGTAAATAATTACATGCATTCCTAATGAAAGGTCAAGTGGACAGGTCAATGTTGTTTGGCTATAACCGTCATTTATACACAGAATACAACAGTATGTATCAATTATATTTTACTACAGATACATATAAGATTACAATTAGTATATACTAAGACTCTCTGATTATCATTATCATATATTTCTAGCTACTACTCCATGTTTCATACATGTTATATGTTCTGGATTGTCAGGACTTCACAGATTTCAACCTTTTGTAAAATGTCCCACCAGGATACACAAAATCATGGGAGTTTGACTCTAAACCTGTCATAATCACAATTTCCTAAAATTCCTGACTATATTTCAGGGTGAAAGATAATTTTTTAAAATAAATATTTATTATCAATAAATAAATAAATAAATTTTTTGAGTTATAACATGTATGATTTTCCGTGTACACACAAGTATCATGATTCCAGACAATACAAGTACATTTTATATTCATATCCACACAGGCATATTCATTAGGACAGAGGGGATACTAAAATACCTGTATTTATTCAATGTGACCATTATTGTCAGGAGTAGCCACAGGTACAGCATAGCAAACCATTATCACATTACACCACACACAAACAACTACTCCAATACACTACATCTATACATGTATGTATGTAGTTAATAACAAATTTATGTATTTTGCAAGTGTTGCTGGCAGGTGGAGCAAAGCACACCCGTATACATTAAACTATTGGTAAGAATCACAAAAAAATATGATTACAATTTCAAAGGGACACAACTCTTAAGAAATTTGCATAGAGTCATCTCTTCTTCTAGTGCACACAATGTTATGTCCTGTTAATCATGTAGACCAAGCGAGGTAAAATATTTTCAACACTATTGGAGAAATAGGTCAGATAATCTATTATGGATGCTGGGCATATGGAAGGTTAAAATGCCTCTTGATTCCTTTGCCACTTTGCTTAACGCCACAGTTATTGTATTATTGCTCTATAAATATGCCACTTTGCATATTGCATATTTATTTTTTCATGTATGCATTTCTCAATCTTTAACTAATACTCAAAACCCTTGAAAACACCAAAAATCTGACTAAACAATAGCGGCACGCAATGAATCAGGGTTTTATTATCAATGATTATACATATATTTGTATTTGGTTTTTGCATGACCAAATGTGTAATTATCCGTTATCTTGTCATTTTTACTTTTTCAGTTTTGAATTATCAGTAACCATGATGACTAGTAATATTTCTATTTTTTGACACATATAAACATCCCCATAAAATCACTACTGCATCACTATCGTAATATGTCTATTTTATCAACACACACACACACACGTTACTTAGTACCAGAACAAGTTTACACCATTATTTAGGGTTATCTAATACATTGGATTGTACTATTTTTCTAAAACTAGAAAAGTGCAGTTTCATAAATAATGCATCTGCTGTAGAATTGATAAGATCTATGAGTTAAAATTCTGTGATATGGTTTTTTTTCTTCAGATCCACAAAAATTGGATGCCAGTAACCAAATATTAATGATAAAATATTTGTTTATAAACTTTCTTTTGTTAAAATTTTATTACAAGTTGCCAAAATTTCATTAGATGCTAGTGTAGAACATGTAATAATCATGTTTTTATACCCCAGTCAAGATTATTTCACTTATATCGAGGCAGTACCATTAGATGCAGGTGGAGTAATGGTGCTTGACGCTGAGACAGTACCATTAGATGCATTACATATCAAACTTCACACTACACTGATTGATCTATCAACACTTACCTGTTGATTTTCATTATTTTGTTCTGCGTTAAAGTTTGGAGCCTGTACTTGGTGTTGTTCCTGATCTTTTTCAAAATTAGCTAACTTTTTTGCTGCATCTTCTTTATGTTCTGTAATACCAAGATAAAACTGGGTCAGTAAAACCTGGTATATAGCAATCATCTTTATGTAAAATACAGGGGGCTGGGTGTCCAAGTGATATGCACATTTAAGAAGAATTCTTTTTAGCTGACTACATTGTTAAAAGGGGGATATCTTTGATAATTGTCTTGCAAATAAATGTATATAACAATTACCTATATGTAAAATACAAGGGGCTAGGTGCCCAAATGGTATAGAATGTGGACTTACATGTCTACACATTATGTATGATTTTAATGTTTAAAGGGCGATAACTCTATTATCAGATTGGTCTCCCATAGCACTAGTCTTACATACAAATATATAAACCTAATAAGTAAATAAGAAAATACATCATAGCATAAGACAAATGTTTCTGCAGGTACTAGTATTTACAGTCACATTTTGAACTTACAAGCTTCATTTTTGGTTATATCAAAGAGTGGTGTCCCTTCAGATATCAATATTATATATATATATACGGTACATGTATGTATATTATTCATAAAAGAACCCACAGGTTTCGTCCACTGAAAAGTAAACAGACCAACCACTTTTAAAAGTTGTTATGGAGTGGGAGTAATTTTAGCAAATTTAGTACATTTTCAATTTCATAAATAACAACAGTATCGATGTTTACCTGCTTGTTGTTGTTGCTGATCCTGTGGTTGTTGCTGAATTTGTTGTTGTTGTTGTTGTTGTTGCACTGGTTGTTGTTGCATCTGCTGAATTCCTTGATTCTGAAATATGTAATATGTGTAACATGTTTACCTATAATACAACAATTCAGTGAGTTAGGATCCCCATCAGTAGGTACTTTTTGTGTGATATGCAATTTTGTTTAATAGGTCATTATTTCTAGGCAAATAAGCTTCATAGTTTTTAGACTAACTCCAGACAGGTGCTTCAGGACAAAAGTTCAATCCTCTTTGAAAGGCAAACAGATAAATCAATCAATATTGGTTATAAAACTCTGTCCTGAGTAGAGTCTCAGTGGCCAACTGTTCTAAAGCCTTTGCTAACAGATCTGAGTGCCTCTCACCACCTAGGACCAAATCCTAATCTAGACAGATCCTAGTGTGAATTTCAATTGATCCATCCATGTGTGAAAATCTTTCTGATTTCTCTTGCTACCAAAGGTAGGTTGTTTTCTCCATGTACTCCAGTTTCTTCCATCATCACTGAACTGTCTCCCTCACTATAAGTGAAAAAATCTTGACTTGGATGTAAAACACCATTACTCCACTCTGTGCTAAGGATGAATCTAAGAACAAATTTGTGGGCATGTTACACTGCAGACAAGCATATCACTCCCCCAGTCTCATTGTGCAGACATTTGGGGGCGGGGGGCGGGGGGGGGGGGGCTATTCAATACTCTCTCCTCTTTATGCCAAGCACCAGACAAGGAAGCAGTATCTCAAATTTTCAGTCTGATGTATGACCTGATCAGGGTTCAATCCCATGATCTTCTGAGCCACTGAGGCTGTAGAATTCCAATGTGGACACTGTGTCTCTGTCTTTTTCAAAGAAGCATAATAACAGAGCCTTTGCCTATTGCTAATGATAAAAAATGTTACCTGTTGAACAATTTGTTGTCCTGCAGCCCCTGGGTTAAACTGTAGATTTCCACCACCAGCATTCTGATTAACTGCCAAATTACCAGCACCGACAGCCGGGGCTATCCCACCTTGTGCTGCTCCAGGATTGACCTGCTGACCTACATTCTGTAAAACATTTTGTTGACCCTGATTGGCAATATTTTGTTGTTGTTGTTGTTGTGCCTGCTGCTGCTGTAGTAATCGTTGCTTTTCAAGTTCTTCCTACAAAATACAAAACAAAACAAAACTTGAAACATGTTCATATATATTGACCCAGTTGGAATTATTTATTTTGTCCCTGTAAAAGTTTGCACCACACACCCTACACTATTTACTGGAATAGCTACACAATGCAATAATGGGATTCACCATTCCGTTTTTAAAAAATCATCAAATGCTACAAACAAAAACTTATAAATTCTGATCAACATCAAAGCTCTCACTGAAGTATAAAGTAAACCTCGATACAACCCCATACATTTGTACAGTTAACTTATAGGGAGGTTTGGCAATGAATTATGGTAGGGTCATAAAGAAAAATACATATCAGAAACAATTTGTGGACTTCAAAGTAGTGTAGCAATAAACAAGATGACAACATTATTTAGGAGTATCATAATGAGGTTTTACTGCATACTTGGTGTTTATTCTACACTACCAAAATTGTAGAAAACGTAAAATAAGACATTGAAAATAATAATTCTAAAATTCAAATTTTTAAACAAAACACTTTGATGACAATAAATCAAAACTTTTGCAGATGATTTTAAATAGGACAAAATAGCCGCAATTATAACCCTGTATAGCCATAACCAATGCAAGCAGACAGCACATGATAAAGTATCTAATAATCCATGCAAATATACTTTTTCTATATACATGATGATATCCAAAATCCAGGTAACTACAAGAGTATTCTCCCTTTAACTTAATTGCATGCACTTTTATCACTAATTAATATATGCCTGCTGTTCAAACCACTAGTAGTTAGCAACCATTGATATTTGATTTTTTTTTACCATCAACAACAATCTGAAATATTAATATCTACAAAACTTTCGTTTGCAGCAAGACAATTAAATGCTAATATAAGTCCACATTACAGCAAGTCGCATCACCTTTAAAATATACATTACATATTACAGTATAACCTGTTGTAGTGACCACCTCTATGTAAAGACCATCTGTTCGTTATAGAACTTTTACTTTATTTTCAACCAAAAATATTCTCTTTGTACGAGAAAGACCACATATCCATTTAGGGCCCACATTTAAGGGTCCTTTTGCTCTATATTTCAACAAAAAAGAACCTTAGTCTATATAAAAACCATTTATTTATAAAGTCCATATTACTTGGGTCTTATGCATTGTCTTTCTATGGGGGTGTTTCTGTATAAAGATATGGTCCAATGTTTGGTGTTTAGTCTTTATATAGAGGTTTAACTGTATAAATGTGGTCTTTATATATATACAGGTTTTACTGTATGACGATATGTTGTGTATAGACCTTATATTTGTGTATGCTCAGCTTAAAATCTGATATCACCTTCACAGCATACTCTATCTGATTCTGTAAAATTAATAAAGTACCTATAACTTCAAACATTTAGCAACCTGTTAAGTACATACTCCATTGAGTTATACAAGTAATGATTCTATATTCAACAACTAATGTAATTAGACCATTGGATTCAATAACTAGTACGTGTACTTCAATCACCCTATACTGGTATTAAGTTATAACTACTGTAAGTCATGGTTCCGTATTTAGGCCAGTCTACATGTAAGAAACTTGCAACTTTTCAGTCTGAACAGCAACTTTGCAGTTGCACCTGTGACTTTTTAGTTTGACCAATATAACTTTGCAATTGGACCTGTGACTTTTCAGTATGAACAGTGACTTTTCAGTCTGAACAGTATCTATGACTTTTCAGTCTGACCAGTAACTTTGCAGTAGGACTTATGACTTTTCAGTCTGAACAGTAAATTTGCAGAAGGACCTATGACTTTTCAGTTTGACCAGTAACTTAACGTGTTTTGGACATTGAAAATATTCATCTGAGTTTGAGATATCTCTGTCTTACACTGTTATTGGTGTAGGATTTTTTTTCTCACACATTTGCAACAAAAAACGTGATTTGTAAACAAATATTTATATCAAATGGTCAGTTTTCATGCCACCATTCGTGATTTCTGAAAATGATGTCAACAAATTTTGTTAAGGTTCTTGCATAAAATTATTATGCCATCATCAATTACGTGTCCATAAATGATAGTTTCTCATCTGGAATGCTCTCTATATTTTCATAGAATCGAAATAAAAAGTCAGAGAATTCCAAGTAATGTGGGGGGTACTTTGTGTGGTCTGTCTCAACCCTAAGATGACATGGGTCAAAACAAGAGATTTCCATGTCACGTGTGAGAAAATGGTTACGTCACATCACATACATGTACTGTATATGATAGATGCACGCTGCATGCAAAGTATGGTATTATGATACAATTAACTTTTAGAACAGGTATTGGGGAAAACACACAGAGAAAGTAAATATAAAATGTAAATATACTTGTATAAATATAAGTACACATACAAAGGGTGATATTGTCTATGCACACAATAAATACTAAAAAAAAATATTTGCTAGGTTTTCATTCCTACGGTAGAATAACCACCATAGGCTAGTAAAAGGAATTTCATCCAAAAAGTAACCTAATTTTGTGAAAAAAAATTTAAAAAGGACTATATTTTTAATGAATTTCAGAAATATGGCAACTTATACTTTTGAAATGTGGAAACCTAGGATTGTTATAATAAGACCTCCAATCCCATAATTCCTCCACAACTAAGGCTGACAAAAACACTGAAAGGAAACGTACAATATTTATAAAAGCACAACACGTCACAGTAAAAATATTAAAATTAATATAAAAAAAGTTGTAAAATAAAATAAAAATGTGCAACTGAACCTGTTGTTTTTGAACATGCTGTTGTAGATTTTTGATAGTTATTTCACTATTCTGCACATTAGTTTGTAGGTTTAATATCTGTTGTTGTGAAGCCTGCGATTTTTGTTGTTCAAGGTATAATGCCTGTTGATTGGTAGCTGCTTGGGTCTATCAAAAATCAAACAATACTTAATTAGAACTAGTGTTAATTTAGTATAAGTTGAAGCCGTATTTACAACACAGATGGTGACTTGTTTAATGCAGTTGTATGTTAGATATGTATGAATAATTAAGCACATGCAACATAATGCTTAAATTGATTGATTTTAGAGTGGACCATATATATATACATATATGAAGATATACTAAACAGCTGTAGAACATCAAATGTTAATTTCTTAGACAACCATTTCTTGATTCAAACAAGTTGATTTGCTAGTGTTTATCTGTCCTTCATTGCAGATATACATAGAGACAGAAATATACCTTAAAGATACATTCAGTGAGCAGCTAGGCTATACTTGAATTTAAGTGAAGGTTAATAATTATTGTGGGCAGTCCATACTTGCAGGAATTCTGCTTTCAATGGAACTATACCTAAAAGTGATTAAATTTCTTTCTGGGCTTTACTTGAATTAAATTTTCCCACAGTAATAAATATATACCTAAATTTGGCTAAAACTGATTTAATTTCCTGCAGGACTATACCAAAACTTGGCTAAAGTCATACAATTTCCTGTTTTTAAACTCTCAGTGCATAACTTACATGAGCATTGCTTCAGAAGGAAATTAAATAACTTTTCTGAATCTGTATGAACTCTTGACAATTGACATGTGCATCTTATTTATGGTAATTGTCTTTATTATATACTACTACACAAGCTATAAAAAGCAAACAACATTGACCTGTCCGTTTGACCTTTCATTAGGAATATTCATATAGGAGGGTCCACCCAATAGGTAGTGTTAGGATTCGCAGTTAATACATTACACATTGCCCATGATTAGTGTTCACATCAGGTAGACGAAATATACACTCATTATCCCTATTACTTGAATTAACTCTCCATAATGAATATTTAAATCAAATGTCAAGCGTACAGGTCAATGTTGTTTACCTATATATATATTCATTATTTTGTTTTAAAATGATGTTATATTTTTACCATTACTATTTCTACTAACACACAGTGACTTTAGGGACCAAATGCAAGGTCTAAACACTGTGCTTATGAATTAATGCACCTCTCACCACCAAGATTCAAATCCCATTCAGGCAGACCTAAGTGTGAGAAAGTTGCTTTCAATGGTTCTCTTAGGACACTCTGGCTTCCTCCACCATCCTAGAACTGATCATCTTGACTTTGGTGTAAAACACCATTACTCCACTGTATTAACACACAAATTCATCACATAGCTTATCATCATTCTTTATCATGTTTATGTAAAACAAGCTTAAAGCAATTTGATATCCCCAACAGTAATAAAGCAATTAATAACTGAAATGGGAGGCCATTTTAACGAAATGAACTCTAACTGGGAAATCTATGATGTTTTCCAAATTATTGGCATGATCAAAATATGAATAGCCATAATTACTGCAACAAAAGGCTGTTAATTTGAAAATCTCTTCAATAGTTTTTTGGGGGAAACCGGCCAGACAAAATGAAAGAAATTGAGTAAACCATATCCCCCCCCCCCCCCCCCCTTGAATTATCTAATACATTATATGACATTCCGTAAGCCAAAAGTGTCCTTAAAACAATCAAACCATAATGCAGAAAACAGTTTTTGAATGCAAGAAACATACTAAATGTAGTCATGTATGAAAATATGGCTTTGTACTTTTTTTTACAATTTATCTACAAATACTTGGATGATTTCATTTTTATAACTATTTTTCTATAACCCAATGTTTGTGCTTCAAAAATATAACAAAAACTGAAAATCTCAAAATGTTTAACTTTTTTGCATATGAAATGACCATGTAGTAAAATAAATGAACCATGAATACAAGAAGATTTAAATGTGACCACTTCCAAAAACAGCCAATAGTACATAAATGAAACAGCATAAAAAAGAAGAGCACTGCTAGGCTGAGCAAGATCTGCTTTTTGTCATTAACCTGTTGGTAAAGATCGCAATGATGACAAAGTACAAAGATACATACAATGTTCAAGTACTGTAGTATCATGTGACAGGTGTCTACTTTATAATACAGTATGTCCTGTTCTATTCATTAGTATGGGGAAAGTAGACAGTATACAACAAAACATGATCAAAATATAAAAGGTCACAGCAGTGACCACTGAGAAATTTGCAGAGTCACCTCTTCTAATCTAGCTAGTGCACACATCATATCCTGGTAATCATGTATACCACGTGTAGTAAAAATATTAACTACAGAAGGAGTACGCTGGAAAACTGTTATGGACAGAAATACCTTATCATGAAAATAAAATCCCATTTTTAGAAACAGACATGTAAAAAGTCTCCAGGATTAATAAGATTAATATAATACTTTGGGGGGTATGACTTCTGTCATGTATGGCCTAATGGGTGTATGGTAAAAATCTCCTGTACCTGCAGGTAAGGTAATAAGCTAAAAAGCAAAGAAAGGAAACCCAATCCATGAAGAAATGGAACAAATTATTAAACCTTGTATACCAAGAATGCAAGGTAAACCCAACTACCCTATCACCTTATATTGTGCTACTTGGCGTTCCAATCCCTGCATCTCTTTTTGCTGAAGAGAACCTTGTTTCTAAATATAAATACACATGTATACTACTACATGTAATATAGATAACTACTACTAGTATACAAGCTATATATATATACGACCACTGGACCTAAATTCACAATCATTTTAAACTAAGATTTTCTTTAACTTTAATCTAGCATATTTAAAAAGGGAATAATTTTGTTGATCTCAGTTAAGTTAATTGGGAATTTAAAGTGTCCCCTCCCAATAGGTATTGTCATTAGGTCAAGACTATTGACCTATGCATTTAAATCTGGTATGCAAAACATTGTCTTATGTTAGTTTGATCAAAATCTATCAAAGGACACAGAAGACATAGAGTCAACATGATATTCAGATAGAAGGAAGACGGTATAATTCAGTTAAAGAATATCTTAACTAAGGAATGATTGTGAAACCAGATGCTTCATAACTATGTTAACTACTTACTACATATAGCTACACAATGTACATTATTAGTGACTATTATAAAGTAAAATAAGCTATAGTGACTTCCTAGAGATCAGAGTAAATGTGTACTTATAACAACCAGGACTTTGTCATCTCATGATTAGTGCCCCGCTTTGGCCCTTGGGGCCCCAATGACAAAAACATTAATATTTTCCTTATTTTTGAAAAAAAGCTTTATAATGCACACATTGAACAATATCAGTCAGTCCATCATGATCTGTTGTGTTGTCTGTCACTACTGGATTCTTAATTTTTTGTGAAATAATTTCACAGAATTAGTTTTGCTTTGTTTTATGAGATCAAGCATCTATTTTGCAAAATGGTGTTTTGAAAATGCTCTCAAAAAGGTGAACCATAATAGCCCTGAACCTGTGTACAATAACCCAAGTCCTATACCTGTGTAAAGCAACCATACCCCTGTACCTGTGTACAAGAACCTGTTTTACAATATGATACCTGTATGAACTATGTGTAATATAGATACATATTTATCATTGTATTTGTCTGTATAAAGCCAAGCTACATAACTCAAATACTGATTATGCTGTGTATAAGTTTTTATTCTAGGCTTAAATAATGCACTTTTTATGTAATATTTTTAATTGTGTCTAAAGAAATTCTATCTGACTGTTTTGTTCTAGCACATATTTTTCAAGCAAATGTTTAAAAATATTGCACATAAAAGATTAAATCAACATTTTTTACTTCCTTGTTTACTGTTTGTTGATAGCGGTGCCCTTTTACCAAGTGAAGTGAAGCCAAAGAGAATGAAGTAAGTTGTTTTGACTCGGCAGTTGACTTGAAAGTTTAACAGGTGTCCTGTAGCAAGTAAAGGAGGTACTTAATTGTTTGATTTTCATTGGTTAAACTAATGAATCAAGACTTGCTAAAAAACTGTGTTTCTGTAAAATACAGAAATGGAGGAATATGGAAAGAAATTAGCCACAAGCATGAGAAACCTCTGTGAAGTTTCTTCCCTAAAATGCTAAAGTTGACCCCCCACCAGAAACCCATACTTATAACGAGAATCAAGATGACAATGAAAATAAATCAGATTGCTTTCTCAGTGAAGCGACAAGTACAACTAACAAGGCTTCAACAAGTGAAGCCTAAGTGAAGAAAAGAATCAGAGGATATCAGGTGTTATCAGAAACTGTTAAAATTATTCTTGGTTGAGTTTTCTCTTATATCCCTTGAAAAAATAGAATGTCCCAAACTTTTGTCTGATAGGAACCCTTTAGCGCAACTTAATCAATTTCTAGAATGAACACTGGTATTAAAACTGGCCATTTCTTACCTTTAAATTCTTTAACTGTATTATTAATAATTCTGACTAGTTCTTGAACTTATCTCTACTTTTTCTAGCTCAAATAGCTGCAATAATGCTGATGCTGCTTTAAACAATAATTCACTATCACACTCTTGAACTTATCTAACAATTTTTTAACTGTGTGTATTGGTACTTACATGAGTGTATACTAATATTGACCTTAGCTAACCCAACAGTTTTTTAACTGTGTATTACAACTGGCTTACTTGACAATCTTGTACTGTGTATGAAGACTTCTCCGACTGTGTACTAGGATTGACCATAGCTTACTTGACTTCTTAACTGTGTATTAAAATTTATTCAACTGTGTACCTTAGCTTACCTGGCAATCTTTAATTGTGTATTCAGACTGGATATCCTTACCTGACAATTCTTTAACTGTGTATTCAGACTGGATATCCTTACCTGACAATTCTTTAACTGTGTATTCAGACTGGATATCCTTACCTGACAATTCTTTAACTGTGTATTCAGACTGGATATCCTTACCTGACAATTCTTTAACTGTGTATTCAGACTGGATATCCTTACCTGACAATTCTTTAACTGTGTATTCAGACTGGATATCCTTACCTGACAATTCTTTAACTGTGTATTCAGACTGGATATCCTTACCTGACAATTCTTTAACTGTGTATTCAGACTGGATATCCTTACCTGACAATTCTTTAACTGTGTATTCAGACTGGATAATTACCTGACAATTCTTTAACTGTGTATTCAGACTGGATATCCTTACCTGACAATTCTTTAACTGTGTATTCAGACTGGATAATCTTACCTGACAATTCTTTAACTGTGTATTCAGACTGGATATCCTTACCTGACAATTCTTTAACTGTGTATTCAGACTGGATAATCTTACCTGACAATTCTTTAACTGTGTATTCAGACTGGATATCCTTACCTGACAATTCTTTAACTGTGTATTCAGACTAGCTATATCTTGTTGTGACTGTTCTTTATCTCTTTTTGCATTTGCTAAATCATCTTAAAATTACAAAAAAGAATACTATAAAATTTGCAATCTTGTAACTATGGTAGAGAAAGGATTTTATAACTTGACATAATATTTAACACCGATGACAATATCATCAAAAGACTGAAGTGGAGTGGAATATAACAGAGTTCTACACTTAGTCAAGATTCTATCATTTAATATATAGAGCCAGTCAATTTTGGAATGGTAGAGGAAACCACAGTAACAAGAGAATATCACCATTATTTGGAAAGTGAAGTAACAAAAGGTTCCAGAAAAATAGTGGTAGTAAAACAAGGCAAAATACAGCAGAAACAGAATATTAATGTTAATATAACACATGAGGCCAAAAAGGGCTTATGCAAACTTTAATCTGCACTTACAAGGAATCTTCAACACCAAATTTGGTTCAATTGGCCCATTGGTTTCAGAGGAGAAGATCAAAGCTTACGCATGCACGCTTCACAAGGCAATAAGCTCGGCTGGTCATTGCCAGTTTAGCTAAAAATAATTCCAGTCATATTATAATTTTAAAATGGACCAAAGGAATACAAACCAAGAGTGTTCTCTTTAGAGACAAATACCCATTTCTCCCTAATTGTCCGATAGATTAATGGACACTAAATTTGATATACAACACAATGTCTCATGTTGGTTTACATTTATGTCAAATTTGATCAAAATCCATCCATAGGCAAGGCTATGGAGCTGACACATTAATGGGATATAGACAACTAGACAGACAGACAGAGAGGGTGATTCCTATATACACCCCTAAACTTTGCTTACAGTGGGTATAAATATTCTTATTGTCTTCGATAACATTACAAACAAACCTTTTAATGTAGCTATTTCTAACTCTTTTTGTTGTTTTAGCTGTAAATATTCTTGACTTTGTTGTTTTTGTTGTAGCTCTTTATCTTCGTTCTCTTTCTGCATTTTATCTTGTAACTTACTATACTCTGCTTCTACATCTTCATGTTGTGTCTGTGGAGTAAGAATAAGTAAAACCTTATTATAATGCCCATCATTAACTGCCATCTTGCATATCACTATAGTGTACCAGCATCCCAAAGTCTCTTTCTTTTATATTTTCTATTTTTTGTATAGTTTTTCTCGATTTATCACAAAACCACCACCATCACAATCATCATCATCATCATACTAATCACCATCATCATCACCACCCTCATTATCAGACAAATGCAGAACCGCAGTGGGTAGTCTTCCAAAATGGGTAACTCAGAATTTTATCCCATTCTAATATCTAAATTTTGGTGTAGGTAAATGCATGACAGAGAAGTCAAAATTGTAAACCCTTAGCCTAAGGGTCCTCTTTTTTAATTCTAGACTAACTTCAACCGCACACTCATTCAGTTTACTAACTCAATCACCACATGTTCTTTACTTTTACTCACTTACTCTCACATACTTAACTCACTTACTCAACTTAATGTATTCATTCACTCACTATAATAGCTCACTCATTACTTAAACTACTAACCTTTAACATTTTATGTTGCTGTTGTAATGCATTTAATCTATCTACAAAATCTTTCTACAAAAGACAGAAAAATGAGATCATTTTAAATATATTTTTAAAACACAATATGAACATGAAGGCCCATTAACAACGCATGTGCTAACAGATCACAGCAACTTTTACAGCCTATGTGCAAATTTCACAAGGAAGTAGAGATTGGAGTAATGGCGTTTTACATAATAGTCAAGATTCTTTCACTTATATCAAGACAGCAAGTTCATGGATGGCTAAGGAAATCCAAGTGGACAAAGAAAACCACCGACCTTTGGCAAGTGAGCTGACAATTTCTCACACTAGGATAAATCTGACTAGGGACAAATCTATATACGAGGAAGTTTGTCAGTTCACTGGTTAAAATATGTTCTAGGTACTTCCTCTACCATTTTAGTACTAGACTGGGACATAAAACACTATTATCCTACTCCACTACATCCAGGTGGAAACAGTGAGGAATTACCAATACAAATACTTATTCTTTTTATTTGCAAGGTACAAACATACCAGGTCATGTCAAAACCACAACCCCAAAGCAAAGTCAAAACTTTGTATGAAGCTGGCAAATAACAGTTATAAATAAGAAATTTCACCAGAAAAGTTAGGTTGGATGCTCCAGAAGGTAAGCACATCCTGTCTAGCTAGCTACACCCGCCATATGTATACAGGTAATCATATTTTGATGAGAACATGGAACTATGGGAGATCAAATATAATCAGGATAATTTGGATATAGAAAATGTCATACTTATATGCAAAACAAGAAACGTTTGAAAATCAGCAAAATGTGTCTAGGTAACCCATTAAAAACTTAAATACCAATGAAAATGCTACCCCTACCTCACAACAGATACATGACATAAGATCTATATCTGTTATTTGTTATTTGTAAGTGACAAATATTTGTTATATAATTATGTAATATATTTACTCTTTCTTTGTCACATCTTTGCTTCAATTCTTCTTTTTCTGATGCTAGATCTGAAAATATAATTATTACAAAATGTATCTATACATGTACCAGTATTTATCTGCTGTATCTTGTTTAGAATTATTCAATGTTTGTCATGATAGTGACCACTACTGGTGGTCAATGGCAGTATATTGGATCATGGATTGGACATACTGTATAATGCTTATATTTTGCTGGAGTTTTATTTTCGCTATATTCGTGGCACAGTGTATTCCCGCGAAAATACCAGCCCATTAATCTTCCTAATGAAGTTTTCCTTTAATCAGATAAGAACGCGAAAATATGACACCGTGAATATGCTAGCCATCGTCAAACCACGAAAATTTGACACAGTGAAAATAAAGCAATATACAGTGCCATCAAAATTCCTTGTAAAATAGCTTTTGTTACAAATTCAATTCAACGAATCTGCAAAATATAGCCCCTTGTTTGAATATTCTGCTAATAACCGACCACCAATAAATATTTGGGAAAAACCTTAAATTACATATAATAAGTGGCCATATATATATATCTATTTCCTCAGCAGTGACTTGATATCAGTGGCAGTGTACCTTCTATTAATAAATGTTAGAGTTTAATATCTACATTTAGTCTGTAGGCTATTATGCAGACTGCATATATGATATTTGTTACTTTTTCATTTTATAATAAGGTTACAACAGCCATCTTGGATACCCAAGAAAGTTGATTTATGCCAATTTTAAAAGGCACCACCTAGGGACCTTCTTATATGCAGTCCAATAATTTTTTGCACAGACATGTTTTATCATGCCATAAACCGAGCTATCTATTGCCATCTAACAATGGTCTGTCATGTACAATCAATCAATTGCTTTTAAACAAACACCCTGATGACACATAACATGTACTTATCAATTTCAAAATCAATATTCTAAGAAATATATTCATATGTTGTATTCATAATTTTATCAACATCTGAATTTTTCCTAACAAAAATCAGCCAACCATACGAAATTATTATATATATGTTGAAGAACTATGTTCAAAGATGTTATTTATCAATGTTCAAATAAATACTGTATGTCCAGAAATAAAATTGTAACAATATTTTCTCAAAATTCAAGCTCTCTATAACCAAAATCGGTAAATTATCCAAACTCATTCAAATCCTGTCATACATGTTTATGTCATAAAGCTTTATTAGAGGATGATGCTATACATTTTATATATTTTCAAAAGAACATAGATCTCAAAAAATAAAACAGCATATTCACAACATTACATTTTCGTTCAATCTGCCATACTCTCCAAATTTGTAAAAATGTATGCAAATTTTTTAGTTTATTGACGATGAACATACTGGTGAATTTTTATCTCAAATCTAATCAAAAGTCTAAAATCTTACATTTCAAACAGGAGACCCAAAAGGTCTAAAAACCTTGAACCCAAAACACTGCACCAATGTTTACAACAGGAGTTAAGATTAGCAGGACTCCAGTGGTCCATGACTCCTAACAATAACCCTGACACCTATATTTTACACATTTCAGCTATTTATCACTATTACAAAGTTTTCTGACCCCTATATTTTACACATTTCAGCTACTTATCACTATTACAAAGTATTTTAACTTCATCCTTGTTACAACTATGACTACATTAATTTTATGTCTCGATAAAATTTTCAGACATCGAAACAAAAGGCACAGCTGTACAAACAACAAATAACAAGTCAATATAGATCTATAAAACATGATGACAGACTACACAAGTCCACAAGCTAGAAATATAATTACAAAATACTGAATCAATACTTATAACTTATACATTGTAACATAACTGTCAAATTTGTAACAGTATTATAGTACCACTAGTACTACAGTAGAACAGTACACTTACTGTTTATAGATCCAGACCCTGGTTTCACAATCATTTCTCAGCTAAGATTTTCCTTAACTTAAATCTTACAAAATTTCAAGTCTTTATAATTTTGTTAATTTTCAAGATATACAGGAATTTAATGCGTCATTTTTATGATCACTTTTAGATTAAAACATTTGCATTTAGCTTTGACAAAAATATTCACCAGTAGTTCCAAACACAAATTCCAAAAATTAGTTAAATTTAAGTTAAGGAAAATCTTTTCTAAGGAATGATTGTGAAACCGGGGCCAGTTAAAATACTGTTAGTGCAGTTTTATTTAGGGCGTGCTAATTTACGCTTATTTTGTGGTAAAAAAATTTGTACCACACATTTGTACATTAAAATACATATAGCCAACATGGGATATTGCCTTAAGACAATACCATGAGCCATACACACAGCATAGTATGTTTAACAATTTTAAATCTTATAGTCAGTTGAATAAATCCACCATTACACCCCAAAAAAGGTAGGAAATAAAAAAAAACACAAAAAACTCAAACGTATGAAATTAAGTATATTTAGAGTAATGAGCCAATGTTCTTGAGTTGAGTAATGGAGTTTTACACCCTAGTCGTAGATTATTTCACTAATTCACTTACACTGAGGCAGCCAGTTCATGTGGAGAAAAGGGGCCAGTTTGTGAAGAAAATCACCAACCTTCAACAAGCAAACTGACAAACATTCTCACATTACGATCTCCCTGAGGTGTATTTGAACTTAGACAATGAGAAGTGCTGTAATCTGTAATTGTATGCTTCAGAAACTCCATTTCACCAAGAAGGCCCTCAATGCTTTCTGATAACCTAATTTACATAAGAATGAAGTTCATAATTACTTAAAATTTGTATTTTATTATGTAATGACCTTCCTAGAAATTAATGTTTGATTTTGATTAATGATAAAGTGAACATGGGCCCATTGCTGATGACATTGGATCTTTACCAGCGAAACAAGTCACTCTAACAGAACTCCATTTAGCAGTCTGCTGATTGTCGAGTTCTTTCCTATGTATAATTCATTACTTTTCATGTTCACAATTACTTGCTACATGTACATACAGATTAAACATGCATTTTTGACAGATTTTTTGTCATGATATATTTATTCCATTCTATACAACAAGGTGTCTATATAGAGTTTTTATAACAGGTGCATGAGGTTATGTTAAGGTTACTTAGCAAATAACCTATCAAAAATGTGTGATATTACAAAAGTTGTAGTGATACACTGTTATGTACCTGTGATAGCTGATCATAGCTCAAATATGCTTCAAAATATATTCAAGAAGTTAAGGCTAATTTTCCATTTCAGGTAACCAATTTCATTTCTGACAGATTCTTTCAAAAAGTACCAGTAATCTATTCTGACAAATTGTGAAAAATACTTTTATAATGCACTATGTTTTAACAAAATTTGAGAATTTGGCTACCTAAGTTTGGGTCATGTCAAACTACTATCCAATGCTAGTAATCATAGCATATAAAATTAAGTAATATTTTTCTTTAAAAAAATTAAACAACGAGTGACTATTTTTAATGAAGGACCAACAAGTATTACAAGTCATTGATCATATGTAACTTTTTACAAGAGAAATGAATTATTGATGTAAACACCAGTTGTTGTTTTTTTTTCAAAAAAATTCATAAATCAAATTTCCATATATCACATCAGAATAACATTGTATATATGGTATGCATGTATACTAAAGTGTCATGTGACATTTACATTCAATAAATCATCAAATACATGTAAATTAAAAATCAATTTCACTTCTCATATATATATATATATATATATATATAATTCCAAATATGTCGATAAAGTTTATCCTTATTTTTAAGTTTATATATATATATATATATATATATATATATATATATATATGTTTGTATTACAAATAGCTTCAGTGAAATTTTCTAATTGATTTTAAGAGGACATGAATGGCACCATGGTTTAAAGTCTAAAGCTGGATCTCTGTGCCTCTTATTGTCTAGGTTCAGATCCCAAATCAGTCAGATCTTGGTGTCAAATAACATGTCATTTTACTCTTTAATGTCAGTGGTTTTCTTTGGGCACTCTGACTGCTTCGATATAATTGAGAAAACCTTCAACTGGAGCATAAAACACTATTTCTCTACCATTCGAGAAATCGCTGTCTTGATATAATTATAAGTAAAAAAATCTTGATTTGGGCATTAAAACCACATTACTGCACTCCACAACATTCTTTTAATTTCAGTTAAACATAGTCACTAATTATATTGTATACTCAGTATTTCTGCAGATGACTTGGAAATTGAAAAAGATTTCTCATAATAAACAACTATAATGTCCCAACCCTTTTTTACATCCCTACATCTTAAGTTTTCAGTATTATGTTAAAAAATTGTCATTGTATATGTCAATACTATGAACATAGAACAGTCACGGATAAAGTCAATTTTTCCTTTTTCAATTTTTCCTTGTCTGATAATTTCAACATTTTTGATTCTATTTCTATATAAATTAGACTATTGAAATGGTAACCAGTCCTTCCGAAAACTTACTCATCTCTGACTGAAGGACTGACTGTTTAACAGCACTGATAAAAGATGTTTATATAAAAACAAAAAAGCATCATTGTTCATGTTGTTGATACCTATATATCTTGGTGACAAAATTGTATGGAAATAATTTGATAAAGAGTGCAGATAAGATCTTTTGTCTAGATCTGATATAACTTGTTGACCACTGTGACCATGACAAAAAGCCTAATGACATGATTATATACGTCTACCATTAAAATGAAATATTGAACACTTGGTACCACATAATAATATTATATAAAATTATGTAACATGCTTACTGTAATCTATATAAAACATTTAAAAACCTTGACTAAAAGGGTCAATTGAACTTTTATTCAATTTTTCAAGAGTCAAAAAATAAAAAGGCAACTTTATTTTCTGAAATTCAAAAAGAAGCCCTGCTATGATGATAAATATGCAGTTTTCTATCAGTGGACACCATTCAGATGAAGGTTAGAATCCCATTCAGGACAGATCCTTATACTATTATGAGAAAGTTTGCCAATTCTTGCTAAGGGTCATTGGTTTGTTCCATGCACTTTGGTTTCGCCACCATCCAAGAACTGACTTCTTCAATATGAGTGAAAGAATCTTGACTTGTTTAAGGCGAGACCCAAACTGAGTCTCTCTGTGTAAGGCTGTCACTTATGGATCAATATAGCACCAATACAAAATCCATAGTCAATAAGTGATACATATATACATATATAGGGAGTATTGATACAAACAAAGATGGAGTTTATGTTGTGTGGTGAATAACTCAAACTTTATCACAGGACTACCTTCCGGTCTCCAGCAAACACTGACAAACTATCACACTAGTATCCGTCCCATGTGGGATTCTATTGCAAAACCAGGCAGTATGAAATGCTGTGCATTTAAGACCACTAAGGTATCACTAAACAGTTTCTGCCATTTTCCAACTCGAAAAACCGGTATACATTACACATATGAAATTTTAATAATTTCACTGTTATTGGAGACAGGTGCATATGTTCGATTTTTCAAAGATCTAAGATCATAAGATATCTAGCACATAATCAAAAAATTGTCAAAATGTGAAACAAAATGGCTGCCAAAGGCAAGGGGACATAAAAAATACCCAAAATGTGCACTTTCACGACAAAATATTATGTATTTTCGAATTAATTAGGGTGGAAATCATTATATCATTTAAAAGAACTTTGGAAACACTCTTTTTTATGCAATAAAATTAAAAGCACGCTATGCACATTTTTGAGATAAACAAATTATAAAAATGGTGCTGAAATTGCATTACTAAATGCTGCCAAGGGGCCGCAATATCGATGGCTGAAATGTTCATATAGCTTCGTATTTCTTTAACAATGATTTACAAATTTGATTTTTTTGGACACATTTATGATTTAGACCCAATCTTTCAATGTGTATACTTGTATACTGTGCAAGACCTAAGCAAACAAGATTGGTGTGGCAGGAATACTAGTCAACTCGTTCCAATTCCAACTCGTTCCAACTGATTTTTGCCAACTTGTTCCACTTTTGACTACCAACTCGTTCCAACTGAATTACCAACTCGTTCCAACTTTTTTGCCAACTCGTTCCAACTACCAACTCGTACCAAATTTCTCAATTAAGTTGATTAGATCTACATGCGTTTTTATTTTATTTTTAACAGTGTTTAATAGATAAATATTCCCCATAGTTTCCTTTATTTCAAGTGATAAACACACATTAAACCTGACGTACTAAGAATAGCATAATATAAATAAACAATTAAATTAACAAATAAATTATAATACAGATAAATAATATCATGGCGGCACTTTCTAAACACAGGTACTGGTATGGTGATCACATTTATGCTATGCATGGCCGTAACTACCATTGAGGCAAGTGAGGCAGTTGTCTCACCTAGAATTCTGCCGATTTTTTTTTTAACCGATTTAAGATTTTATGGGAACAGAAAATAACAATAAAAAAAAACTTGCCCATATAAATTCTCGTTTCCCAGAGGAAATAAAACTGTTGTTTTATGGGTCGTATTTGATCCCATGTAACATTGACAAGATTACCCCAGAGATAGTTGATAGAATAAGAGACATCTATGGTGCGGATTTGCCATATTCCGACAACTTTCCTCAAGAGATTGATAGGTGGTTAACTAGATGCAGAAACGGCAATTTAGATGCAAAATCTCTGCTAGATACCATGCCATTAGCAGACAAGACATTGTATCCGAATATTCACATTATAGTCAAACTTTTACTCACTATCCCTGCAGGTTCATGCTCATGCAAGAGATCATTCTCTGCCATGAGACGACTGAAAGTGTGGAATAGATCAACAATGACTGGAACTCGGTTCTGTAGCCTGTCACTGTTACATATTCATCGTGATGATGTTATTGGAAACGTTTGTCCTGAAAAAGTCCTTAAGAAGTGGGACAGTACTGGAATTAGAAAAATCCCACTTGCTTTTGACATTGATGAATAGATTAGTCGACTCGATCAGTATGTCCGATTTAGTGTCATGTAGTTATCAGATGAAAATCTTCAGTCGTCGACATTTTCATTTATTGTAGTAATAATATTAGTATGCATAATTATATCTGTCACCAACAAGTAACTCAGCTTGGTCTTTTTTATCTACATATTCTAAAACTTTGAAAAAACCCATTTTTTCTTTATGTATGTAAAAAAAGTCATAAGGGAAGATTTAAATGCAACACATGATGTTTAACTACACCATTCACAGAATTTATTTTTATAGAGGACGTTATCCTTTATTGAAAAATTATGTTGTTTTTCCTCTTTTTACCGACAAGTGTGCGTGAAAAAGACATGAAAATGGTTTAACAACACAAAGTATTCTTAAACAAGGTCAAACGAATCTACGAAAACTACTCACGATAACAGTCAAAAATAACAACGAATCAATCAGAATGAATAAAATAATAAACACAATAAGAAAAGAAATGAAGAAAGATACAGAAGAAATAAAAAAGAAAAGAAAAAGAAGAAAATATAAGATTAAAAAAGAATTTTTTTGAAAGATATAGCTTTTGGAACTTTGGACTATTGTGGCTCTTGAAGAGGATACCTCCACGTGGCTAGAGCTGGGCAACGTTGTGATTAATTAAAAATTAGGAGATTCTTGATTTTTAAATCATCTTATATTAAATTAATTATTTACTTATATTAAAAGTTGGAAAGAGTTGGTATATAACGGTTAAAATTATTAAAAATTCTTAAATTTGGAATGAGTAGGTGAAAAAGTTGGAACGAGTTGGTATTTGGAACGAGTTGGTAATTTAGTTGGAACGAGTTGTTAATTAAAACACAGGTGTAAAAACTCTGCATAAAAAATGGAACGAGTTGGTAAAAAAGTTGGAACGAGTTGGCGAAAATCAGTTGGAACGAGTTGGAATTGGAACGAGTTGACCAGATACCTGTGGCAGGCTATAGAACCCTAACTGGAAATTTCTCTGAGCACTCTACAAACATAAAAATTTCTTCCACTTCACAATATTGCTCAGATACTCCACCCCTTACGGATTAATAAGATCTCTAGGTTTCCACAAATTTAAAATAATTAGTAGCCAAATTTCCAAAATTTGTGAAAATATAGTCCTTTTTAAAGTATTTTTTCACAAATTTGCTAAAATAGGTTACTTTTTTAAAGAATTCCTCAGAAAGTAGTAGCCAATGGCGATTTTGGCTACTAGGAATGGAAACATAGAGATCTAGTGTTCACATACATGTATATCCACTGAGGACCATGACCTAGCAGTCAAAAGTGTGTACTTACTGATCACACTACCTCTCGCCCTGGGTTCAAATCCCAGAGATGACTTGTGTAGTTTGCTGGAGTTCTAGTTAAGTATTACAAAGTCATACTCATCTGAAATGTCACAAATAAACATCACACCCCACTCAGTCAATTATACTGGTACTGAGCCAACCAGTAAAGGCCAATGACAAGGAAACACTTTAATTTCTCACTTGTGATCAACCATTTTCAAACACATTTTGGGTTTTGACCTGTTAAAGGCTTATGCCTTAATGACATGACCCCCACAGTATTTTACACTACAAGAATACTGAATAGGTACATCACCAGCATATTACTGATACAATAAACAATAACAAGACCAAATACAGCTACAGTATAGACACTAACTACAGAAATCATTTCTGGTTATTGCAGAAACTGTCAGTGCATGCAAAGTACCTGATGTTTCCCGGAGGACTTTAAGGACTGAAGGTGACAATACAGATATTTGTGGTTTGTTATATACCTTGTGTTTGTGCTGATAATGTCTCTTGTTCTCTCCTGCATCTATCTCCAACTCTCTCCGACTCCTTCAACTTCCCAGAAACATTGTTATATATATAAATCAAATAAACGCCTGCTCCAAAAAATAAAACACCAAAAACTACTTTTATCACAGATCCGTTCCGTCGGTTCATTGTTACCTCGGAAAGATGCATGTGCATGAGTTTCAAGTCTTTTTTACAAGCGATACCTTGCCAACTCGACACGCTTCGACATTACCAAAACATCATGGCGACGTGTCAATAACGGCGTGACTAATTGTCTGAAATGAAAAAACGGAAACGACCCTGAAAAATCCGGTAAACGATTTCGGGTTGTAGTAAATGAAAACGATTTATAAAGAGCATAATCCAAATTAAAGTTTACCATTTTTGTTTCTGTGTAAGTAAAATTAAAATTATATAAAATAAAATGAAATAGATCAGTTGATATAAAATCGGTATACCAATGGGTACAAACTGTGCACCGTTGCTTGCTGATTTGTTTCTTTATTCTTACGAAGCAGAATTTATGCAGAACCTTATTAAATCTGGAGAGAAGATTGTCGCCAAATCATTCAACTCAACATACAGATATATAGATGACGTTCTATCTCTTAACAATCCTAAATTTGGAGACTATGTAAATGTCATCTATCCTAGTAAGCTTGAAATAAAAGACACGACTGATTCCTCAAGTTCTGCTTCATATTTAGACTTATACCTGAATTATGACGCACACGAAAGGCTACATTTGAAACTCAATGACAAACGTGATGACTTCAATTTTTCTATTGTCAACTTTCCTTTTTATGCAGCAATATACCTGCTTCTCCTGCTTATGGTGTATTTGTTTCCCAATTAATACTAATTACGCTAGAGCTTGTTCCCACTACGGGAACTTTGTATAACGAAGTAGGCTGCTTGCAAATAAATTGTTGACTCAGAGATATTGCAAGCCTAGGCTTATCAAGGCCCTCAAAAAGTTTTATGGCTGTCATCACAGTATTGTTGAATAAGTTTAATGTCTCTGTGTCCAGGATTGCCCTGGATATATTTGACGTCTCATAGTTCAAGCTCTATTATGATTTTGACTTTGCCCAGTCTGTTTTAATCCAGCTTTTCAGATGTAAGCGACCTCTGTAGTGGCTACTGAGACACGGCAACTCGGTTTTGAGTCGCATCCGAAAGACTATTCTAGCATCGAGCTTTTTACAGCTCTAGCCTATGGAGAGAGATGTAAATCAGAAAATTTCTATCTTCCCGAGTGAGGTTCATTTATATATATATGGATTCGGAAACAATGGTTAAATCCCATTATATTAATCCGTCTCCAAGAATAATAAATTATTACAAATTGTAGGACCGACAATAATTTATAATCAATATAAATAATAATGTAAATGATATGCACTTATGTAATGAAAGAACATAAATGAATTGTCCGCCCGACCATAAAATTAATTAAGTTCCAATCTCGGGAATCGAACCCGGGTGAAACATCTGGTAAAATCGGCCATGTAATTATCCACCATCGTATTTTGTAGCAGGGGAGGAAAAATACAGCGAACAAACCGATCATGGGGCCTCCTGGCATTGCTGGTCGGACCCTCTACCAATTGAGCTAAGTACTGGCCATCTATCAAGCTCTGTCCGATATATTATTTCCTTCGAGTCAAGTTCAACTACCTTTAATTGAAACCATCCGAGGTTCCACCCTGGGACCAACTTACTAGATTACCATTCCCAAAGGCCCGGAGAGCCCCCCCCCCCCCCCCCCAAATGTAACAAGAACGGGGCAAATTGCAGTGGCCAAAGCACATTTCGAACCCGGGAACCTTCATAAACCTAACAAGACACTCTACTTACTGAGTTGTTCGATCAAAGATGAAACCCATAATTCATCTTACAGGTTTGCAAAAGCAACGCAGCGATGTAGAGATTTCTTTTTTAGTTTTCAACATTGAAAGAAAATTATGTTTATTTTGACCATAATTCAAATTGTACACTGAATGAAATTGTAGCTCATCTAACCACAGGGGTCAGTTTCATAATAAAATTGAAAGAAAATTACCCATAAGTATATTAACAAGAGGTTCATGGGCCTTAACGATCACTGCCTGAGGGTGTGTACATGTCTCACGCAGAGGTTCAATGGCCAATTGCAGTGATTTATTAAAGAGGATATCAACAATTTCAGCAATTAGGGCCAATATGCAAGGATTCAGTTTGCAAAATTATAAGGTGTCCTGGGAATTCTACATTTAAAATATTTAAGGTCTAGCTACATTATATTTATAAACAACTAAAATAGCTAAAACAAACTTGAGTAAAACGTAAAAAACTAGGCAATTTCAGTATTTGATTGCATCTGTGACCTTGACCTTTAAATGTATTACCTTTATACACTTTACGCAATTACCTATGTCATATACCATTTTTTAAATTTAATCATAAAACACATTCAAAAATGGTATATGACACCTATAATATTCTATACAAAAAGTTTATCGTTTATGACTGTGATAATTAACCATTTCAGTATTCTTTTGCATTTCTGACCTTGACCTTTGAGCCCTAGACCTTCTTTCATATATCATAATGATCGTTATGCCATTACCTACAATATCTAATATACATGCCTATACAAAAAGTTTGTAGTGTTCGAGAAAATAAATCATTCTGGCTCGACTCTGTCCACTATTTGGAGGAGTTACCTCCCTTAGATTGTTCATGCCTGTCTGAAAACTACAATGTATTTGAAGTAAGGCGAACAAAAACTGGTTACAAAACCCCCTTACTATTAGACAGGCATTGAAACACATACGTGACAATAGTTAGAATATTTCTTGAAACAAACTTTATGAAAATTTTTAGAACATGCTGAACCATTATAGTAAAGACCACTAGTGAAGACACCATAAGTTCACAAACTGCCTTACTACAAAATCTAAATTAATTCCAAGAATAATGAAATTATATATGTTTATGTCTTGTATATGTCAAATTCTCCTTTTGTTACCCGGCAAGGGAACTCAGTGGCGCCAACCCTGGCACTTGATCATCCCAAACGCAAATTACAACAAAAAAGTTAACAAACGTTTCTTAAGGCGAAAAGTCAAATATGCTGAAAATCATCCTTATCTAATTTAGGGTAAGGAGAAAATATTTAAGTATTACTATCAAAGTTATATTGTTAGAAAAAACTATTAATTTATACTAAAAAGTTATTTAGAATTTACGAGAAATCGTGCAATATTTGCTAAAATTAACACCTTTTCGGAAAACGTGTCAAGAAGTGTTAGTAAGTTATAAATTGTCATATGAATGATTAAAATAAAACTTCAAATACTAGTTTGAAGGAGTATTGGATTTTTAAATTTTGTTGTAAAATGTGTATTTTAGCGCAAATTGTTTCGGCACTCCAATAATTTTGCTCCAGGCCAGCATGTTTACACAAACTCTTTTTAAAATAACCAACTGCTAAGAGCTGTTCATGAAAAATTAAGGCTCCTTTTGACTAGATTATTTTAAAACATTTCTTAATATTATTATATTTTATTACACATATTTCAGCAAAAAATGTTAAACATCTTTTAGGCTGACGCCTGAAGGAATATAAACATGTTTTACCCTGTTGCATTTTATTACTTAACTTACTTTTGAACTTGTTGTTGCTGCTGCTGCTATATCTGTAGCTGTTGCTGCTATTGGTGTAATTGTTGCTGTTGTTGTTGTTGTTGCTGCTATTGCTGTTTTGTTGTTGTTGTTGTTGTTGCTGCTATTGCTGTTTTGTTGTTGTTGTTGTTGTTGTTGCATCTGTTGCTGTTGATCTTGTTGCTGCTGTTGTTGTTTCTATTGCTGTTTTCGTGTTGCTGTTAGCTGCTGTTGTTGTTTCTATTGCTGTTTTCGTGTTGCTGTTAGCTGCTGTTGTTCTTGCTGTTGCTGCTATTGCTGTTTTTGTTATTGTTACTGCTGATGTAGCTGATGCTGTTGTTGTTGTAGTTGTTGTTGCTGTTGCTGCTATTGCTGTTTTTGTTATTGTTACTGCTGTTGTAGCTGATGCCGTTGTTGTTGTAGTTGTTGCTGCTATTGCTGTTTTTGTTATTGTTACTGCTGCTGTTGCTTTTGCTGTTGTCGTTGTAGTTGCTGCTGCTGTAGCTGTTGTTGTTATTGCTGTTGTTGCTCCTGTTGTTGTTTCTATCGCTGTTTTCGTGTTGCTGTTAGCTGCTGTTGTTCTTGCTGTTGCCGCTATTGCTGTTTTTGTTATTGTTACTGCTGCTGTAGCTGATGCTGTTGTTGTTGTAGCTAATGCTGCTATTGCCGTTTTTGTTATTGTTACTGCTGCTGTAGCTGATGCTGTTGTTGTTGTAGCTAATGCTGCTATTGCTGTTTTTGTTATTGTTACTGCTGCTGTAGCTGTAGCTGATACTGTTGTTGTTGTAGTTGCTGCTATTGATTTTGTTGTTTTTGTTTTATTGTTGTTTTTGTTTTGTTGTTGCTGCTGCTGTTGTTGTTTTAGTTTTTGCTGCTGATACTGTTGTTGTTATTGTTTTTGATGATGATGATGATGATGATGATGATGATGATGATGATGATGATGATGATGATGATGATGATGATGATGATGATGATGATGATGGTGAGGAGGAGGAGGAGGAGAAGGATAATTTGAAAATCAAAATGAAATCATTTGTTGTTAAATACAATTTACATGTGCAAACACATACCACAACAAAAAAATTATCGTTTCAAAAATTTTGATTTTACAATCAACTGCCAAACTTAATTTTTTCTATATATTCCCTTGCTTATGTAAGGGTAAGAAGGCAAGTTATGGCGCTGTTAACGAGCCTGGCAAATTAATAAATCTAAGAAAGTGGTCTGAAAAGGCCAATAATGGGAATACAAGTACATGTATATAAGTGACGTCAGAAGTCCATTATGTATAGGATATAAGCCGAAAAACTGTCCAGTATGTAAAATATTTTACATACTGGGCAGTTTGAGGCTTATATCTTACTTAAAATATTGCAAAGACAAATATAAAAGGAAAAAGAAAAAATCAAGTAAATCAGGCAAAAATTGATGAATAAATCAATCGGTATCACAAATTAAGAAATAAGAAAATAAAAATATAAAACTTGTATTCCTTTATGTAACCCCTTAAGTAATTCGTGAACAGAGTTCAGGGGCGGATCCAGGATTTTTTGAAAGGGGGGGGGGGGGTTGAGAATTATCCAGGATTTTTTTTAAAGGGGGGGGTGAAAATAATAACAATGCTAGGTGCGAGCGCCGAAGGCGCGAGCTTCCAGAGACGAGGGGTCTAGGGCAGAGCCCCGATAGGACCAAGAAAATAATAAGTCAGTAGCTTTCTCTCTCTCTTTCTCTCTCTTTTAAATTTTTCAAAGGGGGGGGGTTGCAACCCCCGCAACCCCCCCCCCCCCCTTAAATCCGCCACTGGAGTTAAAGATAGTAGGTCACCCGTCGTTTACGTGACTATTAACACGGTTTTTGTGAAATATAATCAGTCCCCGTTAGTGATATTGTCATCACGCAAATGCACGAACCGCGCCAAAAATATTTACATTCAACCTATACTGTCAATGTGTGTGGATTTAATCGTGAAATCATTCCTAGGATTTGGAAACTTAATTCGCTAAAACAGGTATGTTCAATACTACATTTAATACATGTATAATATGCAACGATTTTATTTGATATGCATTCAATTTACCCGTGATTAATCTTTACAAAAATGTGTTGGTATTGTGCCCGAATTAAGTTATAATGTGTCAGACCGATAAACCTGTTTTACAGCTTGTATTGTAGATGTGTGTACGTAGATCGTCCGGTCTTTATAATTGTTTATTAATGAAAAGTTGGTCAACCTGTGTAATCTGCGTATATAAGAGTGAATGGTGTGTGGTGGTGGTGGTTGGGGGGGGGGGGGGTTTCGTGTGTGTGTGTGTGTGTGTGTGTGTGTTCCGTGTTGTAAAATATCTAATGTTTATATTTTGCAGGTCAAAGTAATTTAAAAGGGCAATAAACGGATCCGTGTTGTTGTAACGGACCCTGCATCATTTGAGATATTTGCTTTCGCGTATCGGATTTTGCTATGATTTGTCTGATTTTGATTTTAAATCATATTTAGTTTCGGTGTTAGTAAAATCAATATACTGGTGTTTTGTTGTTTTTTCTTTTTTCCGATTCCAGTGTTCTTGAACTGGACTGGTGCCAACAATCCAATATATTGTGAAAACAGTCCAATAAGTTTGAAAATATTGGACTGTTGTCACAACATATTGGATTGTTGGCACCGGTCCAGTTCATGTATGTTGGATATTAGACTCAAGAGAACAAAGGATGACGTCATAGCAATATTTTAAACTTTTTAGCACTATGCTGTTAATGGACTTTTATTAACATTCGGTACAATACACGTCATAATAAAATATAAAGTATCATGTAGGACCTTATTAGACTATAAGGAATATACATGTACTACGATCGAAAACCGGGTGACCGTGTATGCAAGAAAAATACTCTCAGAGGTTTTACGGGTATCTCATAGTTTATCATAACAAATTAACGTTTACATTAATTATTTACAGCAAAGAAATTAAAAACATCCAATGATATGGAAAAAAGAAAACAAACCGTGACATTTGCCCAATGAAAGGAAAAATATTAATATTTTTATACGTAGATCTATACATAGTATTTAGTTTCCGGGGTGGTGGGTGGGGGCTCGTCTAATTCGCGGGTTACGGACCACAGTGCCTTTCACAGATCAGGTTCGAATCCTGTTCGGGCATCATCAGTCAATCCGTTTGCATAAAGCGCGGATTACGAAACAAAGTACCTCTAACTGACTAGATCTATACGAATAAAGGTCGGACATACCCTGGTCCATTCGTTTGCCGAAAGTATGTGGTTTTTCTAGAACACCCCGGTTTCCTCCAGCATTGCAGATCTGAGCATGTTGATACCGGTATAAGGGTAATACTTTGACTTGACGTAAAACACAATTATTCAACTCCCCTTCACCCCCAGTTTGTGAGAGTCAGATGTTAGAACCCCGGCTTGATCTGACCAAAAAAGGTTGTGACTGTTCATTCGCCGAGCACTCTTTGAAAAGGAAATCATGGCGTCCTTTGAGAGAGACATGTTTAAAAACACCCTGTACATTGCCCGAGCGCGCTGCAAATGTAAAAATTCTGACACTTCACATAAAGCTTCACATATAGGGTGATGTGGAGGGAGTAATGGTGTTTCACTTCCCAGTCGAGATTCTTTCACTTATATTTATATACCGTGGAGGTCAGTTACCCAGAGAAAACAAACAGGTAAGCGAACTGATAACGATTCCAACAGTAGCATTGAGAGACACCATAAGCCGGTGCGTTAAACCACTTGGCTACTACTAGGTCACGACACATTTTGTCTGATTTAGACCTATCATGAAACAAAATCTACTTCAAACCTTAATACAATTTCATGCATCACCTGTCCTTAAAAATAACACCTTTGGCGATTTGGACATGTCCATATCTGTCTAAAATCAGACTGTGTGAACATATAAATTTGTATTTAATACGAAAATACAGATCATTCCTTCATTAGGTAATTATATTATTTTTAATCATTGACAATTACAAATTAGGTAATTATATCATTTTGTTTTAATTAGCAGTTCTCAACAATTAAGGTGTGTTTTGATACTTATAGCTAGATGTACAGTGTCAACTTCCAATTATATTTTATTTCAATAGTGCATTTTGAACAGCAATTGAAGTTATTTCACTGGGGGAGGGTGGGGGGCCTTAACAGCGAATGCATAGGACAGAAGGGCGAAAATAAACAGACGTTTGAGCGACGAAGTAATGGACATTTGAGCGACAGAATTTTAACTCATTTTAGAAAAATTAAAAATATATGGTAGGCATTTGAGGGGCATTTTCCTTGTCCCTTGCTCACCATCGAGGATGTTGATGTAGGATTTTGAGGAAGGATAAAGTTTTTGAAAATCACCAAATTATTTTTTTTTAAATCCATTAACAGTCTAGCGTAGTAGTCGAGTTGACACTCCCATATACTCAATACTTGAACCTAGAAATGTTTTTTTCCTATGATGTTTTTTTTGCTGTTTTGTATTCTATAGGGTCCCTAGAGTAAAATTAGGTTAGTTGCCCTCGAGGCAACATTGGGCAAATTGAATAATTTGCATATATCCAAGATGGCTGCCTGACGCCATATTGAAAATCTATCTTTTGTAAGAATTGTTCTACAATAGCTTGCAATATACCGCTTTATATGTTTTTAGGGATGAGGAACTCATTTCCGTGGTTGTTTTTAACATTTGGGACATTTTGAAAGTATATTTAACAATTTTGACCAGACGAGGGTTTATTATAATTAGATTAACTCAGCATATCACATTCAATGCTGTGTACCTTAACCATGCATCTTGATAAGTTTTGATTAAAAGGTCATAAATGAGGCTCGAACAATTCATTTTAATAAGAAATTAAAACATAATCTTTGGCAGCAGTGAATTGATTTGATTTTTACATAAACATTGATACATTACGCCATGTAATGAAGTATTACGGTTTCGGGAATCTGCAGCAAAATCTGTCACTGATAATGCACAACCTTACACAAATTGTTTGGTTGGAGTTGAACAGTATAACTCTTTTTTATGGTTTTATGATAGTTTTGATATTTTGATTAACTATTTCCACTCCAAATGGCCGCTATGAGACACGCGTTATAAATACAGACCTCCATGCTCATCCATGAGGTATTTGAAAAGGTAGTGCACAGTGAAGATTTGGCTTACTTCTGGTGTCTTAACTTACCTAAGTTACCATTAAGCAACATCTCGACATCTAGACCTGAAACTGCCGTTTATCATATACATTATACTAGACTGCAGAAAATAATACCCTTGCACTGTCTACCACCAAAACTTTTTGTATCCTGATTAGCAAACCCAACAAATAATTTTATAGGATGCTGGACATGTACAATATGCTGGTAAACTTTCTCAGTGTCTGCTATAAATACGTGTCCTGTCAAGGATATTGCATGTCGACACCACAGTGATTATTAAGATGCTGTCTTGTTTAACCAGTTTGGAGTACAAACTGCAATCAAATTTCATGAGGCAATTGTTCACAAAATTGCTTCAAATGTGTCAATGTGTTGGATTCAGTTGCAATGGATGTGAAGATGGAATACGAGTATAATCAAGTCTACCTGGTGAGTTTTATAATGCCACTATTAACTCTATAAAGATGATAAAGACAATTCGTTTCAAAGCGACGCTGTCAAGATGCAAAATCAAAGCCAGTTATTGATCTTGGAAACATGTTTCTTTGGTTATCGTTGTTTGGACAGCAAGGGCAGTTTTAGCAATAGCTTCTGCTTGCATTTGAAATCGGTTCTGTTCCTTTTTGACATTGGTTGAAAATAGGAATGAAGTCAACTCTAGTCAAATCGCTTTGTGGAGTTCGTTCACCCAAAACTCACAATCACAATGATTCACGGTTTTTCTACCACATCTCTTGATCACATGGCGATGACCCATCAGATTTCATAGCATCAATCCAAAAAAGGTCACATTGGTATCAAGACACTTCAAAGAAAATCTTGTTTTTCGACAAATATCACCTCATATATTCTAAGAAACCAGGACAGAGAGAACACCACAGAAATATGTATACGATTGTGGATTCGGCCATGATGAATCCGGCATAACTATGGTATCGTATGTTCTCCAGGCTGCACAGACAGGTCATGATATCATTTGTGTGCTGATTGACGACTCGGATGTTTTTGTTTCCCTAGTGTATTGGGTGTATAAGCATGAGAACAATGCGATGTACAGATGGAGCAATAGGATAGAAGTTTTGAACACCAATGCACGAAATTCACTTCCTGCTTCACTGTTCTCTTTATTCTCCTTTAAGAAACGTTTTGTTTACCAATGCTAACCTGAACTTAAGTACAACGACACTGGATGATCATTTGAGATGTCTTTAACTGCTAGGCATGCATGCTCTCAATGTCATGGTCTTGGTTCGAGATATCTTGAACTGCCAGGCATGCATGCTGTAAGTGCCACGGTCTTGGTCTGAGATGTCTTTAACTGCCAGGCATACATGCTGTAAGTGCCACGGTCTTGGTCTGAGATATCTTGAACTGCCAGGCATGCACACTGTAAGTATCATGGTCTTGGTTCCAGATATCTTGAACTGTCATGCATGCATGCTCTCAGTGTCATGGTCTTGGTTCGAGATGTCTTGAACTACCAGGAATGCACACTGTAAGTGTGATGGTCTTGGATCGAGATGTCTTGAACTACCAGGCGTGCATGCTCTTAGGACTGTTATGTATGCATGTTCTTAGTGGTTGTGATACACCATTCTAATTACAAACTCTTATTCTCCTCATTTAGCTGATGTTCTTGGTTAACAAAGATCACAAATAACTTTATGGGATCTGAACCATTCTTTGTTGTCCTGTATTGCCAGCCAGCAAGGAAAACTGTGACGTTTCCTCAGACTCTTCATTAAGAACATGAAAGCCTTTTAGTTTTAACTTTGTATCAAACACCATTTTCTCTTGTCGCACCTTTAGTTAATATTGTGAAAGGGTACCGACAGTCAAGATCCTCCTGAGCAGTATGAGATGATAACCGATTTCGGATTGAAATTCAAAGATCAATTCTCATTACATGTTATAGCGATAGGATACCCGGCGCCCCAAGAACATCTTTGTCATGTTATGAAAATGTAAGCCACAAAATCATAAGTGCAACACACAAGGATATGCTTGCCTAAAAAAAATAATCCTGTACATAATTTTGTAACTGTTCTGGAGAAAGGGAGTGTTTAAATTTTTACACAAGGTTGAATAGTTATATGACACATATGGTCGGTCATTATAGACATGATGGTATTTAATGTAAAACTAATGCCAGAATTGAGTTGATCCTGCCTAAATACCCCTGCAAAGATGTATGACAATCTATTATAAATTTGTTTTTGTACAAAATCAATATTTCAAGATGGCGTCCGTCGGTCATCTTGTGTTTATAGCTTATTGTGAGAGTTAAGTGTTCCGTATGCAAAAATTAACACCAGAAATGGGTTTCTCGTGCCTGAAAACATCTACAAGGATATATTACAACCTATTGGAAGATATTTTATATCGCAGTATGTATTTCAATTTGACGTTTGGCGGCCATTTTGGATTTATGTATATTGTGCAAGTTGCCCAAATTTGACCGAAGGGCAACTAAGTTAGTTTTGTCCAAGGACCCATAAGGAAAACAGAACAGCAAAAAAACTTCATAGGAATGAACATTTCTGGGTTCATAAAATGCCTACTCGACTATAGTCCTAAATAATCTTAAAACTGTTAAAACTAAGTAAATTTTAAAGGATAAAGTTTAAAGTAAAATAACATATCTGTTCTAGTCCGATATATAAATTCCAGCGTACATGTACCGTTGCAATAAACTGTTTCTGATAAAATTCTCACAAATATTCAGCCTTTTCTGTCTCTTCCTTTCATACTGGAGCAGAAAGTAGATTTATACTGTTGTCATGTGCTGATTTTGAATGCATTATTTTAATAAAAATTCAAAATCAGCACATGACACTGTCGCTCAAATGTCCATCGTAAAATACTGGTAATGTTTAAAATCTGTCGCTAAAATGTCCCCAAATTTCGTCGTTCAAATGTCCACTATGAGGTTTTTAATTTTCGCTCAAATGTCCTACGTCCCTTTAACACTATCTAATTCTGTAATGTCAACTGTTTGCGTTGATTTCATTTATGTCGAATTTGACATTTCAGGAAAATAATAAAAAAAAAACATAGATGATACAGGCATTAATTCTCCTGCGTTTTTTAATTATTAAGTCTTCCATCTATTATACTAGTTGGAAGACATTGCTTTTCTTCCGTTTCCAGTTCTCAACTATTTTTTTTCTCCTGATCACTTTTTGTCCGCCAATTTTCTCTTAGACGCATCAATCATTAATCCTATTCAAATTTTAAGGGTAAGTCCCTGCACTACAGAACTATTGTTATCAGAAATTTAAATCCCGGAGGGGGCATTAGGGGAGGGGCAGGAAAGCGGAGTCTTAAAAAACAATAATCATTAATTTTGCCATTGACACTTTATTTCATACTGTAAAACCATATATATTCATGATCAGCATCTCGAGATGCACAAGTTTATAGCACAAGATTTCCCCGGGGTTATGAGGGAGGGTGCGGATGGGCAGGTCAGTGTGCTTAGTTTTAAACGGTTGAGATTTCCACCTCTAAACTATATATTTTCTGGTTCTGTATGAAAAGTTGAATAGAGTGAAACTAAAAAAAAACCATATGGTCATATCAGAGTGAGAATGAGGTGGGGATGGGCGGATCCGGAGCTGGGTTCTAACTTAAACGGTTGAGATTTCCACCCCTAAACTATATATATGGTGGCGGAAGACTTTCGTCATTGTGCTTGTTACGTACAATTACAGTTCTAGTTATTATGATTATAATTATTGTTTTGAACTGTAACTCCGTTGCTGATGAAGTTGTTTCTATTTATAGATACATATATATATTGTTAAAATACCTTGTTTCAAACTTACCAACAAAGGGACTATTCTATTGTGGTCACATGGTCCAAATCTCGCGTTGGTATATGTTGGAGTTAACGGGATATTGGCGATTTAAAGGATACATGTAGGGGTTGATAGTATATATAAATTTGACGATTTATTGGGATTTTCGGTACATAAGGGTTTGGCGATATATAGGGGTTTCTCTGTATATATGGGAGTTTTTTGGTAATTAGGGGTTTGGCGGTATGTACGTGGTATAGGGGTTTTTGTAAGATATAGGCGTTTGGTGGTATATGAAGGTTTGATAGTATACACGTATAGGTCTTTAGGCAGTATAACTTTGAGAACATATACCAGTTAAACAGTATATGGTTTCAATGGTATAGAGTTTTGGCGACAGGAACTTATTGGTATATATAAGTGTTTGTTTATACGGTGGAATATAGAGATATGGTGGTACATGGGGTTTTGGCGGCATATAGAAGTTTGTTGGTATATAGAGTTTTGGCGATAGGTGTATGATGGTATGTAGGGGTTTGTTGGCATATAAATAACATAATATATATAACAATATATATATATATATATTGTTCGCTATAGTATATTGGCGATATAAGGGTTTGTTGGTATATAGGGTTTTTTGTACATAGGGGTTTGTTCGCTATATAGTAGATTGGCGATATAAGGGTTTGTTGGTACATGTATATAGTGTTTTTTTATACATAGGGGTTTGTTCGCTATATAGTATATCGGCGATATAAGGGTTTGTTGGTATATAGGGTTTTGTTTGGGGGTTTTTTTTTTTTTTTTGGTGGTTTTTTTTTTTTTTTTTTTTTTTTTTTGTACATAGGGGTTTGTTCGCTATATAGTATATTGGCGATATAAGGGTTTGTTGGTATATAGGGTTTTTTGTACATAGGGGTTTGTTCGCTATATAGTATATTGACGATATAATGGTTTGTTGGTATATAGGGTTTTTTTACATAGGGGTTTGTTCGCTATAGTATATTGACGATATAAGGGTTTGTTGGTATATAGGGTTTTTTGTACATAGGGGTTTGTTCGCTATATAGTATATTGGCGATATAAGGGTTTGTTGGTATATAGGGTTTTTTTGTACATAGGGGTTTGTTCGCTATATAGTAGATTGACGATATAATGGTTTGTTGGTATATAGGGTTTTTTTGTACATAGGGGTTTGTTTGCTATATAGTAGATTGACGATATAAGGGTTTGTTGGTATATAGGGTTTTTTGTACATAGGGGTTTGTTCGCTATATAGTATATTGACGATATAAGGGTTTGTTGGTATATAGAGTTTTTTGTACATAGGGGTTTGTTCGCTATATAGTAGATTGACGATATAAGGGTTTGTTGGTATATAGGGTTTTTTGTACATAGGGGTTTGTTCGCTATATAGTATATTGACGATATAAGGGTTTGTTGGTATATAGGGTTTTTTTGTACATAGGGGTTTGTTTGCTATATAGTAGATTGACGATATAAGGGTTTGTTGGTATATAGGGTTTTTTGTACATAGGGGTTTGTTCGCTATATAGTATATTGACGATATAAGGGTTTGTTGGTATATAGGGTTTTTTGTACATAGGGGTTTGTTCGCTATATAGTATATTGACGATATAATGGTTTGTTGGTATATAGGGTTTTTTGTACATAGGGGTTTGTTCGCTATAGTATATTGACGATATAAGGGTTTGTTGGTATATAGGGTTTTTTTGTACATAGGGGTTTGTTCGCTATATAGTATATTGACGATATAAGGGTTTGTTGGTATATAGGGTTTTTTGTACATAGGGGTTTGTTCGCTATATAGTATATTGGCGATATAAGGGTTTGTTGGTATATAGGGTTTTTTGTACATAGGGGTTTGTTCGCTATATAGTATATTGACGATATAAGGGTTTGTTGGTATATAGGGTTTTTTGTACATAGGGGTTTGTTCGCTATAGTATATTGACGATATAAGGGTTTGTTGGTATATAGGGTTTTTTGTACATAGGGGTTTGTTCGCTATATAGTATATTGGCGATATAAGGGTTTGTTGGTATATAGGGTTTTTTTGTACATAGGGGTTTGTTCGCTATATAGTAGATTGACGATATAATGGTTTGTTGGTATATAGGGTTTTTTTGTACATAGGGGTTTGTTTGCTATATATATATGACGATATAATGGTTTGTTGGTATATAGGGTTTTTTGTACATAGGGGTTTGTTCGCTATAGTATATTGACGATATAAGGGTTTGTTGGTATATAGGGTTTTTTTTGTACATAGGGGTTTGTTCGCTATATAGTATATTGACGATATAAGGGTTTGTTGGTATATAGGGTTTTTTGTACATAGGGGTTTGTTCGCTATATAGTATATTGGCGATATAAGGGTTTGTTGGTATATAGGGTTTTTGTACATAGGGGTTTGTTCGCTATATAGTATATTGACGATATAAGGGTTTGTTGGTATATAGGGTTTTTTTGTACATAGGGGTTTGTTCGCTATAGTATATTGACGATATAAGGGTTTGTTGGTATATAGGGTTTTTTGTACATAGGGTTTGTTCGCTATATAGTATATTGACGATATAATGGTTTGTTGGTATATAGGGTTTTTTGTACATAGGGGTTTGTTCGCTATATAGTAGATTGACGATATAAGGGTTTGTTGGTATATAGGGTTTTTTGTACATAGGGGTTTGTTCGCTATATAGTATATTGACGATATAAGGGTTTGTTGGTATATAGGGTTTTTTGTACATAGGGTTTGTTCGCTATAGTATATTGACGATATAAGGGTTTGTTGGTATATAGGGTTTTTTTTGTACATAGGGGTTTGTTCGCTATATAGTATATTGACGATATAAGGGTTTGTTGGTATATAGGGTTTTTGTACATAGGGTTTGTTCGCTATATAGTATATTGGCGATGCAAGGGTTTGTTGGTATATAGGGTTTTTTGTACATAGGGGTTTGTTCGCTATATAGTATATTGACGATATAAGGGTTTGTTGGTATATAGGGTTTTTTGTACATAGGGGTTTGTTCGCTATATAGTAGATTGACGATATAATGGTTTGTTGGTATATAGGGTTTTTTGTACATAGGGGTTTGTTCGCTATATAGTATATTGGCGATATAAGGGTTTGTTGGTATATAGGTTTTTTGTACATAGGGGTTTGTTCACTATATAGTATATTGGCGATATAAGGGTTTGTTGGTATATAGGTTTTTTGTACATAGGGGTTTGTTCGCTATATAGTATATTGACGATATAATGGTTTGTTGGTATATAGGGTTTTTTGTACATAGGGGTTTGTTCGCTATATAGTATATTGGCGATATAAGGGTTTGTTGGTATATAGGTTTTTTGTACATAGGGGTTTGTTCACTATATAGTAGATTGACGATATAAGGGTTTGTTGGTATATAGGGTTTTTTGTACATAGGGGTTTGTCGCTATATAGTATATTGACGATATAAGGGTTTGTTGGTATATAGGGTTTTTTGTACATAGGGGTTTGTTCGCTATATAGTATATTGACGATAAGGGTTTGTTGGTATATAGGGTTTTTTTTGTACATAGGGGTTTTGTTCGCTATATAGTATATTGACGATATAAGGGTTTGTTGGTATATAGGGTTTTTTTGTACATAGGGGTTTGTTCGCTATATAGTATATTGACGATATAAGGGTTTGTTGGTATATAGGGTTTTTTTGTACATAGGGGTTTGTTCGCTATATAGTATATTGACGATATAAGGGTTTGTTGGTATATAGGGTTTTTTGTACTAGGGGTTTGTTCGCTATATAGTATATTGACGATATAAGGGTTTGTTGGTATATAGGGTTTTTTTGTACATAGGGTTTGTTCGCTATATAGTATATTGACGATATAAGGGTTTGTTGGTATATAGGGTTTTTTGTACATAGGGGTTTGTTCGCTATATAGTAGATTGACGATATAAGGGTTTGTTGGTATATGGTTTTTTTGTACATAGGGGTTTGTTCGCTATATAGTATATTGACGATATAAGGGTTTGTTGGTATATAGGGTTTTTTTGTACATAGGGGTTTGTTCGCTATATAGTAGATTGGCGATATAAGGTTTGTTGGTATATAGGGTTTTTTATACATAGGGGTTTGTTCGCTATATAGTAGATTGACGATATAAGGGTTTGTTGGTATATAGGGTTTTTATACATAGGGGTTTGTTCGCTATATAGTAGATTGGCGATATAAGGGTTTGTTGGTATATAGTGTTTTTTTTTGTACATAGGGGTTTGTTCGCTATATAGTAGATTGACGATATAAGGGTTTGTTGGTATATAGGGTTTTTGTACATAGGGGTTTGTTCGCTATATAGTAGATTGACGATATAAGGGTTTGTTGGTATATAGGGTTTTTTGTACATAGGGTTTGTTCGCTATATAGTAGATTGGCGATATAAGGGTTTGTTGGTATATAGGGTTTTTTTGTACATAGGGGTTTGTTCGCTATATAGTAATTGACGATATAAGGGTTTGTTGGTATATAGGGTTTTTTTGTACATAGGGGTTTTGTTCGCTTATAGTATATTGACGATATAAGGGTTTGTTGGTATATAGGGTTTTTTTGTACATAGGGGTTTGTTCGCTATATAGTATATGACGATATAAGGGTTTGTTGGTATATAGGGTTTTTTTACATAGGGGTTTGTTCGCTATATAGTAGATTGACGATATAAGGGTTTGTTGGTATATAGGGTTTTTTGTACATAGGGGTTTGTTCGCTATATAGTAGATTGACGATATAAGGGTTTGTTGGTATATAGGGTTTTTTTGTACATAGGGGTTTGTTCGCTATAGTATATTGACGATATAAGGGTTTGTTGGTATATAGGGTTTTTTTGTACATAGGGGTTTGTTCGCTATATAGTATATTGACGATATAAGGGTTTGTTGGTATATAGGGTTTTTTACATAGGGGTTTGTTCGCTATATAGTAGATTGACGATATAAGGGTTTGTTGGTATATAGAGTTTTTTACATAGGGGTTTGTTCGCTATATAGTAGATTGACGATATAAGGGTTTGTTGGTATATAGGGTTTTTTGTACATAGGGGTTTGTTCGCTATATAGTATATTGCGATATAAGGGTTTGTTGGTATATAGGTTTTTTACATAGGGGTTTGTTCGCTATATAGTTAGATTGACGATATAAGGGTTTGTTGGTATATAGAGTTTTTTACATAGGGGTTTGTTCGCTATATAGTAGATTGACGATATAAGGGTTTGTTGGTATATAGAGTTTTTTACATAGGGGTTTGTTCGCTATATAGTATATTGGCGCTATAATGGTTTGTTGGTATATAGGGTTTTGTTGTTAGCTATATGGTATATTGGAAAAATAAGGGGTTGTTGGTATGTAGGCGTTTTTACATATGGGGTTTGTCTTGCTATATAATAGATTGGCGATATAAGGGTTTTCCGATACACAGGGGTTATAAGATCGTTTGTAGGGGTTTCACAGTTTTAAGGGTTTGATGGTTTATAGGATTTTTGGAAAAAAATTAAGAATATATCAATACAAACAAAGCAGAAAAATGATTTTGAATATGTCAAAACCTTTAACGATATGCGAGATAGCAATGGTATCGCATTAAAACAATGAGCTGTTGACTAGAGGTGTCACTGGTTACTGAATTTTCATTAATTGTTTCATAGGGTTTCTTGGAGCGACAGACCAACATGGAGACTGTCAGGCGTTCCCAGGGGGACATCCCTCTTATGCTGCGGGTACGTGCTATTACTGTCTGACACACGGATTTAGGCAGTACTGTAAAACCTATCAATGTCAGCCGGTGAATTGTGCTAATCACGACACATCCAGCTGTTGTCAATCTTGTCCAGGTAAGTTTTTCCGGCTGTCTAGGTGGAGGCAAATAACATTGACTTGTCTGCTTAACCTTTAATTAAAATATATGTTGTGGACCAGTAAATTTATGTATAAGGAACACGGGTGTTCATTTTGGCTACATCACGGGAAAACATGCATTGTTCAAACTTTCAAACTTTATTCACTCTAAACCACCGGAGGTGGTACAAGAGGTATATTTACATATAATACATAGAATCCGATGCCTCACAATGTTTACAATAAATATATACATTTCATACATACACATTAAACATAAATACATAGTTCCACAGTGTTTATCATATAAGTTTACATCAAAGGTTACTAGAAAGAAATAATAAAAAGAAGTACATATTTTCCAGTAATAACTGTATGTGTATTGTCCGAAATTCAACTAAAACATTTTAGACCTTCTTTTATGTATTTACTGAGATTAATAAGTATATCTAAATCTTCACTGTGAAATAATTCATCTAAATTCAGTATATTTGGTCTTTTCCAGAAACGTTCTTTTATGTATTTTTGACCTTATATTTTTTTAATTTTTTACACTGAAATAAAAAATGTTGTTAATGTATTAACTACGAATCCAAACACGTCCCATGCTTTGGGTCAGCTTACATGAATATTTCTAATGAAAGGTCAAACGGAGAAGTCCTTGTTGTTTGTCTATAGACAATAGATTCAAATCAGCGCTATTACCCTGTTTGCGCCAATTATAAACACTATATGGCTGAATCAGCTTTATTGCATAAACGTTTATTCAGACATAAGATAGTTTAAAATGACAATTTTTAAAGAAAGAATTTTTGAATGCCACTGTTGATTTTGGTAGATTTTTCAGAGGCTATCAGAAACATGTTATTCGTTTGTCGCCGATAAATCTGTGCAATGACTAGCCTAATTAGGCATGAAACATAATGTTTTATCTTTATCCTTTTAGTACTTGTAACTATGACGGAACCATTGCTCAAGTAGGAACCACATTCCGTTGTCTGGACAATACAGCCATATGTTAGCAACAGGTCGTGTTTTAAACATGTTCAACACTCCTGGCACCCAAGTCACGAGTGTTCAGTTGGATTCCTTTTGTAATATACAGGGATTAGGCTGAATGGAATGAACAATTTGAGTCCATAGAAACAGGCAACGACACATTCCACCTTAACCTTGCAACTTAGTAAAAGACTGTCGCATATGCACATATATGCCAAATACTAGTAAAAGATACATTATTATTTTATGTCATTTGTATTTATTTTATTTTATTTTATTTTATTTCATGTTATTTAGTCCGTCAAATGCTAGTACTTTCCACCCAATGTTGTTAATAGTAACCTACCAAAGACCGGGGCAAGCTAAGAAGGTACATTCTGATTCAATGTCACTGGTGGCAAGTTGCAACTTAAAACCATATTCAAATGAAAGGCAGCACCTGACATAACTGAAATAACATGTACTTTGCATTGTCAAATTTATGGCATGGCGAGGCAAGGTGCCACTGAAAACAGTGTGCACCCATCCCGACTTCGGGCTCAGACGCGGTTGGGGTTGAGTGGTCTAGACCGCACACTTACTGGTCACAGAGCTACCCAATAGCTAAGTACCAATATCATTCCTGATATATTTTGTCAGTTTGCTTGCAGAAGGTAGGTGGTTAGACTGCTGATTATTACACTATGTCGGAAAGCGGGGCTCGAATCCTGAACGTGTCTGAACAAGACTTGAAAAAAAACAAAGATAGTGACTGTTCTTCCAAACACTCGGCAAATTATGGTTCCATTTGAAAGATAACTTTAAAAAATAACCGCTGCTTCGTTGCAAGTTAGCCGTGCAAGTTAAAAATACCCTCCCCTTCCTGCTAATGGCCCCAAAGGCTTTGAAAAAGGTCAACATTTCTGTCACTTAACCTAAAGCTGGTTACATCCCGATGTATATTTTTTGACTGGAACGTTAAAACGTAAAACCCATTTAAACAATAAACTTGCTGGTATACGTGTGTAAAACTTTAGGAAGTCAACGGATATATGATCAAAAGTTGGATTCATTGATATGGCCACAGTAGACTGATCTCTCTCTCTCTCTCTCTCTCTCTCTCTCTCTCTTGTACCTTGGGGGAAAAGGAACGATAGATACATTTATGCATATTGGGAATTAATATCTGGTATATAAGTAATAAAAACATCTGTTTCTCGTATTCCATATAAAACATCACCTTTGGCAATATTGACAAACCTGTGTATCTGATAATTTAATAAACTATATTGTTATTTACAATATAGCGCTAACACTTTTACTACACTTTGTTGTCAGGCACCAAACCTACACCACCAATATGACAGGTTTTATTGGAGTTTTTCTTATTTTTATACAAATTGTACCTGCCATAGGTAAATATGTATTATTTAATTATTTTACTTTTTTATTGTTTTTTTATTCCATTGTTATTTATCTTACTCTTTTGATGAATTCATATGATGTTTCAGTAATGTAATACCAGTATTGTACATGTATTTTACGACGTAGATGATGCTTGTATCTTTGCGCCTGGGTTCGAATCCCACTCCCACACTTCACTGTTGGAACCGTTAATTACCCTGTTTGAATACATCTATATATAATTTGTTCTTAAAATGGAAAAAGATTTTAAATAATATTAAGTGTTTTTAATCTGTTGCGTAGCACATGTTTTTAAGGTTTTAGATATGAAAATCAATACATTTTGTATCATGTCATTGTAACGCATGTATTTCATTCATTTCCATCTCATTCAGGAAATAAAATGCAAAGCTTTTTAAAACCCTTATGTCCTTTGACATTTTAATTATCATTTTTCTGACCCTTTGAAAGTTTTGAGATCTTAACAGTTTTTAATCACGTGTATCTTCACCCGATTAGCGTCCACCTTTTTTAATGGTAAAATGTAAACACGTGTATCTTGACCAGATTAGTATCCACCTTTTTAATAGTAAAATGTAAACAAGTGTATCTTGACCCGATTAGCGTCCACCTTTTTAATACATGTAGTAAAAATGTAAACACGTGTATCTTGACCAGATTAGTGTCCACCTTTTTTAATGGTAAAAATGTAAACACGTGTATCTTGACCCGATTAGTGTCCACCTTTTTTAATGGTAAAAATGTAAACACGTGTATCTTGACCCGATTAGCGTCCACCTTTTTTAATGGTAAAAATGTAAACACGTGTATCTTCACCAGATTAGCGTCCACCTTTTTAATGGTAAAAATGTAAACACGTGTATCTTGACCAGATTAGTGTCCAACTTTTTAATAGTAAAAATGTAAACAAGTGTATCTTGACCCGATTAGTGTCCACCTTTTTAATAGTAAAAATGTAAACAAGTGTATCTTGACCCGATTAGTGTCCACCTTTTTAATGGTAAAAATGTAAACACGTGTGTCTTGACCCGATTAGTGTCCACCTTTTTTAATGGTAAAAATGCAAACGCGTGTATCTTGACCAGATTAGCGTCCACCTTTATTAATGGTAAAAATGTAAACACGTGTATCTTGACCAGATTAGTGTCCACCTTTTTAATAGTAAAAATGTAAACACGTGTATCTTGACCCGATTAGTGTCCACCTTTTTAATGGTAAAAATGTAAACACGTGTATCTTGACCCGGTTAGCGTCCGCCTTTTTTAATGGTAAAAATGTAAACACGTGTATCTTGACCCGATTAGTGTCCAACTTTTTAATAGTAAAAATGTAAACAAGTGTATCTTGACCCGATTAGTGTCCACCTTTTTAATGGTAAAAATGTAAACACGTGTGTCTTGACCCGATTAGTGTCCACCTTTTTTAATGGTAAAAATGTAAACAAGCGTGTCTTGACCCGATTAGTGTCCACCTTTTTTAATAGTAAAAATGTAAACAAGTGTATCTTGACCCGATTAGTGTCCACCTTTTTAATGGTAAAAATGTTAACACGTGTATCTTGACCCGATTAGCGTCCACCTTTTTTAATGGTAAAAATGTAAACAAGTGTATCTTGACCCGATTAGTGTCCAACTTTTTAATAGTAAAAATGTAAACACGTGTATCTTGACCCGATTAGTGTCTACCTTTTTTAATGGTAAAAATGTAAACGCGTGTATCTTGACCCGATTAGTGTCCACCTTTTTTAATGGTAAAAATGCAAACGCGTGTATCTTGACCCGATTAGTGTCCACCTTTTTTAATGGTAAAAATGTAAACACGTGTATCTTGACCCGATTAGTGTCCACCTTTTTTAATGGTAAAAATGTAAACGCGTGTATCTTGACCCGATTAGCGTCCACCTTTTTCATGGTAAAAATGTAAACACGTGTATCTTGACCCGATTATAGTCCACATTTAAAAAAAAAATGCTATCACGAACGAAAGCCCTATGTTAGATACCATAATATCTATTTGGTTCTAAAGCATTATTGAATCAATATTTGAATTGAGAATATTTTTCGATAATATTTACATGATTTAATAGGATTTCTTGGAGCAACATTAATGTATGGAGAATGCCAGCAATTTGACCTGGGACATACCGTTTATGATGCCAAAACCTGCCATTACTGTACGACTTTTGGGACCCAGGAGTACTGTAGAACATATCGGTGTCGACCAGTAAATTGTACCAATCCCGTTACAACCAACAGCTGTTGTCCCTCCTGCCCAGGTAAGCTGCGAGGCGATTGTTTGTCATTACACTATAAATCTAAAAATGTAGATAAATAATCATTTTGCACTTGTTGTCTTATCAATCATTGAACTATCTAGAAATGGCGTTTATAGGGCTACAGCCACAGGCACTTGTTTCTGATATTAAAAAATGTTATCTTTTAAATATCAAAAACAAGTGCTTGTGGCTACAACTACCATTTCCGAGCAAGGGTCTTGATGACCGAGTTGTCTAAAGCGCTAGGTTACTGATCACTGGTCATATTACCGCCTAGGTTACTGACCACTAGGCATCACAAATATAAACATTTTGTTTTATTTCGACAACCTCATCAGTTGGCATTTGCTTCATTGTATGCTCAATGCAATATCTAAAATTTTATCATCAGTGGTCCCAATATTCTGTTCTGTCTTTTTATTGTTTTGGCTGCTCTATCATGTGTTTATATCGCGCGTTTTGCCTTGGCTGTTGACAAATACATGATTTCCGTTGCTAATGCTTGGATGTTTTATCATTTGACTGGGAATTATGTTTTGTTCTTGGCTGTGTCGGCTGGTGTTAAACACATGATTTCCGTTGCTAACTTCTGGTTTGATAAACATGTACATGTATATAACAATAAAAATTAATGCTCAAAACAATATACAGTTAAAACCTGCATATGAAAGCCAGGTATGATCTTTAGCTCAGATTACGGAGTTGAGATAGCAATATAAGTAAAATATGTTAAATTTAGGAACCCAAACTTGTTATTAGGAGCCATGGTCTAATAGCCCCTGTTAAATAGACCAACAAGGGGTGAAAGTTTTTTCTTGATTTCAGTTGTATGCAAAATGACTTAAACATTTGTCTTAAAGACAGATGGTCTTTTTATAGAAGGGGTCGTTATAATAGGTTTTTAAAAAACGTATCCCACAGTTTCATGTCCCTTTCTTTCTTAATTTTGATACATATTTTATACTAGTATATCTGTTTATTTTCTCAGGTACATGTAACTATGATGGACAAAAATTCCAGAAGGACAGAGATTCCGATGTGAAGAGAACACATCGTTGTGTATGTGTGGTGGAACAGGATTAGTTATACAGCTTCTGAAATCAGTTTTAACTCGTAATGGATTGGATTCGTTTTGTCACATTGGTTCATTAGTCCCACCTCCTTATAAATAATTAAATAAACGTCACCAAAGTCTTCTTGTTTGTCTTGTTTTGTTTTGGTGTTGTTGTTGTTGTTTTTTTCACAGTTAATGTGCTATTGTGTGCTGTTTAATGCATTATTTTCTCGGCCAAACTTCCCTGGTGGAAGTTCAAGTGTTTACCTCAATTTGTCAGTTTCAGTTTTCGAAGTTTTACTTCACTTTTGGGATTGTGATTGATGGGCTGGTATGTTTGTTTTTGATTTTAACAACTTAGGCCTTGGTGCCCGAGTGGTCTAATTCTCCGGCTCTTGTATCTCAGTGCTTTGCATAGTCTAGGTTTGAATCTCATTCCGGAGATCTTAGTGTCAGGAAATCTGTAAATTTACTTTCTGAAAATTGGTGGTTTTCTCTGATTACTCTGGTTTCCTCCACAATCAAGAACTTAGAGATATAAGTGAAAAGACATGATTTAAGCACCATAACACCACTCAACTCCAATGATACAGTATACAGTACAGTATCGAAAATCTTACTTTTTGACAAATTGGCAGATCATCTCGGTTCCTTGTCGGGTATATATATCTCCACAACTGCTAACTATCATTTCGACAGTTTTTCGGCGTCTGCTATCTGTCCCACTGTCGCTTTTTGGCCAATGGGCAGCCAAGCTTCGACTTCTTGTCTTTAGGTCTGTTTTATATTGTAATGACTATATAAAGTATGAGAGTATTTCACCATCAACTATGCGCGAAGTTAGGAGTAAAAATTCTTGTTCGTGGACAAGTGACATCGGTTAATTAAAAAGAATCTCGGGTAGGAAATTGAGAAGAAAATGCATTGAAAATATATATTTACACAATTACTGGTACGTTACGTTACCTTATTGCAATTGGTGTCATTGCTAAGAAGAAAATTGTCCTAGAGAGGTGTGGAGTATAGGTAGCCGAATGTTCTAAAGGGCACGCTTATGAATCATAGCGCCTCTTACCGTGTAGGTTTCATCTCCTCTCGGAACGGACCCTCTAGTGCGAGAAAGTTTCTTATTTTCCTTCCTAAAGGTGGGCGGTTTCTCTGGATACTCAGTTTTCTCCGCCATTCTAGAATCGACCACCTCGATAAAAGTGAAAGTATCTTGTCTGGGGGCGTAAAACTCCATTGCTCCTTAGTTTAGTGTGTCTAGTAATAACTGTAGATCATTAAAACGTTAAAAAGAACATAATAAATACAGAATAATTTGAAATATTTATTTCACATATACTGAGAATACATAGTCAACTGTTTCTTTAATAGTAACCCTCTTGTCCGAGCTCCCGTTCCCAGTGTCTTCTACCAGGTCCGTCCACAACCACTTTGTTGTTCTCATAAGTATAGCCGTAAGGTCGGTATGGGTAGTAAGTATAGGCTACTGTTGGTCTGTAATAGTAACTAGCGACTGGTTGGTAGTAAGGTCTGTATGTGTATACAGCAGGAACTGTATAACCTACTGCAGGAGCCGCGTAACCATCTACAAATAAAAAGAATTAAGCGTTATCTCCTTTTAACTAATATCCCTATCATGATTCTTGACAGTGTATACCCACTTGAATCATCGTTCGCGTCTACACACCACTGCTGTAGCTCAGTTGGTAGAGTGCTCGCTTCGTCGTGGATGCGACTCCGGTCAGGGTCTGACGAGGACTTGGAGATCTTTCGCCAAACACTCGTTATTTAGAAATCAAAATCACGGGGTCCTTCGGAAGAGAACTTAAAAACCGATACCCTGTGTGTCACGGTAGATGTGGCATATTTGATTAAGAACCCTCTCTGCACATTACCTTGTTCGTCGTAAAAAGGTAAAAATAATTCAGCCACTTCATCTATTGCTGGTAAAGTCTCGATATCAGTGAAATATTCTTGACTGGGACATAAAATTCCATTCAATCATGATCAAACTATCTTAAGCATCTACTGAGAAAATATGTATTTAGGGTTACTTCAGAGATAAAAACATATGTCATACAATATGTTAAAGATGGAAATAATAAATATTGGAGAAATTTGAATTTGTGTTAATTTTTTTTTTTCGACGGAATGTTAGACTTTCTGTATTTTAAATAGAATCGATCACGAAATATCACGTGAATTTTGGGATAATTGAGACGGGGATTAAAGGTACACATGTTTTGAATCTCGCAAAATGAAACAGATACATTGTTGGTAATGAAAGCATGCACGCACTTGCATTGATTCTTATTAAATATTGAAATTCTTAACGCAAAGTTCACTGTTTGTCAAGCAAAAATACTGGTCAGTAATGTTAAATTCAAACCCGGCGCGGAATTCGTGAATAGGTTATTAGTGCTGGGCCGGAAATTTAAATCTGGACAAATAAAGAGATTGGCATTTATATTACCAATTAAATATCGACATGTCATTTAAATATGATCTATTTTTACTATACATGTACTTTAGGATGTTTTCCACTCTATATATACTTTTCAACAGATTTACATTCTTTTCACAATATATATATTAAGACGGAATAATCTTATAACCGGTTGCATTGTCTAGTACAGTTAAAGCTCACTATCTCGTCCGCACCATCGTTTATCTCGAACTTTAGATAAGTCGAACTATTTTTATTTCCCCGTGGAGTTCGAGATAACGAGAGTCAAATGTATATATTTTATGCTGTGAATTTATTAATTGTTGCGGTATCCTGATTTTCGCTGTTTTAGTGGATTCTTTGCAGCTGATCTATGAATTTATATGTAAACAAAATAGTTATTCTCTTTAATGGTAACCTAGAACCATGAATTAATCATCTCATGCAATGGTATTTTTTCTTAAAACCACAAAAATTAATCACCACGAAAATAAACTATTTAACAATTATACGAAAAATTGTAAAATCATGATAGAGAATGTTTAAAAAAAATTATTTGATTTCTAGACTGTTATTTCGTCATTTACTTACCAAGGAATCCAGCATTCGTAAGAGCAAATACGCCCACCAGTACGACAGCTGTAACAAACATTTTGGAAACCATGATTGCTTTGTGGAATCTGGTACAATGATGGTGCAAATTGATTAGGTCCACTTTTATAGATGGTAGGATATGGTAATTGAAAGATTTACTTTAGACAGAACATGTGCTTTACAATGATGGATATGAACGCTAATAGAAATTAAATTTGTAAAATTAACACCATGATTGATAATACATGGCAGGGAATTAAAAATATTCTAATTTCAAGAAATACTGAATAATTGCTGAAACAGCACCTGACAAACTAAAACTGAATAAAAACGGAATGAGCTATGAGTATGACGTGTCGAATTTATCAATAGCTGTCAGAATGCCTCGCTTTCAGCTGAAAGGTCCCTGGTTCAAGTCAAGGTTTTTGGGCTACAATTTCCTGAAGTAATGGATTATTATTAATGAATAATGTTATTAATATTGGTTAAAGTTGGCTGTTTCTGTTATTAAAATTAATTAAATATCACCAAAAATGTTTTTTTTTTTTTTTTTTTTTATGTTTGTTTTGTTTGTCTTGTCTTGTTCTGTCTTGCAATTGTCTAGTCTTGCTTTGTCTTGTTTGACTGTTTCTATCATTCAGTAATACATTGAAATATAACCATGTGTATTAATGGAATATGTTTCTCTTGTCTTGCTTTGTCTTGTTTGAATGTTTCTATCATTCGGTAATAAATTGAAATATAACCATGTGTATTAATGGAATATGTTTCTCTTGTCTTGCTTTGTCTTGTTTGAATGTTTCTATCATTCGGTAATAAATTGAAATATAACCATGTGTGTTAATGGAATATGTTTCTCTTGTCTTGCTTTGTTTGTTTGAATGTTTCTATCATTCGGTAATAAATTGAAATATAACCATGTGTGTTAATGGAATATGTTTCTCTTGTCTTGCTTTGTCTTGTTTGGTTATTGGTTTAAAATATCACTAAAGTTGTTTTGTCTTCCATCACTGTTTCTTTGATTAGTATAAATGAGACGTGTTCTTGTTTACGGTTGCTTTTGTCAAATATATGTGTTCTTCAGTTACTTTGTCTCTTCAGATCGATCACACTCGCCATATGTGATCTACAAATATGCTTTTTTAACTCCGTTATATGATTCAGTGACATAACCTTATCAGTTAACTTTGCTATCAAAATTTATTTATTTATTTATTTATTATTTATTTATTTATTTATTTATTTATTTATTTATTTATTTATTTATTTATTTTGAGCATGGATTATAATACGATCACGGTATATACTTATATATCGTGATTAGGTGATAATGCTTAATAAAATGCTTTCTTCGCCTTGAGGATTAAGCATTATCACCTAACCAGTTAACTTTGCCCTCATTCTATTTATTTATTTATTTATTTATTTATTTATTTATTTATTTATCCAACAAAGTGCAACTTAGTTCAACGGTATAAAAGGTATGTCATGTGATGATTTTGAATTTCTATTAAAATAATGCATTAAAAATCACCACATGACAACCGTTGCCCTTGATTTTTTTTAAATTCTCAATAAATTAACAACTTTTACAATGCTGGACAATATGATCACGTTACAATAGGTGAAGAAAGCATTTGATTAAGGCATCATTACCACTACTTAAACAATATGAACCTCGTGAAAGGTACGAAAAAATTACAGTCAAGAAATTTGAAACATGACTGAAGTCTTGCCATATAGAAAGAATTTAAATTAAATTTGTTATTTCATTTTGATATCAAAGTTAGATATAACATGATACTATGTAAATAATGTAGACACGCCATCAAAATATTTATGTAATAATAGATATATCAAATTTAAAAAAACCTAACATTAATTCGCAGTGACAGTAAATCGTCCGTGTGCAGTCAGTCACTGCATTGGGGATAAATAGATGAAACGCCCGTCAAAGTTTAACTTTAAACTTAAAAGAAACCAGTGTATCTAAGTATATTATGAGGTATGACAAATAACTCTCTCTCTCTCTCTCTCTCTCTCTCTCTCTCTCTCTCTCTCTCTCTCTCTCATTTTGTCTCTGTGTATATTTATTTTATAGAGAATAGTCTGCATCCAAAACTTTTCCAACTTGTTACATATTATATATATCTCCATGAACGGAGTTTAGAGGGTGTATTGGAGTCAGCCTTCCAGTCCGTTCCAATTCCGTGAAAGATCATAACTTGCACGTCTTTGGGTTGATTTTAATTAAACTTTGCACAAATACATGTATATACCAACATGATACAAAGCGTGTGGATGTCAAAATACACATGATGCTTTATGTTTCTGTAGCTTTTCAGAAATGACTGTTCAGTTTGGTAATTTGAAGAAAAGTGGATGGTTGCAGATTGTCATTTGTTTCTTAGGTGAGATTATATAAATATACGTAAGGTAGTGTGTGTCTAGTCACTTTGTGCAGTATTGAAGACATCGTTATGATTAACTAGATGAACATCTCCAATCAAACAGATAATAAAGGTTTTGATAAGTATTTTTGTTACTTGTTGTGCTTAGCCATTTTTTTAGAAACCTCTATTTCCCTTCTATTTTATGTTCATCTACGTTCCAAGAAATCTAGAGACATCAGTGTCTAAGTGATCTAAAGCACGTGCTAGTTAACGGACCATAGCGTCTGTAACCGCCTAGGTTTAAACCCCACTCGGACAGATCCTAGTGTGAGAATGTTGTCGGATTGTTAGACGAAGGTTTTATCTAGTTACTCTGTTTTCCTCCACAATATCATAACTTACCGCCTCATTATTAATAAAAGAAAATTGAATGGGTGTAAAACACCATTCCTCCACTCCGCTACATTATGTTTTTGTAACATTAAATCATCCATGTGTTTAGGTTATAGATTTATAACTTTTGTTTGGTTGATTGCTATTGTATAGTGTTGTACTTAACATCCCCTAATCAAGTCCGAACTTCATTAGGCGTCGGACGTCATTAAGAGTGTTTAAATAGGGTCTCAATTGCAAAGAAACTGGCTCCGGTTTCACAATCATTTCTTAGCTAAGATTTTCCGTAACTTTAATTCAGCATATTTTGGCAATCTCTTTTTGGATAAATATTTTTGTCAAAACTTATTCAATTGTCATAAGCTTGTTATCATCTTTAAAATGACACCTTGTTTTCCATAATATCTTAACAATTAACAAAATTATAAAGGTTTTTATTTTGCCAGATTTAAGTTAAGGAAAATTTTAAGTTATGAAATGATTGTGAAACCGGGGCCTGGACACAAAGATGCCAGGTATATTCCACAACGATATGTACATGTAGAATGGAATGTAAGCCGGAATGTCTATATATTGTAAATACAAATATATAATCCATCACGAAATATTACGTGAATTTTGAAATATTTAAGAAGGGGATTAAAAGGTCCAGATATTTTGGATCTCGCAAGACGAAACAGATGCATGGTTTGTAATGAAAATATGCACGCGCTTGCAATGCACACCAATCAATATTATGTGTATACATGAAACATGAGATGTTTTGAACAAAATTTTATATTTTGTTTAACATCATAATACCGTATTCAAATTCTAATATATAATATAAGAATATCATATCACGCATACTTTTTAAATTTAATGTGTGTGATATCGACTTTATAAAATTGGTAAAATGATCTCGAAGAGGCTAACCAAGTCTTGGATATTTTTGTCAACATGAATGTTTTTTCTTAGATGAAGAATAGGTACCTGTATTAGATTGATTTCACTATATGGTGAAAGGGAGACCACTCTAGGTAAACGATGTTCAATGTGTTTATCATCGAATTGAAAAGATAAAAAATAAAGAGCATAAGTTATTTACAACCACATGTGTAACTTCTGTCAAAAACATGTTCGTGTAATCACTACTTTCTGTTTGCTACTCCGGTAATTCTTGTCTGACAGTTTTCATCAGCTCATGATATCTTTTTGTTCAACTTTGATATTCAGTGAAGTATTTAATGTGTTTTTATGCAGTAACTGTATCATTGTCTATTGCAGGTGTTTATATTACCCTTTGTACTGCAGCAAGTAAGTAAACAAAAACATAGATATATTATGATAATAAACACATACATTTAGTTGTAAATTAAGTATAAGTTCTTCACAATATTAATCTTATGGCATATATTTTAATAATAATAATAGGCGGGGTTGATTTTACCTTTTTCCGGTTATGAGGCACACAAAGACGTTATATAATGCACCGTCAAATACACACTGAACTGGTGTATTGTTATAGATGTCCACAATATGATTGCAATATTTACAACAAATAAAGCGTGAAAATACATGATTGTATATGTACGGTTACACACACTGTATAAACAGAGACATATTTCTCTGATAAAAAGCATTGACCTGTCCGTTTGACCTCTAATTGAAATATGTATCATGAACCAGGACATTGTCATCATTATTGTTCAGTTTTTCGGTAAAAACCATTCTTTCAGTATTCTCAGTACTTTGATGCTCAATGAATCCTGTTTACCGTTGCAACAGCAACAACGACCTTTCTGCTATTCGCGACGAGAGTTATTTAATTAATCTCTTGGGGTTAATCTAAGAACACACGTCTCTGTATGTGTGGGATGTGCTAGTATGTTTTATGTTCTGACTAGCATTGGCGTGGACGGAGTGACTTTATGTTGCTAACTCACAGAGACAATATGTCGCAGACAAAAATGTCACATTATGCTGAAAAAGTCGACCTCTTAAAACCGAATACCAGGCCGCAAATTTTATGTATAATCCAGTCACTATTCATATAGTGTCGGAGTAGTAGTTGACCAGTGTGGACGTTAATACAACATGTAACTGTATATAGCTTTTAAGGTAGAAAGAAGAGAATGCTGGTCCTATATAGTGTACCAAAATATCAAGCTCAGCATAAAGCACCTGGTGATGTATGCAAATATACAAATATGATCCTTTATAAATGGCACCAAGAAGTTATACACATGAACATTCTATCGCAAAAATAATGGTCGCCATTCGTTATCGTCAGTATATCAATAGTATACATAGTATTACCTGTATATTCATTTACCTGTATTAATATAACCAGGTAGACTAGATGATTGACAGTTAGATATCACACTGTATGACATTTGTTTACATAATAAATAAGAATCGTTCTGTTCACTGTCAATTTGAATTTTGAGTGCTAATCGCATCAATATGGGCAAGCATAAACAAACTAGTGGAGCCCCTGTAAAACGACCCCGGGCGTCTAGTAGTGATGACGATCCTGAAGTATTATTGGAGATAGGTAAAGTTAGCTACTACTAACTGGCTACTTGTAGAAGAAAAGTTAGCTACTAGTAGCCAGTTACTTGTGGAAGAAAAGTTAGCTACTAGTAGCCAGTTACTTATGGAAGAAAAGTTAGCTACTAGTAGCCAGTTACTTGGAAGAAAAGCAGTTAATTACTTTGAAAAAAATCATCTATTTACTACACATAACTACCTACTAACGAAATAGATTTTACAGATCAAAACCTCCGCAAAACTACGAACATTTCTTGTAGTCCCGATATTTTTTAATGTAAATAACATTCCAGACGAGTAGCTGGGTATTTATTTTTAAGATAATTAAAATTCAAGCATATCATGATGAAGTATATTCAATTCTGCATCCATTGATACCAAATATTCTAACATATGAGCTTCAATACGCACAGATACGCTTCCACAAACGGGACGGTGGATGCAAAAACGGGTAGGTTCAAGTGTAATTTCCATGATTTTTCACATTCAGGATGAGTAGCTGGGTATTTATTTTTAAGATATTCAAAATTCTAGCATATCATGATGAAGTATGTTCAATTCTGCATCCATTGATACCAAATATTCAAACATTCAAGCTTCAATACGCTCAAATACGCTTCCACAAAGGAGGGAGGAAGTGTATGGGTAGGTTTTAATGCAATTTCTATCATTTTTCACACTCAGGACGAGTAGCTGGGTATTTATTTTTAAGATATTCAAAATTCAAGCATATCGTGATGAAGTATATTCAATTCTGCATCCATCGATACCAAATATTCAAACATTCAAGCTTCAATACGCTCAAATACGCTTCCACAAAAGGGGGGGAAGTGTATGGGTAGGTTTTAATGCAATTTCTATCAATTTTCACATTCAGGACGAGTAGCTGGGTATTTATTTTTAAGATAATTAAAATTCAAGCATATCATGATGAAGTATATTCAATTCTGCATCCATTGATAGCAAATATTCTAACATTTGAGCTTTAATACGCACAGATACGCTTCCACAAACGGGACGGTGGATGCAAAAACAGGTAGGTTCAAGTGTAATTTCCATGATTTTTCACATTCAGGACGAGTAGCTGGGTATTTATTTTTAAGATATTCAAAATTCAAGCATATCATGATGAAGTATATTCAATTCTGCATCCATCGATACCAAATATTCAAACATTCAAGCTTCAATACGCTCAAATACGCTTCCACAAAGGAGGGGGAAGTGTATGGGTAGGTTTTAATGCAATTTCTATCATTTTTCACATTCAGGACGAGTAGCTGGGTATTTATTTTTAAGATAATTAAAATTCAAGCATATCATGATGAAGTATATTCAATTCTGCATCCATTGATAGCAAATATTCTAACATTTGAGCTTTAATACGCACAGATACGCTTCCACAAACGGGACGGTGGATGCAAAAACGGGTAGGTTCAAGTGTAATTTCCATGATTTTTCACATTCAGGATGAGTAGCTGGGTATTTATTTTTAAGATATTCAAAATTCAAGCATATCATGATAAAGTATGTTCAATTCTGCATCCATTGATACCAAATATTCAAACATTCAAGCTTCAATACGCTCAAATACGCTTCCACAAAGGAGGGAGGAAGTGTATGGGTAGGTTTTAATGCAATTTCTATCATTTTTCACACTCAGGACGGGTAGCTGGGTATTTATTTTTAAGATATTCAAAATTCAAGCATATCGTGATGAAGTATATTCAATTCTGCATCCATCGATACCAAATATTCAAACATTCAAGCTTCAATACGCTCAAATACGCTTCCACAAAGGAGGGGGGGAAGTGTATGGGTAGGTTTTAATGCAATTTCTATCATTTTTCACATTCAGGACGAGTAGCTGGGTATTTCTTTTTAAGATATTCAAAATTCAAGCATATCGTGATGAAGTATATTCAATTCTGCATCCATCGATACCAAATATTCAAACATTCAAGCTTCAATACGCTCAAATACGCTTCCACAAAGGAGGGGGGAAGTGTATGGGTAGGTTTTAATGCAATTTCTATCATTTTCCACATTCAGGACGAGTAGCTGGGTATTTATTTTTAAGATAATTAAAATTCAAGCATATCATGATGAAGTATATTCAATTCTGCATCCATTGATACCAAATATTCTAACATTTCAGCTTCAATACGCACAGATACGCTTCCACAAACGGGACGGTGGATGCAAAAACGGGTAGGTTCAAGTGTAATTTCCATGATTTTTCACATTCAGGACGAGTAGCTGGGTATTTTTTTTAAGATATTCAAAATTCAAGCATATCATGATGAAGTATATTCAATTCTGCATCCATTGATACCAAATATTCAAACATTCAAGCTTCAATACGCTCAAATACGCTTCCACAAAGGAGGGGAGAAGTGTATGGGTAGGTTTTAATGCAATTTCTATCATTTTTCACATTCAGGACGAGTAGCTGGGTATTTATTTTTAAGATAATTAAAATTCAAACATATCATGATGAAGTATATTCAATTTTGCATCCATTGATACCAAATATTCTAACATTTGAGCTTCAATACGCACAGATACGCTTCCACAAACGGGACGGTGGATGCAAAAACAGGTAGGTTCAAGTGTAATTTCCATGATTTTTCACATTCAGGACGAGTAGCTGGGTATTTATTTTTAAGATATTCAAAATTCAAGCATATCATGATGAAGTATATTCAATTCTGCATCCATTGATACCAAATATTCAAACATTCAAGCTTCAATACGCTCAAATACGCTTCCACAAAGGAGGGGGGAAGTGTATGGGTAGGTTTTAATGCAATTTCTATCATTTTTCACATTCAGGACGAGTAGCTGGGTATTTATTTTTAAGATAATTAAAATTCAAGCATATCATGATGAAGTATATTCAATTTTGCATCCATTGATACCAAATATTCTAACATTTGAGCTTCAATACGCACAGATACGCTTCCACAAACGGGACGGTGGATGCAAAAACGGGTAGGTTCAAGTGTAATTTCCATGATTTTTCACATTCAGGACGAGTAGCTGGGTATTTATTTTTAAGATATTCAAAATTCAAGCATATCATGATGAAGTATATTCAATTCTGCATCCATTGATACCAAATATTCAAACATTCAAGCTTCAATACGCTCAAATACGCTTCCACAAAGGAGGGGGGAAGTGTATGGGTAGGTTTTAATGCAATTTCTATCATTTTTCACATTCAGGACGAGTAGCTGGGTATTTATTTTTAAGATAATTAAAATTCAAGCATATCATGATGAAGTATATTCAATTTTGCATCCATTGATACCAAATATTCTAACATTTGAGCTTCAATACGCACAGATACGCTTCCACAAACGGGACGGTGGATGCAAAAACGGGTAGGTTCAAGTGTAATTTCCATGATTTTTCACATTCAGGACGAGTAGCTGGGTATTTATTTTTAAGATATTCAAAATTCAAGCATATCATGATGAAGTATATTCAATTCTGCATCCTTAATTATCTTAAAAATAAATACCCAGCTACTCGTCTGGAATGTTATTTACATTAAAAAATATCGGGACTACGAGAAATGTTCGTAGTTTTGCGGAGGTTTTGATCTGTAAAATCTATTTCGTTAGTAGGTAGTTATGTGTAGTAAATAGATGATTTTTTTCAAAGTAATTAACTGCTTTTCTTCCAAGTAACTGGCTGCTAGTAGCTAACTTTTCTTCCACAAGTAACTGGCTACTAGTAGCTAACTTTTCTTCTACAAGTAGCCAGTTACTAGTAGCTTACTTTACCTATCTTATTATTGGACACATTTCTTGGAGCCCTATCCAAGCCGGATATGTTAGATCGTTTTGTCAACTCGTTGTGTAGTATTCTTCTATTGAAGGATAAAATCGTACAGTGCCTAATGCCTTCGCTAGAGGACCAAATTACTAATATACTCCAGCCCTTAAAAGAAACTGCAAATGATTTAAAATCCTCATTAAAAACTATGCAAACAAACTATGACAAACTTGAAGACCGATATGACGATTTGGAGCAATACTCCAGGCGCCAAAGTGTTAGAATAGCTGGTGTTGGAGAAATTGACAACGAGAACACCGATGACCTAGTCGTATCGTTTGCCAAGGATGTCCTGGATATCGACCTGGAACACGTCGAAATTGATCGGTCACACAGAGTCGGCAAAGCTTCACAGAAGAAACCAGTTAGGGATATCATCGTGCGTTTTGTGTCTTATAAATCCCGCCGCAAAGTGCTTAAAGCAAAGCGTAATATGTTCACTTATAACCAACAGAACAATACTCGCTACCAAATCAACGAAGATTTGACCAAGAAAAGATCTTTTCTAGCATTCCAGGCTCGGCAATTAAAACGTAACGGTCACATAGACGACACATGGACATTTGATGGCAAAATCTTCATCAAACTACCCGACAGTCGTGTACAAGTATGTACAAAGATCTCCGACTTGCCAAACGCTGGTTCTACATGAGACCGTACACACATCTCTAATGTTAACTTGAAACTTTTCATACCAGATACTCTTCTTTTTACAACCGTAAAATGGTTGGTTTTGTCCTATCCATGTTTATTCTTACATTTTTGTGTTATAAATGTAAGAATCTTATAATTTATTTTTATTTTCTCTTAACTTCTCTTTATCGTGACTCAACTGTTTGTTTTTATACGTGTATTTATAGCTAAGTTACTATTATGTTACATATTTGTCCCACCATGTTCAAATCCATCTTAATATTTGATACACATGATTAACATTATGGAATATAATAAGTACTGGTGGGACAATGTATGCTTTACATATAATTTATATATATATTATTGTAAGATACCAATGTCTATAGAATTGATAATACTTTTATTGCTTATGGGCTGTATTGAAATCAACCCTGGTCCGCAACCGAGTCATTTGTCAAACATTACTATAGTTCACAATAATGTTTGTAGTGTCTTCTCTAAACTTGATTTAGTTGCAGCTGAACTTAAAGAAGACGTAATCTGTATTACGGAATCACATTTAGATAATAATATAAGTAACTCAGACTTATTGTTACCAGGTTATCAAGAACCAATTAGACTTGACAGAAACAGGTCAGGAGGTGGTATAATTGTTTATGTTTCTAATAATTTACATTGTATTACACGTGCAGATTTAATGATGCCGAATATTGAACTTTTATGGGTAGAGCTAACAACAAATAATGAAAAGGTTTTAGTTGGAGTAGTATATAGACCACCTAGTTCCAAAGTCGAGTGGTTAGATGTGTTTTATGATTCTGTCATATACCATTTTTTGAATTTAATCATAAAATACATTCAAAAAATGGTATACGACAATTCTGTTACGAAAGCAAGTAATTGCAACTTGCCTATGTATATAACTGGTGATTTCAATATGAATATGTTGTCAACATGTAATGGTTTTAAACGTCTTTTAAATCGACTAAATCTGTGCAATTTAGTTTGGGAACCTACAAACTTTGATGTTGTACCTGGTACTTGTATAGACCTTTTTCTAACAAATAGACAACAGTCTGTTGACTATGTAAATGTGACAGCTCCTTTTTGCAGTAATCATGCCCCTGTCACAGCAAGTCTGCATGTTAAATGTTATAAACAAGCTGCTTATAATCGTAAAGTCAGGAATTATAATCTAGCTGATTATGATGGTCTTAATCAAGAATTATCTAACATCGACTGGGATGATAAAGTTTTTACATCTACTAACGTCGATGTTGTATATTCTAACTTTCGTAGTACTCTTAATGATTGTATTTCTCGCTTCATTCCGACCAAAACTATTACTGTGCGTCCCTCGGATAAGCCATTTATGAACAACTTAATCAGGAGAAAAATGCGGTCTAGGAATAGGGCGCACAAAAAAGCAAAAATGACAAACTCTCCTCAACACTGGCAGAAATATCGACAATCACGCAATGATGTCATTCATGAAATACGCCATGCAAAACAAAATTATAAAAATAAACTAACATCTCAGTTATTAGATAAAGACATACTCCTGGAAAATGGTGGCGCATAACGAAATCTATGGCTAAACTTAACAAAACTCCTTCACTAACCACACCTCTTGAATCTAATGGTAGAATTCTTTTACATCCTTTTGACAAAGCTGAGTTGCTCAATGACCATTTCTCTTCTGTCTCTAACATAAACCATCCACCAGTGTCTCCAGTATCCAGATCTCGTACGAATTCTTCTATGCCTCCAGTTCTTATAACTGATACTGACGTTTCTGACCAACTTAAAATTCTTAATCCTAACAAACCTCCAGGTCCAGATGACATTTCTCCAAGGATATTACGCCAAATATATCCATCTATCTCCTTGACACTAGCCAAGTTATTTAACTTATCTCTCTCTGAGAGGCAAGTTCCTTTTCCTTGGAAGCAATCACATATTACCCCTATTTATAAGGGAAAAGGGGATGTAAAGTCAGCTAGTAACTATCGCCCTATTGCTCTTACTTCTGTTCTCTGCAAAGTGATGGAAAAGATTTTGTTTAAGTCTCTTTTTAATTACATACGACAAAATAGTTTGCTCACAAGCAATCAGTCCGGGTTCCAACCTAACGATTCAACTATCTATCAACTCTTAGATATCTACAACTCCATCATAAGTAACCTAGATAGTGGTAATGATGTCCGCTTTGTTTTTTGTGATATCTCAAAGGCTTTTGATCGTGTTTGGCACGATGGACTGCTGTGTAAGCTTAAAGACTACGGTATCAACGATACCTTAATACACTGGATATCTAGTTACCTTTTAGATAGACAACAGAAAGTTGTACTTGATGGACATTCATCCTCCTTTCGGTCAACCAATGCAGGTGTTCCTCAAGGGTCTGTACTTGGTCCTTTCCTATTCTTGTTGTATATAAATGATATTGTGGATAAACTGAATTCCAATGTTCGTCTCTTTGCTGATGATACTTGTCTATTCGTTATTGTAAACAATGATCCTGGAAATGCTTCTTCTATCCTATCTGACGATCTATCTACTATTTCCAGTTGGTCCTTGAAATGGGCAGTAGACTTTAACCCCACAAAGACTGAAAGCATTGTTTTTACAAGGAGGCACCTGTCTCATCCGCATATTTTTTTCGGCACAGAGCAGGTAACAAGTGCTACCTCTCATTGCCACCTTGGTCTTACCCTTCAGTCAGATGCTACTTGGTCTAAACATATATCTAACATATACAAAAAAGCTTGTAGCAGAATCACCCTTCTACGTATGTTAAAGTATCAACTTGATAGAAACTCTTTGTTAACACTCTATAAGTCTTTTATTCGACCAATTCTTGAGTATGGTGATGTGGTATGGGATAATTGCACTCAACAGGATGCTGATCTCCTTGAAAGTGTCCAGGTCGAATGTGCTAGAATTATCACAGGTCTTAGACGAAATTGCTCTAGAACTGTTCTTTACTTTGAACTCGGACTGGAATCCCTAGAGGCCAGGCGCAGGCAACATAAACTAATTACTTTCTATAAATCTATCAATGGCTATGCCCCTGCTTATTTGCAACATATCATTTATCCCTACTTTCCAACTGATACTGGTTACAACTTAAGAAACTCGGGTCAACTCTTTCAACTACCTCTTTGTCGAACTTCTTCCTATTACAATAGCTTCCTGCCATCTACAATATAAAACTATGGAATGATCTACCGATTACAATAAAATCTGCAACTTCTATTGCATCATTCAAGTCTAAACTTAAATCATACTTTTGCACAAGTGAAATGAATTCTTCCTTTAACTATGGTAGTAGAGTTGAGAATATATATCACTGTCAGTTGCGCAATTTCTCGAGCAATCTTAAGCGTCATCTTTTTTATCACTTTATTGAGAATGACCCATCATGCCCTAAGTGTGGATCCCCATCTGAAGATAATCAGCACTTCTTATTTGACTGTGTAGCTTTTCTCAACCCAGGCAGAAATTATTTAATGCTATTTATTCTATAACTGGCTTACCTTCTATAGACCTTCAAATTCTTCTCCATGGTTCTTCAGAATACTCATACGGTAAAAACACTCAATTATTTCAAGCAGTACACAACTTCATTAAGGATTCTCAACGATTTAAATCTAATAATTCCAACTGAGTCACTCTTTTGTACATATTATTCTTACTTTCTTAACCCTAATAATTCACATCTTCTGTTCTGTTATTTTCAACCTCTTTTTTGTTGTTTAACTTTGCTAACTATTAGCTACTCTCTTTTGTATATATATCTCTCTTTCACTCATTTCTCTTTTTTTCATTTTGTTTTTTTTTTCATTGTTCATTGTTTTCGTTCTGTTTCATATTGGTTTTTTTTTTCTTCTTTTTTTCTACATTTATTTTTCAATATTCCAACATAATGAATTTTTCAAATTTTTAGTAGTTACAATTATATTATCATAATTATTGGCATAACACTAGTCATTATTATCATTATTATTAATATTATTATTATTACATTGTATATTATTAATATTATTATTATTATTATTATTATTATTATTATTATTATTATTATTATTATTATTATTATTATTATTCATTTTGTATTATTATTATTATTATGAATGTTTATTTTTGTTATACTTGTTATACTTGTTATTATATATATTATGTACTCCGATTAAGGAGAGGACTTATATAGGCAATGCCTGCTGTCCAATCCTTTTCAGCATTTTTTTTCTGAATAAAATATTGTTTAAATTAATTACTATTCATATATTCATAAGTTCGCGTGATTTACTTGATTTACCAATTTTCGGTGTTTTTAATTTGCTTTGCGTTTGTGGTTTTGGCATGGATGAGGTATGTTTGTGTTTGATGTATATGAAATTGGTTGTATTTTATGAAAATTTGGAATTATGCTTTATGTATTGTATGAATTGACTCTAAAGTTATGTTCATTTTATTTTAAATCCCCAGATCCTTGCACTGATTCCCCGTGTATGTATGGCGGAGTCTGTACACTGTATAACGCTACTGCTTACAGATGTAACTGTCGAGTCAATTATACAGGTGTCAACTGTGAAATTAAACGTAAGTAGTTAATTATTATTATTAAGGCGCCCAAACAAAGTTTGGCGACTTATTGTTTTTGCACCGTTTCTTATTATTAAGGCGCCCAAACGAAGTTTGGCGACTTATTGTTTTTGCACCGTTTCTTATTATTATTATTATTATTATTAAGGCGCCCAAACAAAGTTTGGCGACTTATTGTTTTTGCACCGTTTCTTTCTTATTATTATTATTATTCTTCCTCTTCTTCTTCTTCCGGCCATGAACTTGTCCAACCAATTTCTCGAAGACCGTTGGTCCAATCTTAACCAAACTTCACATGAAGGTTGATCCCCATCTCCTTCCCCAGAGGCCGAGGTAAAATGCCCATGGGGTCATTAGGGGAGGGCAGGAGGGGGGGTTTTAAAAACAATAATGATCAATTTTGCCATTTATACTTTATTTTGTACTATAAAACCATATATATTCATGATCAGTGTCTCAAGATGCACAAGTCTGTATCAGTAGATTTTCCCTGCGGTATCAGGGAGGGGTGGGGATGGGCGGGGCAGTGTGCTAACTTATAAACGATTGAGATCCCCACCCATAAACTATATATTTTTTGGTTCTACATAAAAAGTTGAATAGAATGATACTAAAGAAAATCCCATGGGGTCATTCCTGATGAGGGTGGGGATGGGCGGGGCTTGGTTCTAACTTTTAAATGGTTGATATCCCACCCTGAAACTATATATTTTCCGGTTCTGTTTTAAAAGTTGAATAGAGTGATACTGAAGAAATGCCCATGGCGTTTTCCAGAAGAGGGCAGAGACAGGCGGGGCTGGGTACTAACTTTTGATCAGTTGAGATCCCCACCCCTAACATATATATTTTCTTATTCTTTATGAAAAGTTGAATAGATTGATAATAAAGTAAACCCATATGGGCATTCCAATAGGAGGGTGGAGACAGGTAGGTCTAGGTACTAACTTTGAGATCCCCATCCTCAAACTACAGTTTTCTTCATGGGCAGGTTGCTATCATTTTGTTTAAGAATTAAAACAATAAGCATGAATTTTCAAGGATACTTAAGTAATCACTGATCCATGTCTTAAAGCTCTCATGCTAAATCTTTTCAGTTATCCCTGGGGCATGATTTATTATTCAATTAGATAGAGTAGCTGCATTTAGTTATCAATATGACATTATATGGGTAAATGCTTGGATTAATTTAAAATCAACACATCATTAGCTCATCAAAACAATGGTTTGTGATATTGGGTATAGGTGATGTCAATCAACTTTGCCTATTGTTTGAATTTCAACCAATTGGATTCATGTACTACTTCTCTATATAAAATTAAATCTTAAAATGAAAAGAACATTGCAAGTTTAAAATTTCTCAACAGTTTTTCTATTGTATGTAGAACTTATTTAAAGGTTTAAAATTTTCAGCCATTGCCATGGAAATGGAAAAAAGCAACAAAAGTACAAATCCTAATATGTGTTCTGAATACAGGGTTTGACTTTTATTCGTTTGGGCGCCTTATTTGTAATGATGCATCCATCATTACATTAGTACTCGTTATTATTATTCTTCCTCTTCTTCTTCTTCCGGCCATGAACTTGTCCAACCAATTTCTCGAAGACCATTGGTCCAATCTTAACCAAACTTCACAGGAAGGTTGATCCCCATCTCCTTCCCCAGAGGCCGAGGTAAAATGCCCATGGGGTCATTAGGGGAGGGGCAGAAGGGCGGGGTCTTAAAAACAATAATGCTCAATTTTGCTATTTATACTATATTTTGTACTATAAAACCATATATATTCATGATCAGTGTCTCAAGATGTACAAGTCTGTATCACAAGATTTTCCGGGGGTATCAGGGAGGGTGGGTGGGCGGGGCAGTGTGTTAACTTTTAAAGGTTAAGATCCCCACCCATAAACTATATATTTTCTGGTATTGCATGAAAAGTTGAATTGAGTGATACTAAAGAAAGTCCTATGGGGTCATTCCTGATGGAGGGGTAGGGATGGGCGGGGCTTGGTACTAACTTTTAAATGGTTGATATCCCCATCCTGAAACTATATATTTTCCAGTTCTGTTTTAAAAGTTGAATAGAGTGATACTGAAGAAATGCCCATGGCGTTTTCCAGAGGAGGGCGGGGACAGGCGGGGCTGGGTACTAACTTTTGATCAATTGAGATCCCCACCCCTAACATATATATATTCTCTTATTCTTTATGAAAAGTTGAATAGATTGATACTTAAGTAAACCCATATTGTCATTCAATAGGAGGGTGGGTACAGGTAGGTCTAGGTACTAACTTTGAGATCCCCACCCTCAAACTATAGTTTTCTTCGTGGGATGGTTGCTATCATTTTGTTTAAGAATTAAAACCATAAGCATGAATTTTCAAGGATACTTAAGTAATCACTGATCCATGTCTAAAAGCTTTCAAGCTAATCTTTTTATATGCAGCACCAATGGTCGGTTATCCTTGGGGCATGATTTATGATTCAATTTGATAGAGTAGCTGCATTTAGTTATCAATATGACATTACATGGGTAAATGCCTGGATTAATTTAAAATCAACACATCATTGGCTAATCAAAACAACAGGTTGTGATATTGGGTATAGGCGATGTCAATCAACTTTGTCTATTGTTTGAATTTCAACCAATTGGATTCATGTACTACTTCTATATATAAAATCAAATCTTAAAATGAAAAGAATAATACAAGTTTAAAATTTCTATAATGCATGTTGGGATTAAAATAAGTGTTACTATTTGATTAGGGATTTTTAAGTTTGGAAACCTGGTATTTGATAAAAAAAGTTCACTAAGTACATGTTTACAATAATGTAATACCATGTAAATGAAAAAATGATATTTTGTAATTATGCAAAGTGATCATATTTTTGTTGTCCTTTTAAAAATGGCAAAAAGTAATTTGGTTTCCCTGCAGTTTTTTAGTGATGTAGATCGTAATTAAAGGTTTAAAATTTTCAAAATGGCAGCCGTTGCCATGGACATGGAAAAAAGCGGCAAAAGTACAAGTCCTCCTAATATGAGTTCTAAGTAGAGGGTTTGATTTTTATTCGTTTGGGCGCCTTATTTGTAATGGTGCATCCATCATTACATTAATACTCGTTATTATTCTTCCTCTTCTTCTTCTTCCGGCCATGAACTTGTCCAACCAATTTCTCGAAGACCGTTGGTCCAATCTTAACCAAACTTCACATGAAGGTTGATCCCCATCTCCTTCCCCAGAGGCCGAGGTAAAATGCCCATGGGGTCATTAGGGGAGGGGCAGGAGGGCGGGGTCTTAAAAACAATAATGCTCAATTTTGCTATTTATACTATATTTTGTACTAAAAAACCATATATTCATGATCAGTGTCTCGAGATGTACAAGTCCGTATTGCAAGATTTTCCCGGGGGTATCAGGGAGGGTGGGGATGGGCGGGGCAGTGTGCTAACTTTTAAACGGTTAAGATCCCCACCCATAAACTATATATTTTCTGGTTCTACATGAAAAGTTGAATAGAGTGATACTAAAGAAAGTCCCATGGGGTCATTCCTGATGAAGGGTGGGGATGGGTGGGGCTTGGTACTAACTTTTAAATGATTGATATCCCCATCCTGAAACTATATATTTTCCGGTTCAGCTTTTAAAGTTAAATAGAATGATACTGCAGAAATACAAATGACATTATTCCAGAGGAGGGTGAGGACAGGCGGGGCTGAGTACTAACTTTTGATCAGTTGAGATCCCCACCCCTAACATATATATTTTTTTATTCTTTATGAAAAGTTGAATAGACTGATACTAAAGTAAACCCATATGGTCATTCAATAGGAGGGAGGGGACAGGTAGGTCTAGGTACTAACTTTGAGATCCCCACCCTCAAACTATAGTTTCCTTCATGGGATGGCTGCTATCATTTTGTTTAAGAATTAAAACCATAAGCTTGAATTTTCATCACTGATCCATGTCCAAAAGCTTTCAAGCTAAATCTTTTTTATAAGCAACACTAATGGTCATTTATCCCTGGGGCATGATTTATTATTCAATTCAATAGAGTAGCTGTATTTAGTTATCAATATGACATTACATTGGTAAATGCTTGGATTAATTTAAAATCAACACATCATTAGCTCATCAAAACAACAGGTTGTGATATTGGGTATAGGTGATGTCAGTCAACTTTGTCTATTGTTTGAATGTCAACCAATTGGATTCATGTACTACTTCTACTTTCATTTGACACCAAGACAATAATTTTTTAGAATAAAATTTCATAGAGAGAGAGACCATACATAGACACGCTTGCTCCAAGTATATATTCTAAATTACCAATAGGGTTACATCTCTTGAATCTTTATTTCATTTAAACCTTGAAGTAAAAAAAACTGTTTATTTCTAATACTATGAGTTCTGAATACAGGGTTTGACTTTTATTTGTTTGGGCGCCTTATTTGTAATGATGCATCCATCATTACATTAGTACTTGTTATTATTGCTGCTGTTGTTGTTGTTGATTTCGTCGTCACTGTTGTAAATCGGGAAGTATTTGCGTCATTTTAACATTTTTCATATTTTAATAATCCCTCCGTCGGATTATAGCCAGTGCAAATTAATGTAAGTGAATTATTTCAAAATAAAATATTCGTGAGAGATTTGTTATTGCAACTTGTTACTGTCGTGAATTTGCGCGAAAATAAAACAAACGCAAAAATTGGGAACTTTATAGTTATTGTCTCCCTTAGACAAATAATTAACGCCATAGAAAAAGAAAATGGCGCCAAAAACCATTTACTTTTTGCGGTATATATAAATTATATATCATGATATTTTTAATGAAAATAATCATGTCATAAGAGCCCTTTTGCTATTAACTGGCTCAATTACCAACCGATTGCTGCACTCTTAGGTAAAGAAATAGCGATATTTCAATAGACGAAATTTAGAATCCTCGAATATTAATGACAACTTATTTTTATTTTTACAATAGCACAAACTCCATGTTACCCGGATCCATGTCTGAATGGTGCGACTTGCACAATTATAGACCAAACCTTTACTTGTTCCTGTGTGAAGGGGTATGGCGGCCATAAATGTGAAAATAAAGGTACGAGATTTACATACAGTATACACCTGTCGGAAGTTTAACACTAAGCTGACGAATAAGGACCGATTCGACAGCTGATTTCGGCCCGCGTTACATATAACTCAAGAGATTTTCAGCCGCTGCCTAGCTATCTCTGCGGCTCGGCAGTCGAACTTGACTCCTATGACCTTGATCAATGTTAAACTTCCAACTTGTCTGTACTTTATTGCCATCTGGAAACTTCAAGCAACTAAAGACAAGGAGAGTAAAATGATATAACGGCCCTCTCTATATAAATATCTCGTGTGTTTTAGGTATCATTGCTTCATATTCCAAATACGAATTATCTATATATAAAAACCACCTGTTACCCCTATCTTTCATACGAACCACTTTGCAGCTCATTGGAAGAGGGCTTGCTTCGCTTGTGGAAGGTTGTAGGTTCGAACCCCGATCGGGTCTGACCAAGACTTGAAAATAGGTAGTGTCTGTTCTTTCGCCAAGTACTTAGAAATTAAAGTCACGAGGTCATTCGGAAGATACCTTAAAAACCGATGCCCCTTCTCAGGGAAGGCGTGACACGTGAAAGAACCCTCCCTGCACATTGCCCTGAGCGCACTGCAAATTAAAGACACTTCACATGTAGCTGTTGACGTCTCGATATAAGTGAAATATTCTTAGCTGGGAAACAAATAATTAACGTCATATTAAAAGAAAATGGCGTCAAAAACCATTTACTTTTTGCGGTATATATAAATTATATACATGTACCATGATATTTTTAATGAAAATAACCATGTCATAAGAGCCCTTTTGCTATTAACTGGCACAAATACCATCCGATTGCATTTTTAGGTAAAGAAATAGCGATTTTTAATAGACGAAATTTAGAACCCGAGAATATTAATGACATGGGATTATTTCAAACTTATTTCTATTTTTACAATAGCACAAACTCCATGTTACCCGGATCCATGTCTGAATGGTGCGACTTGCACATTTATAGACCAAGCCTTTACTTGTTCCTGTGTGACGGGGTATGAAGGCACTAAATGTGAAAATAAAGTACAGTACAGACCTGTCGGAAGTTTAACACTAAGCTAACGATTTAGGACCGATTCGACAGCTGATTTTGGCCCGCGTTACATATAACTCAAGAGATTTTCAGCCGCTGTCTAGCTATCTTCGCCGCTCGGCAGTCGAACTTGACTCCTATGACCTTGATCAATGTTAAACTTCCAACTGTTCTGTAAACTGCCATCTGGACACTTCAAGCAACCGAAGACAAGGACAGTAAAATAACGGCCCTCTCTATATAAAGATCTCATGTCAGTTGAGATCAGTGTTTTAGATATCATTGCTTCATATTCCAAATACAAATTATCTTTATATAAAAACCACCTGTCACTCCTATCTTTCATACGAACCACTTTGCAGCTCAGTGGAAGAGGGCTTGCTTCGTTTGTGGAAGATCGTAGGTTCGAACATCGATCGGGTCTGACCAAGACTTGAAAATAGGTAGTGTCTGTTCTTTCGCCAAGTACTTAAAAATGAAAGTCACGAGGTCCTTCGGAAGAAACCTTAAAAACCGATGCCCCTTCTCAGGGAAGGCGTGACACGTAAAAGACCCCCCCCCCCCCCTGCACATTGCCCTGAGCGCACTGCAAATTAAAGGTACTTCACCTATAGCTCGATATAAGTGAAATATTCTTAACCGGGACGTAAAACTCAGTCAATCAATCAATCTCTTATACGAAAGTCTATTACGCTCATAGAGAAAAAGAGTCAAAAGAAGCCTATGATAATACATTGTCATATCAAATTGTTTCAAATTGTTTAATGTTTTTGTATATTTCAGTAAACAAAGGCGAAAGGCTATACTCCAGTGTGGTCATTTTATTTGCTGCTACATTTTGTTTTTATTTTATATGGGGATTTGTGTGACTTTGTAATAATTATGTGCTGCTTATTGAGAGGTTATGACAACAATAAAGGGATTCTTTACCGAATAGGACATATCGGTTGTATACTAACAACAGTTCCGCCTGTTTGAAAATAATTGAATTGTGAAAAAAATTTAAATCCAGTTTAAAATTTTCTGTCTGTTCAAAAAATCCCACATGACAGGTTTGGTCCATTTTTTGTGCCCATAGTATAGGCATTTTCAACATCAACAATCGGTGAGGACGACGACGTATGCCGCTGAAAACTATTACAGTGTTTGTTGCTTTGACAAATTCCACCATCTGGACTGTGATATTAAGTATCCTGGTTGATTAACTATTTGCTACATGTATCTTAAATAGTAATTTGCGAGCATATGCTATGTTTTTGCATTTATTACCTTTTCATACAACAACTATCTGTTTCTACATTTTTTCTCACACTCGCCTGTTTCAAATTTTGTGGGCCTGGGGAAAAGTGTTTATAGAAAAAATTCATTTAATTTTTAATTGCTTGTTCGCTTCTTCCTTTGCCCCAAAAATATGACAAACTAAAAACTATTTTGGTGAGGCCTTAAATATCTATATATGAAAAAGTATACAAACCCCAATTTCTACACGTATAAGTAAAAGGTAATTAATGTAAGAACAAAGTAAATTGTATTTTATTTCTTTATCGTGAGAAAAATAAAATGCTTTTAAACAGTAAATTTTAATGTTTCTGCGAAGCAAGATTACGCCGTTAGATTTCTAATGACATCACCGTTGAATTTAAATCTATTTCTGTATTGCTCTATGCAGCAATATACCTGTACTTTTCTCCGGCTAATGTTGTATTTGTTTTACAGAAAATATATTTTTATGATAGAGCTTGTTTCTACTGTGGGAACTTTAAACTACGGAACAAGCTGCTTACAAATGGGATTGACATGTAGATATTGCTAGTCTAGGCTTATCAAGGCATTCAAAACGCTTTATGACCGTCATTACAATTATCTTGATAAACATGATGTATCTAAAAATTACACTCGATATATTTGGCGTCGTATAGTTCTACATGTATGTTCCTTTCATTCTCATTTTGATTGCGCACCTAGCTAAACAGGTGGTTCTTACCCTTCTGGAGCACCTGGTCTCTGTTCCCTGGTAGAAGTTCACGTGTTTAACTTAATTTGCTAGTTTTAAAAGTTTTAGTTTGCCTTTGGGGTTGTGGTTTGGACATGGATTGGTATTTTTGTTTGTGATTGCATGGATTTACGGATGGTAAAAACTTATGTGTTCTTTCCAACTTTTGGTAAGTAAACTACTTTAGGTAAGTCGAGTATAAAATGTAATTTTTGAACATTAATCAGCAAGTCGAGTATAAAATGTAATTTTTTAACATTAATCAATAATTGTCCAAATCTTAATTAATTCTTGATATACATCGTGAACTTTCAAATCATCCTCAAATCCTTCCTTATAGAGGAGCAATTACCAAACACAGATAGCGTATGTAATCAACATGATATTCATTAAAATACTTTCTTAGACACACATATATTGTCAATAGCATTTGCAACAGCATTGTTAGGAAGCTCAAATAAAATTAATTCACAATCATTCCTTAACTAAGGTTTGTCTTAACTTAAGTCTGGTAAATTTTGGCAATATTTTATGATACTACAAAGAATAGTTGCTACAGAATTAAAATCTAGATTGATAACCTTAGTGTGGTCTTTAATATGACGTTTATAAATTCATAAATATCTCGAAAACCAACTAAATATTTAGATTTCAAAGTCTTAAGTTAAGGAAATCTTAGTTGGGAAATAATTGTGAAACCGGGGTCTGACTAAAGAAACCCATACTGAAATTTGATACTCCAAAAGACGTACATTTTATGGTATATCAACCACTTCACTAGCTAATTGCTATCATGAAATCGTTGTGTTCGCCACTCTCGAAAATCGGGAGGTTTGATACGCAATGTATATATATTGTTTGTTGAAGCATGTTTGTCGTTTGATTAGATGCACTGTTATGTACCGATTATGGAATTTCTATTGAAATAGGGCTTTTAAAATCAACATATGACAACTTGCCGATTACGGATGAATTATTCCAATAGAAATTCAACACCAGCACATGACGGTATCATTGCCAAGTAACGATTTTCTTGCTGTTGGCTACTCTAGCATCGGAAATGGAATCCCAGTAAAATGACGTTATTCCGAGAAATTGTCACGTTCAGCTTTCCAATATCGTTCTTGTACAAACATTAAGAGGTATTGACCATGTGGTAAATTGGTGAACATTTCAAAATACATGTTTTCACCTATAAATATTATATACTATATGTATATAAAACTTCATTCAAAATGACTACTGTTGTCAGGGAAAACGACAACATTGTATTCACGGTAAATTCTATTATAAAAACAGATACAATAAATTTGGGTTTTTATTCAAAAATTAACGTACAAATTTAAATATAAAATTAAAGAAAAAAATAAATAACAATATGTTTATAATTCGTCATGCATTGGTGGATCGACCTTTGGACCGCTGAATTCATCATACGACACTCTGCCATCTCTGTCTTTATCGTCGGTACCAAACAATTGTTGTAGCTGTGCTTTATTTTGCTGTATGGCTATGTTATGCGGAACTCTTTGTGCTATAGCTTGATGTGACAGGTACAATGCGGCCTATGAATGAAACAAAACAAAATTATTGGTAAGTTAAATAAATTAGTAAATACTCAGGCCATAGTCAGTTTCACAATTATTCCCTTACTAATATGGCAAATTTGAAATCTCAATATTTAGTTAATTTTTAAGATATTCGGGAATTTAAGGTGTCATTTTGAAGAATACTTCAAGCTTATTAACATTTATATTTAGTTTTATTAAAAACTTATTTTGTAGTTCCGAAAAAGATTGTCAAAATTTGTCGAATTTAAGTTAAGGAAAATCTAACTAATTCCATAAACTGGTCTATATAGTGATTTTGCCGCTGGTAAAAAGTTTCGCAACTGATCCGATATAGGGCATGTGGGCAACCAAATCGCAACAATCTAGTACAATCTAGCCCACATACCCTATACATGTATACTGTGGTTATTGAAGGCATGAATTAAACATTATCACTACCTAACGCATATAAACAATTTTGACACCCTAGTTCCATCCCTAACGTCACTGTTAAGGCACCAAGAAAGAATCCTAGTTTGACATACCCTATATGAAACCAGTTAGCAGAAATAAAACAACTACTGCTCCTGCATATTTTACTATGTTTATTCTCAAGGGTTGTCGATTCTTTCTACCGAAATTATACATATATTTAATTCGCCTACAAATACATAAAATAATAGGATTTTGAGAATGAACTTATATAATCTATTAAATAATTCCAACCGATATAATAAATGTAATTTAGAATACAAACTTGAATATAAAGAGTTTACATACCAGAACAGATCGTATAAGTGTAGAATTATACCAAATCAAGATCGATGCTGTTGGTTGGAATACCAGAGCCAGAATGAATTTTAGAAATTGTTAGCGCCAAAACGAAAGTTTAGTGAGTAGTATTTATTACTATAATTAGAATAAAACCCGTCTGACCAGTCACGTGATATGTCCAGTCCCAAGAATACATGTAATTAACGCCATGAAAGACAATCACGTTTACATAACATGACGTATACAAAGACATATACAGTACAACACAATATACAGACACAATAGCTCACCTGGCATAAGGCACTTGGTTACATATACAAAGGCTATAAAGTGAATTTTCGTGAAAAATTATTGCAACCAGGCACACGCAGTAAAACTGGTCATACATGTAGCGTAAAGGAAAGCTAATTCATATACCCTATACAAAGGCTATTTATTTATTTGACGAATTGAAATTATTTTTAAAAAAGGGTTCTTTAAAATGTTTGACGGACCAAAATTTTGTCTAATATAAACCAAATAGCTTACAATCTCCAATTTGATTGGAAATGTTCATCTTGTCGGTCACTATGGAAAAACTATGTTGTAATTACCTCTTCGATTGTAATATACTGATCGCCATCAACATCTATCATTTTGAAGACATTCATTGGAGGAGGTCCGTCTATGAGCCTTACTATTTCTGTTTCAAATATCAAGTCTGTATCTGGTGGGATTACACCTGGAAAAAAAGAAATATTCATGCAACTTGGATTCGTTTCATTTTATTCAATACTGTAAAAGTCGATTATTTTTATTTGTGCATACTAGATATTGCAAGTCGCGTCAAATATCTTAGTCAATAGATATGTCAAGAGTTTTACAATAAGTGGTCACTGTATGTTTTCTTTCCTTAACTGGTTGGATTGTTTATCTCGCTTGCATACTTTCGCTGGGTTTTTAGCTCACCTGAGCCAAAGGCTCAAGTGAGCTTTTCTGATCACAATTTGTCCGTTGTCTGTCGTCGTCGTCGTCGTCGTTGTCGTCGTAAACTTTTCACATTTTCGACTTCTCCTCTGAAAGTACTTGGCAGATTTCAATGAGACTTGGTCAGAAGCATGTCTGGGTCAGTGCAATTCAGATTTGTTCGTGGCGTTGCCATGGCTACCATAACTAGGTCAAGGTGACCTAGGGGTGCAAAAATCTTAAAAAATCTTCTTCTCCGAAAGTATTGTTTGGAGAAAAAATCTGATGAGATATTTGGCTTCTCTAGGGTCTTAAGCCTATAGTTTGTTCATTTTGTGAAATTCGGTCGAAAAATGGGTTACGCGTTTTTGCGTTTAATTTTGAAAAAATCGTAAAATAGCTTCAAATTGTTATAACTTGACTACTTGACCAGATAATGACATGGGGTTTTCAGTTTTGACATCTTCTTGTTAGTATCTTCAAAATGAGGTCAAGGTCAATTGTGAAGGTCGTGACCTAATTTTTTTTACCTCTGATTATAATTATTATCTCGAAAACTATAAACTTTTTGTATAGTCATGTATATTAGAATGTTGTAGGTATTGATACAACGATCATTTTGATGTATAGAAAAAGGTCATGGGTTCAAAGGTCAAGGTCACAGATGCGAAACAATACCAAAATGGTTAATTATCTCGAAAACTATAAACTTTTTGTATAGGCATGTATATTAGAATGTTGTAGGTATTGATACAACGATCATTTTGATGTATAGAAAAAGGTCATGGGTTCAAAGGTCAAGGTCACAGATGCGAAACAACACCGAAATGGTTAATTATCTCGAAAACTATAAACTTTTTGTATAGGCATGTATATTAGAATGTTGTAGGTATTGATACAACGATCATTTTGATGTATAGAAAAAGGTCATGGGTTCAAAGGTCAAGGTCACAGATGCGAAACAACACCGAAATGGTTAATTATCTCGAAAACTATAAACTTTTTGTATAGGCATGTATGTTAGAATGTTGTAGGTATTGATACGACAATCATTTTGATGTATAGAAAAAGGTCATGGGTTCAAAGGTCAAGGTCACAGATGCGAATCAATACTGAAATGGTTAATTATCTCGAAAACTATAAACTTTTTGTATAGGCATTTATATTGGAATGTTGTAGATATTGATACAAGGATTATTTTGATGTATAGAAAAAGGTCATGGGTTCAAAGGTCAAGGTCACAGATGCGAAACAATACCGAAATGGTTAATTATCTCGAAAACTATAAACTTTTTGCATAGGCATTTATATTAGAATGTTGTAGGTATTGATACAACAATCGTTTTGATGTATAGTAAACGGTCATGGGTTCAAAGGTCAAGGTCACAGATGCGAATCAATACTGAAATGGTTAATTATCTCGAAAACTATAAACTTTTTGTATAGGCATGTATATTATAATGTTGTAGGTATTGATACAACGATCATTTTGATGTATAGAAAAAGGTCATAGGTTCAAAGGTCAAGGTCACAGATGCGAAACAACACCGAAATGGTTAATTATCTCGAAAACTATAAACTTTTTGTATAGGCATGTATATTAGAATGTTGTAGGTATTGATGCAACGATCATTTTGATGTATAGAAAAAGGTCATGGGTTCAAAGGTCAAGGTCACAGATGCAAAACAATATTGAAATGGTTAATTATCTTGAAAACTATAAACTTTTTGTATAGACATGTATATTAGAATGTTGTAGGTATTGATACAATGATCATTTTGATGTATAGAAAAAGGTCATGGGTTCAAAGGTCAAGGTCACAGATGTGAAAACAATACCGAAATGGTTAATTATCTCGAAAACTATAAACTTTTTGTATAGGCATGTATATTAGAATGTTGTAGGTATTGATACAATGATCATTTTGATGTAAAGAAAAAAGTCATTGGGGTTTAGTATTTACGTTTACTTTAAATCTATCAGCTAGCCATTAGTTATCAGGTGAGCGTATAAGGCCCATGGGCCTCTTGTTTTTCTTGTATTCCTGGTTGCATCGGTAATTACCAAATACATGCTTTTAAACTGAAGGGAAACTTTACTTATCTTCAACTAGAGTATGGTTTGCCAGTATACCACATGATCAATACCCATAACCCTTGTGTAAATTTTCATGTTGCAAATACAGTATATAGAATAACAGATCATGTACCGGATAATAACAGCTTCGAACAAACATTTTTAGGCATTTTGGGGTATCTTGTAATACACAAAACCCATAAAAAAAATTCCCGTCTTTTCAATTATTTTAAAAGGCTTAAGGTAATGTTGTTTTCCACCCTTTTTCTCAAGTATATCAAGAAACCGGACCTCTTCCAATCACAAGCAAACGAACTTGCAAATTTTCAATTTTCTCACGCTAGAAGTGGGGTTCGAACCTACTCATAGGCGCTGAAAGTAGTTTAAAAAGTGACTTATTAAAACTTTTCTAAAAAGAATATCATTAGACGTACCTGCACCAGTTTTTCCATAAGCTAGATGTGAGGGTATAAATAGTTTACGTCTTTCTCCAATACACATATCTAACAAGCCTCGTTCCCATCCCGGAATCACCTGTCCGGTACCTAACTGGAAGGTTATCGGTGGTCTTCCTGGTCTGTCTAATCTAAATATAAATTTTAAAAAATACATAATAGTATAATCCATATTTGTTATTTGAACCAACATTGCAAAGCTGAACAACAGCTTACTAAAACAACAAGAGTAGTTAAGACCACACAACAGTATAATTTATACTCCATTCTTCAGTGACATTTTTGGCACCAATTAGCAATTGAATTCCATGACGCCTTTGGCGCAAAATACCTTTATGATTGTGCATGATGCAATATTTCCATGACTTTCCATAATGGACCCTTGTTGATTGAGAGGTCCACAACTCTCGCTTAAGGATGACAATACTTTTAGCCGCCTAAGCTTGAACTTACAATTTGGCAGATCGTAGTGTGAGAAAGTGTCAATTTGCTTGCTTTCTCTAGGTTACCAAGTGACAAGATCTTGACTGGACGACAAATATCATTAAATACGATCACTTACTTAACATTTTGATATCACTCATCCATTTAAGCATAAGTAAAAAATTTTAAAATTTCGTAATATACGTCCCTGAAAATAGTTTCAGAGAAATGTTAAAAATGTCTCGTTTTCGTCATTTTAGGATTCTTTTGGGTTTTTTTTTTTTTTTTTTTTTTTTTTTTTTTCAAAACTACAATTTTAACGGAGAGTGCAAATGAAAGATTTTCCAAAACTTTAATGAAAGGGAATTTACAAGATATTGTGCTAGCCCGTTATAATTACGGATACCCGTGCACGGTGGTGAAAGTTATAGCAGTGTACACGCTATTTCTAGTTATAGACGGTAATGTTTATGGTTGCACATTCCGATTTTTCGGAATTTGTGTTTGGCAATGACATCATGCACAGGTATATTATACATTTCATAGGTACATGTAGTAATATTTTTCTGCAATGACAGGTAAATTAATAACTATGAGCAACGTAATGCAAGTTCAAGTTCATTTATTCGCTTTATACCACCGAGATGGTGTAAGAGGTAAATGTACAATACAAAACATATAATGGTGCAACATAACAATAAAAATAATTATACAAGTGTACAATACTTAAGAATATTGCACAAACGCTTAAAAAGTCATAATAGATGGTATGCAATACTTTCAAGTTTACCGCATGAACCCAGGGGCTATATATAATTTTTGTTTCCTTTTTCGAGTAATATGTAATTGACAGGCATGTTTAAAGATTAATTATAAAAGTACCACAAGTATAGTTCTCTAGTACGTCTGACACGACCATAAAAACGTATTTGATCATTAACATCTAATTAAAATTATCATTTATATTCCCATCATAATTATATCTGTCACTAATGTCTGAAAAATAAACTTACAGTACATACGCATCGAAAATTTAACACGGAGCTAACGGAAAGGAATCGAAACTCGATGCTCGGTGGCCGAGGGATGGACAACGAGTGACCGATAACCTTCCGATTAATAGAGGGCAGATATATACACCGGAAAGCTAACGATAGATCGATATGAGCTCTCTATTATAGGTATTAATCCTTTAGCTCAGTGTTAAACTCTATCTCGACAGGCCCTGTACTGTAACCTGTTTTAAAGATGTCAATCATTGACAATGCAAGTTCTGAAAATGAACTTAATCGATAAAAAATTATTTAAAAAAACCTTACTATAAATTTCTTTTTTAATTTCAAAATTTGGGATCTCTTTCAATTTTTTAATTTATTGACGAATTAAAGGAGGCTATAGTGAAAGAAAGTTTTAGTAATATCAGTGTGAACATTAGATATTTGTAAAGCAAAATGTGAAGATTTGAAAAATGCCAAAATTATCATAGGTCATCGAAATATTTTCTATATCTGGATTTGAAAATAGCAGAAAAGGGTCTAAAATGACCCGACATTTTTTTCAGACTAGAGAACATCTTTTATTTGACTGCAACTTTTAAGTGGTTAAAACAACCATTCGTTATAATACGATTGGAATTTTTTATGATTTTTGATAAAATTTTAAAAATGGCACATGACTATGCCTATATACATGTGTATCTCTACACCAAAAAAACCGAAAAATAATATACAAAATCACTGTTGAAAGTATAATGTACCATTTTTAAACTCAAATTTTTGCGCTTAAGTCAATCCACAAAATATCCAAAAAGTTGCATACCTAGTAAAAACCAAAATAAAACAAAAACGCTATACTTACGAAGAATCGAACTTGGTTCCATTTTCAAAATATCCGGTATATTGTAAGTGGACCATATCTCTTACTTTTGACTTTCTCATGCATTCACCCATTGGTCCTTTTACCACTTCAATTTTTAAATCTTTCAATTTAGCTGGTTCCTTATTCTCCTCATTTTCAGCGTCAATATAAGGTAAAAGTGAAAATATACACAAAATAAAGAAAAATGAATATTTTAACACCTCCATCTTAACGTGACCTTTGTATTCGATAAATCTGACAAAACTGAAGACTTTATGGTCTATGTGGTGTTATATCTATATAAGCTACTTGGTAGTGAGTGTGAAATATATGGATGATTTTATGGCAAAAGTCTCGCGGCAACTCGTTATTCAAATTGGCACAGCTGAACTTTGACACGAGTTTTACTTCCGGGATAGGAAGAAGAAGGATAAAACAAAAACGCCACGAGGTTATAATATTACTGAATGCTCCGGAGTGCCTGATGGGTAATAATCTTTAATCTGATCAAGAAATCTGATAATCGGTTACGCAACATAATGTTCTTTATTCTGATATTGAATAGTGTTTTTTATTAATGATAATAATAAATTAATTTTAAATGCCATTTGTCATATTAATGCACTATCAGATCATAGATATAGAACTTCCTTTTGTAACCCCACCCCCTCCACATGCAAAACGATAAATATCATATCGAATAATATGCAAGACTTTCTATTGTAACCAGCTACTAATTTTTATATAAAATGATTGAATGTTTTCATGAAAATGTTCAAAATTGCTTAATTCCGTCATTTAAAACGGTTTGTTTTAACAGTCAAAATTAAAGTTTAAGTACAGGAACAAAAATACGAATCCATGTCCAAACTACAGTCCCAAATCAAAACAAACATACCAATTCATGTCCAAACTATAATCCCAAAGCAAAGTAAAAACAGGCAAACCAATCCATGTCCCTCGGCCAACTACAACCCCAAAAGCAAATTCAAAACAAACATACCAATCCATGTCCAAACTATAATCCCAAAGCAACGTAAAAAATAAACATACTTCATGTCCAAACTATAATCCCAAAGCAAAGTATAAACAAACACAACAATCCATGTCCAAACTACAATCCCAAAGCAAAGAAAAACAAACATACCAATTCATGTCCACACTACAATCCCAAAGCAAAGAAAAACAAACATACCAATCCATGTCCACACTACAATCCCAAAGCAAAGAAAAACAAACATACCAATCCATGTCCACACTACAATCCCAAAGCAAAGAAAAACAAACATACCAATCCATGTCCACACTACAATCCCAAAGCAAAGAAAAACAAACATACCAATCCATGTCTAAACCATAATCCCAAACCAAAGAAAAACAAACATACCAATCCATGTCTAAACCATAATCCCAAAGCAAAGTAAAAACAAAAATACTAATCCATGTCCAAACTACAACCCCAAAGCAATGTAAAAATAAACATACCAACCCATGTCAAAACCACAACCCCAAAGCAAAAAATTGAAGCTGGCAAATAACGTGAAACAATTGTACTTCCACCAAGGAAGTGAGGCCGGGTGCTTCGAAAAGGGTGGTAATCACCAACTGTTTATCTCGCGACATCCCGCACGTGTATATAATCAAAATGTGGAATACTCGGAACATGTAACTATGAGACGTCATGTATATCTAGAATATTTTTGGATACAGAGACATTGTACTTATCAACAAAAGGAAGCTCATCCGCATAACACATATATATCCAATGACATATTCTGATACCTAATGTGATATCAGTTATAATTTTTTAGACACAGTAACAATTTCGAACTACATATTTTATACAATTTGCACCGTCATATATTAGTACATTGTGTGTATCTATATAATATATAAACTCTAAGATTAGTTGGTATACTGAAGTTTTTAACAAGAGTTCTACAAATTTCAAACACTTATAAATTTGAATGAATATATGCTGTGAAGTCATTTAATTTAATTTAGTGTCCAATTTTAGTGGTTCTTGCAAAAATACAATTTGATGGGGTTTTTTGTGTGTCTGTTTAACTATATCGTTAAATTGTAAATTTTTGGGTCTGCATATCCACTTAGCAATGCAAATCTGGCTACCATAAAAATTGATTATTACATATGCAGGAGTACAAGTTAATTTAACATGAGTAAGTATCAAAGCTGAAAACACGATATATAAAGCTTAAGTGTATCGAGTGTATTTTACACTGTGAACTTTAATAGCCTTGGGTTTTAATAGGTCATTCGTAAAACAGTTCTTATTTTTTTCCAGAAAAACGCAGTCCCTTTAGTTTCAACAATATCTTATCATAAAAAGCAATATACAATTCAACATACAAACATATAGAAATGGACCCAGGAACAAGCCGGGAATGCCCATATTAACCCGTTTCCATAGCAACTGTGAAGAACAAAATTAAATGGCTATAAGTATAACTAATATAAGAGCGTTACATATCAGAAATACACACCAAGTTTTGTCATTCCGGAGTTTAATCGTGTCTGTATCGGATCTTTATAGTTACATGTAGATAGAAACTTGGACCGTTTGCGGCATTATAGAATCACAAGTATCATGACTGTATGGTCATCACAATAATTAATACTGCAAATAAACTGTAGAAGATCTCCGCCATAAATTGTCCAATTTTCTTTAAACCTTACACACGTAGCTGTTTGATAAGAATGATCTTTCGTGTGAGAATGCAGTCCGGTTTCCTCCTCCAATAACTGGCCGCCTTGAGAAAAGGTGAAAGAATCTTGGCTGATACGTTAAGCCAATACTCTATTCTTGTGAGCTGGCAAACTTTCTCACACTAGAGTCTGTCTAAGAGAGGTTCGAGAATAGGCGGCCAGGCGTTGTAATCCGTAAGCACGCATTTGGCGCATTATGTAAAATATATGTACGAGAGTTGAGAAATACAAATTCATAGGGTCTTGCGCTACAAACATTCAGAAAAATAATTGTGGCAATAAATTCCTTTGCTGATATAAACTTAATTAATTCAATTAGTTAAAATTTAATGTTTCAAATATGAAACAATTATCAATTTACATTATTTTTCTACAGTTACAGTTGATGGTCAAAGCTTGTGCTTGTTGCTTTTATTGTAATGTCGATTAACATTAGCGAAGAAGATCAAGTTTATCAATCTTTTAGGATTCATGCGCGAATGTGATTTATATTCTGTCTTGTACTAGCGAGCACTGTATGTTGCTAGTTTACGGAGTTAGTATGTCTCAGACAAGCACGCCAAGCACAAGCACACCACTCTCCCAGTCATATAACACTGAATCGGGTTAACCAGCTCGAAGTTCTGTCCTCCTAATACCATTTGCCAAGCGAGGATTTAAAAGTCTGAAATGTTCTGATTGGCTAAAAGTTATAGTACAAAAAGATTAGCCAATCAGAACGCTTACCGTAATTCGGTGCGGGATCAAAATTACCAGTTGACTGCGGTCATGTCAGAATGTGCAACGGTCAAATAAAGTTTAGGCCCCGTTACACGGTTTAGAGAATACAATGACGGACATTGCATACATCATTCTTTAGCGCAACATATGTAGAAAAGACTGGTGTATGTTGCGTTTTTAATTCCCCAGCATTACGTCAAAAACAAAGAAAAGCCAAGGGGGTCAACGTTTTGGATAGCGTGAAGATGAAGACATTGTGTTATGTTTTGGTATAGAGTGTAATTATTAATATCAGAAACAATTGCCTTTGAGTTCAACTGATATATTTATAATTTTTTCAGAAATCTTATTTTGAATTTGTTTTAATCTTGAAAGAAATTTAAAACTTATACCCAAACAGTGGTCACCATTCGTATCTCTTTTATGGCCTACGAGGCTAAAGCTGCTGTTTCGGAGCTTGGATTGCATGTCCAGTCGTTGGAGCAGCCACTTAATGACTTCATAAGCAACCCATTGCAAGTTGAGCTATCAATGGCATTTATAGCTTATATAATTTATAAACATATTGTTTAGAACAAAAATACAAAATATTTCCTATCATCGGAAATACAAAACAACCACTTCTTCGAGTCCAATTTAAACAACATGGACTACATGAAATAAGCTATCTGTATTTGTTCAGAGCTTTTCTATTTCAATATTAAAATTAAAAACGCAGTACCATAAACAATGATTATGTTACATACAGCAGATGATACAACCAGATTTAATTTCCTAGTACATCATTGTTTTAGGAATTTCAGTGATCAAATTGAAAAAAATTAGTCATTTTCCCCCAGAAGAAACTACCTTTATTCGATAGTAATTTTAGGAAAACAAAATCACTGATAAAGCAACCCCAACAAGTTTGTGTTTAATGGACTCATTGGTCGACAGTATGGTTGTATTCCCTTATACTGTCCGATGTTCGCCCTTTAATGTATGTTTCAAAAGGTTATTTTTTTCTTTAAAAAACAAAATCAAAATAAAAGCTAGAGGTTTGAAATTCTTTCATACAAATACTTTGGTTTTTAAGACGTTCTGCTTCTACACATATTTCTATGTTGAATTGTGCATATGGAGGTACAGTACAGGCCGGTCATATGGAAGTACAGTTCAGGCCGGTCATATGGAGGTACAGTACAGGCCGGTCATATGGAGGTACAGTACAGGCCGGTCATATGGAAGTACAGTACAGGCCGGTCATATGGAAGTACAGTACAGGCCGGTCATATGGAAGTACAGTACAGGCCGGTCATATGGAGGTACAGTACAGGCCGGTCATATGGAGGTACAGTACAGGCCGGTCATATGGAAGTACAGTACAGGCCGGTCATATGAATGTACAGTACAGGCCGGTCATATGGAGGTACAGTACAGGCCGGTCATATGGAGGTACAGTACAGGCCGGTCATATGGAAGTACAGTACAGGCCGGTCATATGGAGGTACAGTACAGGCCGGTCATATGGAAGTACATTACAGGCCGGTCATATGGAGGTACAGTACAGGCCGGTCATATGGAAGTACAGTACAGGCCGGTCATATTGAAGTACAGTACAGGCCGGTCATATGGAGGTACAGTACAGGCCGGTCATATGGAAGTACAGTACAGGCCGGTCATATGGAAGCACAGTACAGGCCGGTCATATGGAAGTACAGTACAGGCCGGTCATATGGAGGTACAGTACAGGCCGGTCATATGGAAGTACAGTACAGGCCGGTCATATGAAGGTACAGTACAGGCCGGTCATATGGAAGTACAGTACAGGCCGTTCATATGGAAGTACAGTACAGGCCGGTCATATGGAAGTACAGTACAGGCCGGTCATATGGAAGTACAGTACAGGCCGGTCATATGGAGGTACAGTACAGGCCGGTCATATGGAGGTACACTACAGGCCGGTCATATGGAAGTACAGTACAGGCCGGTCATATGGAAGTACAGTACAGACCGGTCATATGGAGGTACAGTACAGGCCGGTCATATGGAGGTACAGTACAGGCCGGCCATATGGAAGTACAGTACAGGCCGGTCATATGGAGGTACAGTACAGGCCGGTCATATGGAGGTACAGTACAGGCCGGTCATATGGAGGTACAGTACAGGCCGGTCATATGGAAGTACAGTACAGACCGGTCATATGGAAGTACAGTACAGACCGGTCATATGGAAGTACAGTACAGGCCGGTCATATGGAGGTACAGTACAGGCCGGTCATATGGAGGTACAGTACAGGCCGGTCATATGGAAGTACAGTACAGACCGGTCATATGGAAGTAAAGTACAGGCCGGTCATATGGAAGTACAGTACAGGCCGGTCATATGGAAGTACAGTACAGGCCGGTCATATGGAAGTACAGTACAGGCCGGTCATATGGAAGTACAGTAGAGGCCGGTCATATGGAAGTACAGTACAGGCCGGTCATATGGAGGTACAGTACAGGCCGGTCATATGGAGGTACAGTACAGGCCGGTCATATGGAAGTACAGTACAGGCCAGTCATATGGAAGTACAGTACAGGCCGGTCATATGGAGGTACAGTACAGGCCGGTCATATGGAGGTACAGTACAGGCCGGTCATATGGAGGTACAGTACAGGCCGTTCATATGGAAGTACAGTACAGGCCGGTCTAGAGTTTAATACAGAACTAACGAAACGAAGTCGAATCTCGGCTGTTATAGGGAGAGCTGGTGGCCGATAAGATTTCGAGAGATATTAAACAGCTACCGACAAACTGTCGAGATGTAGCTTAAGAAGGGCCGAAAAGAGCTGTTGATTCGGCACTAATTCGTATTAAACTTTCGATAGGCTCGTATTTGTATTGTACATATTGCCTGGTTAGAACCGAACAAATGTTCACAGAAGGGCAAACACTTATTATTGTCATTAATGTCATTTTATAAATTTTTGAATTTCTAAATGAAATATTTCAAAATTTAACAAAATTCAAAAATTTATAATATGACATTAGTCACCAAATTCGAGCTTTTGGGTATTTCTTCCTTCGTCCTTAAATCTTAAACCCATTCTTGGTTGCCTTGACAATAGATTGGATCACGAGCAAATAATAACTAATGCAACCAAGAACACAAAACCACCCAACGAACGAAATCGGGAAAGAAGACAAGATTAACAAGCTCATATTGATCCCACTCATTATAAAACCCCGGTGGTGTGGTTAAATGTCTTTTACAAAACACATATTTAAATAAACTTTGTTTTACCAAAGACCAAATCAAATCCACTCTGGACAGATGCATATACATGTACATAAGTTCGCTTTTGTTTCTGGGTCTTTTGGTTTTATTTTAGAACTGACTACATGTCTCGATAAGTGAAAAATTCAGTCGTGACATGAAACACCATTCCAAGATGAATGTATAACAGGGGATTTAAAAAAATGAAAACTTAAAAGATGATTGAATATTGTTATTTTTATTTTATTTTGTTTATTGTAATAGAAAAAATAATAAATACAAACAAACGAACGCACGCATACAGACATAGAAAATCTCTCTCTTCTCTCTCTCTCTCTCTCTCTCTCTCTCGCTCTCACCATAACATATGCACCAAATTGTTTATTCAATAAATCTGTCTGGCCGCGGTTTCACAATCATCCCTTAACAAACGTAATCCTTGAATTGAATTTTGCCAATTTCAATATGTAAAGAGTTACAGGAATTGCAATCAACTTGTTGTTTCAGATCTCTTAAATTGTATCTTTTAATCCAAAGTGAATAAATTTTCAGTACCATGAAGAAAATTGTATGTTTGTGAAACCGGTTGGTAGTTTTGTAATAATTTGAAATCATTCATAGCTATCACTGACGTCAATCGTTTAAATTACTTATCGCACAGGGGACTTATGCAACTTGAAACTATAGCTTATAACAAGCCAGCAAGAGTGAAGCTTAGCTTCATATTCTAAACATCCATGCTGTTACATCATGCAAAATTTTCGGCTTCAGAATTCTGCAATAGGCAACCAACATCGACCGGTCTTCTTGACTTTTCAGTAGGGAAGTACACCCAATACGTATACATGGGCAGTGTTAGGCATCAAATGTCTGTCTTGATGAAAATCAAATGTCTTTTCTATACATAAATGTATTTTGTGATGAATTTTAATGAAGTTTTCGATATTGTGATACTTGAATCGTATTTAACACAAAAATAAATAATTTTCATCACAGGCACTCTTTAAAGGTCAAGCGGACTGGTCAATGTTGTTTGCCTATACTAAACTTTGGCCATGATATATTGTTTATATACTATTTTCATCATAATTTAAGTCCTTTATGGAATTGAATTACAACTCGTCATGTTTGGGACCACTGAATTCATCAAATGATATTTTCCCGTCCTTGTCCTTATCCTCATATTTAAATAAATCTTGCAATATTTTTTGGTTCTGTTTTGCTGCTAAATCAACCGGTATTCCATTTCCCATGGCTTGTCGTGTCAGATACATTGCCATCTAAAATAAAATAAAATAAAATAAAATAAGGTAAAATAAAATAAAATAATATACCGTCAAATCATTTTTTTCCTTGGTTTCTAATTTTTTTGGCTCTAAGAGAAAAATCATTTCATGGGGCTTTAGATTTGTGGTTTGTTTGTTCTTTAATAGTAAGTAGATGTACTATAACCACACCAATGGACATTAATTCTAGTCACGGTCCGCCGAAAGTCGGTATTTTCTAAACATTATCCTAAATTTACACTGGTATACATCTTCTCGCCTTTCAAAGCAGCTACAACTAATATAATTGTGTTCGCCAGGGAACCGCGAGGTACCCATCTTTAGAGTGGAACAGCATTGTCTATTGGCAATGCAATGACATCATTTGGCGTTTTCAAATGATGTCATTGCTTGAATTTGCGATGTAAACGAAATTAATTTTGGCGCTTTGCGAGATGTCAAAAAATAAATACGGGGCATTATAATTAGGTTTTACTGTACATATATTAGATAACAAACAATACACTTACTTCGTCTATAGACAAGTGTGAATCGCTATTAATGTCGATCATTTTGAAGACATTTGGTACTTTTGGTCCATCTGCTACTTGAACAAGTTCTGTCTCAAAGATGAGGTTAGCATTTGGTGGAATTATATCACCTATGTAATAAAACAAATAAATGTATGACATTAAAAATTACGAATTAGTGTAATTAAAATTCATTAACTCATAATGCAGGTCTGTGGATCAACAAGGCCAAGCTGTCTGCCTTAACGATGGTAATTTACTTTTTAAATGAAGCAATAAGTAAATCATTATCATTAAAGCAAATAGTTTGGCCTAGTATCACTCGGACAGACTTTTATAATAAAGTAACACCTTTCATGTCATTTCATTTTAAGATGCCTTACTCAGGAAGTACCTAGTGTTTGTCAGATCGCTTGTCGAAGACCTTTTATTTTCCTTTTTTTTTAATTTTGACAACACTAGAATGCAGATGTCATAAATTTGATGAAAATTAAGTTTTTATATGCTGTCTTCAATTTCTGGATCACCAAGTAAGTAACAGAACTGATCAATGTTCAACTAAATTAGCATCGATATGGCGCAGGGATTCAAATATATCTCTGCATCTTCCATCATAACATGACGTCACTAAGACCATTTCTTTTATGCAAAAAAAAAAAAAACAAAACAGAAAAGATCTGACCAAACAAAATGCTTCAAATAAAGCGTTATGATTGCATGATTGTAAAATTTCAACATACCAATCACGCGTTAAGTATAGACAAGCAGCTAAACGTACCTGAGCCATGGTCTCCATATGCCAAGTGTGAAGGTACAAACAGTTTACGTCTTTCTCCAACACACATGTCCAGTAAACCCTGCTCCCATCCCTTAATAACCTGACCAATACCGATCTGAAAGCTGAAGGGTTTAGCGTCCGGTTTGTCAACACTGAAATCAAATCAATAGAATGCCATGAGAAATTGTAGAATTTTGAAATCAGAATGTCGTATGTAATATTAATACATGTACTGTAATCAGTGAATAAAATACAGTTAGAATAAGGAATTTGAAATTTGAATTTCAATTACAGGGCAAAGTGTAAATATAAAAATGAACAAGATAAAAAGTTGTGATATTGTAAGTCTAATCCTAAAGATTTTTGGATGTTTGATTACGGCAATTAAACTGTTTATGGGCCTTAAACAGTTTCATGACCGTCATTGTAGTATTGTTGATAAGTATGATGTCCCTGTATCCAAAATTTTAATAGAGATATTTGACGGGAGGTTAGCCTTCCGGAGCACCGTGACTCACTCTGGTAAATGTTCACGTGCTAGTTCTCAAAGTTTTTACTTGCTTTTGAGATTGTGATTTGAAAATTGACTGATACATGCGTGTTAAACTCAATCATAGTGATTGTGAAAACTTTATAAATATATAGAAATGGCGTAATATTTATTAAAACGTCACTTATTATTAGCCAATGAACACGGTGCGCCATTGCAAAACTGAAACTACATGCATGTATTTTGGTATGATTTGTTTTGCTCAAAGCTGAAGAAAAATATGTAAAAAAAAATGTCCCTATACTATCAAACACAGACACTCCTTGTTGTAAGCCTTCTTTTCGACACGATTTACTACCCATAAATTGAAGCAGACTTCAAACCAGATTTTTGGACTCTTTATGCATTATTATTGATGCATCATTTTATACATTTGTATATTGTTTCATACATATATTACGTTTTGCCCGAGTTGTAACTTAAGGCTTAATAAAGAATATGAAAATGAATTATGAATTTGTCCAAATCTGGAGATAATCCGATTTACGAAAATAAACCTTACAGTACAGGCCTGTCAAAGGTTTAACACTGGGCTAGCGATTTTTAGTGCCGAATCAGTGGCTCATCTTGACCCCTCATAAGCTATAACTTAACAGGTTTTATAATTCAGCTGCTAATCTAATTCTCAGCAGCACGACATGTACAACCAAATTTTGACTTTATGTCATCAACTCAGTGTTAAACTGTCGACTTTCTTTACTGCATATACAATAATTGAATACGACACATGTATAAGAACCTACATGTATTTTTAGTATAATATCCAATACATATGATAATATTAAATGTTGATACAATATGCACACATATGTTGTCCAATCTGTATTCTTGAATATTTTATCTATAACATCTGATGTACTTTTTAATGGTTTTCTTGCAATATTTAGATCTTGAAGCTGTTTCATGAGTTTATTATTTTTTTAATATGGAATAAATCATTTCAATATTTCATAAAAATGTCTTTAATGATAATAGCATGCATTTAATATTACAAAGAAATAATTACATTTTGTAATTAAAAATCCCATTGCGAAAAGTCCTTATTTTACGAATTATTACATGAAATAAGTAAGAAATTAAAACCTTATTCAATATGAAATAAAAAATTAAAATATATTTCTTACCTTGATCAAATTTGGTTCCATTTTCAAAATATCCGACATAATGTAACGTGATAAGATCGGATTTTTTAGTTTTGCGTTCGCATGTTCCTAGAGGTTCCTTAAAACATCAATTTTAAGTTTGGGTAAATAGTCTTCATTGGTATTAACAATAGTGTTTTCAGCTGCAGCCTGGGCTGGGTTTTCCGTGGTGGTGGTGGTGTGTGGTGGTGGCGTCCGCAGTAGGATTACCCCTCACTGCGTTAACACACAACGAACACAGACGTAAAATATGAGCGAGAAGTACGCATTTTGCCTTGAAGGACGGAATGAATTTTTTGATTTTGTATTTTCGATTTTTAAATCTGGTCTTAAAACACGTGTCTTTACCGTTATTTTCCACGTCGCCCAGCGATTGGGAAGTAATTTGCATATGATGGATTGATTGACATGTTCTATTCACGGTTGATTACCTGTAGATTTTACACCTGATCAACTGTATAATTGATCATTTCTTAAACGATTTTCTTGTTAATCCCAAAACGTATGTTACACATATAAAAAACAATATCGCCAGCAGCTCTTCCCTTTTAGTCGTTGGAGGAAGTCACACTATTTTGAATGTCTTTCGGTTGTAACATTCGAATGTCATGTTCCACTTGTCATTACATGGGAAGTTTTGTAGTAATTTTCCGAAAAAAAAACTACAAAAAATACATGTCGGGATATAGATACACGTGGACAAAACGTTAGATCATTATTTATTAATGGACAACTTTTATTGCCCATCAACTTTGCATATTATCCTGGTAACTTGAGTTAAAATGAATATATATCCGTGGGGATATAAACTTGTACATTTTGTAATTATACTGTATGAACTCAGTTTTGATAGTAACTACTACGAAATGACTGTTCTTTAATTTCGCCATGCACTCCAAATTTTGAAGGAAAGTCATGGGACAAAAATCAAATACCACCAATCGTTGCATATTGCAATATACGTGTATTACCGTTTATCTATCAAGCCTTTATTTCAAGGATAAGCAGAGCTGTCGCATACCATTTTTTGAATTTATTGTCACATACCATTTTTTTTAAATATATCTTATGATTAAATTTTAAAAAATGGTATATGACAGTGCAACTACTTGCTGGCAGGGATAGACCTGATCACTATCAGGACAATTAGTGGCTTTTAGGCCCAATGGACCGGGTGGAATATTATGTACTATTTAAGATATTATAATAATCATTTGTTATACAAATGTCATTAAAAACTAACTTATTTAGAAATTACCTTAAAACGAATGTCCGTGCACGTGAAGCGTGGAATCGAAGGTGTAAGAACCTGGCGCCCCCACACGCCCCTCCCTTACATTGCCTAGTGCGCACAGCAAAGCTAAATGTCAACATTTCTGTCAATTCAAATAAATCTGGTGATGCATCGGTACAAGTGAAATATTCTTGACTGAAACGTTAAATCTCATTCAATAAAGCAACATCGTACTTCCAGCGCAAGGCAATCTATTACTTAGAGTAAACTCTAAATTATGTACGTCAAAAGACAATACCATACATCGATCACTACACAATATGTCGTCAACTAAGACTTCTGGTCAAATGGTACTGCCACTAGCTATCGGAGACAGGGGTTGTGTGTTCGAACTTAACTCTGGATATGGAAATCTTTATGAGATAACTTTCATCTCCTGTCCATACTGGTGTAAAAAGTCCTTTCAAGAGTAGTCTTCCAGTCGAGGTTCCGCTAGACACCTTTGTAGATCTAGATTTCGAAAAATAGAAACCATTCGTGGTTGTTACAGAGACCGCTTACAATCAATACTGTGGACAGCACGAGGTTCCTTTGAAATTTAAATGCCCAGAAAAAAATTAAGATCGTAAAAATACAGCTTTCGGAATACCATAGCAACTTCCGCCGGAAGTCCAGGATGTCAGGCTGAACATAATTCGATTTGCTAAAAGATAAAGATGTTGCTTGAGGAATACATTATACTGGAGTATAGATTGCACACGGTAACATAATGAGGTTCACTAGTGAAGCGTACTATTTGATACAGATAACGGCTGAATGGAATGGGGTCGGCGTTAGACATTTGACCGAAAGCATAGGACAAAAGAGCGAAAAACACCGGACGTTTGAGCGACGAAGTGCGACAGAATTTCAACCAATTTAAGAGAAACTCCAAGTATATTGTAGACATTTGAGCGACATATACAATGACAATATATCATGTCCTCATATTTTTCTTGCAATAACATAAACATAATTTGAACGTAATTTCCATTTCTGTAGCCATGAATCGTATATGTAACCGTGAATGTTAATTTTAGACGAATTTTCATGCGTTTCTGCACGCCATTTTGGCAATGGGGGGGATAAGTCTTCCTTCTCCTTCTATATACTGCTTTAGCATCAATTTTAATATCTGTTGGTGCTAAATTTTCTATCATCATTGACTGCAGCGCAGTGCTTAGTATCTTTGATGCCATATCATTTACTGCTTTGCGTTTAGCGTTAACTCCGAGGACATGCCCCTCATTGTTTCTCTCATCTGACCGATGACTGTGTTGATTTTTTTCTGCTGTAGAACTATGGTTGCTGCAGAATCGGTGCGTATTCTTTCTTTACATCCCTTATAAGCACATCTACAACAAATTTCACCAGGTCTAAACTGTCGCTAAAATATCCATCGTAAAATACAGATAATATTTAAAATCTGTCGCTCAAATATTCACTAAAGTCGTTGCTCTTATGTCCAATAAGAGGTTGTTTTGTAATTTTCGCTCTAGTAATGTCCATCGCCCATTGTGTTTGGATTCACACAACTTGACGTTTTCCTAGAATTTATGACGTCAATGTTTTCCTAATTGTTCGGAACAAACGTTAAGAGGTATTATATAATTACTCTGGCGAATTTATAACATGTAAATAAAATAACAAGCAATCGTGTGTAATTGTCAATGATGTGTGGAACAGTAGAAGGTAACTAAACGTAAAACAGGTACAATATTGTAGTTATACACAGTGCCTGTCCAAAGTCGACATTCATATCATGAGTAGTGACCATATACGTTGAGTCTTTTGTCTTGTTTAAAATCAGTTGTCTTTATATTTTTTTTCTCGTGACTTGTTTTATCCAGGACCGTACAAAAGTCGGGTTTCTTTTTTTAATTAGTGGTCTCATTTTGTGCTTGTTTTGTGTTACAGTCAGTTGCTTCAATGTGATTATTTTGTCCTGTTTTATAAGCTTTTGTCTCAATATGTGTTTATCTCGTGTCGTATAACTATACTATAACCAGTGATATACAGTCGGGAGTTTTACAAGCACTGGTCTCAATATTTGTTTTCCTTCATCGTTCGTCTTGGCAATTGTAATGTAACTGTCATCTTCAAATGTTTTTATTCCACTAAAATACTACAAAATTGAATAAACAAATTCCCTTCTTGGTACACACAGACTTGTCGAAAGTTTAACACTAGCTAACGAAGAGAATTCGAAACTCGGTTGTCGGGAGGCCGAGATACGAGTAGCTAATAGCTGTGCATGTTGGATAGTTGTTGCCATATGTAACTGACGAATGGTCTAGATGAGCTGGCGATTAGGGATTTTAAAATTCGTTAGTTTGTTGTTAAACTTTCGACAGGTCTGTGTACTGTATAATTTTTACATTACTGCAGGTACATAATTCATAAAAAACAGACTGTTTCATTTATTTATATAGTGTTTATTCAAATACAAAATAAAACAAACAATATATACACAACAAATATAAATACATAAATATATAAATAAATTAACAAGTGTTAATTGTAATGAGATTACTATGCCCACCAAACGAAAACCAGAAATGGACCTGGTCCAAAATTAAAAATTGTGGAGAAAAATTAACGAAAATTCAATTTTAATGTAATTAACAACCATTTACACTGATTGTCATCCGACGACGCGGAAATAAAATAAATATCATCACTCGCGAAATTGTCCCAATTTACAGTAGCAAAAAGCACTCTTACACACATCCATTATCGAAAAAAACCGACAAGGCATTTCAAAGAGGTGCTACGAACAAGGGTTGAAGCGGAAGAAGAAGGGGGAAGAAGGAGAAGCGCCAAAACCCGGGCTTCGTTTGGTTGTCATAGTAATGATCAAATGAATAGTTATAAATCTGTGCGTTGTCCATTTGCTTTCTTCTTCTTCATCTGTTGTGCGCTGGCTTTTCCGATTGAAGATTTAATGAATTCTCTTTCGGACAATGCGCCATCTCTGTCTTTATCAGCCATACTGAAAATTCCATCCACCAGTTCGCGCATTTTATCCTGTTCCAGTTTTATTGGGAAGGCGTCGGACCTGGTCATAAAATCTAGGTGTTCATACATCTGAAAATTTAAATAAATTAAAATTTTATTTATTTATTTATTTATTTATTTATAAACATGTATACACAATCTATAGACAGTATAGAATGGCCAAATACTAGTATAGAATACTAGAGAAATGTGATTTTCAAGCATTTGGAAAGTATATTATATAGAAAGGCCGCAGTATTTCCCGATTCCATTTCCACGCATTCGTTTTTGTTCACATCAAGTTTATGGAACATTTAATAGAATGTAATTCGAAAGACGTGTACTTTTAAACATGTGAAAAGTACATTTCTTCAATACTCCAAAATAGCGAAAAATTCCACCAAAAAAAAAAACCACGTGGAAAATACATTCAAAGGTCTTAAACCGTATTTACCTCTTCCATTTCTACAAATCCGTTCTTGTTCACATCGAGTTTATAGAAAATTTCTGATATTTCTGGAGATTCGTGTGCTGATACCAGTTCTGTCTCAAAGACCAGCGTTGATCCACCTGGTATAAGTTTTCCTAAAATATTGAAAAATTGTATGTTATTGGTATTGAAATAATCAGTTGGGGTTATGAAAATTGAGTTATAGCTGAATAGTGTCCTTTATGTTGGAGGTGTTCATTTAATCGGTCACTAGTAAATCTTAATGCATTTCAGTATAAACGATACTAATTGATTAATTGGTTGAATAGCTAGGGTTTAAAAATACATCCGAGTCCAGATTATTTCACTTATATCGAGACGTCACCAGTTTTAGGTGATGTGGCAGAAATTTGAAATTTTTACTTTTGTAATGCTCTTAAAGCAATGTGCAGCGAGTGTTCTTTAGCGTGAGACGGTTTCCTCCACCATCCATGAACTGGTCGCTTCGATATAAGTGACAAAAATCTTCATTGGGGTGTAAAATTACTACACCACTCTAGTCTAAGGCTTTATGTGATGTATTTTTATACATATATATACTAACCATTTGGAGCCAACATATCCTTGGAACCGTAAGCATAACGTGGTGGGATTGTTAGTTTTCTTTTCTCTCCAGCACACATGTCTAAGAGGCCCTTTTCTAAACCTTTGATAACTTGTCCCATACCAAGCTGTATCAGCAGCGGTTCTTTACGGTCATACCTACAAATGACATCATACAAGTGAATCACGTTATACAAACAACACTATTGTTTGGTTTATTGAATTAAAAACTTTGATAAAAGAACTATGATCAAGGTAAACCTTTGATCAAAGTGTAGGTGTTTACAATTTCATAGTTTTCTATCAAAGCTTACCAACGAATATATAGAATATTTTATTCCACATTAAAATAGAGTTTTCTTACAACATTTGAACGATATGGCTGCATTAGTGGTCTTAAACACAAGATCATTTTTATATTTTAATTTCACACTTTTCAGAGCACCCGGATTCACTTTCCTATGGAAGTTCAAGTGTTTTCACTTAATATACCTGTTTTTCAAGGGTTTTGCTTTGCTTTTGGTATTGTGATTTCAAATTGGATTGGTTTGTTTTGTTTAATGATCATTCAAAGTAGTACACATGTATAAAATCCAACCTCCACATGTCCAATTGTATTTTTTAAAAACGCAGAAGAATTAAATACTTTTCTATTTAAAACGCATAATATATTGGTTATTGGACTTGAATATCAGCGGCGACATGAATTTTCTCTCTGCTACATTTGGGAATATACCAGTTGGTTGAGAATTGTTACGTTTTATTAACGGCATACAGAATCACATTGCAATCATCAATTTTCAAGATGTCCCAACTTTCGTTGTGTTTAGTATTAAAACTGACCCAAACGAAATGGTATTTATATAACAAATTTATCTTAAATGGTATTCACAAGCCACTAATATTATACTATTCCTAAATATTTTTTATAAGATTTGCAAATATTGGACACCACAAAAAAATATACAAAATAAATTAAATATAACTGATTTTATAAAATCATGAAGGTAATACTTTAAAGATACTATATTGGTTCGTTGAAAAAACCACGGTCGTTAATTTTAATTTTGAATATATGATAAAGTACTTACGTGGAATCAAATTTTTGTCCATCTTGAAAATAACTGACCACATGTACTTTGATTAAATCTTTATCCTTCGTTTTGTAAGTACATCTTTCGCTTTCCTTTAATACGTCTATTTTAACATTTGGTTTTGCCTTGGTTTTCTCTTCAGCACAACTTAAAGCTAATAAACAGAAACATATACAAAATTTAAGATATTTTATCAATGCCATCGTTTTGAGTTTTCGTCAGTCGAATAAATTTATTTTTCAAAACTGTCTAGTTTTATATATGGAAATCATTCTTGACCATTCCATTGAGGTCCTCAAGGGGGTAATTACTATGATTAAAAGCAAACTTTTTGCGGCTAAATATTGCTTTTGGAATTTTGAAATTGCAATTTTCCTATATTTTTTATTCCAATATTTTGATACATTTAATTAAACTTTAAGTTTGTTTTAGTGGTGATATGATGACTTTTTTTTTAAAAAAATTATTTATTTTAAATATTGTGAAAGATACCTTTCTGTGCCCCTCTAAAGGCAACGTGTCCATTTTTAAGTCGGGGCTATCCATCAAACACCTTCCTAATGACCAGTGGTCATCATCCTTGTCTAAAGTAAATGTGTTTGAATCGATGCATTTTAAATAAATAGATAAATAAATAAATATAAATAAATAAATAAATAAAAATAAAATAATTTTTGGCGGAATTACAATGTAATTTTCATTTCAAAGATTATTATATCTTCCGATGATGAATATCAACATTTTAGTTTTCTATGATTATCAAACGTAATAAAAACAAATTCGTTAAGTACTCAGTTATTTACTTCATAAGGTGTTTGAATTAGAAATTAAATGAAATATTGAAATTTGGTTAACTTCATTTTATTTCAACATGTGAAACACCGCCAGAAATATTGGTAGAAGAACGCTTTTGAAGAAGTTGTGTCAAATATAAAACAAATTTAAATCAGCAAAAACTGTGTTAAAGGGCTTTATTTCAAAATAAGAATAAAGATTTTCATTTCTGTTTTTGGTATGACCTCCTTTTATACCCAGCCCACAAATGTTATCACTTCAAAAATTTCCTATCATAGAAACACTTGAAATGGCTTGATTCCATTATTTTAGACATTTTCAGTCAAAATTAAAACTTTAATGGTTCAAGGCACAGACTTCATCGAGTCCGTTTTCTTTCAAAACTTTAAATCGAGAGGGACGGTGTGTTTCAGATGGTTACATATTTTTGTAACCTTTATTGTGTTTAAAACATATAGGTATTTATCAGAACATTTTATATTTTATCTTTTGAATATATGCCGCGTTACTTCCATGGCGGAAGTTCCTTTTTTAATCTTTATTCGTCATTTTTCATTTTTTTTTTTTTTTACTTTTTTGGGATTGTGATTGGCACATGGCCTGGTGATTATAAGTTTATCATTCGTTTGATTTGGTTCTGTTACGGCAGCATTATTTTAGATCTATACAGAAAAATTCCGTATAAATATTTCTGTACATCAATCAAAAAAACATCCTTATTTTTTATTCTATACTATGAAATACTATCATGCATATATCCATAACATCAAGGATCATAATTACTAGCTAGAGGGTATACCCCGAGCAATATAACCGAACACATCCTACCTACCCGACACGTCTTCTTAACGATAAACACACATAGCATTAAACTCACAAATACTTCCCTATATACAACATGAAGAAAATGGTGAAATTTTTAATTTTAAGTGTTTTTATTTCAATAATTTTATTTGTTTCTGTGTATGCCAATGATGAAGAAGACAGTAAGGAGTTAAAATATCGGTCTTGAAACCCGGGTCATCGTGTGACAGAACAGCTAAGTTTAATGATATAGTAAAAGTTCATATTGAAGGATTTCTCGAAGATGGAAAACAGATTGAATCCAGGTTAGATATTTTCAAAATATTATGTTTAAAAAAAATTATTTAATTTATTATTGTCATATACTAGTACCTTTATTTTATCACTGGAAACAAAATATGTTTGACATATATACAATTTTCGGCAAATTATCTAGTTGTCATATCGAATTTTTTCTTTAATATTTTGTTCTATTTTAAAAGAAGAAAAATCGTCCATAAAATTAAATAAAAAGTTTACATTTCAACAAAATGACATGTTTATATTTTTCCAAGAATTTTAAAACAACGAAGGAATCTGCCTAGTTTGTTGACGCTGGGATATTGCAAGCCTAGATTTATCAGTTTTATGGGCGTCATCACAGTATTGTTTACAAGTGTTATGTCTCTGTACCCAAAATTATCCTGGATATATTTGACTTCTCTTAGTTCCATGTTCCTTTCAGTCTCAATTTTGATTACACACGTGGCGGGTGTAGCTAGCTTAACAGGGGGTGCTTAACCTTCCGGAGCACCCGGCCTCACTTCTCTGGTGGAAGTTTCAAAGTTTTTACTTGTGGTTTGGACATGGATTGGTATATTTGTTTTTAAATGATTTTAAAAATGATATAATATATTCCTGACTGCCATTCACAATGTACCGATTGAATACATGAATATATTTTAATAGAATGTTATTCTTTAAGTAGACGGTTTTAAAGATCATCTAGATACATACCATTAAACAAGCTGGTATCTTCTGAGGATCAATTTGCTGATGTTATCCTTACTTTTATATTTGTAGTTATGACAGAGGGAACCCACTTTTGTTTCAGTTGGGTTACGGACAAGTTATCAAAGGAATAGAAAACGGTGTGTTTGATATGTGTGTTGGTGAGAAGAGGAAGCTGGTCATACCACCACATCTGGGATACGGGGACCAGGATAACGGTAAAATCATTATTTGAATTGAATATATTTTATTTGAATTAAATCAAATTGAATTGAATTGATTGCTTTTAATAACGCTTTCTAACGCATCAGTCTAGGAGAATATTTCTTTCCACAACAATAAGCAGACCCCACGGAATCTATATCATTGTGTTAGTTTTCAATGCACCACTGCGGACCGGATAACAGCGTCCTTCAGATTCTAGTTTCCAATCTCGTTACTTATTAAGACATGTTACATCGCTTGCTGAATGTCGGTAGTTTCTTCCAGACACTCTAGTTTCCTCCACCAGATCCTTTTATGAGAATGTCTGTTTGTTGACTTGCGGAAGGTCGATGACTTTCTGTATATATTCCAGTTTTCACCATCATTTACAGAACTGGGAAAGAATATTGACTGGGTTATACTCCACGTGTATACGCACGTTCATTTATTTAAGTTACATCCAAAAGTAACTTTTGAAATTCAAGACTATCACGTGGAAGAATCGTATAATTATGTCCGACAAATAAAAAGGGGACATAACAGTGTTTACTCCATTACTTACGCCACTTCCTCGAAATAAAATCTCGATTAAACTTTACGGGAACTATCTTTAGGTGAAGTAGATTTTCCATTGGCTATATATTCGTAATGTCTTTATGAACGTGGTTGGGAAAGCATCATTTCTCAGTTGGGAGTAGTTTTAGGGACATTTTTGAAATGGCATCCCATCATGAATATGTTTATTTTTGTATTTTAGGTAAAGTACCTGCAGGTTCCACAATGACATTTAATGTAGAATTGGTAGCTTTAGAAGACGGTAAAGGAGTACAGGATGCTTTTCTGTCTTTGGACATAGACAAAAACGGATTCTTGGATATGAACGAAGTACGTCTTTTATTTATTTATGTACTTATTTTTTTTTATTATACGCCCATATAACGGGAAGTATTATGGTATGGCGTTGTCCGTACGTTAATATTTTTCTTGTCTGGGCCATATCTTTTGACTCGCTGGCATGTGCTTCATTTAAAAGTTGTCATGTGCCACATTTGGATGTATCATTTCATTAAAATATGTCAAATCGCTGCTCAAGGAGATCAAGATGAAACATGTACCAAACAAGTATTGTGGGAAGGCGGCGTGTAGCGTATAAAATTTAGGTCCGAGTATTGCAAGACAAGGTCACAGGTTGAGTTCAAAGTTCAAATAAGGGCATAACAAAAAAATGCAAGAACTTTTTTCTTTTTAATTAAATTCCTTTCATATTTGGTATAGATTTACAACAAGTAATAATGTTTGACATATAGAAAGGGTTTTTGTGTCTCGTTTCAATTTTTTTTACAGAAATTGAGTTATGGTTCTTTGTATCTAGTTTCTGGTATCTTGTGTTTAGTTTTCTTGTGGTTGCAACTTGTCCCACAGTTTTTTGACCGATTGTTTTTAAATTTGGCATGTGTTTTTTGGGGTCATATGAAGATGCCCATATTGTAAAATGAAGATGCTGCATGAAGTGTTTCAGAAGTTATGGCCCTTTGAAGAACAAATATAGACGCAATAACATTTATATCAGTTTTCATTTAATTCCTTTCAAAGTTGGCATGGTTTCACAAGAAGCATTAATGCTTTACATATAAAACAGGTTTTTGCGTCGCATTTCAACTTTCCTCCGCAAAATTGTAGTTATTCTTCTTTGTATTCGTTTTCTCATATCTTGTGTTCAATTTTCTGTGGGTGCAACTAGTCCCACAGTTTTCAAATGATTGCTTTGTAAGTTGGTATGTGTGATGGGGATCACATGAAGATGTGCATATCATAAAATAAATGCTCTGCATGAAATTTTACTCCCTCTTATTATTCCTGTTTACATTATAGACATTGACGGGGTATATTGCCCCGCTCAGTGGTGCTCTTGTTTTATTTTTTATGTACTGTCTCAGAAACTCAAAATGTACACATTCAAATAAAACCTATTCTTGACAATAGCCATAGAATTCAAGTACATAAAAAACCCAATGGATTCTTTTAAATGTATCGAATATAAAAAATCTGTCTCCCTATGATTCTCGGGGAGTTTTTATCTAAACAAAACCTGTTCTTGACAAACGGCATTATCAAATGCAACCAGTATTTGAAAACTGACAGAAGATTAAGTGGCGTAATTGTGTTTACGCCCCAGCCAAGCTTATTTCACTGGAGTTCGACAGCGTACCACGTAATCAATATCCGACCCTTAACGTTTTTTGGAACGTTTTTGAAAAGGTTTACGTCGAAACTTATCAAAACAACGCCATTTTTACGGGAAAACGTGAACTGAAACGCATCCATCTACAATGGAAATAATTGTTCCTAAGAAATATTATGGGGCATCACTTATTGCACTGGCGATCAGTTCTTGGATGGTGGAGCAGAGTAATTGTGTTTTAAGTCCCAGAGTGTTATGTGTTTACGTCAGTATTATATCGAGACATTCAGTTCTGGTGGAGGACACTGGGGGTGCCGAAAAAAACCCACCAATCTTCGGCAGGCGAACTAACAAACTATCTATCCCTAAGGGATTCGAATTTAAGTGTAGAGAGGCACTGTGATCTGTCAGTAGCCACCGAGACCCCCCTAAGAAAACTACAACTGAGTGTTGTTTATCTCCAACGAAGGTTTTGTCATTGGGTCTTGACTCTTGACCTATACACCTAAATGGTATGCGACACATCGTCTCATGTTAGTTACCATTTGTTCCAAGTTTGATCAAAATCCATCCATACTCTTGGAAGATACGATGTGGAAATGATATTGGAATGGACGCGGGTCAGACGGACAGACAGAGCGATTCCTATATACCCTCTAGACTTCGTTTTCCGGGGGGGGGGGTTATAATAAAAGAACATGCCACAAAAAAGAAAAAAACATCAATTTTATCCTTCTTTGTTTGATTTTTCAGGTAAATCAGCATCTTGACAAAGCCGCTAATCTGAACGATTTACCGGTAAAGATGGATCACTCAATGAAATATAGAATGCTACAGACGATCTTTATGCAGCTAGACCAGGATAAAGATGGCATGTTAAACTCGGAGGAATTCAACGTACTAGAGAAGCTGGCTCAAAATTACAAACCTAGTGACAACGCCAAAGTCGAGCTTTAAATATAGGATGGTAATAGATGAATGTGAGCGTGTTTAAGTTATTCGTTATATTGTGACTATTTTATCAGTAAAGACTTATAGATTTTTCATTTGTCTAAATATTGAGTTTTGGTTCTGGTATCTATGGAGCCCATTAATTACAACAGAATGATATATTTTGAAATCAAGCGCAAAACTTTCATATCGTGCGCACGATTTTTTTAATGGCTCATGACTTTGAAATCAATGCGCGAATACAAGCTTTTAACGGAGGATGAAGATTGTGGAATTCTTCTGTAATGTAAGTAAAGAAAGTATAACTGTGCCGATTGTACTTAATTCTTTTATAAGTTATTGACATTACATGTAACTTACTCACTGTGGTATAGCGTACACCGGATATTGTAGCATGAGGTGAGCCAAACCATCCACACACCACATATTAGAAATTGCAATATCCGGTGTACGCTGTACCAGTGACACTGTTGTTAGCGAGATCAAGTCCAGTGATGATCTTAGTTTATTTATTCTTCTTCTCTATTAGTCACTGGCACTAGAGAGATTCAGGTGTATCTCATTGATGTCAATTCTGTTAGTTTTTTTGGTATTTAAAATATACACAGTAACACACAGTACAGGCTTGTCGAAAGTTTAACACTAAGCTTAAGTATCGGCAGCTCTCGGTCGCTGGTTAGCTAGTCATAGGCAGTTTCCATCTTTTATCTCTAAAGCCTTTTGTAACTAGGTTTCCATATCTTGTCCACTAGAAAATTCACAGCCAAATTTGAACTCAGTGTTAAACTTTCAACATGTCTATAGTGTAAGTTGTGACCAAGAAGTGCTAGATTAATAAAATAGGTGTAAAACAAATGTTAAAGTGTCAGTTTAACTTCTTACTCAAATGTGCCCGCTAGTATCCTAATTTTTTAGAATGTTAGTACATCCCCCCACAATGCCACAGATAAACATCAAAGACAACTCCATCCAGTATACTTGTACCCAGCTCCAGCAAACCAGTAAAGGCCTATGACAAGGAGAACACTTTCTCACTAGTATTCAACTGGGATCAAACCAAGTGGTCAGACTCATTGGGTTTTCAAGTTGATCATTAACCACTTGACCACTGTGGTCCTCATTTTAGCTGGTTACATCTCAATATAATGTAAAAGATTTAATATTAACTAAGTTGCAACATTAGGTTTAGTGATGCAACAATATTTATAAAACGTTGAGAAAAAAAAAGAAATTTAAATCTAACAAAAATGTTTGTAAAAATAACAAATCTATAATAGTTCCATAAAATATTTAGTATTTTTATTATTTGTCCATAAACCAACAAATTTAATAGATCTATATCATTTATTATTATTTTACAAAGCATTTTTTTTAATATTTGGCAGTAGTTGTAAAATAATGACTTAGTACATAAAAACTGTGTTATTAATGCTCAATGTAATTCTACATATATATTGGTATAGGCAAACAACATTGATCTGTCCCCTTGACCTTTCCCTAGGAATATTCATAAGAAGAATCCACTCTGTACATGGGCTGCGTTAGGATCCGTTGGTAATACATAAACAATATGTGTGTTTACTCGTTGAAATTAGAGTTCCCTGTAATCTAGAGGAAATAAACATAAATTTATGTGTTCTTATACATAAAAGATCTGGTTCATAATAAATATTTAAATTACGGGTCAAGTGGACAGGTCAATATTGTTTGCTTTTAATCAACAAACTAATGAACTTCTATAAAGTAAGTCACTACCAGTACTCAACACTAGACCGTGTTCATCCTCTGTTTTCATGACACCTTTTAAATGATTTTGTTCCTAAATCCTAAATATTCCTAAGTACATACATAAAGACAATCGGGAAAATCTAGTTAAGTAGAGCAAAAGAGTTTTATACCAAAGTCAAATTCCTTCATTTACCTTGAAGCGGTTAGTTCTGGAAAAGTGGAGGAACCCAGAGTGCCTGGAGAAAACCACTGGAATGACAAGTTTTCTCACACTTGATCTGCTCAGAGGGGATTCAAACCTCGGTACAGAGAGGTGCTGTAATCCATAAAACACATCACTTGACCACTTGGGCCCCTGGGAAAATATATTGTGTTTGTACTGAAATGTTGATTTATTTTATGGCATATAATATGACATTAATTATTATAATTTATTTAATATATGCAGAGAATTAAAGTGGATTTTGATCAATCAATTATATTGCAGTCATTAGAGGACACATAAATTAAACAAAGCAGAACTAAATGTCTAGCAACAGGTGTTAATTACATTAAACTTACTAAAATTTAAATCACCAAAATATTTAGGTTTTTCTGATAATGGCATTATTAAGACTGTTGAATAATTATAATTTGTGGAATGAACATGTTGTGGTTTTTGAAATTTAAAAAAAAAAATGTGGAATTGTATGGTGTGAAAATAAATCTTATTAGTGACCTTTGTAAGCATAATTTTTTCATTAATTACTAATCTACATAAATTTTACTATTCTCATGGGTAAGTGAATACAACAAAATTTAAAGTCAATTATTTTTTTACCTTCCGTGGACCACAATAAGATTTAATTTCACACAAAACACAGCAACTCCACAATAATTGTTATTCAATTTCCAAAAAACCTTAAAAATCTAACCCAACAAACATTTATGATACTACTACATTTTACTGCCTGGATTTGAGTTGAGTAATGGTGTTTCATGCCCAGTCAAAATTTTTTCACTTATATCAAGGTAGTCATTTTAGGAATGGTTAAGGAAACTGGAGTGCCTGGGAAAACAACCAAGCTTAAAAAATACTCCACTTTAAATGACTGAATTATTAGATGGTTTACAGCAGCAAGTATATAAGGTATTGGTTCCTATAAAAGTTTTTGTTTGTCATGCTCAATGCATGTAACAACCATATGTTACATGAAATACATAAACACTACATGGTTACATGACTAGCTTAACAAGTATTTTTTCTTCAATATGGTACATTAATACATTAGTTGTAATATTCATACAATATGTACATTAGCACTTACATTCCTGTCAACTCTCATACACTTACAACAAAGAATACATTTTTATAATAAAATAATTCACTTACTGCAATACATGTATGTGTAATTAAAGACTCCTTTGGTGTAAATTTATAGAAAAATATCTCTGAGATATCAAAACCAATTCCAATTTTTTGTAGGGTTTTAAAGGCTTAATTTCAGAACGGAATCAAAAGGATTTGTAAATCTACAATTAGCTTGTTTTGCGCTTTTAACCCAGGAAATGTTAAAAAACTCCTTATAAACCTTACTTTGATTTAACACAACCCTTTATACTGCCAAAATATATATCTGACAGAACAAATAGTGGTGATGAATCGTGGCTTTACTGTATCTAGTGAAGTTAATGAAGTCTGCCTGGGAACCATGTGATCAATACTCCTTAACTTTTGTCTTTGAATGTTTTGGAAAGCATTTATGTTGCAATTTTCTACAAAACCATAGGTTTTATGGAAAATGGCAATTTTTGCAATGACATAGTCAATAAAATTAATTTTTTTGCACAAACATTAGGTGGTATCACATGGTGTACTTGTATATCCAAATAATGAATTCATGAAATGAAACATTAGATATAGGCAAACAAAACTGACATGTCAAATTGACTTTGATTAAAATATTTATCGTGAATCAGTACATTTAGGTATAGAACACAGGTGTTTCATAGTAACCATGGAAAATGCATAGTTTATGTATAAACTACAAATCTTAATTAACACTACTTATGTATTGGGAGGATCATCATATTTAACTATTCCTAATGCAAGGTCAAGCTGACAGGTCAATGTAGTTTGCCTACACCATACATCTAGTGAATAATGAAGTAGAACATAGTATTCTGATTGTAATAACAACAATTAATTGTCCTTGTGGTAAAGATTCTGATAAAATCTGTAATATTGCACTGGAAACTTGGAATGTTGGATAAAACAACTTATATTTCAACCCACCCCAAACCTACTCCCCCTAATCCAGCAAGTCCTCACTAATACGCATTAAGTTGTTGTTTAAATAAATATATGCAGTATTTAAATAGTGGTGGCAAAATGAAAAACCTACAATTTTACAAAATATCTATTATACTACAGGGTTAATCAAGCGATTGCTTTATTTTTTCTTTATATACAGTAAAACTTATTGTAATGCCCCTTGATAAGTTTAACATCTCGCTTATTGTCACAACATTTTAAAATCCCCACGTCTTTTTATCATGTTTCCCTTGATATATCTCAAAACCCCATTATAATTCCACAATCTGAATGAACAAGTGGTGGCACTAAATTGAGGTTTGACTGTATTTAAATAAATAATATGTTACTATACCAAATAATCAGCTCATTTATCCATGCAAACTATGGAGTTCAGTTGTTTTTGTTTTATATCCCAGTCAAGATTCTTGACTCATGTGAAAGCATTCTTAATTTTGGATGGTGGAGAAAACTGGAGTGCCCAGAGAATTTAAACCACTGATCTTTGTCAAGAAAACTGACAAGCTTTCTCACACTAAAATTTGTCCAAGTAGAAAACAAGCCTGTGACAGTAAAATGCTGTGGTGCCTTTCCATCCAAATGCTGAGGAAAGCTATGACAGAAATATTACTTTATTTTTTTATATTTGAACTAATAAGTAATTATTGAGGAGTTTGGTAAAATACTGAGGAAATGTCATAACAAAAATAACGGAAACCAGAAATGCCTAATGGTACCATTCAACTTTGTCATAAAATGTTCAATAATCTAAAATAAAAAATAATAATAATGGTGGTAAAAAAAATGTGCATCAAATAAAAACGAAAGAAAAAAATGATTAAAAAACAATTTCTTTATAAGCATTACAAGTACAGCTAAATACATGTTACAAAATCTAAGAACATATTAAATGTTTGATAAAAAATCAACAAAATTTGTTGATATTAAATAAATTATTCAAAAAAGCACTTTTCTCACCTTAAATCCTATAACTACCCTATACCAGAGACATGAGACTGGTTTATAAATTTCATTTTTATAAAAATATATTTCTTTGGACACTAGTCAAGACTGCATAAACATCTTGATCCCTGTATGTGCACATGTGTGTCTATCGGGGATTGATACTTCACTGAGTGCAAGTTTGTGGAGATTCGGTCAGACGAAGTGATGTAATGTGCATGACGATTGGTGTATACCAGGACTCATCATTACAGTAAGTGTGATGTGGAGGAGACAGGTCAACTTGACATGTATGTGTATGGTGGTTGAATGGTGTTGAAACAAAATATTTCATGTCAAGTATATTTGATGGAATAGAAGCTAGTTTAATAGCTCCAAATTTGTTAAAATACCAATAGGCAGGCTTTAGGCATACCTAATTTTATAATAGACAGGTCAACCAAGAAGAGTGTGGTTTTAACTACTACAGAAGTAACAATTATTTGAGGACAGTCAATTTTTAAACTTCACTTTCAAAAATGTACAACATTTGTAAATGTTAAACTTCTATTCTAATCAAATAAACTGTAACAGTCTTGCATTTCCAAAATAATACTAATATAAACAAATATATTTGTAAAATGACTTTAAAAAAATTAAGTTTAAGCAAAAAACAAAACAAGTTCTTAATTTTATAATATAAATAATCCATATGTTAATCCATGTATCAATTCATGTGTCAATACACATGTTAATCCATGTGTCAATCGAAGTGCCAATACATAGGTTAATCTACACTGTATGCATCAACCAATGTGCCAATCCATACACTAATCCATGTGCAAATCTGTGTCAATACATGTGTTATGCAAGTGTCATTTCTTTCCAATAAAGCATTAACAAAGTACAGAATATTGACAATATTCTTAATATTACTGATAATATCCATTAAGAATATCAACAATATTCTCAACAATATTCATCAAGAATGTCAACAATATCCGTTAAGAATATCAACAATATTCTCAACAATATTCATCAAGAATGTCAACAATATTCATCAAGAATGTCAACAATATTCATCAAGAATATTAACAATACCAACACCATCCTTCAATTTTCCTTATACACATACAGTCAAACACAACAAATACAAACGCTCAACAAAAAAATCTGTATACTGAATTACTGACAGTCAGGAAATTTCCATGAACATTTAATATCTGCTTCAAAATTCATGACAGGAAAAAATAGCACAAAAATAACTTTTTATAAAAAAAAATTTTGATAGAAATTAGATAAAATTGCACTTATCATTACACAGCAACAAGAAATAAGGCGAAACAAAAACGATGCATTTCCAGTTTTTCCACCCACCCTTTTTGTATAGTGAGAATGAAACAAGAAACACACATTTTTGCTTGGCCTAATTTCATGGTAAGAAAAAAATAAGAACTCACTTAAAATGTTGTCCATTATTGCAATGAATTAAATGACGTGAAAATTTCCTGTTAAACAGATCATTCATTAATTAATTATATTCTATAAATATTTTTTTTTATTATAATTCATCATGTTTTGGTCCACTAAATTCTTCATGTGATATAAGACCATCTTTATCCTTATCTTCATGTTGGAAGATCTGGTTTACAATATTTGTGTGGTCCTCAGGGGTGCCATCATCAGGTGCTCCAGCTTGTTCTTTTTGTGACTTTATAAACTCAGATACCTATAAACAGAAATATAGAACAGTGTAACCCAGGTTTCTTTTTATTTACTATTAAAATCCATTTTCCATCCAAGGTTTGTAAATCTTTATTTAAGTGTGTTAGAGGCTTTAAGCAATATTGCTGGATGAAGTAAACATGTGTATATTGTGCTGTGACATTGTCTGATGTACTGATAACTCAGTGTGTTCATCCTTGTGTTTTTGTTTTCATTTGTAATCCAATTTAAATACATGTTATCTGTTAATCATATATTGAATCCTAGTTTTCAGACATTGTTTATGGTCAATCAAAGTGCTGTGCTTGGCAGAATGTTTGCATCTTAAAGAATGCATTTGATAAAATATATGCTTCAAAGATAAACTTTTGCATAAAAAATTCAGAAGCCTCAAGGCCAGTGAAAGAATCTTGACCAGGGCATAAAATATCACTCAAATCCACTCAGTAAACCAGATTTCATTGTGCAATACGTACCTCATCAGGTGATAATAGTTTGTCTTTGTTTGTATCTATCTGAGAAAATATATTTTCTATTTTTGGTCCATCTTTAATATTTACTAGTTCCACTTCAAAGTGTAATGTTGCTTTAGGTGGGATAGATTCTCCTGGAAAAAAATATAGAAGACATAAAATATGAATGCACTTACAATGAAATAACAGAAGTATGGTTACTGTAGTATAAATTATCATTTTGCTGAGCAAGAGATTGGTTCAGCTGTGTTAAATGTGCCTGTTTACATTTTTACCAATAAAATGTTAGTAAAGATCAAAATGGTGGCAATACAAAGAGGCAGTTGAGTTCAAATATGGTATCATATTATAAGGAAATAGAACTATGAGAGAAGTAGGCCAGGTAAGAAAACACACGATTAAACTTTCATCAAAGGGGCACAACTCTGTTTTGCAAACTAACCTTCTCTTCTAATACACTCTGTTATCATGTAAATACCAAGTTTACTAAAGAATACCTGTGTTTAAGTAGTACTGGTAGGTTGGGCAAACTCATAGATAGATGGGCAATGCCTTACCACAATGTGTACTGTTTCTAGATATGGGCATATAAAAACTGCAATAATGAACTCACTAATTATCAATTTGTAGCACACTATTTAAGCTCCTCTCAACCTGTAATTCACATAACAACAGAGACAAGCTAAAACAGCTGACCACAGAGGAATAATGCTTTTACCCCAAAATGAAGTAAGGAAAGTTATTTTGGTTTTTAGCCAAATTTCACACAGCCATGCGAGCTTAAAAGGCTGGTCTCTCAGATTTTTACTTCAAAATGTACAGTCAGAATAGGAATTTATTTTGGTTTTTAAACAAATTACCTGCTCCTTGGTCTCCATAACCTAATTCTGGTGGAATGACGAGTTTACGTTTTTCTCCTATACACATGTCTAATAAACCTTCATCCCAGCCTTTAATCACTTGTCCTACACCAAGCTGGAATTCAAATGGCTCACCATGATCTTTACTGAAATGATAAAAATACTCCTAAATATAGCCAGAATATACCATGTATAATAGAAGTAATGGTCCTTATGGAGTTCCAAGTCCCAGTCAAGATTTTTTTCAATTATATTGAGGCATTCGGCTCAGGGATGGTGTAGAAAACTAGAGTGCCAGAAGAAAAAACAACACCCTTCAGCATGCAAACTGACAAATTTGCTCAAATTGTAATTTGTTCTGTCAGATTCAAACTTTTGCTTTCGGAGGCACTGTGATCCATAAAAATGCACTTTTGACCACTACCAATCTGCCACAAAAGCCATGATTGGTTTATCCACAAGACAATGATACCCACACAAGAATTGTATTATATAGCCAATCAAAATAAGTAGGATACTCTTTTGTGCATTTTGTACACATTACATTCAATGTAAAAATTTAATAGAAATATATACATTACAGAAATGTTCTAACTCATTTAATACTGTCATTTTTAGGGTTTTTTTTTTTTTTTTTTTTTTTTGTTTGTTAAAGTTGATATTTTAATGAAAGGTACAAATGGAAGGCCTTCCACACAACATTTCATTTCATTTTTAAACAAGTGCTTAATTAATTCCTTATCATTTATAGCAAGTTGTGTATATGCAACTATGATAGTACTACCACTAAAAATGGTTTATAATTTATGATAATAGTCCAACAATGTTAGACGACACAGGCACACATTTTATTGGAATATTTATTTATTTTTCACAAGTACAAGATCCAAATAAAAACATGTGCATGTGACAGAAAATATGAGTCAAGTTTTAAAGAATTAGTTTCTTGAATAGTTTGCCTTGAGTAATCATTTTATAGTTTAACCATATGTCAGAAGATTGAAAAATCTAAATTGAGTAAAACCAGGCATATATGTCTTATAAACACCCATGAATGGCTATATCATTCAAAATTGTTTTAAAAGTGTGTGTGTTCTCTCTTGCTTACAGTGTATAATCAAATATTGGAATGAAAAAAATAACAATGATAATTTGCATAAGATTACGTGTCACTTAACTATACATAACGTGTACATTTTCAATTACCTGGAGTCGAATTTCTTTCCATCTTCAAGTGTCCCCGTATAGTGCATAACCATCATATCCCCTCTCTTAGCTTGCCTTTCACATTCTCCATCTGGCTTGCTTAAAACTTCAATTTTAACTTCTGGTTCGTCTGCCGACGCCAAAACAGTAAAGATGGCTAAAATGTATACAGAGAAAATAATCGCCATTTTGTTAAGACAACGGATACTAAGCTTGACAGGTGAGTGACGAATGAAATATGTATATGTTCTCTGACAGTCCCCAACGTGGCAAAATGTGGAATTTACCTGGCGGAAGTGACCTTGCTTTAACCCACAAGATGCATTTTGATTGGTTCTCAAAATAGATTTCTTCCGATCAGGGAAATCCCTTTACAACAAAAGCCTCAGACTTCATTTGGCAGTTTGGAAGCTTAACTGCTTTATTGATTTATAATGAAAATTGTAAATTAATTATTTAAATAAATTTATCAAAGCAAAATTAAGGTAATTAATTTATTTAATTGTTATTTATTAAATTATAATTTTGCACAACATGTACAAGTTCACCGGTTGTTTTTCGCTTTTGGGATTGTGATTTGCCGGGAGATATGGTCAATAATCACATTATAGGAAATGAACTACAGGGACAATATTAATATCTATAAAAAATTATTTTTGGGAAAAAACATCTTTATCAATTGAAAGTATCAAATCCAATCTTTTAGTGAACCGTTGACATTCAATTAATTACCTATATGTAAGTATCTTGCGTATGGTACTTTTTCTTTTTAAAGTTTTTATTGTAATATTATTGATATTATCAGCGACATTTAATACTGTATTAAATGCCGCTGATATTATAGGCTACAGTACAACCTGTCTTAAAGACCACGGATCTATATATAGGATCGCCTGCTTACAAAGGCCAGTAGAATTGTATCACATTTGTTCTTAATTCTTATTATTTGAACATGTACATACATAGTCCACCTGCCCATAAAGGCCTTTTTCACTGGATCCCTTGGGTGGCCTTTTAAGGGTATCTGGTCAACTCGTCAGTCCAACTGATTTTCGCCAAATCGTCCCAACTTTTTTACCAACTCGTTCCACTTTTATATGCAGAGTTTTTACACCTCAGATTTAATTACCAACTCGTTCCAACTTTTTTTTACCAACTCGTTCCGACTTTTGTTTAACCCCAACTCGTTCCAAATTTAAGAATTATAATGATTTTAGCCGTTACCAACTCGTAATTCCAATTTTTATATAAGAGGATTTAGCCGTTATCAATTAATTAAAAATCAAGGGTATCCTCACAACATTGTCCAGCTCTTACCACTTGGAGGTATCCTCTTCATATTGCACGTTTGTTACTATTTAAAATATCATTTAATATAAGTGGAATAATAGATTATATCATTATCAATATTCACCAAACTTGCAACAATCATGGAATTTGTAATTGTCGAAATAATACTTTATTAACAATTAATAATAATTAAAACATCTAATCGCTTTGGTATCAGATTAAAAAGTCTCTATCCTGTGAATGTAATTTGAATGATGTTCCAGCTAGCAATAGTATTAATAATATTACACGTGAAATTAATGTTACAGAAAGTGACTATACTCTTAACAGTGAATTGGTTAGTTCAACATATGTTGACACCTTTGTTTTAATAAATGATAATAATAATTATGCAAATAGAACAGTAAATGAAATAAATACAGACATTAAAAATTTTCTCCCGGTCTTCGACAAAAGTGAAATAGAAGTTGTAAATAATGAAATAGAAATTGTTAATGATTCTCTTCCTGAGATTGGAGATGGAAATCTTATCTGCAATAATGGTTTGAATACGGTTTCTGTTGAATTTGAAACCGCAAATATTGTGCACAATGAAATTTCTTATTTTGATGAAGATAAATTTTGTATTGACGTTGTATATTGTTTAAGTACTGAAGTTGCAGATACAAATGTTGATGGAACTGAGATCAATGACGTAAATTATGCAGTTTCAAATACTGATGAATTTGAGGCTAATGATAAGATTAATGTAAATAATGCAGTTTATGGTGATGTAAATAATGATGCTTGTTTTTCTGATCTAGATCTTAATATATGTGCTTTAAATGTCTGTGGTTTAAAGTCGAAATTATTGACCCCTGAGTTTGAAAATTTTGTAAATAAGTATGACATTTTGTGTTTTAGTGAAACCAAATTAACTGATCTTGACGACACATGTATACCTGGATATGAATGTTATTGTAAAAATAGAAGTAACAATAAGTCTGGGGGAATTGCTATTTTTATAAGAAAAAATATTAATAATCATTTTACTATTATTAAAAGTAAATGTGATTTTATTATGTTTATTAAGGACATAATGTATGTCAAAATGGGGACATTATCATCGGGGCTGTATATTTACCTCCTATAGATTCTATTTATTCGAATGTCGATAGTTTTGATGAAATTGAGGATGAAATAGTGCGTGTTTCTTCTTTATGTAATAATATTTGTTTATTAGGGGATTTTAACTCTAGAACTGGTCAGTTACTGGACTATATAGAACCCGACAAGTATATTTCGGAGTAATTGATGTTGATTCCGAAGCTGACAAACTTCTATTTGGATGTGAAATTTTAAAGAATATTGGGGTACCTCTAAACAGAGCAAATAGCGATAGGAAATCTCCTAATACATTTGGATACAGATTAATTGATTTATGTAAAAATAGTAATTTATTTATCGTTAACGGTAGAGTTGGTAATGATAAAGGTATTGGTAAAACTACTTCGAAAGGTGTTAGTTTGATTGATTATGCTGTATGTTCACCTATGTTGTTTAATATAATTGACGATTTTTCAGTTCTTAACTTTTGTGGTCTGTTGTCCGATATCCACTGTCCAATTGTGATAAAATTTAAATTAAATATTAATCATGTCAAACTAGAAGAGATTTATAATCCTGAGATAAAGCTAAGAAAGTGGATACCTGAAAAAGCTAATTTATTTGTCGACAATATTGATAGGGAAGAAATACGTAAAATTCATGATCTGTTAAATAATTATGAAGATGTGAACATTAAATGTGTTATTGGAGGTGTAACCAAAAGCATATCAAATATTTTTTCCATTTCGGCAAAGAAATCTTTTGGTTACTTTAAGAAAAAAAATAAGAATAATAAGAGAAAGAATAAACCCTGGTTTAATAAAGAATGTAATGAAACACGAAAATTATACCACAAAGCTTTGAAACGTCATAATAGAGATAAGTCTGAAATTTCAAAATCTAATCTTAAAGCTGCTAGTAAAAATTATAAAAGAACTGTATCGAAGCATTATGCTAACTATAAAAGGAAAATTAGACAAAAACTAAATAATTTACGAACCAAAAACCCTAAGGAATACTGGAAAATATTAAATAAAAATAACCAAAGTTCGGCTAATAACAACTTGAATTTAAATATTTTTTATGAATTTTTCAAAAATATTAATGAAATAGACGATACAGATGAACGTCTTCAAGAACCCAACTTTGATGTGTTTCCTAACAGTACTTATAACTTTGAAATAAATAGTCCAATTAAAGAATCTGAAATTGTTTATATTGTTAATAATTTAAAAAATGATAAATCGTGTGCACAAGATGGCATTACTAATGAATATCTTAAATCGACTTTACATTTAATGTTACCAATATATACCAAACTTTTCAATTTAGTTTTTGACACTGGAATAATTCCTGAAGAGTGGCTGGTAGGCGTCATAAAGCCTGTCTATAAAAATAAAGGGGATAAAGCAGACCCGGATAACTATAGAGCAATAACCTTAGTGAGTTGTTTTGGGAAGGTATTTACAGGGATTATTAATAAACGACTTAACGATTATGCTGAAAAGGTAGACTTAATCACAAAAGTTCAAGCTGGTTTTAGAAAATCATACTCTACATCGGATAATATATTTATTTTACATTGCTTGATTGAATTGTTGTTTGCTGATAAAAAGAAATTGTTCTGCACATTTATTGATTTTCGCAAAGCTTTTGATTCTGTTTGGAGAGGGGGGTTATGGATCAAATTACAGAAATATTTAATAAATGGTAAATGTTTTGATATTATTAAAAATATGTATAAATCTATCAAATCATGTGTTATGATTGGAGAACAAAAATCTGAATATTTTATGTGTAATGTTGGTGTGAGGCAGGGTGAAAATTTATCACCATTTCTATTTTCTTTGTTTTTGAATGATTTGGAAGAGTTCTTTGTACAGAAAATGTTAAAGGTCTATCAAGTATATCCAGTAAATGTAATGATCAATTGAGACTCTATTTCAAAATTTTTCTCTTATTGTATGCTGATGATACTTTAATATTTGCAGAAGATAACTTCAATGCAGGAAGCTCTTGATAACTTTGCATTTTATTGTGATCATTGGAAATTAGATGTAAATATCAAGAAGACTAAAATAATGGTATTTTCAAGGGGTAGATCAAAACATTCCTCAGTTTTAAAATATAAAGATACTCCCTTAGAATTCGTGGACCATTACGGTTATTTAGGAATTATTTTTAGTAAAAATGGGAAGTTTTTCAAAGCTAGAAAAAAATTAGTAGAACAAGCTTCTAGAGCCCTTTTCGGTGTATATAAAAAGATTACTAATTTAAATTTATCTGTTAAATGTCAGTTGAATTTATTCGATAAAATGATTGTTCCTATCTTGACCTACGGTAGCGAAGTTTGGGGATTTGAAAATATATCTATTTTAGAAAATATACACTTGAAATTTTGTAAGAAGGTTTTAAAGTTACGCAAGTCTACTCCTAATTGTATGGTATATGGAGAACTCGGTCGCTTCCCTTTAAATATTATAATCTGTAAAAGAATGATATCTTTTGGTGTAGAATAGTAAATGAACCAGACAAATTTTCTTATATTTTTATAACCTTATGTTTAAAATGTTCCAAGATGGGAAAAAAGTGCCATGGATTGAAAAGATAAAGTCTATTTTTGATTCGCTTGGTTTTAGCAACATTTGGGACACTCAGGGACAATTCTTAAGCAACCAATGGATAATTAAAGCAGTTGAAAGGAAACTTGAGGATCAATTTATTCAAAAATGGGACCAAGATATATTTAATTCACCAAAAACCGTTTCTTATCGAATATTTAAAACAGAGTTTTGTTTAGAAAATTATCTGAATATACTTCCAAATACACAAAGACTAATCCTAACAAAATTCAGAACAGGTAATCATAGACTTCCTATTGAAACAGGTCGGTGGACCAATGTCTCTAGAAATGAACGATTATGTACTAAATGTTGTGATGGTAAAATTGGTGATGAATTTCATTTACTTTTTGAATGTTGTAAGTTCAGGCATTTACGTATTAAATATATTGATGTTAGTTACTGGAAGAATGCAAACACTTACAAATTTTCGGCATTGTTTAAGTCTAAAAATAGAAAGAAACTACTTAATCTAATTGAATTTCTGAAGGAAGCCCAACTTGAATATTAACAGTTTTCTCAGTTATTATACTGTATATATATTACAAGAATTATACCTTTGTATTTGTTTGTTATTGTATGATGTATTGTATTTAATATTTAATTTATGTGGCATGCGTAGATTGTAAATATGGAAATGTGTTACCTCTTGTACCACCCCCGGTGGACTTAGAGTGAATAAAAGTTATTATTGACGGAAATATGAACAATTTTATTAACATTTGGAACGAAGATTTATTCAGGGACACATCCATTAGGGGACAAGGTGGCAATAAGTTAAGGACTTATAGAACTTTTAAACATTTTTACAATACAGAATTTTATGTTTTATCTGTTTTACCCCGTGGCCAGCGTAGTGCTTTGGCTAAGTTTAGATGTGGAATAGCACCGATAAGAATAGAAACTGGCAGATATGAAGGATTAGAGTTGGCAAATCGTACATGTTTTAACTGTTTTAACTGTATTGAGTCAGAATGTCATGTTATTTTAAACTGTCCAATTTATAATGATTTTAGAGAGGTTTTATTTGAATGTGCCAGAAATGTATGTTTTAAAGAGGGTTTTAATTTTGATTATTTAAATGATGATGTTAAATTGTCTGTTATTTTAGCTCACAAAGATAATTATGATTTTTAGTAGTGCCAAATTCTGCAGTAATATTTTATCTAGACGTCGATTACTTTTATCTAGGTAATGTACATAAGTACATATTATGTTTATTTACTTTTATCGTCTCTTATAACTCTGTAAAGAGTGGCTTTTATACATATAATTAATGTTTTAATATAAGTTTTATTGATGTATTTAAGATGAGACTTTAATAAATATTATTATTATTATTATTATTATTATTATTATGATTAAATAATAACCTGATTCGCACGTGCGATGTGTCCATCGACTACATGTGTGGCACTGACAAACTGATCCGTTTAAATGTTGCCGCTGTAGTTCCCACAGGAGTGATAAACAAACAATAAATAAGCAAGACATAGCTATTAATTATGATCACAATACATGGTATTATTTAATATTTATCTGTAATTCAGTGTCAGATTGTTCATCTATATTATTTTATTCTTAGTACGCCAGGTTTAATGTTTGTTTATCACTTGAAGAGTTGGTAGTTGGAACGAGTTGGTATTTCAGTTGGAACTAATATTCGTAGAAAGATGGTCCTTCTGATGAAACTCTCGAATTAAACCTGAATACCGACATTCATTCCATACGCATATGCAACTTTAATTCCTTAATTTGCTGGTTCTCATTCATACAACAGATTGCATTATCTGATATCGTGAACGACAGTGAGAAAAAGTTGGGCTCGTCCGGGATTTGAACCCGGGACCTCTCGCACCCTAAGCGAGAATCATACCCCTAGACCAACGAGCCTGATGGCCATAGGGGAACTGTCAATGTTTTACAAAATTTAAGTGCATAAAAGGTTACTAAAGAGAAAAAGACACGACAAAATAGTAAATTTTGAAATAGTGGACTATCATATTATTTTTATTGAACCCACTAATTCTTCGTAAAGTCAGAAATAAGACTAACAAAAATAATTGTATCCCATATACGATTATAGTTATTTTTAACATGCACTAGCTTTCCATAACACATTACATATTAAATGTCGCTGATTTTGGTGAATAGGACTTAAAAGGAAAGTACAGAATCGCTCTATTTAAAAAGGTTTAAAATTATCCTATAACATGGTACCTGTGCACAAATGATAGTTTTAGACGTCCCTTCAACACATTCATTTCAAGCGCACCTACATGTATTTGCATGTCGGGTAAAAAAAAAAAACCGACAAAATTTGCGATTTTCGGAAAATTTAATGGAGTTCGTCGCTGTGCATCAAGTGATACCCCCTAATTTTTGAGCGGGACAATTATTTCCATTGGATATGGGATCAAATCAATTCACGTTCTCCTTAAAAGGACGTTATCGTTCCTTTTGTAGCTCGCGACGTGAACGTTTATAGTGTCAAGAAGGAAACACGACGTATGCCACATTTAAGATCTTGAAAATAACCAGATTGATATTAATATGTCATTTAAGCATTAAACTTTGTTTGTAATCGATCTATGATGGTTTAGATCTGTCATATACCATTTTTTAAATTTAATGGTAAAATACATTCAAAAAATGGTATATGACAGATCGAATGGCTCTCGTGCCAATTTAAATAAACCCCGCGCGGAAGCGGTTTATATATTTTTAAGTTTTGAACAGTTTTCACTCCCGAATGGAGTATATTTTTAATTGTGTTCAGTGTCAAAATAAGCCTCTAATAGGCAAAATGGCCATGGGCTATTTCGAAACTGCTTATGTTGAAATCAATGAAATTTATTTCGATTTCCAAAGAAAACAAACAATGTATTGTGACTTCGTAAACTTGTGTTCCTTGTGATTATTACGCAAAATGGTCTCAAATTGAATATAACAGAATAAATTATGCGAATCTATGTGATAAAACAGCCTCGAGATTCAGCAAATCCGTTGAACATTCATTAATACGCAACTTTAACACCTTGATTTACCGAGGCTCATTCAAACATAGTATGAAACTTGCAAAGAAACACAATAGGACAAATATCAGAAAGTTAAGTTTTAATCAACGTGTTGTAAATTCCTGGAATTCTCTTCCTATTGGCATTGTAAATTCCCTGAACAGCTTTAAAAGCAAATTAAATGAGCGGATTAAACCATCCAAGTCCGAGCCAGATTGTTTTCTAACCCCAGGACCGGAAGTCCAGAATTAAAAGTTAGATGTGGGAAAGAAATTCATCAAGATGGAGCAGAGGGTCAGAGAGGCATACAGTCTATAGCAGAATACAGCTAGAAGACCTTGGGATACAGGTAATAGGTAACATGTATAATTCTGATTTTTGTATAACAAAAAGAAAAAAATACCATGAACGACAGTCATTTATTTATTTATTTATTTAAGACTACTCGTGTATTTTTAACATATTATTTATATCAGAGACTGGGCATTTATATATCATTATTCTATTATTTAATTGAAATAAAATATATCCATGGTAATTAAAATATAGTATTACGGATATGATTTAGTGTAGAATTTTCTTATAAAATATGATTGGAAATGAGATTCAAACTCTAGATCACTATTTGTCAATCCACTGATATCTTAGGATATTACACTTGTCAGAAAGTGGTCTTTACAATATACATGTTACTGATGGTGTCATCACCTATTGACGTATAAACACTAAAAGTTTACCTGGGAACCTCATCGATAAACCGTCCAGTTAGTTTATTACCTGATATAGCTTTGGAATGCAGAGTTACCGTTCTTGAAATTCTTAGAACATATTCTTGATAATGGAAAAAAGTCGGGTTCGTCCGGGATTTGAACCCGAGATCCTCTTGCACCCTACGCGAGAATCATACCCCTAGACCAACGAGCCCGATAGCCTCATAGAGACCTTTATCTTTCCTGACACTTAATCATGGTATCGAAGCTATGGTATTACTTGTTTGCTTGCTGACTGAATCACTTACCGACTCGTTAATTCACTTATGACTAATTAACTCAATGACTGACTGACTGACTTTTCAATTTATTTTGTGATTTTGTGATTTGATCGTTTTAAAAAATCATGCATTCATGCATATCTCTATCATAGAGGAATTCAATAAAGAATCATAATATGCAATGAAAAATCGGGCCTCAAGAAGATTTATGATCACAGTACAGTCAAACCTGCTTATAAGCATGTAAATAAATCGATGTCCAACCGTAAACCATTGATGCGTTAACGACGATGGTCTAACCACCTGTCACCTGTGGGATCGCCAGTCCGTAAGTTACAATGGGAACTTCAAGTTTCAAGTTTCTTTATTTCTCATACTGAATTTTATCAATACAGAGAACATATACATAATAATAAACATAAAACATATACAATATAGTGCACATGCAGGAAATTATCAATAATAACTAACTCACTAACCCGGAGGACTGATCCTCTTATTAATAACCTTGATAAATTTACACAAGTTATTTAGTGTAAACAATATTTTATTCACTAAATTGTTATACAATAACATACATAATTATAAATATATATGGATTCGGAAACAATGGTTAAATACCATTATATTAATCCGTCTCCAAGAATAATAAATTACAAATAGTAAGACCGACAATAGATAATAATCAGTATAAATAATAATGTAGATGATAATAATCAATATAGATAATAATGCAATGATATGCACTTATGTAATGAAAGAACATAAATGGGTTGGAAAAAATCTTTAAATTGTTGATAAGATGATAAATATTAATAAAAATTTTTACTAATTGCTTGTAAAAATAAATTCTGAAAAATAACATCAATTTATTTAAATCTTCTAGTATCAATGATAAATTTTTGAAATTTTAAGAAGATTTCTGTGTTTTCAACATCAGATAAGTTTGGATTACCGTACAAAAGAGTATTTAAATTAAAATGTTGGTGGTTTAAGGAATTATTTAGTTCAGTTCTTTGTCGATTAAAATTTGGGCAATCAAATATATAGTGTTTGGTGGTTTCAGTTTTACCACAGAGACAGTTGGGAGAATCAATTATCATTTTCTGGGACAGATGACTATTTAGCGAACTACAATTCATTCTTAGGCGTGCGTGAAGAATTTGTCCCAATCGACTGCCTTTGGCAAAAAACTTTGGAATATTTAACTTATTTCTATTTAGATATGATTTGAACCTATATAAAGAAGAGTTTCTTATTTCCTCAGGAATTTCATTCCAATCTCTAACAACAGAGGGTAAAAATGAGTCGAAATAATGTTTGGTTTTAGAAGAGATGTGTACGAGATTATTCTGTTGCCGTGTATTGTACGAATGGGTTTCAAAGTTGTGAGGGGGCACTAAATTAGAAAGATAGTCAGGGGTCATATTGTGATACATCTTATAAAATAGAATAAGTTTGTGTTTTTACGTCTGTCACTTAGTGTTTCCAAGCCAGATTCTTTTAAGAGAAGTGAAGTACTAGTTAGTTGTGTGGCACCGGTAACAATACGAGCTGCTTCCAAATTGATTTTTTCAAGCGAATTACTATAAAACAATGTAGTATTATCCCATAGGACATCTCCGTATTCCAAAATGGGTCTGATCAATGTAAAATAGAGTTTTTGTAAAGTATTTCTATCTAACTTGAATTTTAAAAGGCGCAGTAAAGAAAGTCGAGATCGAGCTTTACCTAATATAGAGTCTATGTGGGAAGACCAAGAGCCATCAGATGAAAAGGTTATCCCTAGATGTTTGTGAGTGAAAACTTCTTTGAGCAGAATATTATTCATATATAATGGTGGGTGTTGGATATTTCTTCTTTTTGAAAAGGTCATACATTCTGTTTTATTAGGATTAAAGTCAACTAACCATCTTTGAGACCATGAATAAATAGCATCGATACTATGGGTAAGAGAAATACTGGCAGATCTTGGATCTTCAACAATAACATATAGGGAAGTATCATCGGCAAAGAGTCTAATATTACACGTGATACTATTAACAATGTCATTTATGTATATGAGAAATAGATAAGGACCAAGTATAGAACCTTGGGGAACACCAGCAGAAATAGATTTCCAATTAGAAGAAGAATTTTTGATAACAACTCTTTGATTTCTATTTGATAAGTAACTGCAGAACCAAGAAAGTACAGAACCGGATATACCAATACTTTTAAGTTTAAGCAATAAGCCCTTGTGCCAGACTCTATCAAAAGCCTTACTAATATCTAAAAATACTGCACGGACTTCTTTGCCATCATCTAAGGCTTGAAATATTTGATTGGTTAGGTATGAAAGTTGATTAATAGTAGAATCGCCATGGACAAAACCAGATTGAAAAGGGGTCAATATGTGATTATGTAGTAAATAGTTGTTAAGATATTTAAGGACACATCTTTCAAAGACTTTCCCAAGTATGCTAATCAATGAAATAGGGCGATAATTACTAACATCGTCTGTTTTTCCTTTCTTGTGTACTGGAACAACATTTGCTAATTTCCATAATGACGGAAAAGATGAGTTATTTAAAAGTTTATTAAAAAATAAACAGAGAGGTGAACTGAGTTTGTCCGCACCTTCTTTCAGTAATCTAGGATGAATACCATCAGGTCCAATTGCTTTAGAAGTATCCAATGAGAGAAGAATATCTCTGACATCACTTTCTAAGAGAGTAATGTTATCCAGGAGAGGATAATTAGGTTCTGTAGACATTGGAAGAGATACAGAACCATCGTCAATGTAAGACTGAGAGGAAAAATATTCATTAAAGATATTTGTTACATCATCAGGGTCATTATAAATTTGCTTGTTGAATAACAGGGAATGAGGAGTAGATTTGCTAGAACAGCCCATAAATTTTTTACTAATCTTCCACCATTGTTTAATATTTAAAGAGTCGTTATTTAATTTTTCAATTAATTTTGTATAATAATAGTCTTTAGTTTTATTTATCAAGTTAACACATTTGTTTCTCATTTTTCTAAATTGAGACCAGTGATTGGGACTGTTAGTTCTTTTAGCTCGTCGATGTAAACGTTTACGTTTCCGTATTAATTTTCTTATTTGATTATTCATCCAAGGTGCATCGGATGGTCTAATAGTAACATTTTTATTTGGAATGCTGATAGATGCCGTGTCACTGATTATAGTTGAAGTAAGAAGAGAGGTGGCTTCGTCAACATTTTCATTATTTATAATATTAGCCCAATTTGTGTTACCTAAATTTTCTCTAAATAAATCATAATTACCATTATCATACAACCAAATTTTTCTTTTGAAAGTATCACACAATAGTTGTGGGAAGTTAAAAAAGGCATATACTGGACAATGGTACCGAGTATTTGTATTAAAAAAACATTCGCCAACTTCACACTTGTATACAATGCTTTCATCATTAACAATAAATAAATCTAACAATGATGTTGAATACTCTGTATAGTAAGTAGGTTCTCTAACAATTTGAAATAAATTAAAAATAGAACATAATTCACCAGACTTAGTATTGCGACCAGTAAGTTGGTTATCATTAAAATCACCTGTGATAAATATATAATCAGAGTTACAATTATAGGCTGAATCGATAGAATAATTAATTTTATCCCAGACTTGTGAGCTGGAGTCCGGGGGTCTATAAAAAGTACCTAATAAAATAGATTTACCAGTTATTTTTATTTCCAACCATACACATTCAACTCCGTTAATTTCTAAGTCCTCTCTGCGTTTTGCAGTAACAGAACATTTCACATAAACAATAACACCACCCCCTTCTCTGTTCTGTCGTTCTTTAGATCTAAACGGATGTGAGAAACCACTAAGTAAAACTTCAGAATCTGCTGTATCATCATGTAACCAACTCTCAGTAAAAGCTAAAATATCATAGTCGCCTAATTCACACTGTATAATAGGAATTTTCTGCTTAATACTTTGGACATTTAAATGTACTATACTAAAATATTTACTATGATCATCATGAACAAAAGTGTCTGAGATAAATGACGAGGAACTTGTGTTAGACGAAGAGCTTACTGAATCATCAATAAATGAAGGACCGGGGTTTAATTCTATATCACCAGACAATAACAGTTGCATGTAAACAAATATTGTAAAAAGCAAAACCATTTGTGTAAAGTTATCAAACATGGTGAAGAAAGACGGAGAAAAAGAAAAAGATTCATCTGGGTGAACTTCCACATGTTTGTTCTTTGTAAAGTTTTGTAAGAAAAATAAGCAAAGACTTATCGTTATGCCTCTTAATCTGTAAACACAGAACAGATTAACAGAAACTATTTCTATAAGATCTAGTCGTTTGTGTTTCTTTACATTTAATGATTTTCCATAGTGAAGGCCAATGCGCGCTCTGTATAACATAATATCAACTATCATCTAAAAACACAAGATATAAATATATAACCAAACAGATGCGCAGCTTTGGCCAGGGCAATAAAAATATTAGAAGTATATGAGTAGGTAATGCTAAAGAAAACCACAATTTATATGTTATATAATAGTTGATGACATTTAACATAGACAATTTGTTAGAAGAAAAAAAAATTATAAAACTTAAGAGTATTCGGTTTATTTCTAAAATGAAAAGGAATATAAAGATTTTGTTCTAAAGACAAAGAATTGCATTTCATGATATAATGATATTCATCTCCTAGTTCTTTATCACACAGATTACAGAGTCTCTCATTTCTAGGAACATTTTGCCAGCGGCCCATTTCTATTGGTAATTTGTGATTTGAACATCTATACTTTGTTAAAATAATTTTGTTTCATAGAGATAAATTAGATCTTAAGTAATATGGTACAATAAAATCAGAATTTAAAAATAATTTATATGATATACCAAATTCAAAAATTTCTTTATTTCTCACAATTGTCAAATAACAATACAGAGAACATGTTAACATAATTATAAATAAACATGTTGCATGCGCGTGCTACATACATATACATTATACATAATATAAATGCTAACCTGGAGGATTGACTCTCTCAAAAATGACACATATAAATTTGCATAGGTTATTTAACAATGACAATTTTTTTGTAGAAAATAATGAATTGTATTTTAACACATTTGGATTTTTTCTATAAAACAGAGGTAAATATTTCTTTCTTTCTTCAGCAAAATTTTTACAAATCATTATGTAATGAAATTCATCCCCAAGTTCTTCAAGACACAAATTACATATTCTTTCTGATTTTGGAATATTGGACCATCTACCTGTTTCAATGGGTAATCTGTGATTACTGGTCCTAAATTTACTCAATAAAATTTTGTTTTTTGTAGAAATTGTAGATAACAAATAATATTGAATATCAAAATTATTAATAAACAATCTATAAGATATACCTTTAGAAGAATTATTAATATCACTATTCCATTTTTGTAAAAATTGATCAAATAATCTTTGTTTAACACATTTCACTAACCATGTTTTACTGTAAAAAGTCTGAGATAACCATATATTGCATAAACCACATTCTTCAAAAATAGATTTTAAATTACATAACCATTTTGAATTTATACCTTGAGAATAATATGAATATAAAAGTCCATAAACAAGAAAAGCATATTTAGTTTCTTTGCCCGTTATAATATTTGTCCAAAAATTCACAATTCTTGCTTTGATATTTATAATAAGGGGGTATCTTGCCAATTCACCATACACTATAAAATTTGGGTTGATTTTTTAAGATGTAGAATAATTTTACAAAATTTCAAATGTACTTTTTCTAACACATCACAATTTTCAAATCCCCATACCTCACATCCATATAATAAAATAGGCATAACTGTTTTATCAAACAAATCAAGTTGGCAGTCAATTGATAAATTAAACAAACGTGCTTTCTTAATAACACAGTACATTGCTTGAGTAGCCCTTTCTGCTAAATACTTCTTTGTATAAATAAAAGAACCAGACTTACTGAAAAATATACCCAAATATTTAAAATCTTTAACAATTTCTAAAACTGAACCATTTATTGTAAAATTCAAATTCTGTGGAAGTCTACCTTTTGAAAAAATAACTATTTTTGTTTTAGGAACATTTACAGTCAACTTCCACAATTTACAATAATTTGAAAAACAGTCCAACTGACATTGTAGATCTTCTTTAGCTTCAGCCATTAGAACAGTGTCATCAGCGTAAAGTAATAAAAACAATCTAAGATAAACATCAAAAATACTTTCTAATTCATCAGTAACAGTTGTAAGACCATTGATGTTATTTTCAATAAAAAATTCTTCCAAGTCATTTAAATAAATAGCAAATAAAAAAGGAGATAAATTCTCCCCTTGTCTAACACCAGTGTTACATACAAAAAAATCTGAATAACCACCATTTAATTTAATTCTAGACTTAGTAGTATTATACATATTGACAATATATCTCAAACATTTACCAGTAATATTATATTTAAACAACTTTTGCCATAAACCATTTCTCCATACTTTATCAAAGGCTGATTGAAAATCAATAAATGCACAAAATAACTTCTTGCGTTTCATAAAAAGTATATCAATTAAATTATAAAGTACAAATATATTATCAAGAGTAGAATATGTATGTCTAAAACCAGACTGATTTTCACTCAATATAGAAAACTCATCAGCAAATGTATTTAATCTTTTACATAATATAGAGGTAAATAGTTTACTGATACAACTAAGTAAAGTAATTGGTCTATAATTTTTGACATCATTTTTGCTACCTTTATTTTTATAAATAGGAATAATATTGCCAATTGTCCAAGCATCAGGTACAATACCTGTATCAAAAATCAAATTAAACAATTTGTTATAAATAGGTAACATAAAATCAATTGAATATATTATATACTCATTTAAAACATTGTCAATACCTGGAGATTTATTATTTTTCAATGATTTTACACATGACAAAATTTCCTCATTTGTAATAACATCATTTAATTTACCAGTATTAATGTCATTATGTACATATACATTATTATCTGTTACAACATGTACAGTTTCTTTACTATCAACATTAATATCTTTAAAATAATGATAAAATTCTTGAATATTAACACCACCAAATTTAGACTTATTAGATTTATTCAACAATTTCCAATACACTTTTGGATTTGAAGATCTCAGTTTCTTAAGTTTTCTTTGTAATAATATTCTATGATTTCTATAACTTTTATCTAACACTTTTTTATAATATTTTTCTTCATTACACATTTCCTGTTTAAAAATACTAGATCTATATTTTTTATACAACCTCTGTGACTTTCTATATTTTTTCCTGGCTTTATAACAATCATGATTAAACCACTCTTTACAATTACTAACATTTGAATCACAATCTGAATTTTTGGGTAAAAAAGTACTAAATGTCTTTTTAGCTGCATCAATAATAACATCAGCTACATTCGTAAACTGTTCATTGATAAAATTAGCATCTACGTTATTACAATTTCTATTTAAAATATCAATAGTATTAGCAATTTTAACAAAATCAAAACTTTTACAAAAATCATTTGACTTTTCAATATCCCATGGCTTAATAATAGGATCTGATACAAAATCAGTAACATTATCATGTCTAACATAATTATTAAAAATAAGTTCACATACCAATGGGCAATGAATATCAGAAAAAAGTTTACTGAATTCCAAAATATGAAAATTTTGTACAATATTAAGAAAATCTATAGAACCAATAAAATAATCAACAACACTTGATCTATTAGTAGTAAAATCACCATTAAATTTATCTTCACCAACACGTCCATTAAATATAACCAAATTATTATATTTACAAAAATTTAATAGGTAATTCCCGTAACTATTCTTTTTAGTATCCTTGTTTACTCTTTCTAAAGACAGATTTAGCAAGTTAAGCTGATCTACCATAGAAATTTCATTAATTTCACCAAAAATATCAATTTCAATATCTGACAATTCCACATCTTGTATAAAATCATAATGATTAGACACTCTACTATTAAAATCACCAGTTAAACACACATGTTTATATTTACTAGATAAATCAATGTATTCAGATTCAATTTCACTGAATGCATCAGGTGAACTATAGTTTGAGCCTTCCGGTGGTATATACACAATCCCATATAATAAGTCATTTTCAAAATTAAATAAACAACCCTTCAAGATAAACCAATACACATAATCGCAATTAGTTTCTATTGGAGTAATATAGTCTGCTAAATAATCTTTAAAACCCAAGATTATACCACCTGAACGGGTGGTTGATAATTTTCTCCTGTTCTTGGATTTAAACTCGTAACCATCAAGTTCGATAGTGTCACAATTGTCAGTTTTTGTTTCAGTAAAACACAAAATATCATACTGAGTTATTAAGTTTTTAAATTCAGGATAATTTAAGCGTCTAAGAATTCCACACACATTTAATGAAAGTAATTTACACTTACTGTTTTTAGGTAGATCTGTTCTTCCACTGAGAGAGTCACTATTATTTACATTGTCACTTAATTGTCCATTCTCGCTTGTTCCTCCGTGGTTGTCCTATCTTCGTGCGTTAGAGACTTTAGAGTTACTTCCCTTCGCCTTTCCAAAATCCTGTGATCCGTAACGGGGTGTAAATTCGTCTGCATCAGCTGATAATCCTCTCTGACTTGGGCTCCTGTATTCCCGCGTTTTTTCCTCCGGGTTGAATAATTTTCCATCTATATACAGTTTGTCGTAGATTAGGCTAGCTTTCCGTCCACTCCTGCGTGCTGATTTCAAATGCGGATATAGTTCTTTCCGTCTATCATTTATTTCCTTCGGATATTGTTCATTGACGCCAAAGTTTCTATTTTCCGACCGTTTCAGTACAATGGGTGCCTGTTTTCTCACTAGTTCTCTATCCTTGAATTTCGAAAATTTAGCAATAATTGGTCTCGACTTTCCGCGTAATTTCTTTCCCATTCTGTGTACACGCTCGAAACTGATACTTTCTGTATTTATTTCCAAATTAGTTTTAATGAAGTTAGATAAAACTTGTTCCGTATCTTCCGTATCTTCCGAATCATCCTCATGTATACCAGTGAATATCAGATTATCCCTCATTGTTCGAGACTGAAGTTCGATATGTCTTTCTCTTAGGTCATGTAGATCCGACGCAACGAATGAAACATCATCTTTCAATGATGAATTTTCTTTCACTAGATTGTTCACGACTTTTTTCATATCACAAAATTCCTTCTTATTTTCTTCAAACAAACTATTCATGACCTCTAATCCTTTATCCATTTCTGATGTTTGAGATTTTAATTTGTTAACTTCCTGTAACACTGTTCCAATAGACGATTCAAAACTAGTCATTCTCGACTCTATATCATCCAGTTTTGTTAATTTTCCACACACTAAGTCCAGTTTAGCTGCTATCTGATCTATCTTGCTCGAGTAATCCAATGTTTCAAACTGATTTTGACAATTTTCACCAACTTGCGACATGGGTGGGGGGTACCCACATATGGGTGATGTATTGTACTTCATCATCGGGAGCTGATAGCTGCCATTCAAAGATGCCATAGCCGGTTGCATCGGTTGCATCGGTTGTGAATATTGCACTATAGGCGTTGAATGCGTAACACTTTGTTGAGGAATGTTTTTATTTCCCGATCCACTAGCCATAACTTCATTATTTACATGTCCAGTTTGAGATGAACTCACATTCCTTACATACACCTTGCTATTGTTTCCACTAATATCACTGTTTTGACTGTCATTTTTACCCTTTTTTCTCTTATTTCCCATATCGATTTAAATCCATTTTGTTTTAAATCCAATATAACATCTCTTGTGCATAATCTTGACTAAAGATACATAGTTTAACACTTAAAATACATAAAATATTTTGAAATTTTGCAGAGCCAAATTTAAAGCGACCGCTCTTAACACGCGCATGCTCAGATCTCCTCTAGAAGAGTTATTACAATCGCTATTCCATTTTTGTAAAAACTGGTCGCATAATATCTGTTTAACACATTTTACTAACCATGTTTTATTGCAATATGTTTGAGACAACCATATATTATTTAAACCACATTCATAAAAAATTGCTTGTACGTTTGACATCCATTTTGAATTAAAACCATTCAGAAATTTATTCAATAAAAATTTGTATAATATTGTTGTATACTTTGATTCTTTATTATAAAGTATTCTTGACCAATAGCTAACAATTCTTGTTTTAACAAATACACTAAGTGGATATCTTCCTAATTCCCTATAAACAATAAAATTAGGTGTTGATTTTTTAACATGTAATACTAACTTACAGAATTTTAAATGAACCCTCTCTATAACATCTAAATTACTAGACCCCCATACTTCACATCCATAAAGTAAAATTGGCATAACAATCTTGTCAAACAAATCTAATTGACACTCCACTGAGAGATTTAAAAGCCTTGCCTTTTTTAAAACTGTATACATAGCTTTAGTAGCTCTGTCGGCTAGATACACCTGATTTTCACCAATAACAATGTTATTTTCTGAAAATGTCTGGTTCTCGGTGAAAAATACATACTGTCAAGAATATTCAAATATAAAAATGATCAAAATATCAAAAAAAATCCATTCCACTTTTTGATTAAAAATATGGTGACATTTTACGTAATTTCCCTATGAAACTCATTAGTTAGTGGCCGGGCTACCCAAGGGAACCAGTAAAAGTGACCTTTGTGGGCAGGTGGCCTTTATATACAGGTTCAAATAATATGAAAAAAGAACAGTTGAGATACAATTATACTGGCCTTTTTAAGCAGGTGGCCCTTATATAGAAGTGCCCTTTAAGACAGGTTGGATAATTGTTGATAAGTTTAATGTCTCCGTGTCCAGGATTGCCCTGGATATATTTGACGCCCCATACACGGGGGGTATACCAATTTCTCGAAAATCGCATCCAGCCGATGAGTACGCGCTTTTTAGCATCCGTCCGATGGTTAAGTCATACATCCGTGTGTTACAGCATCCAGCAGAGGAAAATCGTCACGATCAAATGCAGGTAAAGAGAGATTTTTGCGAATTTACAAGGTTTTGCTTAAGTTAGATGATGGAATATGGTGTAAGAATGGTCTTGCACTGTATTGACACCGTCAGATTGCATATGACATGCAGCATAATCAAACTAACCCCAAAAATGTTACACTGAGCAGACAATTTTGATTTTTTTCAATATAAAATGCTTCATCGTATGTGTAAAGGTGTAATTTTTTATGCACACACGCACAACACAACACTCTTGTTGCTCCCTTCCATTTTTGCTTGCAACTGTGTAATTAAGTGCAATAAATCGGACGTTAAACATTTCGTGGTACGGCATCCGTTCTGCAGTTTAAAACAGTGGTACGGCATTCGTTCCTTAATGTTACGGCATCCGTCTTCTGTAATGACATTTCGTTTTGCTCCACTTTCGAAATATGGCCTTGTTAGTAGTGTTTGTACGCAATTGATTATCACCAAGCAACACACCATCATCACCACTTATGTATGAATATTAAAATCTGTAAATTTATAAAATGAAAAGTTACTTGAAAATAACCAGAGCCAGGAATAACACTGACACCACAGCAAAAACAAGAAACTTAAAAAAACAGAAGCACGATATATGATAACACATGTAGGGACCACTGATTATAAAACTCTCGACTGTGGACGGGCACCAGACATAACGGAAATATGATGTCCAGTGGTGTGGTTTAAGTACTTTTGCAGGGTCCTAACCATCCAACTTGGTTTACAATTAGTGGTCCTATACAACGAAATTTAACAATTAAAAATAAACTTTATTATACCAAACAGTGAACCAACAATCCGGCATGAAAAACATATATGACTAAGTCATATATTCTATTTCTTTCAGAACATGGCGGTTCAGCTAGAGTGAGAAGAGGCCGGTCATTTTTAGATTGATCAAGAGATCAAACGTTACGAGAGAAGCTTGTAACGCTTTCACCGCCGACATCAACTCCTAAGTAGGATTTGCAGTGATTGTGAGAAGGATGTCTTGGCAAATAACTGTAAAAGGCATAAAAAATTGCACTCAAAAGTCCCATTTAAATGTACGACATGCACCCAATTTTTTAACAGTACAGCTGGTCTCGAGGGTCATGTCAAGGCAAAGCACACTAGACACTGGATGTGCAGCAGCTGTGGAAAAGACTTTAAACGGCGTTCAAGCTTGAAAGAACACACGAAGATCAAACATTCTGATAAGGGTAAAAGATTCCCTTGCAATATGTGTGAAAGGAAGTTACCCGCCTTGGCCATATACAGGATAATATGAATTGCCATCAACCAAGGGCGCCTTACAAATGCCGATGCACGTGGAGCTTTGCGAATAAGTGCAGTTTTATGCGGCATGAGCGTGAGTGTAACGGTCAAGCGAAGAATAAATGTTCTATCTGCAAACGCAGCTCATCTCATAGAGACATCATACAAACAATCCACGGGGGCAAGAGGCACATATGTGAATGTGGTAACTCCTACAAATGGAGATCGGGTCTTCAAAGGCATAGGAAATCTTGTACAGCATCTACCATACGGTTTCCAACTGCGTCGGATGACTAACTTTCATGTCTCTTGCCCAAGAACTGTCACTCAGTTTATGATGCTGGGACATCTTTACATTATATACACGCGTTTCATGTCATTTTGTTTCAGTGCTACTGAAATTACATGTTCTAATGTTCAGGAATACTAATATTGCAACATATGAGGGTTTTTTTTATTTTTGCAGTCACGCGTGATGCTTATTTGTGTGTTCGCTGGTGCAGTGTGTGCGTGTGTAATGTTATTTCAGTATTGTATTGTTAATGTCTTTTCTGTAATTGTTTCTGCTGATGTTTTTAAAAATCAAATAAATGTAACTTTTTATTTTATTTTTATTTCATAATTTATTAGATATGTATGATGCAACATGAGGTTTTTTGAAAAAAAATCTGGAATTTTGTGATAATGATGTATTGCCATACAGATGTTATGTTGTTTTTCTACTGTCTATGTGTGTATTTCCACAAAGGCTAACTTCTATTAGGTAGCATATTACATTTGGGTAAACATGGGTCTGAAACATAAATATATATGTAAAAAACCAAACTTTGGTTCCAAATTATTATACTATTCACTGTATACAAACAAAGATGGATGCCGTACCTAATAATACTTAAAATATCTGGATGCCGTACCATGTTCCGTCGGATGCCGTACCACGAAATGTTTAACGTCCGATTTATTGCACTTAATTACACAGTTGCAAGCAAAAATGGAAGGGAGCAACAAGAGTGTTGTGTTGTGCGTGTGTGCATAAAAAATTACACCTTTACACATACGATGAAGCATTTTATATTGAAAAAAATCAAAATTGTCTGCTCAGTGTAACATTTTTGGGGTTAGTTTGATTATGCTGCATGTCATATGCAATCTGACGGTGTCAATACAGTGCAAGACCATTCTTACACCATATTCCATCATCTAACTTAAGCAAAACCTTGTAAATTCGCAAAAATCTCTCTTTACCTGCATTTGATCGTGATGATTTTCCTCTGCTGGATGCTGTAACACACGGATGTATGACTTAACCATCGGACGGATGCTAAAAAGCGCGTACTCATCGGCTGGATGCGATTTTCGGGAAATTGGTATACCCCCCGTGCCATAGTTTCATGTTCCTTTTACTCAATTTTGACTACACACGTGGTGGTGTAGCTAGCTAAACAGGAGGTATTTACTCTTAGCACCCAGTCTCACTTCCCTGTCGGAAGTTTACGTGTTTAACTTAACGTATTTCCGAAAGTTATTACTTTGCTTTTCACGGGATTGTGATCCGGACATGGAATGGTATGTTTGTTTGTTTTTGATTTATCTACCTATAGTTTTCTGTATTATATGTTGCGCCGTTAGAAATAACATTGTTTGTGGCTATAGACGACTTCACTCTTCGTTGTTGTAAGCGACAAATCGGTAAAACCGGTGGCTGTGCATCTATCAGAAATCTGCGTACTAAAGGGAGACAACCTATCTTCATCGTCAAAATTACTTATCGGGTTTGGGATACATTTTGTCGTCTGGATTTCCGACAGGTGCCCGTTCTACCAGGTTTAGCACGGTTGAGTTAGTGTGGTCGCTGATTGGTTTGGCAAAAGATCATTCGATTGATCTTTTAGTGGGGTGTTCGAACAGGTATGTTGTTAGTTGCGTAATCAATACACATTTTATAATTATCCCACGTGTTGTCAAAGCGACACTGCAAGAAACGTGGGAATTTCAGAGTAAAAAGTCGGTATCTTGAAACCGGCCGGCATTTTAAGATTTTTACAGATTTCAGGAAGTGAAGTTTATTTTTGACATTTTGCTTTTTAGTGTTGTAGATTATATCACGTGTATTTGTTCCAGTTTGAAATCTTGCGTTTTTAAATGGTTTGAAATCTTGCATTTTTAAAGTAAATGGAAAATACACGAGTAGACAGTTTGGGAGATAGTGTGGTTATTATCACGTAATCTGATCCTGTCAGAAACTAGGACGATCTGAGTCAGTGTTTTGTGTTCATTAACAACGCGTGTTTTAGACGTCTAATCGCTAAATCGGATTGATAGAGTTTGGTTAATGAATTCTCTTGTTTAACAAAATCTGAATTTCTCTCTGAAAGGTATGTAATTCAACTAATCTCAAATTTGTTTTCAATTTTTAATTTTTTAAACTTACATAAGTTTTAAGAACGTGTGTACTTAAGATAGGACTTTATCAAACTTTAAAGTAAAGGCCTTGAAAATAACAAGGGTTAAGTAACAATGGATTGTATAACTTTCGTAAAAAATGTAAAATATTGGAAGTCAACTATATATATATACTGGTCAGTGTTTAACAGAAGTATCCGCATGTCCCCACATACTCTACTGTTGGAACCACTCTGTGACAGTTAAAAAATAATCTATATTTCCATAGAAATAAATTTGAATAAAGATTGGTATTTTTCACTTATTTGTATCTAATGGTAACTGAAAATCTAGGTTCTAGGAATATTTGATATTATTTGAAGTCAAATTTCAGAAAATATAATAACTCTTTTTAAGTATTTTTCAAAAATTTGTATATAACAGGTGAATTTTTAAAAGAAATTTTCTGAAATTTATAGACAATGACAGTGATTGGACTTCATTTTTAAAAACTACCTTCTGCCTCTTAGATTGACAAAAATTTTAGTTCTGAAATAAAGAAAACATTATCATTACATGTTTGCAATAACAAGGATCCTCATGACAGTTATATTGTGACTATCTGATAGTTTGTGGACAAGGACAACTTGATTTCATTTGCTAGTATATGATGGTAGTTTTGAGAATTTTAGTGTTAAAATTGGGAAGTTTTCCCTTGGGGAAACTGTCTGAAATCGGTAGTAATTTTGAACAAACAAAATCTGTTAATGGTGATTTCGGCTACCAAGAATGAAAACATAGCTTACATATTTTCTATTGATATTTTCTATGATGTTTCAAATTTCCAGACTTGATTCCTGGTTTTTATAATATTTTTACTGTTTGAAAAGGAATTTGGATGGCTTTTACCACTGAAACTTTAATTTAGACATAAAAGGCTACAAAATGAGGTTAAATCTAGCCATTTATTTTATCAAGCCATTTTGAACATTTATGTGAAGAATTTTTTAATTTTTTTATATAGAATTCATTTGGTAGCAGTACAACAGGAAGGTCCACTACGGATTCATAAATTTGCCAAATTTTTTTCATACTTTGACCATGGTAGAGTGCTTGCTTGGTATGTGGTAGGACATGGTTTTAAACCCCTGCCAGAGCAAGACTTGAATAAGTACTTAGTAACTGCTTTTTTGCCAAGCACTCAGCATTTAGAAAAAGTCACAAGGGTCCTTTGAAAGAGACCTTTAAACCTACGGAATCCTCCCTGCACATTGCCCTTAGTGCACAGCAATGGTAAAAAATTCTGTCACTTCACCTATAGCTGGTGACGTCTTGTCATAAGTGAAATATTCTCGATTGTGTTGTAAAAACCCATTCAATCTATCAATCAACCATACTTTGACCAGTCTGCCAGTAAACCATAATTTATGTGGTTTTTGTCTATAAATGTTGTCCAGGTCTTTCATTGGGCCATATTTGGGACTGGTATTGGGCCCCACATGTTTGTGTATGTCTGTTTTAGAGTTTTGTAACAACAACAGAAAATATTTGACTGCTAATTTTTACAATTACAAGGTCACTGGTCCCATTCACATTTGATTGAAGGACAGTCCTGTTGTCTGTCACATTCCAGGTTAAATCACATATATAATATTGTACTTTATTGGTTTGCATTTGTTATCAAACTGATTTAATCCTATCTGACAGACAGTAAACACATATGTTAAGTACAAGTATTAATATACCGGTACTTATATAAAGTATAAAATCCACATATCTATGTGGTTATAGTTCATATTTAACGGTACTTATATAAAGTATAAAATCCACATATCTATGTGGTTATAGTTCATATTTAACGTATAGAACTCTTCTAGTAGAATATATATTGTATAAATATTTTGAAATTGATATATGTACATGTATATATATATACAGTCGACTCTCGAAATTGAAGGGATTGGATGAAAAAATTCGATTTATCCGAATTTCGAATTAACCGTTTTGATCACTGACGGACACTTCAGAACGATGATAACGGGAGATAACTCAATAGTAAAGCATTTTGAATTTTTCTATGTTAATGTAAAGCTTAACAAACTAAAGTTTGACCACGTTCTGTAAGCAATAAATAAGTAAGTCGGAAAATGCACTGTAACTTACAATATTCCATTGATATTTTCCGTTACACACGGATTATGGCGAGGCCAAAAAAAGTCTTGAAAAAACTTCACCGTAACTTACAAGGTTCCATTGAAGTTTCCCCAGTGCTAGCGATTCTCAATTGAAGAATTGTTTTATCAATTTACACCTTTTCCCTACGACCGATCTAGATCTAGCTATACTAGTAACTCCTGTCAGAATTCATTAAATTTTGTTCATAAGCATAATTTCTTCATCCGTAATCCTAAGCGTCTGACTTTGGTGATTTTTAAAATCACAGTTTGTCATGTCACACACCTGTAGTAGCTGAATGGTGTAAACATTGCCTTGATAGATCAAAGAAGTTTCGGCGTGTCGATTAGCTTTGGGTATTCTGTGGAATAGAAGACCCACTCTATAATTTAAACCAATGAAATTTCTCCTCTTACTGACTGACATTTTACTTATGACCGGTATGTCGAGTACAAATTGAAAATCGTGAAAATAGCACGGGATGCCGACTTTCTTTTTATTGGTATTTTTAGTCGGAAATGAATCTTCCGAGTAAGCCGTCATTCTGTTACTGTAAACACATTTTAAATAAGAGATGAAGTAATTATTTGAGGTATTGTTCAAGTTTAAGATAGAATATTTTTGTGTATTTTTTTTATTTTGCCGCTTGTTGTATAAACATTCAAAAGTATAAACAAGGAAAGTATATTTCGATTAAAACTTTAGATTTTCATTATATTTCGTATTAGATTGGACTGAAAATTGATTTCGATTTAAACGTTGGAATTTTGGTTATATTTCGTAATTTGGACTGAAAATTCACCTCGAATTAAGCAAAATTTCGAATTTCGGTATTTCGAATTAAACACACAAATTCACATAGAAATACATAGCGATCTGACGGGACCATTTGTATCATTTCGATTTAAGCGAAATTTCGATTCAACCGATTTCGAATTAACGAGAGTCAACTGTATATTATAAATATAACTTTAAAGTATCTACATTTTACAGGAATGATATTATAAAGTGTCCTTTTAGTTGAAAATATCTATAAAAAAATCATTGATCTTCTTGTATGACTTTACACTTTTACATGATTGATAAATGTGTTACAATTAGATTTTTCGGGTATTTTGAAATTTATATGGTTATGTATTCATATTTTTCAGGATTGTAAAGTGTCCCTTGAATTGATTTTTATTAGATATTTTGAAATTTAAGATATCCACACTTTACATGATTGATAAGTGTCCTTTAAATTGTCAGTTTGCTTGCCAAAGTTTGGTTGTTTTCTGGGGTGGGTTGGGTGGTATTCTGGCTTTCTCTACTATCTATGAACTGAAAGCCTCGCTATATAGTCAAACCTGTCTGTAAAGACCACCTAAGGGAACCGGTGATAGTGTCCTTTATGGGCAGGTGGCCTTTATATAAAGGTTCAAATGATATTAATTAAGAGCATTTGGATAGAATTTTACTAGCTTTTAAAAGCAGGTGACCCTTACATAGAGTCGACCTTTAAGACAGGTTTGACTGTAAGTGACAGAATCATGACTGGGCATAAATCTTCATTGATCCTCGCCACTCTTATGAATTGGTTTTCTTTAGATATTTCGAAATTAATGTGACTCAAGGTATAAACATTTTACAGAATTCATTACCAGTAGTGTCATTCTAAAAATTGATTTTATTTTATACTACATATTTTTATTGCCAGAATGTTATTAAATGTTGTCAGCCTATACAAGAACATATGTTAATATTGATGTGTGTAAATATTTATTTATGGAGGACATTTTGACCTGTTCTCGATCCAATTCAGCATTCAATCTAGGATTTTTAGAGGGGGGTTCAAATTATTTCATCTTAATTGCCATGAAACATCAATATTTTTACATTCACTACCTATTTTCAAGTCTTGATTATACCCTGGTGGGGTTCAAACCCATGACCTCCCACATACTAAGTGAGCACTTTACTAACTGAGTTACCCAGATGGGTGATTTTTGGCACTGGGTCCAGGGCCTCCAAAACATTAGGAAAAATTGATGTCTTTTAATTCCACTTTTTGAAGATTTAGATCTAGTAAAATGTAAAATGGTAATGGATACAGACCTGTGCATTTCAACATTTGTACTTCTTATTTTAAATCAGCAGGTGCCCGTAATAAGAATTAACATCAGACAGAATGGGTAGAGGAGGATTTAAAGATAAGAAAGAATATACCTGGGAGGAGATTAAAAAACATGACAAAAAAGATGACAGATGGCTGGTGATATCTGGAGAAGTATACAATATAACAAACTGGTCAAAACGACATCCAGGAGGACCTAGGGTCATCGGCCATTATGCTGGACAAGATGCTACAGTAAGTTATAATTTCTGGGGAAGGGAGTTGTCAGAAAAATGCAAGAATATAATAAATAACAGTTATGCAGACATAAATGATAGGCAGTGACTCTCGATGACAGGTTCTGTGATTAGTTAGCCAGTCTTGAATACTGAAGCACATAGGTCCTGGCACTTGACACATACTGATTTATTAATTTCATTAAGTACCAATTGTTCATAAGGAACAGAGTTGAGTTGCAGACCTTCGAAAAGTGAACTGACATATTTTTTTCATACTGGGATCTGCTCAAGTGGTATTTGAAACCAGACAATGATGGGGGTAGCCTACACTTTAAACCACTCATCCTCCAAGGCCATTATGTGTTGATATAGCAATTTGTACTTATTCAAGGTAACTGATTATGTCAATACTGATACATATAAAATTATAAAGGTACATGCATACTTATGTAACCTATAATACATTTTTATCAGTGACCTTTTACCTTTTGTCAATATTTGTGGTAAATATAATTTTTATCAATGACACTTTTTCTGACCTGCAAATTAACAGTACAAACGTCATAAAATCAAGTCATAATTAACACTGTTTTACTTCGTCATTTTTAGTGTTTACCTTAAGAAGAGGCAACAGCCCAAATTGCCATGTTAAACAAGACGTTTTTTTTGGTTTCAAATTTGTTTTTGATGTTTTTTTTCACTTCTGTTATATAAAAAACCTTGAAAAATAATTTTTAGGCAAATTTGGCCTGTTGAAATCCTCCTTGAACCTTTTATTAAAAAATTTAGGGAAAGTATTGCATCTTATTAAGTTAAGATTCCATAATGAGCTATTACTATGGTAAATGTGGGCTGTGTTCTTTTACATAGAATTCATTTGGTAGCGGTGCAAAAGAAAGTTCCACTGTGGAATCATAATTTTGCTAATTTTTCTCAAACTTTTACCATGGTAGAGTGCTCGCTTGGTATGTGGTAGGGCATGGTTTCGAACCCAGACCAGGTCTGACTAAGACTTGAATAAATAAGTAGTGACTGGTCTTTTGCCAAGCACCATTCATTTAAAAAAAGTCACAAGGTCCTGCCTGCACATTGCCCTGAGTGCACTGCAAAGGTAAACAATTCTGTCACGTCACCTATAGCTCATGATGTCTTGTTATAAGTAAAAAAATTTTTCATACTGGGATCTGCTCAAGTGGTATTTGAAACCAGACAATGATAGGGGTAGCCTACACTTTAAACCACTCATCTCCAAGGCCCTTATGTGTTGATATGGCAATTTGTACTTGTTCAAGGTAACTGATTATGTCAATACTGATACATATAAAGGTACATGCATACTTATGTAATCTATAATACATTTTTATCAGTGACCTTTTACCTTTTGTCAATATTTGTGGTAAATATGATTTTTATCAATGACACTTTTTCTGACCTGCAAATTAACAGTATAAACGTCATAAAATCAAGTCATAATTAACACGGTTTTACCTCATCATTTTTAGTGTTTACCTTAAGAAGAGGCAACAGCCCAAATTGCCATGTTAAACAAGACGTCTTTTTTCGGTTTCAAATTTGTTTTTGATGGGTTTTTTTTCACTTCTGTTATATAAAAAACCTTGAAAAATAATTTTTAGGCAAATTTGGCCTGTTGAAATCCTCCTTGAACCTTTTATTAAAAAATTTAGGGAAAGTACTGCATCTTATAAAGTTAAGATTCCATAATGAGCTATTACTATGATAAATGTGGGAGGTGTTTTTTTCCTTAAATATACATGTACTACTATTATTCTAGGTTTCTGCAATTTAAAATCATTATTCGTTGCCAAATTTCTAAAAATTATGAAAACATAGCCCTTTTTAATGTATTTTCCCTAGATTTGGTAAAATATATTACTTTTGGAAAGAATTTCTCTGAAATGAGTAGCCAATGTTGAGTTTGGCTACCTGGAATGGAAATGTATTATGACCTGGTAACCTTGGTAATTTAGATACATTGTTAAACCACCAGTTTCTCCGACCTTTTCATTCACAGATGTCTCTTTATGATATCAGATTACAAAAGTCATAAAATGATATTATATTAAGAGTTCATTTAGTAATATTAATCCTTCAATTCAAATAATCAATTTTCATATTCACATTATTGGGAAAAATTCCATTAAGATATATAAATGACATTCAGATTTACAGATTATTCTCTCTCTCTCTCTCTCTCTCTCTTCTCTCTTGTATTTATAGATACCCGGTATTTATCAGTATAAAGTGGGAACAAGTGAGATAAATAGTGGCCTTCAATGTGTGAACATTTATTTATACCCCCGCTTAAAAAGTGGGGGGTATATATATTAGTGATAGGGGTGTCCGTCCGTCCTTCCGTTACACCTTAGGGTACCTATCTCATATCCGCAACTCCTCCTAAACCCTTCAATGGATTTTCATGAAACTTTCACACAATCTTTGTGATATAATGTAGATGTGCACCTCCTATTTAAAGATTTGATCTGATGGATTTTTTATGCGGGGGGGGGGGGGGGGGGGTATTTTTTGTGAGCTTGTGGCTCACAGTTTTTCTAGTTCAGTACTGCTATTTAAATGTGGGAATATGTTTTAACTTTTATAGGGAGAATCTTGTGTCCACATCTAACCTACCCCTACTTTATTGCAAATAGTGTTTTTAGAGCATTTCAACTAACCTACAGTAACTGTAGATACAAGTTTTTTTCTCCACATTGTTGGTTAAGAAAACTGAATTAATGTTATGTATACCATAGTTTTATGTTGTAAATTATTGGTTTAATTTTGTTTTGTATTTTTTCATCATATTTTTAGGATGCTTTTAGTGCATTTCACAATGATTTGAGTGAAGTACAGAAATATCTCAAACCAATACACATAGGAACAGTTTTACAAGATGAAGATGAATCGGAAATCAATACCGACTTCAGAAATCTCAGAGAAACAGCTGATAAAATGGTAAATATGCCACAGTTCAACCTGGCTCTCTTAACAGGGTTATATTTGGGGCGATAATGGGTCCCATTCACAATTTAAAATCTCTTTTGTTCAGAAATATTGAGCTGGTTTTCACAATTCAAAAAACATAAAAATGGCAAAATAAATTGAAATAAAAATAAATCCATGTCAAAAGTCAACCTGGAAACAAATAAAACTTAAGCCCCATTTATACGGCGAAAATTGCATACCTAAGTATTTTTACTCACATGTAAAATTACTCATGTAAGCAAAAGTATATTTTGCTTTGCGTTCATACATAATTTATGTACCATAAGTAAATTTGAAGTTTTCAACAAATTTTGGATAATTTTCATTGTGAACATTGAACAGTTTAGACTTGATTAATATCAGATAACGTTTCCTTACTATTTAAGCACTGATTTGATACTGGGCTATTATAATGACAAAGTAGCAGTTCTACTTGGTGATCCAGCATATCTGTCATATACCATTTTTTGAATTTAATAATAAAATACAATAAAAAATGTTATATGACATATCCTTTAAAGAATTGTTTTCTCAAGCTTTATATCTTACACCAATGCGGAGCACATTTATATACCGTCTAGTTAGGGTAGAACGACACTGGATCTTTGATCTCATTGAGTTGCTTGAAATGCCCATTGTGATTTTTCCAAAAAAGGATTGATGTCCATGTCCTGTTTGCTTGTTCTGTAAAAGGAGCTTGTGTTGTTCCGCATAACATATATCAGATATGTAGATTAGCCCATGTCTCCTAAAACCCAGTCTGGGCCCCAAACTGTTTACACATTTTAGCTATTTATTACATTAAAACTTCTTTTTTAACTGGGCTGGACCCCTAACTCAAATTAGTTTCATCCCTGCAAATTAGTTCTTTAGGATCGGTCGAATGTTTTTATTGAACTTGATGGTGAAAATTATTTCAGTGATGTTGAAAATGATGCTTGTAATATTTGTTCTCCCAAAACACTTCGTGACGACATGGCATCTCCTTTCATGGACACCTCATTGTCAGATTTGTAAAAGTAAATTTTCTGTGGTTGGCTTTTGTTGCTCAAGCACTTTCTCTTTTCTCTTTGAAAACTAGAAAAACGTCAAATTTTAGTGACAGTTTGTCACTAGTTTTTATGCTTTTGTAAAATAAATCTATTTCAATTACAACTTTTCATCTTTATTGGATAATTATAACAAATCAATGGGGGCCGTGGTGGTTAATAGTGGTTGGCTTTAACCGCTATGAGTTAGATCCCCGATTCTAACACCATATGTGGTGAGTAGGTTTCCCTTACAATTGGCACCTGTTGGTTAGCTCGATGTCAATACAATGGGATGTATGTAATGTTAATCTGTGACATTGTATATCAACACTATTAAACAAATTTTCTAGTACAAGACATATTACACACACCCATATTCACCCCTGCACCACATGGACCTGAATGAACATTAACCCATAGAGATAAATAACCTGGCATAGGTACATGTGTTTAAAATTATGTGAGTAAATATTACTGTGCGTTCATACGACACTGAAGCAAAATTTGCATACCTAAGTATAAAATACTCACATACTATAGCAAATTTGCACTTGGTCCCCACTAGGTGCAAATTTACTTACATGAGTAAAATTTGCGTATATGCAAAGTTGTTCATACGACACAATTTGCATATGTGAGTAAATTTACACATGAGTAAAAAATACTTAGGTATGCAATTCTCGCCGTATAAATGGGGCTTTACATACATTATCAACAGATGTGTCCACGCTGGATTTTGATGTGTACACTACAGTCATTGAAGTTGAATTAATTAAATTCATTGGACATTTACATTTTCATCTTTCTGAATTTAGAAGACAAAAACAAATACTTTTTATTCCTGAAGTTTGTCTGTGCAATTTTGATTCTTAGATAGTTGACATATTTTCTGATTTTGTGTGTTTAATTTATTGTAGGGACTTTTTAAGCCAAGTTACTTTTTCTTCATGTTGATGTTAGCACATATACTGGCATTAGAGGTAATGGCTTATCTGACACTGTACTACTTTGGTACAGGATGGGCACCGTTTGTAGCATCCATAATATTCTATTCCACCTGTCAGGTATGTATTAACACTATTTCAGTTTAATGTGAAAAAACCTCATTTCCAAATAAAAAACAGATAACTGCTTTTAGTTTAAACATGTATCTTGTTATGAAGGTCAAGACTTGTATATATGTGCATATCAAAATTTTACAAGCAAGTTGAATACATAACTTCTGTGACAGCCAAAATGACTTAGGTTTTTACAGGTCTGACAACCTGCAGGAAAAAGGCCCAATGCCTGCATCAGGGATTCAAAATCGTGTTTTGTAATGGTAGGTCCACGACCTTTTGCTTTTATTTTTGGCAGGTCATACATAAGCTTTGAAAGTCCAGTATCATTATTGAAAGATTCATTTGCAATTATAATATCATATAGAAAAAAAGTATCTATTATCCTGAAAAAATGACAGGACCATCAGACTTTTAAAGTTTAATTATCAAGGATCCAAATGTAGATTCAATCTCAGACCTGGGGAATTTCGAATCTGCTGAAATGAAAACTTATATTAATTTTATAAGTTTTACCTTTGACATAACTTAACTAAATATTTTCCCATTAGATTTTCAGCCAAAATGATATTAAGCAGCAGGTTTTCTCAATTTTATGGGCCCTGGACCCAGAACCAAAAATAGTTTTGTGACAGCCTGTGAGGATCACATTTACGTCATTTCAAACAAGAAAATATTGTAACAGTACATTTAGTTATATATTGTACATACCACACATTTATCGATACATTTATGAAATATTGATGTGCATGTTCACACTTTTGACTGCAGGTATCAGAGTGGAGTAATGTGTTACACCCTAGACAAGATTCTTTCACTAATATGGAGCCAGTCAGTTCTTAAAAGATGGAGGATACAAGAGTACTCCAGAGAAAAAACACCTACCAAGGTCAAATGAGCTGACACACTTTCTCAGATTAGGATCTTCCTCTGCATTATTTTTTCAGTTCATCAATCAGCTATAATCATGTCTTCCCTGTATATCCTACATTTCTACAAAGTTGGCACAAATGTAAACCAAAATATGAGGATTTACCATGAACTTTGGTAAAATATGTAGATCAAAGTCACAAAACTGAAGCGAGCATGATCACTTTTCCTGTTGTTGTTAATTATGTAAAACAGAATAATATTGGCTAGGTACAGAGGTTCATAATCATATATGTGCCATAGACAGCGTGACACAGCCATAATTTCATGAGTTGTTGGCTCCGGGTTTGAGCACTAGCGGTGCTGATTTGTATATACCAGTATGCTTGAGCAGGACATTTACTTTACTTTGCCCAGACAGTTGATAAACGTTTGTGTAGCTGGTAGCAGAAATGGTGGGAATTGCCTTGTGATGGAACGGCAGATCATTCTTTACAGTTTATTTTTAAAATTATGAATAGCCAAATTTCCAAAAATGAAAGTATTATCCTTTTTAAAGTATTTTTCACAAATTTGCTAAAATAGGTTAATTTTTGAAAGAATTTCTCAGAAATTATTAGATTTTGGCTACCAGAGATAGAAACATGTAGATATTAAAGTGTTTAAACAGTAAATCTGTTTGATATCAGTTTAGATCAAACAATGTTATTTTGAAATTTACATGTGGTATTTTCAAACCATGAAATTTGTTGAATTTATGCATTTAAAAGAGTTTTGTTATTAATTTTTATTAATTTTTTTTTTTATTTGAATAAAATTTTGCAGTATGATTTTTACTAGCTGATTTTTTTTTTTTTTTTTTCTATCTTATTTGAACTTAATTTGTACAACTAAACATGATCAATTTTTGTTCCTTCCTTCAGGCACAGGCAGGCTGGGCTCAACATGATTTTGGCCACTTGTCAGTCTTTAAGAACACCATAATTGACCATTTTTTACATTCCTTTACCATGGGTTTTATTAAGGTAATTTATTCTCTTTATATGTGGACTGTTATTGTTGTCTCACAAAACCTGCATATTAATATTGTAACAAGAGTTATTTCCCTTTGATTAAACACAACTATTTATCGTATAAAACAAGATTTTTGAAATAATTTTTATATCAACCTTTGATTAAAAAGATATTTAATGAGCAAAAAAGAAAAAAAAATATGTTGGAAATATTTTTCAAATTTTGGCTTATATTTTAAACAGTTGTAGCATGCCTAAAGGGAGATAACTCTTTGAATGTGGCCTCTGACAGAGGTTGGTTTATTTTTTTAGTAATGCTTTAATTTAATAGTGGTATGTCTTGTCAATGATTATTTACAGGTACAGAATGGTTGGTTACAGCACGATTTTGGTCATTTATCTGTATTTCATCACAGGATATGGGACAAAGTTTTCCAATATTTTATTTTTGGATTTATCAAGGTATTTTTGTTGCATGGTGTGGTTAGAAATGGAGCAAAAACTGCAAATTTTTCCATCTTAATCCACTCTCCAGTAGTCAAAACGCTTTATATATATGTGGTTAAGGTCTATATTTGTTTTACTATGTAAACAGCATGTAAACAGTTTTATTTCAGTGTATTTATGTACAGTTTCATTTTTGGATGGTTGTCAGATAACAGCAAAAGTCTATTTGAACCTGCCTGTATTTATATGTACCTTGCCATCAGATTCTGTACCTCCATTGGATTCTATATGATCTCAATACAACTCTTATTGGATCATGTATGGCCCATATCTGGTCTCCAGTGGACCTTGTCAAGTTCAGACAAAGGGGAAGATACCATATAATTTTGTATCACAAATTTGACATTTTGTGTAATACAGTGGACTTTTTTCACCGCAAGCCTGACAGAAATCCTTAAATGAGACATTGACTGGAACATTGTCACATTTGAATTTAAAAGTTTGTTAAAATTGAATGATCCTTCTTCAGCATAAAAACTTTATGGAATAATCCAAAACACAGATAGTGTCATCCTTCTTCACTTGAATATAACTGTTTACTGAATGTACATGTATGTCGTCTACGTAGTTGTGTGTGTTCATGTTATATATACAGTAAAACCTTATCATGATGCCTCTGGATAAACATGACACTTTCATTATTGCTACAGTACTTTCTAGGTTTTCACAAGTAGCAAAAATTTTGAAACAATATCTGTATAAGAAGAAACATAAAGTAGAAACTTTGGCAGTTATGATTTCTAAACTATTTTGTGTTGAGAAATTTTCATGGTTCAACTAAGTAAAGCTTACCAAGCAAAATAAGAAAATTGTGCAAGAAGATAAATTCATGGTACAACGCGAGGTTTAGAGGTAAAAGGTGCTATATTAAACCTTGTAAAGAAGGCATATAGCCCCTTTTACCTCTAAGCCCTCAAACTGTTACGGTCACAGTGAAAATCGCGAATATTTTTCTTCGTGAATGTTTTTTCTTATACAGTAGTCTTAAGTATAATGAACAAATGGTGGCTATCAATAGTGGTTTTACTGTATAAATACATGTGTAATATGTAGCATAGTTTAAAATAGTTACAATATCCTGTATCATCACTCTTGTTTTCCTTTACAGGAATATTTCTAGCAGTCTAGTATACTTTATTGCCAATTGAGTAGAGGGGATAATGTCAATTTATTTACAATTTGTATATTGATGTCAATCTCTGTATTGTCATGGTTCTGAAGAAATCCACCCTAGGCTGATAGTGTTTAATCTACAATGTAAAAGGGTGTCATTTTCAAAAAAAAAAAAAATCTAAAACACCTTGACATCAATATTTTTGCATTCACATAGTGTTATATACTGATATGTCCTACTAAGGCCTATATAAATTATTTGGCAACATAAAAGAATTAATGGTTGTATGGCCCCTCTCAGAATGAACTCTTCCAAAAGATTGACCAGCACCATAGAACCTGCAATAAAATCACAATATCTGAAGTTGTTGGTGTTCATTCTATAATTATTCCTTGAAAATAAGTAGTAAAGAGTACACATGCCATGTCCAGATACATATCCAGTGTAGATGTTTCTGAAATCAACTTTTACTTTCTTACACACATACTTTTGCTGTCAGTGGTCCCACCCAATACATGTTTCACCATGTTTAGTTTGTACAGAATTTCTGGTTTCTTCATTGGGATGTTTTTCTCTCTATACTTTTGACACATTCTGTATATTTATCACATTAGATTAGAAATATACCATTTAACATAGTGACACTATAACAAACATATAATTACATAACTACAAACATATATTCAGTGTTTTGATAATATTTCTGGAATTCAGACTTAAATGCAATACATTAATATTTTATACTTGATGTTAAAAACTCACCTTCCAACTAAATCAATTTTATTTACTTATATTATTTACTTATCACATATGATTTATCAGACTGTTCTGTTAGTTTTTAAATTTTGATCTTTATGCTTTTATTAAGTTTGTTTTATTTTATTTGAATTTTCTTCTTTTTTTCATCTGCATGTTGACATACGGGTAGTTATAAATAGTCCAATTTCCAAAAATTTTAAAAATATTTCCATTTTAAAGTATTTTTCGCAAATTTGCTAAAACAGCTTACCTTTTTGTAAGAATTTCTCAGAAATGAGTAGCCAATGGCGATTTTGGCTACCCGAATGGAAACATAGACAATTGCAAATGAGACAAGATCTGGTTCAGATTTTCATTACCGGGTAATTATTGTTTGAGACATTTCAAAAATTGAAAGTTGTGAATAAGTTAGTTCAAAACTGAAGATCACTGGATACAATTGAAGTTTTTGTGTCAATATGACTTACAGATATGTCATAGACCAAAGAATGAATATTAGTTTCCATTAAGGCTCTAGGAAAAACCGGGTTGAAAGGCAGGGATTATTTTACATTGACCATATGGGGCAGGATACCAAATAAACAGTAGGCATAAAAATTATAGTGGATCAGTTTTTTTGGTCGAAATTTAAAGTTTGCATCTCTGGCATCCATTGATTTGGGTACAGTTTAACTGAGGTTATATAATGACATGGTTATAAGTGGTTAAAATCTTCTGAAGTTTTAGTCTATAAATTAAGAAAGTTGAAGTATAAGGTACTAAATTTCCTGAAGCTAACCCTTATGGTGACTGAAAGAGTTAGTTGAGGCATATTATAGTTTTCCACAAATTTAGAATTATCAGCAGGCAAATTTCCAAAATTTGTGAAAATATAGTCCTGTTAAATTGATTTTTCACAAATTTGCCATGATTGGTTACTTTTGAAAGATATCTCAGAAGTTAGTAGCCAATGGGAGTTTTGGTTATCATCCTTGGAATAAAAACCTAGATATTATTCTATTTAATTATTCCTTTATTGTTTTGTTTGATGTTTAATTTATTTTTATTTTTTCAATTTTTGCTGAGTTTCATTTCCACACTTTTAGTTTTTTTGTTATCACATACCACATATTTAAGCCTAGCACCAAAAATCACAATATATATTAATTAAACTTCTTTTCAGTAGTACCCCACTTTTCTTGTGAAAGGTCTCCCCTGAAAAAGAGCAATATGTTACAGGAAGTGACTGGGGGGGGGGGGGGGGGGGGGGTGCAAAAATCTTGACTGTGGTGTCACAAAAAGGAAAACTGTATAAAAGAAAGGTCCCTATGAATTTTTAAGAATTTCTCAATCAGAATGCAATAGCAAGTCCATAGATGTTTTATATACATGCATTCTTAAGACAAGTAGTACTAAATTTGTAAACATCTTTGCTGTCGGGGCATAAATGGGGAAACCGTAGAGAAGCCCCTATAAATTAATTAAAAATCATCTCAGATGAGTATACAACATCTAGATCTTAGATATTTATACCTTATATCCTTAAGATTGTACATGTATAAATTTTACACAAAAATTGGCAATGGGCCCCAGATTATTTGAAACATATGAAGGGTTACTATCTCAGGATTCCAATACAGATTATTTGAAACTGTTGAAGGGTTACTATCTCAGGATACCAATACAATATTTTGTATCTTGCTCTACAAGTATACCAATTCAAACAGTTTTTACCACTCCTTGTTGTCATTTCATTTTAGCTGGTACACACAAAACACAGAAAATCTCATGACTGTTTAGCCTCTTATTAATGTTTTATGAAATGGGATTGCCCACATACCACTTGATAAATACCCCTTTAACGATTTTGTGGAGGTTTTGGAAAATGTTAACATCAGAAATTCCCAGGATTAAGATGGTTTTTATGGGAAAATTTTAACTGATTTGATTCCACATCCATTGAAAATAATTGTCCCACACAAATGTTTCGGGATATCACATAGAGTACTAGATTTCTGATTCTGTAATGTTTTTCCTTGTTTATATTAAGGGTGCATCACCACATTGGTGGAACCACATGCATTACCAGCACCACGCCAAACCTAATGTTGTAAGTATATACTTCATAATTAAAATGATTGTTTTTATACTGTAAATACATGTAATGAAATTTTCATCAAGATAGATGCACAAAATTATTTACGCTCTATTGAATGATGATCACTACAAATGCAAGTGAATTATATTAAAAAAAACAATATTCCAAAAAGTTTCATTTTCATGTCATGTTACAAATTTATGTGAAAATAAAACGATTGCGAAATGTTCCAGATTCACAGTAATTTGCTGCTTTAATTGCGGTCTCAAATCATCTTATCTAAACATCAATACATTTTTCGATGCCTATGTGCTAAAATCTGGTTAAACAAAAAGTGGCAATAAATCAAGGTTTTACTGTGTTTATGCGATTCTTACAGTGCTTCTATTTACTGGTGCTAGATAATTCTGAATTTTGTAAATGTAAAGTATAACCTCCGGAAACCGAACCCTTTGAAAACCGAATTCCTGTCAAAACCGGCTGGATCCGTCGGTCCCAGAGTTTTTACCCTTTATTCTATATGTTAAAAACCTTGATAAACCGAACCCTGTGAATTCTGAATACTGACCAATTTTTTCAGGAAAAACCTGTTTGGTATTCAATATTTGACCTGTGAAAAACGATGGTTGTTTTTCAAGTTGCATCTTTAAAAATGAAAAGTTATGCGATAATTTTATGTGATTTATCAATCGGATAAAAAAAAATACATTAAAGGTTTATTTTATAAAAATGTACTGTGGAAAATTACACACATCAGGAAGTATAACCTCTCTACTTCTTTTGGCACTCAGGTATTCCCTACATTTCTGAGACTATTTTGATGAGTTTTACTGTGATTAAACCAGTTTTACTAACGCTAGATCATTATGAAGTTGATATAATTGTTTTGGCACTCTGGTATTCTCTACAATTCAGACACTTTGATAAGTTACACTTGATGTTGGCATTAGATTGATTGAAGTTGTACTATTGTTTTATAGATGGATAAAGACCCAGATGTAAGAGTAGAGAAGTTGTTTGTAGTTGGAGATGTGATGCCAGTAGAGGTTAGTACATACGTTTACTATATGTCAATGGGGTTTTTCTGTTCTTAAGATCTTGTGAAAAAAATTCCTTGTTTTCAAGTTTCTTTTCTTTTATTTCGATGTTGTGATGTGACAGATAGTGAAAATGCAACTGAAATCTGTTAAATTTTAATCTATGCACATTTTGATGTGTGTTTCTAGAAACCGGACGTATTGTGGCAAGGTGTTGTCCATCCTTCTTTCCATCATAATTTGTCAGAGCTATTCCTCCAAAACCGTTGAAATTACCTACTAAACATGGTTTACATGATTGCCACGATATGACATTGTTTGTACCAGAAGAGGAATTAACTCTGTACAAATTTCTCAGAGTTTTGCCCCTTTGAAATTTTAATCATGGGTGCTTTTTTAACCAACAGTTTAATGACAAAATATAAATGGGGTATGTACTATAATCTTGTTACACCTATTGGTGTTCTTGTTTATTCCAAAAACTCATTTTTGTATCTTTTTACTCTCACTTAATGTTAATATTGTTTAACTATTTCTGTCTTGACTGTAAGAATTTTTCTTTTTTTCTTTCCCTTATCCAGGTTGCTAAGAAGCAGAAGAAATCCATGCCCTACAACCATCAACATAAGTATTGGTTTATAGGTGAGTTATGTATTTCAAATCTTAATATCACTCTTTATATGATTTTTTTTGGACTGAATTAATTTAATGAACTGTTCAAGTGTTAATGGTTCCATGTTGGCGTATGGAAACTCCACAAATAGTCCAAATTAATATTTGATATACAGTCGACTCTCGTTAATTCGAAATTGAAGGGATCGGATGAAAAATTTCGATTTATCCGAATTTCGAATTAACCGTTTTGATCGCCGACGGATGATAAAGGGAGATAACTCTAATAGTAAATCACTCCTCCATTGATGTCACGTGTATGCTGTTACATATTATGGTGTATCGCTTACGATTAAAAATCATTTTGAATTTTTCTATGTTAATGTAAAGCTTAACAAACTAAAGTTTGACCACGTTCTGTAAGCAGTAAATAAGTAAGTCGGAAAATGCACCGTAACTTACAAGATTCCATTGAGATTTTCCGTTAAACACGGATTATGGCGAGGCAAAAAAAAGTCTTGAAAAAACTTCACCGTAACTTACAAGGTTCCATTAAAGTTTCCCCAGCTCTAGCGATTCTCAATATTGAAGAATTGTTTTATCAAGATTTTTTAACAATTTACACCTTTTCCCTACTACCGATCTACATATAGCTATACTAGTAACTCCTGTCAAAATTCATTAAATTTTGTGCATCATCGTAATTTATTCATCCCTAATCCTAAGCGTCTGACTTTGGTGGTTTTTAAAATCACAGTTTGTCATGTCACACACCTGTAATTAACACCTTCCAGACAGTAGCTGAATGGTGTAAACAATTTGCCTTGATAGATCAAAGAAGTTTCGACCTGTCGATTAGCTTTGGGTATTCTGTGGAATAGAAGACCGCCCACTCTTTAAGTTTAAACCAATGAAATTTCTCCTCTTACTGACTGACATTTTACTAATGACCGGTATGTCAAGTACAAATTGAAAATCGTGAAAATAGCACGAGATGCCGACTTTCTTTTTATGGGTATTTTTAGTCGGAAACGAATCTTCCGAGTAAGCCATCATTCTGTTACTAAATAAGAGATGGAGTAATTATTTCAGGTATTGTTCAAGTTTAAGATAGAATATTTTTGTGTATTTTTTTATTTTTTTTTTGCCGCTTGTTGTATAAACTTTCAAAAGTATAAACAATTAAGGAAAGTATATTTCGATTAAAACTTTAGATTTTCATTATATTTCGTATTAGATTGGACTGAAAATTGATTTCGATTTAAACGTTGGAATTTTTGTTATATTTCGTAATTTGGACTGAAAATTCACTTCGAATTAAGCAAAATTTCGAATTTCGGTATTTCGAATTAAACATACAAATTTACATAGAAATACATAGCGGTCTGACGGGACCATTTGCATCACTTCGATTTAAGCGAAATTTCGATTCAACCGATTTCGAATTAACGAGAGTCGACTGTAATTCTAACTAGGTCACTGTTGACATATTTTTTGTTACTAAACTCAAACTAGGTCACTATTAACACATTGTAAGTCACTGAATTCAAACTAGGTCACTGTTTACACATTTTAGTGACTTAAAACTAGGTCACTATTGACACATTATAGGTCACTGAATCTTTATGCATGCCTTTGGAATCTAGGTCACAATAACGGTCACTATATCCCTATTTATGATTTTGGAATGATATGAGTTTTATTTTGTTTTGTTTTTAGTTGGTCCACCAATGTTGTTCCCAGTATATTTCCAGTTTATGTTATTTAGACATATATTTACCAGAAAGCTGTGGGTGGTAAGTATTCTCAATATACACTCTGGTTTCCTTCACCATTCCAGAACTGACTGTCTTGATTTAAGTCAAAGAATCTTGATTAAGCATGAAACACCATTCCTCCTCTTCACTGTACCTTTTTTATATACATGATCAAAAACTTTCAATTTTAATGATCAAAAAGTGCCAAGGCTCTCGCAGGGTCATATTTGGGACCAATATTTGGTCCCATTCAAAATTACAATTTTATGGGTTTTTTTCACAAAGCTGATTTTAAAAATTTAAATTGACTGTAAAAATGTTAAAATTAGTCAAAATAAGACTGAATTAAAAATCAATCTTGAAACAAATAAAACTAATATATATTACTACTAACATGTAAGTTGATTACTAGCTAGTCTGGACCACTACGGTAGTGCAGCTGGTAGTGTTCTTGCTTGGTATTTGGAAAGTATTGGGTTTGAACCCTGGTCCAGGGTCTGACCGAGACTTGAAAATAGGAAGTGACTGTTCTTTTGCCAAGCACTCGGCATTTAAAAATGAAATTCATGGTCCTTCAGAATAAACCTTAGTGCCACACCTTCCCCGTGACAGTAGGCATGGAACATTAAAGAACACTCTTCACATTGCCCTTAGTGCACTACAAAGGTCAAATTGTGCTAGTTTACATATAGCTGGTGACTTTATGATATAAGTGAAATATTCTTGACTGGACCATAAAACTCCATTCAATCAATCATCAGCTGGTGTACTACTGATTATATTGTGACAGTGGTAAAGCTTTCGACATATTAGCTGTAGTTGTACTTTTTTAGGTGGGTAGAAATTTCCCTGGCTTTAAAAACGGTTTAATGTCATATATTAGTTTTTCTGATACAGTTATTTTTTTCATTGTGTTTCATATTTTTCTTGAGAATTTTTGTGAGGATGACATTTTAACAAGTTGCTTATCTACTACTGGTGGTCAGAGAAATCATTTGTTGGAACAGTTTTGGCTTTGACTGATGTGAAGCTCCACTCACATCCCTTTACACTCCAAAAAAGGTTCTGTTTGTGACGTCACACTCAGCCATGTCACTTGAGCATCTCCATGAGGTTATGGTGATTGTTTTGATAAGGTGATAAGCAACAAAAATATCATTGTAAATATACTGTAAACCGCTTTATATTGGCGCATACTTATTTTAGCGATTGATGACTAGTAAACATATTAGCGCAGTTTAATTTTAGCGTAATCAATTCCCGTCTGAACTGTTTAATACATCTTTATATTGTCGTATTTTCTCGCCTAAAATCCACAACTTTTAGCCAAAAAATAAAATTTGAGAAAGGGATGCCAGGTTACAAGATAATCATAAAAATAACTATGTAATGTTTGACTTTTACTGAGAAAATCTCCGTAACTGACCCAGGAAGTCACTAGACTGACAGATGTCTGCAGGAAGCTTTCATCATAATCTGGTCCTCTCGTCGATTAGACATTTTACTGAATAAATATTTAAATCAATAATAACATATTTTGTTTTTATTCATTTAAATACCAACTAGTTTTTTTTACAAATGTTTCGACACACTGTCGATGTATCCCCGATAACAGCCGCTTAGATCATTATAGAGGTCAATAATTAGGATTTATATTATGTTGCCGACACCACAGAAAAAAAAACAATTTTCGCATAACGGGTCTAATTTATTGATATAATTGTTAATATTTTAATGGTTGAAGCCAACTACTGGTAAATTAAAATTAATTACCTGAAAAGGTGACTTGTCAGATTGAACGTATCACATACAATGGCCAGTAATTAACAGCTATGCCAGTGTTCCCTAATTTATCCGTTTGTCGGTGGTCAGTCTACCGGGTCTGGGTAATTAATCCCTAATTACTTATCATGTGCGGGTATATTGATGGAAGCCATACCAGTGTCATTCAGAACTATTATTATTTTAACACTAACTATATAACCATTTAACGTGCGTCCATACCCATTCATAGTCACAGCCGTGATGTACAGTACTGACCTTTTTTTGTTGTAATTTTAGCGGCATTTTTATTTTAGCGCTGACACTCTTATCGCCGATTGCGCTAAAATAAAACTGCCGCTAAAAAAACACGGTTTACGGTATATATATATACAATGTATAATGTTAATATTTAATTATTTACAGGATCTTATTGTGGTGCTAGCGTTTTACATCAAGTTTTTTGCACTGTACACTCCAATTCTAGGTCTAGGATGGACTCTAGTCTACTATGAAGTAATGAGGTAAGTAACCAACATTTTACATGTAGTTTCTAAAACAGCCTCTATGATGTACATGTGGAAATGTTCTACAATAGCACAAAAAATAACTTTGAACTACATGTAAATCTGTGTATTTATTGAAAAATATTTTTAAATAATATTTGTACATGTATTTATCTTGTTGATTCTTAAAAAAATTAATGCTGTTGATTGTGAACCAAATATGATTTGATCCTGGCATTTAAAATACCAGGTGCTTATCCTGAATTACATGTACCGGTACATATATACACAGTAAAGGTGATAATTTTTTACTGGGGTGAAAATTTAGCTATTTCTAAAATCTGCCATGGGTGTAATTTTCGGGTAACCTATATAAGTGGGTGTATATTCTATATATTATGATATATCAACCTATATGGTAGAAATTTTCACATGGGTAAAACTTTCGTGGTAATTTCTTTAGCACAAAATAAGCCAAAATTTTACCCACAGGAAAATTCCCCCCTTTACCGTATTTATTTTATGCCCTGGTCACCCATTTCTGGATCACCTGCCCAGTTCTACTCTATAAATTTCACAGTGAAAAGCCTATTTCCGTAGTTTGACATGGATTTGATAGATGCACAACCATGGTGTAACTGTACTAGTATGTAATAAACTGTAACTAACTATAAAAATCTTGACTACTTCAGACTTAGGTTCAAAAACTGTTGTGGATAAATAAGTACTGCTATGTACATGTATGACTTTGAATGATTAGAAATGATCAGCTTACACTGAAAGCTACTGACCAATAAGATAACCACAAAGCTGATCCAGAGAGGTAATCTGTGAATGTGAGACCAGGGAATTGTAGGGTGATAAAAAAATAATTGGCTTACCTGAGGAGCACAATACAATGATAAACCAATAGATGTTGAATTTATATACTTATTTTACAGGGTGATAGAAAGTCATTGGTTTACCTGGGTAGCACAGTCAAATCATATACCAATGGATGTCGATAATGATAAAGCTAAGCCGTGGTTAAAGCTACAAATGCATGCTACCTGTGATGTAGAGAAATCCTTCTTCAATGATTGGTTTACGGGTCATCTTAACTTCCAGATAGAGCACCAGTAAGTATACTTAGTCAGTTATTATACCCCCTCCCACACCACCCCCACCCCCCACCACCACCACCATCTGTATACTACATTTATGTTTTATGTACATACCAGTATATATAACAGTTTGTCAGTTTATTCGCCGAAGATGAGTGTTTTATCTAAGCACTCTGTTTTCTCCATCATCCCAAAAAGGCTGCCTCGATACTTATAAGTGAAATATTTTTAATACCATGTACCCACTCCAATCAGTGGTCTTAGACATAAGGCTTCCATGTTTACTAAAGTTTGTAAGGTTTATACATATGGTACTACACAAGACATTGTACAATGTAATACTATAACAAACAAATATTTCCAAAACATAAGATTGTATGGTATACAATGGCTAACAATGAAAAATTTGCTTCTGAAGTTAATTGATTTCGATGTCAAGATTTTATATTCATTATGGAAATGTTATTAATTTTCTTTTTTGTTATGGAAAAATCAAGTACCGGTAGTTGGACATTTTGCACATTTCATAATTCATGAATTTAAATTAATGTTATATAACTTTGTATATTTCAGTTTGTTCCCCACAATGCCAAGACACAATTTATACAAGATAGCCCCACTTGTTGAGTCATTATGTAAGAAACATAATGTACCATATAAAGTTAAACCATTGTGGACTGCCTTCAGGGATGTAGTGACGTAAGTATTGTTAATGGTCTCTCCTTGTAGTACCATATAAGTATTTTAATTGTCTCCCCTTGCTGAAAGTTTCAATTTGGTTGAATGCTGTTTTACATCACATCAGTATTTTTGGCTATTCAGGACTAGATAATTATTCATTCATCTCAAGTGGTGCATAAGAGGGTCTAGGTAATCAAATGATCTAAATCATGCACTTACGGATCACAGCATCTCTCATTAGGACAGATATTAATGTGAGAAAGTTTGTCAGTTCAATTGCCAATGTTGTTTGGTTTCTTTTGTTTCTTCCGTCATTCCTGGACTGACTGCCTGGATATAAGTGAAAATTCTCGACTGGTGAGTAAATCGTCATAAAAAATTGTAAGATTGAATTGGTGCATTAGTGTACGTACAGATGTGATCCAATTTGTACTTGTGAATACTTATTATGGGGGGGAGCTTTAGAGTGTTCAGGCACTTTGGCCGCATTACTGAAAGAGATGATACAAGAACTTCAAAATTAATCCATATGCTTTTTGTACAACTATGCACTTGAAAGTTGTAAGGAATGAAGCAAAATTTATTCTGGCAACAATTGGTATTCTCTTCCAATGAACCTTTCCCAATTATACATTTTTCTCAGGTGACTGTAAATGCATATTGGCCTCTAAATTGCTTAATGTGTCACACTGAAATGTGTTCATTGTGTTTTTTAGGTCCTTGAAGCATGGTGGAGAATTATGGGAGGCTGCTTACCATGCTCACCACTTGTCGTAAAGTTTATTGCTGCCAAAGTTTTCGATATAACTAATATACTGCTTGTCACAATGGAAGTGCCATCGGAGACTTAAAATACCTTTCCAGTGCAGAAAAAAACCCTAAGCTGTATGAACAAATTGTAATGAACAATGTTAAATAATTACTATGTTGACTTCCTATGTGTTATCATGTGTAAAAACTGAAGAATAAAAAAAAAACTGGTTGGATCATTTTTATGAAACGGATCAGCTCAGCTGTTAATAACCGGTTATTTTAGAAAGCAATATGTTTTTGTGAGAGGAAGGAGGCTGGGAAGGGAGGGTATAATTAATTGTTATTACATATTGTTATTGTCAGTCTTTATTATTGGTAATTATCGTATTTATAATTTATTTATTTGTAGCTATTCACATTACACTACTAAGTTATCTCCCCTGTACAAAAATGGATGATTGTGTCACAGTCCAATATTTAAGATTGTTGAAGAACAATATACATGTATAAGTTTTAAAAGTTTTTGATGGTTTAGATCATGTAGATGTTCAAACTAGCCAAAGTTTTTAGGTTTTTTTCCTGACAAATCTGACAAATCTTGTAGTGTTCAGTCTAGAAGGAGTTTTTGCATCATTTGCCTCAAATTACAAAAATTACTGTCCAAAGGCAAAAAACTGGCTTTATTTTAGTCTTTAGTTGAGTTTGAAATAAATCCAGTTCTATCTCTCATTTATATTTTTTTTTACATAATATTGATCTTTTCAAATAAAACAATATTATTAGGTTGACCCAATTTTGTAAAACATGGACCATTTGGAGGTTTGGAACAGGATGACCCAACCAATTACATTTCTGGATTGAACACTGAAATTTGGCACCATTCAAATAAGAGACATGAAAAGTTATTTTTGTCCATGTACTTTATGTGGCATCAGTCCAGATAACAGCTTTGTTTTTACTTCGTATCATGATTATAGTTCCTCAAATTTAACTTTTTTTTATTTTTAACTTAGATATTTTGTTTTTTGTTATGCATTTTTTAAAGAAAAAAAACAACAATATAATTTATTCATAATAAATGTAAAAATGTTTTCTTTGTTTTAATATACAACATAAGGCATTATGTTAACAATGTGGGGAATTGAAATGTATCGGTATTCTGTAACCAGTATGAATGGCACACTGGTTTTTTTTGCACTGCCATTTAATTTTGTCACCAGGGTATTAACATATTGAATGGAATGTAAATCTGTTGTGTTTTGTATTATTGTCAAACAATAGGCATTAGATTGGTATATGTTCTGTAATGTTATCCAGACAGCTGAAAATTAGTTATTTAATATACTGAAGATACAAAAAACTGTTGTACATTCCATGACCAACAAACAGGATGATTTTAATATGACCAACAGTATACATTATATTTTTATGGAACTTTTTAATAGTAAGTCAAAACATGCTTCCAAGTCCAGAGACCAGCCTTCATTGCCATCAATATATATAATTGCCAGAAACTGCCTCCAATGTCATCCATATAATGGTTAGAATCCTGCCTTCAGTGACATGAGTGACAAACCCAGTATTTAAAGATCGGTAACTTATGGTACTTCAATGCTGCTTCTGTAAATCCCAAAATTTTAGCATGAATTTATTTTGCGAGAATTGTCATTTCAAGATATTTGCATACTGTTATTTCCGTGTCGTCAGATGATAGTTAGTTATTATACTGTAAACTGAAGCTAGTCATAACACCCTGTTGTCCTGATTTCTACTGCTCACATACCCTCTCTTACCATACTAGGTAATTCTCTCCTTCATTTTGCTCTCACTGCCTAGGTTTAAATCTCTGTGATATATATCCTAGTGTGAGAAAGTCTGTCTGTTAGTTTACCGTCGATGGTTGGCAGTTCTTTGTAGACACTCCTGTTTCCTCCACTTTCCCTGATCACCTCAATTTAATTGTTCTTTTTTCATTTTGCTGCTATGAATTTTATCTTTCTATAAAAGAATAAATAGCTCTGATTATTCATATTGAATAATTTTGTTTAGTTTGCAGTGAAATAAATCCACACAGTGGAACAGAAAAAACAAACATCTTTATCATACGTTTGTTTCAATATAGACTTTGTTTATGTTTTCTGTTTAAATTTCTTTATGATTCTTTTTAAGATATTTTTTTTTTCTAAATCAAGATATTTTTTCTTACTCCATTTTTATAAACCTTTATTGATGATGGGTCATGGTATACTGTTAATCAAAAATAAACATATTAACCTTTTGTATACCAATATAGCTATGTGGTCATATTATGGTATACCGTTATCTGTTTTTATTTGCCCATATTAATGTTGATGATGGGAAGTATTACGGTATACTGTTTGTTATGAACTTGTTAACATTTTAAAATTGAAAAATACAAGTAAAGCTCTCTTGCCATAGAGCTGTAGTTGTGTACCAGTACTTGTATGCAACTAGTCGGTAAGATGTAACAGGGTATGTTATTCAGAAACCATCAAATTAAATAACACATGGATTCACATAATTTTTGAAAAATTACTTTTGGATTCTTTCATGTTTAACCAATTATTTTTGTAATAAGTTTTAATTGCATTATTGGACCATGATTGAAATACAGTTTGTAAGCAGCAATTATATGATTTGGAACAATATCATGTCACACTAACACATAGCATCATGATAATGTAGTCCAACAATATGTCAGTTACAAGTGGAATTTTATTGACACTTGACCCAGTGCCAGGCAAATTATTTGTCGGACATATAGTTGATAGTAATTAAAATTGCCAAAATGTAATGCTAAAATGGAAATTATATAAAATAAAATTGCATCTTTTTGGCCAAGCAGTTTGAAAAATTTTATTTGGGCCATTTGTACTATTTGTAACCTTATTAATGCACTTATTCATATATATATTTGTAAAAAAACCAAAACACAATTTTGAAATTAAATTTAAAAGAATTGTATAAATTTTAAATATAAAAAAGTTATAACATTTAGATATAGAATTTATTTTCAGAAGAAAAAAAATTGTTTGAATTATAAGAATGTATTAAGAATGTAATTGGATAATATTTATGAGTGGAGGTTCATGTCAGAATTTTTTTATGGTTCCATCCTTTTCCCATTTTTAGTTCATGTGTAGTTTTTAAAAGCATTTGTTTATCAATAGATACATGTTTTAAGCATCTTGGGGCATTTTCTTCGCACACACAATTTTTGATCTAGAGGGTTTTGGAAAACACATGTAACTGTATAGTACATCAAACCATTTTAATACATGTACTTGTAATACATGTACCGGTAACTGTATAGTACATCAAACCATTTTAATACATGTACTTGTAATACATGTATAACTAGTTCCATGTAGTTGAAACTTCATCTTGATCTAAAATCCTTGTTGATAAAAAAACCTGGTCTAGATGAAACTATCAAATTTTGACATGAACAGCCACTTATAAAATTGAATTTGATATACGAGTCAGAGAGCTTTGATTTGTTGATTTTTTGCTTTTGAATTTTTGTTATTTTGATGTTATCATATCAGTTTATTATTTCATTATACTATTTTGATATACGTGTATTACTACTGTCTGTGTATTATGTACTTGTCATACTTACTGTAAATCAGGATATTTACGTGTCCCCCGTGTCCGTTTCACGAGAATCTTCATTTCAAGATACTGACCAACTGTTATATTTTTTAGTTGTTGGATGCTGGCCAGTGAAAAGTTAAGTGAATTAAATCAAAATAAAATAGCTGTGAAAGCTTTGTTTTCATGCCCAGCTACTTTGGCAAATTTATGAAAATAAATTGCACTTTATGCGTAAATAAAACAAAGCACGAAAAAATCCTGATTTATGGTATTATTTAACCAGTGTATGACAAGCTACACTTACACATGCTATTTTTGATATTCTCTATATAAGAACAAGTGCTATATATATTATTGTTATTAATTTATTAGCTTGCTCAAAACCTTTCTTACTATATGCTGAAATGTTAAATGTATGTTTACCTTTTTGATTTAGGACCTTGCTTGTCCAATGCTCATCTGTGTTCATGCAGTAACATAGACTAGTTAAAGTTTCAAAGATTTCCATCAGGATTTGAAGTCAACACTGATGTGACTTTGACCTTGACAAATGTGACCTTTGTTTCTTCAAAACTGTTAAAATAAACTATCTCTTTCCCCTCTCCCTTCCCTATACCAGTATATCTGGGATCCCAAGATTGTTTTGCAAAATTACAAAGTTTTGAACCTTACAATGTCACATCATTCTCATTGACCTTCCGTAAATATCATAAAAATAAGGTATACATGTATGTGTATGTGTGCTAGTGCATTTTTTTCTAAATTGAAGCAAAAAGGCATTTGCTTTTTAGTGAAAAAACCTGGCCAGAATGTTTATTTATTCATATTGCTTAATTAGAAATGTTTGCTTGAGCATTCTGCCTGTACTCAAGATATATACAAGAATTAAAAATATTACTTCTCAATATTTATAAATACTTAATCCACATTTGATCTGAAGATAAAAAAGCCATTAAATTGTGTTTGCTGTGAATAATAGCATATTAGCATAATTTTTATAAAGAAATCTAAATTTAAAAATAATTATATATTTAATGGGAAAGTTTGCGCAATGAATGTAGAAAATTTTGATCTTCAGAATTTCTTTTGCTAATAATTAGGGTGTTAGTTTCCCTTAATGTTATTAAATATATGACAATATATCTTGAAGGCAATTATATTATACTGTTATAATCACTAGCACTTTAGATAATTGATGATTTTGGTGCACTACAAGTTTTAATTGGTGTCTAGTCATCCAATAAAAAACCCCTTTGATTGAGCCAACATGACAAAGGGGTCCTCGTGGCATTTACCTCCCTTGTTAAAGAAAATGATGTCAAAGATTTGGGTAACATGTGCTGTAGCAAGCTCAAATAACCAAATTTCTTTTATTATTATTACAATTGAGTTTTATGTAAAGGGACATTTTGCTATGGGCTGGCCCGAATAATAATTCTATGTAATATTAAAAACCAATTTTTTAGGTATAGGGGCATTTTTGCTATGGACTGGCTCGCATCATAATTTTGTAAATATTACAGCAAGGATGAAACAAATATATGACTGTCTGTCTCTTAGCTTATCTGTAAAAAATCCAGATAATAATTATACTAAGTAAATCAAGAATGTATTTAAACAACTTTTAGTTTAAACATCTGATGGTGATAAAATGTTGTTAGATTTTAATTTGGGGCATTTTTTCTTCATTTAGTATAAATGGTACAAAAATAAAGTCCAAATCAAGTAAAATTGGTGGAAGGTATTTCTGAGCATTTTGGACCCTGTCTTTTCATTTTGAGGTCCTCAAGTACTGAATTTATCATCGGTGACTTGTAAATGTTTAACCAACCAGAAACCTCATGCATACTACTAGTCTACAGTATTACTTACTATATTTAAACTGCACATGCTTGTAGTTTTAATTATAACCCTACAGTCACACATTCATGGATCACCTCGTCGATTCCACTAAGGGTTTAATTTCACAGATGACTGGAAAAGCCAATAGATACCATAGTCTTGACACAAATCCAATGTGGACTACTAATACAATTAGTTAACTATGACTAATACAAACCCTTGACGAGTTCTGGCTAAACGTAGAAACCCTTGACGAGTTCTGGCTAACCGTACAAACCCTTGACAAGTTCTGGCTAACCATAGAAACCCTGGACGAGTTCTGTCTAACCCCAGAAACCCTGGATCAGTTCTTGCTAACCGTAGAAACCCTGGATGAGTTCTGGCTAACCGTAGAAACCCTTGACAAGTTCTGGCTAACGGTAGAAACCCTGGACGAGTTCTGGCTAACTGTAGAAACCTTTGACCAGTTCTGGCTAACCGTAGAAACCCTTGACAAGTTCTGGCTAACCGTAGAAACCCTTGACAAGTTCTGGCTAACGGTAGAAACCCTGGACGAGTTCTGGCTAACTGTAGAAACCTTTGACCAGTTCTGGCTAACCGTAGAAACCCTTGACAAGTTCTGGCTAACCGTAGAAACCCTTGACAAGTTCTGGCTAATTGTAGAAACCCTGGACCAGTTCTGGCTAACCGTAGAAATCCTTGACAAGTTCTGGCTAACCGTAGAAACCCTGGACAAGTTCTGGCTAACCGTAGAAACCCTGGACGAGTTCTGGCTAACCGCAGAAACCCTGGATGAGTTCTGGCTAAAAATAGAAACCCTGGACCAGTTCTGGCTTACAAATAAGCACAGGTTATTAAGATAAAAATGGACCAGTATGTTCCAGTTTACAGTTTAGTAATATAAGGAAATATATTATGGTTGTTTGATCCATGGTCAGATTTTTAACATGTTCAAAAAATTGTTAGGGATCCATAAGTAAAACTATGTATGACTTTGACCACAATACCGCAAGCTACAGACCAATACAGATTACCATGAAGGATTCCCAATCCAACTGGTAGCTAATCCAGCGAGGTGATCTGTGAATGTTTGACCAGGTCAATTCAGAGGTTGTATGTTTTAGGTCGGCCTTTATATATTAGGATAAGTAATTGTTGCTAGTTCTATGTTGATAATTGTTAATTATTATCTGAACCATATCAGATAATGCTGGTTAGACTTTTAATTAGGAAAACTTTATACAATATGTTAATTAGCATATTCAGTTAATTATTGACTGTTAATGCTATTTATTTATATATAATTATATAGTGTTGATTTTTTTTATTAATTAATTCTATAATCACATTTAAATATTGCTAAATTTGTATATGTTTTTATTTTAGTTTGCAGTCTATCAAATAAATATAAATCTTCAGAGATTTACTTTTTTTTCATGAATTACTCTAGACCAAGCATTCCAAGCATTTTGGCAAAATGTTTCTTTTTTCTTCAAAGATATGTTTTTGAAAACAAGTTAATACACATGACCAAGCTTCATTAGCATTTTAGCAGAGTATTTCTAAAATTGGAAATCATATCTCACTGCGACCCTTATCATGGTTCATTTAGGTAGTGGGCTATTTTAAGCCCCAAGTCGACATTCTTTCACATGTTCACTTGGTATTCATTACCACTACTGTAGTTTAGTTAAAAACTTTATGACAAATGTGATGACTTTAATTTTTCTTTTGTCAACTTTCCTTTTCTATGCAGCAATATACCTGCTTCTCCTGCTTATGGTGTGTTTGTTTCCCAATTAATACTCTATGGTAGAGCTTGTTCCCAATACAGGGACTTTGTACAACGAAGCAAGCTGCTTGCAACAAATAAATTGTTGACTCAGGGATATTGCAAGCTTAGGCTTATCAAGGCCCTCAAAAAGTTGTATGGCTGTCATCACAGTATTGTTGATAAGTTTAATGTTTCTGTGTCCAGGATTGCCCTGGATATATTCGACGTCCCATAGTTCTATGATGCTCCTTTCATACAATTTTGATTACACATGTGGTGGGTGTAGCTAGCTAAACAGGAGGTGCTTACCCTTCCGGAGCACCTGGCCTCAATTCCCTGGTGAAAGTTCACATGTCTAACTTACTTGTCAGTTCCAAAGTTTTGACTTTGCTTCTGGATTGTGATTCGGACATGAATTAGTATGTTTGTTTTTGATTAGAAAATTGTGCACTTCAAATTTAGGAGGTCAGAATCCCCAGCAGGTTCTAACTTTTCCTTTCTCCAAGCATATAGTATTTTGAAATAAAAGTCATGGGGTCCTTCGGAAAAGAGCTTAAAAACCAACTGTGTCACTGTAGGAGAGGCATGCTAAAAGAACCCTCCCTGCACATGGCATAGGTAAAGCTATCGACCACTTCATCTATACCTGATGCTGTCACAACATAAGTGAAATATATTGGGACTGTAACTTCACATTCATTATTCAATCAAATTTGTATTGCATGGTCAGTTTTGGATGATGAAGTATGCATGGATTTATGAGGTATTATGCCCCAGTCAAGAGCACATTAAATTACTTCAAAAACCATTAAATTATCTTTATTATAAATGCTGCTTAACTCTTAAAAGATGTGGTTAAAGTCAAAGACTCATGATTCAAAGGTTGTGGGTTTGTGACCCAGCAAGACATGTGCAAAGCATTTAATTTCATATTGCTTCAGTAATGGGTGTTAGCTAACATAGTGGGCAAGTACATTTTGATAAAACGTACCCATGTCAAAAGGTACCTATCAAAACATACCCATTTTTGGACGAAACGTATGCCTAGCTATATATACGTCCCTGCATAGAACTGAAAAATATGTACTTTACTTTATAAAAATAATTGTTATTTGACTAGGATATAAAGATAACATTAATGCATACCCTCAATATGATTTAGAGGTTCTCTGTGACCTACACATGACATTCACTTTACTGTACATACAAAAAAAACTGGTAAGTACAGATACACACATACCGTGACATTTAGTCTGCTGGATATTTTCACAATTTACGGTGTCTAAACATGGCATGACAATTTAGATACATTACATTTTTTCCTTGAGTTCAATGTAAGCACTTTGTGCTTCTAGTACTAGTTTCAATATTTTATTTTGATTGTAGGTATTAGCGGTATTTACTAGTAATTAAATCAGTGTGGTTAAAGTGTTATTAATCATAATAATACAATTTGTCATATTCTTGTAATGTCTATAAATTAGCTACATGTATGTATTTCAAGTCTTGTGAAAATATTTGCAGATGACACAAAAAATGAGACGTACACGTAAGCAACGAAATGGAAACTAACAAGTTACAAAATGAGTTGGACAACATCCAAAATAGGTCTGAAACATGACAGTTAAGATTCAACACAAAAAATGCAAACATCTACATTTAAGACCCATGCAAACAAACAAATATTCAATGTTGAAAAAATGAAGACAGTGTAAAATATAGATCATTCAGACGAAGAAAAAGTCCTCAGGTCCTAAGAATAATTATAGATAAAGATCTAAACTTTCTACCACATCATGACAACACAAGCTGTCAAAAAAGCAAATCAAAAACTTGATTGGTCAAACGGACATTCAAAGTCTAAAAAAGAGTAGTTTCTATACTTGTATAAAAGTCTTGTTCGTTTACATCTCGAATATAGAAGCAATGTTTAGTAAAAGGAACCGTAGCCCTGGAACTTGAATATACAAAGAATGGCAACAAAATGGATTTCAACTATTAAAGGTCTAACATATCCAGAAACACTAAAGGAGCTAGGGTTGCAATCGTTAGAGCACCGAAGAACACGTTCAGATATAGTGGAATATTTCAAAACTGTTAAAAGCCAACAACAGATTATTTCCAAGTATGATGTATAGCAGAACTAGGGGACATTAACACAAAGTTTATAAACAGTATTCAAAAACATTAAAAAGAAAAGAAATTGTACTCAAAGAGTCGTACTTAAATACTTGGAACAATCTGTCGGAAGATGTTATAGAAAGTACCAGCTTATGATGTGTTTAAAAGTAGGCTTAATGATTAAAAGCAGGCTTAATGATATTGGAAGAACATCGGTTTCAAGTTCAATCTAGAGTGTTTAAGGGCGACCGGAAGTGACAATTGAAGTAGTTGCAGAATATGAAGACATAACAACAAATGGGTCTCAGATCATGAAATGTGAATTATAAAAATTACCAGAAAATCCACATTGTCACACTGATGGATAAACCGTCATAATGGATTCTTTTTTTCTTTCATTCCAAGCCAATATTTGACTTTCAATAAGATTGATTAGTATTTCAATAAGCATGGAACTCAGTCTAGAAACGACGTTTATGTAGTTCTAGTTTAAGTTTTTTTTTAAATCACCCCCATTTACTGAATCTTTAAACGGCTAGTGCTACCGCTGACGGAATCCGTGCCCCGCCTCGCTTTCACTTTAAGGTTTTACAGAACAAAAAAAAGGGGTGTCATTTCAATACTGATTACGGTGTGCCATAATATAATGTGCTATGCCAGTCTCTGATTCTTTTGAAAATATGGGAATTTTATGTGGTTGTCATGGTAACAAGACGAGTTTCAAAATTGTTTAATTGTTAGGTATGCATTTGGATAAAAAAAATACAAAGCACTCGAATGGTTAAAACAATAAGCATAAATAAAACATGGATAAATTTTGACTAAGATTGGGTATATTTTGCTGGGATACGTTATACGAGAGGTTCGATCGCCAACTGCAACATCACACTTCCGGTGTAGGTCACCTGTCAAAAAAATGACTCTGAATCGTAAGCATCTTGAGTAGCTAAATGCGGTAGAATAGACACGTTTATAGTCAAATACATCTATGTAAGTCCTTACTGTAGCGAGAGTAATGTGCATTAATAATAATTAGAAATATTGGCATCTGAAACGTTTCATTGTGGCAAGTTTGCCCCAAGTCTTCTCTAAAATGGCCAAAACGAAAATAATTTGTCTCTTTGCCAAAAAGAGAGAAAAAAAGATTAACAAAATGCCTTTGAAGTTGAATTTTTACATGTATTGTTTAAATTATGTGATGTTTTCCTCTTATTCGGTTGTAAAAACAAGCGATGGAGATAACATACCTGTCAAGTCACGCGCATTGCGCGTGTGACACACGCATTTTAGGAGTAAATCACGCTCACACGCTAAGCATTAATAAACACACGCATAATAGAAGTATTTGGAAAATGAAAAACTGAAACCCTATATTAAAATGATAAGATGTAGGAGTTTAGTTACCGGCAGTTAAATTACCATGTTTAATATGATGAAGATAATTTCAGCTGCTGGTAACTCACAAATCCTAGTGAAAACTACATAAAAACAAGATTTACTTACTTTGTCATGGATATTCCTCCAATTCTTGGAGAACTTTTGGAAATTACGTAACGACAACAAGATCATAGTAAAGAAGAACGTGATAAAAAGTTGAAATGGCGGAAAATAAACCCCATGTGGGCGGGTAGTTGAATGTGGTTCTATAAGATAATTTAATGCCCTGAAATGCAAGAGAATGCAGGATTTTGTATCATAATTTCAAAAATTTTAAGGGGGAGCATGCCCCCGGACCCCCCTAGCGACGTGCGACTTCGTCGCACGCATCATCACACGCCTGACTCCATAAGGACCTTGACAGGTATGAGATAACAAATAAGTGGAGCTGCATAGTCCTACTTAGTCCGACTAATCAGCCCACTAAAACCCCATTTTAATTTTTTTTTTACTTTTTGGGGTTTTGTGGTCTGACAGCTTCCATTATTAAATTCTTGAAATTTCTGGCGAAAACGTCAGAAACGAAAACATGCATAGATAACTTTCAGTATTTCCTTACCATGCTTACCTTGCTCTTGCTGACAACATGGAACACTTCCTAAAACATTATTCTACTGATCCATGCTTAACTTTTAATTAAAATTCATTGATATCGGTAGATATACCAAGTTTTCTGATGTCTCTTCAGCTCCCTGTCACTTTTGCATCGTTAAGACATTACTAATCTTCATTGACCAATCAGATCGTGCGATAAAAAGCTTTCCTATTTTTTTTCCAACTGAGATGGTATGTACAAGTTTTAACAAACTGCATATAAGTCACAGTACATGGCATGATACAAAATGTACTGGTTATCTGAAAGCTTGTAAAACATGCTACGCTGCAGTCAAATTTAACAGAAAGTTTGTTAAAATATTTTCTAAATCATTAACAGGATAACATTGTCAGTTATGAAAATATGATAATGATATGATAATGAATACATGAATTTACTCGGTTAATACATCTCTTTTCATTAGTTAAGATCAAAGACTATCATTAAAATAAAAAATATAAAACAATTCATGTAATGTTCAAAATAAGTCCTTAACACTGGGGTTCAAAATTCCTGGGATCTGGGACTGACTGATTTTACATTAGGACTCTTGATATTTAAAAGTCTGATGGACCAACTTTTTATTACCAGGATAATGATTTTTCTTACTTTTCTTTATGATAACATGAACATAATTTCAATGTTTAGTTTGGACTTTCAAAACTTCACCTGCAAAAAATAAAAGTAAAAGGTCCTAAATCTTTCATTACAAAACATAATTTTGAAACCCTGTAATAATTTCAACATATTCTATTGTGGTATGTTAGAAACTAATATGAAACAGTTTCCAATTTTTTCCAAAAGTTACCATTCTCAGACTGCAGGACTGGCTGTTATTTTGAACACTGCTTTGTGGAATAAAATGCATGTTTAATCTCAAAACAGTTCAATTTTATTTTTAAAAAAAGAAAGAAAGAAAAAGCATAAGCTATTTCAGGCTGAATCAAGTTTTAAAAAACAAAAAAAATTACCAAATTTTCAGCCAACATTTAGTTAATAGATAACTTATGTTTTCAGGGATGGATATATGATAGATTAAACAACTTATATCAACAATTATGCTTGGTACTCAAACCCTCAGTAAAGTACAGAGGTTGGTGTTGGGTATTGTTGTGCTGTTAATTGTGGATCTGATTTGGGTAGCATCATCTGAACTCACCGAGGTAAATATAGAGAGACTACCTAACTAACTAGTTTTTATGGGATATGGTAATATATCCCACAAGATATATTTTGTTCTTCGATTTTGAGTTTCACAAGCTATGGACAGCCTTTACTTTAGTAAATATATATTTCACAATGTAACAGCTATGTTGCAATTTAACAGTAGATATATAGATGTAAGCAAATTAATAAAATATTTTATCAATTGACTAATCAATTAATTAATCAATAATAGCAGCTATCTTAATATTCATTTATTTTATCAATTTCATTATAGTCAGTTTGATAGAAAGTACAGAAGGTTATTGTTAAATAATATATTTTGGAATCATCACTGATTAAGGTTTTATTTTTTTCCTTATTTCAGTATTTATTTAAGGATACACATTTTAATCAACCATTTTTTACTACATATGCAAAGACATGTATGTTTATGTTATACTTACTGGGGTTTATATTCTGGAAACCATGGCGACAGCAATGTAAACGTGGTAACAAGGTATGTACCATCATTAGTCATGAGTATGTGGTTCACTTGTGATTGCGATTAACTATTATCTTATTTTTGTTTCCTCTCATTAGCAGATTGGATTAAACTTAATCAAACTTAATAATTCCTGACATTTACAATAAATATTTCAAGTTTTTTAACCCAAACAAAACTTTGAGTTATAGAGTGTATTTGAATTATAGAAATTTGAATTATGTAAGATGTATTTATATAGTCTGTATAGAAAACCAGTTCGGACAAAAAAATGACTTCGAGTTACTAGTGGTATTACAGATTTCAGATATATAAGTATGAGTTATCAAAGTTCTACTGTAACATGAGACTTAGGTTTTACTTTTTCAGTGTTGAAGCCTGCATTTACACTGTTGTGGATTTGCCAGAATGTAAAAGTGGTATACATGTATAAAAGTCTGTTTAAAAAAACCTGAGATGAGTCTTAATATTATATGATAACTGTAAGATCTAGGCAAGAGGTGATCCTATGGAGTTTTTGTTTTAATTTCTTATATACATATATATTAATACAACAGTATATTGTTTATTATTTTGTTGTAGAAATTAATACAGCCAGTAGAACCATCTCATCCTGAAATCCCAGTTGATTCCAAATCTATGGTAGGTGTTTTATTATTGCGCCTATATCAAGAGACATACTCAAATATGGAGTAGATAATCATTATATTACTTTTGTGAAAACACAATCAGATTCATCATTTTATAAATTTACTCATAACATTTATAGCTTATATTATCTTAATCAACTAGTCAAAAGAAAACCTAGAAAAATATAAAAGGTTTACAGTCCATGCTGTCTAACTTGCCTACATGTTTTTCAAAGAGAAATGTTCAGAGGTAGAAGTCGTATACTTTGGATAATTACTGTAAAACATGAAATTTTCGTGTGCATGTTATTTTCGCTTAATTCGCGATTTCACAAAAAATCGCGAAAATAAATTTGATCGGATAAATATGAATGTACTGTTCTCGATTGCTACGGTATAAATATATATAAAGCATATAAACACTGTCAGAAAATAATAACGTGTACCGGAAGTTGCGGTAACTGTTCGGAACACACTGTTTTTTTTTGTCTTGAAGTATCTCGAAAGCAAGAAAAAAAGGCAATTTTACGTACATACCTATGACTTTTACATGAGGGGCTCACGATGGGATTGGGCTCACTACGAGATATCACAAAAATTTTGTGCCGCAAAACGACTTTAATACAAATATCGCGAAAATAAAGTGTTTTACAGTATATACTTTTGGATGGTTTCTCTATAGAGGTGATTAATTATGAATTATACAAACACATATAAATTTTAATTTAATTTGTCAACAGTAGCATTTATAACATCTGTTTTTGGTTTATATTGTCATGCTAAATGTGAATTATCATGTCATGCACTGTGCCTTACATGTTGATCTGTGAACACGGCAGATTTATCTCATTTCTCATCATTATTTATCAAGATTAATACAATGATATAGAGAGAGGAGCTTTAACAAATTTTGTTTGAATATGATAATTATAATACTTGATGCACCAACAAGGCTTGTGAAAGTAGACATTAAAATATATGTAATGTGTGGTAATTTTCACTAGTGAGAACTCTTCTACATGTATGTATCCAGCTCAATTGAAATCATTAATATAGTATATAATTATTTTTCCTTTATCAGACTGATTCTATATATGTGCCATTAAAACATGAAGATAAATCCAGTGGTACAGAATCGGATGAAGCAAGTAGTAAGTATATAGACTGGTTAACCAACTGGGGACTGACTGGTTAACCGACTGAGGACTGACTGGTTAACCGACTGAGGACAGACTGGTTAACCGACTGAGGACTGACTGGTTAACCGACTGAGGACAGACTGGTTAACTGACTGAGGACAGACTGGTTAACCGACTGAGGACAGACTGGTTAACCGACTGAGGACTGACTGGTTAACCGACTGAGGACTGACTGGTTAACCGACTGAGGACTGACTGGTTAACCGACTGAGGACAGACTGGTTAACTGACTGAGGACAGACTGGTTAACCGACTGAGAACAGACTGGTTAACCGACTGAGGACTGACTGGTTAACCGACTGAGGACTGACTGGTTAACCGACTGAGGACAGACTGATTGAGTCACTGAGGATTGACTGACTAACCAACTGAGGACTGATTGATTAAGTCACTGAGGACTGATTTATGGATGGATGAATGGACTGACTGATGGATAAATAGACTGACTAACTGATGGATAAATGGACTGACTGACTGGGTACTGAGTTTTCATAGAAAACGAAATGTTACTTGATTGTCATCTACCGGTATTATCCATTTAACACAAAGTCTGTGTTAATATTATACATTTTGTAAAATTGATTATTGATAGGTACAGAAATACTTGAGTAGCCTGTTTATGGTGTTTGCATCACGGGCAAGAGCAGTTTTGTAGTTACATGTTGAACAGGGAGTTCAGATGTTGGTTGTGGTTATTACCTCATGATAAAATACAATATACCCCATAGTTTATAATAAATGAGTCAATCTATCCTACTATCTTATTTTGACACAGATTTTGTTTATTTACCCAAATTTTTTGAGAGGTAGGATGAATTGCTGATACTAAATTGTGTTACTTTTTAAAAGGTTTTACAAACTTTTTAAAAAAAGTAATTTTTAGGAAATGGCCATTTGTTTATCAGCCAAAACCTTAAGATGTGTATCTTTATGTATGTTGTATTCATGATACAGTACGGCAGATGGAGGTTAAAAGCTTAAAAGTCTTTGTCATAGACAAGATAGTTAAAAACCATATCTGATTATGTAAGAATTGTAATGAAGTCATATTTATTTTTATATTGTAGGTTTATCTATGAAGAGAGGAGTAAGATTTAGTAATCTGTCTGAAGTCAGGCAGTTATCAGGTAATATTTGTTTTATACATGGGAGTTTTGTACATTCAACTTAAAAATTTAGCCTTGTTCACAGGAAGTGTTATATAATCGTAATTATAGAATCAATGCTTCTTGTTGTTATACAAGTTACAATCTTTCAGTGAAAATAACGTAACTAGTATTTGCTATCATTTGTGTCAGAAATGATGTTTATGGAAAGTAAAAATTTATGAAAGATTTCTTCTTTGCCATCTAAGTATTATAAGTGTAAATATTTCCTACGATTTAACTTGGTTTGATATTTACATTTAAGATAGATTTCTGATTTTTTGCTGAAGGATAAACTGCAGAATATATTAGAGGAATATAACTTCTTAAAAGTTACATTATGGAATAGAATGATTACATGTATACACTCTTTGATCACAACATACCGGTAGTTCTAGGGACCCAAAACAAAGTTTGGATCTTGGTCTTTGACCTGTTTTTCTCATTTGGCCCACAACAGTATGTAGTGGCCCTAGCAAGAGTCTGTAATTGTACAATATACAACCAACTAATAGACTAACCGATTAGCCTTCCTGCCCATCTACCTTCGATTCAGCTCATTTGACGTGCCACATGATAAATAAAACAAACAGACATTTTGTTGTTGATAAAAGTATAACAAACAATTAACTGAGACTGTTAATTATTTCAGAAACCTATGCAGAAGATGCACTATTAGCTAGACTGTCATATCAGGCCACACTACGTGCTGAAGAAGCTAAATTCAGAGAAATGAACAAACTTACAATAAAACAAGTCGCTAAAATTGCCTTTATATTTTGTATATTGGTAAGTATTAATGTCTTATTAAGAGTTCTCTTAATAAAGTTATATTTTATAAAAATACAGTATTCCACCTATTATTTATAAGTTCCAACTCTATAAGAGACAGTTTTATTGTAACCATTCACATTGAAATCATCTACTTTTTTGCTACTAATTTGGATAGATATAGAATTAGGGAAGACTGAATTGATAAATGTTTCATATCTCTTGTTCATAACTGTTCCTAACAACAAATACTGTCAAGTGTTTGAACAATGACAGGAAGTGAAAAGTTTTAATTTTATATTTTAATAATGTTTAATTGTTTTACTGTATTGAAGAAGAAGAATGGAGATTATTATAGGAGGATGACTTGTGCCATGTTATGTACTTACATGTATGTGTCAATATTTATTTCATGTTTACATAAGATTCTATATTCTTATCATTAATACAACATCAACATGGTGACAACTAAATAAATAGGAATAATAAGTTCATGTTCATTAGAGGAGAGCCAGGAGACTAATTACTATCATACTGTTCAATCTATCCCATGCATATAAAAGTTTTCAGTACACATTTCATTAAGACCTGCTATTGTTACATTTTGGATACAGCGAGCTAACTTATATTCTAATAACTCTTTGTTTTGTTATTTTCAGTGGTTTTTTGGGAACTATTCATACCAGGTAGCTTTAAAAGACACAGAAGCAGGCATTGTTAATGTCCTGTCATCAACCTCAGGTCTCTTCACACTGGTTTGTGCAGCTATTTATCCTAGCTCAGGGGCAGATAAATTTACACTCTCTAAACTTGTAGCAGTTCTTTTTAGGTAGGTATAATAGTGAAATGTTCTTTTTAAAGCATGTGTGCACAAAATTACATAAAACATGTGCCATATTTACACCCATGCAAATTATTTGAATAAAATGTGTAGAGTTATTAAGGGCAACAATTCGTACCAGCTATAATGGAAATTAATGAAACCACTTGACACAAGTGATCTCGATGGTCCACAGTTGTGTCATGACCTTGAACCTGGATCATGTTTTGAAGGTCAATTATGTGGAGTCTGTACACTTGAAATTCAAGCCTTAAAAGAATTGCATTGAACTTGGCATATATCAGCTGCATGGTCCATTCATTGGGTTGTTCTTTTTCCTTTACTCTAGAATTTATCTTGAAGAAAAAAACCCAGTGAAGAATGTGTTAGGATAGTGGTTACAGTGATAGATTTTTTTTTTCAAGACTAATGTTATAAAAACTATTTTGGACAAAATACTGAATTTGCCATTCATTCCAAAACATAACAGTTTGCCTTCATGTCATATGAAATTTTTAATTGCTATATTTCAGTATATCTGGCATTGTACTAGTCAGTATGTCAGATGTGTCATTAGAAGATGATATCCCAGTGGGAGCATTATGGGCCCTTTGTGGTGCCATTAAGTCATGTAGTTTAACTTGCTATATTTCAGTATATCTGGCATTGTACTAGTCAGTATGTCAGATGTGTCATTAGAAGATGATATACCAGTGGGAGCATTATGGGCCCTTTGTGGTGCCATTAAGTCATGTAGTTTAACTTGCTATATTTCAGTATATCTGGCATTGTACTAGTTAGTATGTCAGATGTGTCATTAGAAGATGATATACCAGTGGGAGCATTATGGGCCCTTTGTGGTGCCATTATTTATGCATTATATTTAGTCTCACTAAAGAGAAGAGTAGATCATGAAGATAAGTTAGATATTCCAATGTTTTTTGGTAAGTTTTAGCTCTACTATTATATACTATGAAACAGTCTGAATGTACAATTTTACAGTCAGTGTTTAACAATATCCTACCTCACACTAGTTTCTGTGAATTTCATTCAACAATATTGGTTACATGTTGATCATATATAATCCACAACAAGTGTTAAATGATGGGAGGTTGTTGCATCATTGGTCGTCAAAAAATCGAATGTTGTATATAAAATAGTTTTTAAAACCAGTTGTCAAAATGATGTGATTTTGAGTATGGTAAGATGGTTATATGTTTTATGCATTCTTATAGATCCTATTTTTTTGAGCACATGATTTGTATATGAGTGGGTGTCAAACAACATTTTATGGTAATTATAATGACTGGACATACAAAGTAAATGTAAGGACCAGGGGCCAGTGGTTCAAAGCCCGATTACTTTAATCAGTTGATTAGTTGAAATTTGATTTTTGGGTAATTTCTAATATATTGTGAAACCAACGTTGAAAATTACAAAAATGGGTAGAATGTCATCAAAATAAAGAACTTTGTTATAAAAGTTTTAATTTAATAATGATACTTTGATTTTTGTTGGTATTTTGAATTTGTGTAAATCACTGATTAAACTAATCAAGCTTCGAACAACTGGGTCCTGGTATTTGAACTATTTTAATTTTTTAAATTAAAAAAATACAACTATTGTAATTGAAATATTAAGAAATGGTTTTTGTTGGTTTGTAGCTAGTACTTGTAGCATATAAAAAATTAATCATTTTGCACATCAATTATATATTTTTTAAATTAATTTTATTTTCAGGTTTTGTAGGTTTATTTTGTGCCGTAGTTCTGTGGCCAGGATTCTTTATCCTTCATTATAGTGGATCAGAGACATTTAAATGGCCTAATGGAGAACAGTGGTTATTTATATGTATAAATGGTGTGGTGGGAACTGTTATTTCTGAATTTTTGTGGCTTTGGTAAGTAATGGAGCAAAATAAATTGTCACTTGACATGTGCAAAATTTGTTGGTAAAAGTGACCTTTTCTATCAACCTAGCTTAAGAGTTGTAAAAAAAGGAAATGACAATTTTAGCTTGATTTTGATCATGTAGAGTTCAGGTGTAGAAAAAATAAAAATAAAACTCTTTTCTGGAAAATTAAATTTCCTTGTCGCTGGAGATACAAAATATGACTAAATTCACTTAAATTCACTTTAATCACCAAATTTTGTTCCTACAACCCTTAAGTGTACAGATCATTAATATAAAAACAAAATTCCTCTGGAACAAGGCTTTATATAAATTTCCAACCTTTCTAATAAATACTTGTATCTCCATGTTCTTTTAGAGCATTGGTTATTTTTATGGATTACCTTTTATAGGTTATTTAATAAAACACAAAGGCTGATTGTTAAAGAAATTATCAACATTTACCTGTGGGATATTGTCCAATAATACACAGGCTGGAGTTCACATACGCAAGAATATATCACAAGGTGGCTGTTCCACCGAGTGATACATTCGACGCATGGTAACGACGGCCCGTGTATTATTCGACGATGTACCACAGGTAAATGTTGATCATTTCAATTCTAACATGACTTAGATAAAAAGGATTGAACTAAACATTGCAAACTCTTTCTTTGGAAGTACATTTTACTATCTATTTGCAGAAAGGTCCATTGAAACAATTCAGCTGTTGAGATTACCTCCAATTGAGATAAATGATTTTATGAATGAAAATTACATCACAACCATTGTTCGCGACACATAGCGTGACATCATAAGATACTCAAGGGATTACGTCATTAAAAGGAAACAAAGTATATCATTTGTTATACCACGGCTGGCTCTCTTCATGTTTCATATGAAGGAAAACGCAGGTCATGTTAGAATTTGTTATAACTTTATGCTGAAAGTACAAATCTTTAACTTGATATTGAGCCTTTGTCATTTTCTTGAATTTTGCAGTTTTTTTGATACATTTTCTTAAGAGGCTTTTTCAAAATTTGAGAAAAATCATTTTTATGCAGCTTCTGTAATTAATGGTGGAAATACATAACTATTTTGATTTGTATTTGTATATTTTCAGGGGTTGTTTTTTGACATCATCACTAATAGGAACATTATCATTAAGTTTAACCATTCCATTAACTATGTTAGCAGATGTTGTGTTAAAAAGTGTAAGTAATTACAATAAGTCCTCCCTCTGTAGACATAGACCATGGTGGACAAAGTTTAGCCTCACTGTGGGTTAATAATTTTGTTCTGGTTTAGGGTATCCTCATGTTTGAAAAAGGAATATAATTATTATGTTACAGCTGTATGTGTTTGTTCATTAATTTTCTGAGAACTAGAGACTGTGAACCTTAATGGATTTTAATCCTGAATGTAAGTTGAGTATTCAGTTTGGTTGTTATTACTCTAAATTTAAAATTCAGATAAATAGAATAAAATGTTTGTTGATCTTCTTTTCACAGATTATGAAAATAAGGTGTTATTGTAAGCTAAAACAAATATGCTTTGAAACCACTACACCAGATAGAACCATATTGGTTTAGGAAGGCTCAACATGCTTTACCTCTTGTCATTTCTGCTTATCATCTATACAAAACGGTGTACCCACATTGAAACAGACTGAAACCAGTGTTCTTTAAAATCATGACTGTATCATTTACCACTCTTGTCATTGTTCACCATACTGTGAACTAGTATATTCTTGCTGGTTTATGTTATTATATCCCCGAAAACTAGTTTGGGGGGGAAGGTATATAGGAATCACTATGTCTCTGTCTTTCTGTGTAAAATCGTGTCTCGGCCATATCTCATAATGCTCTGGATGGCTGTCTTAAAACTTCACATGAATAATCTTCATTTATACTCTGTTTTAGGTACCTTATAATTGGCTGTTTTATGTAGGAACTATTCCAGTATTTTTATCATTTTTTGCTGTCAGCTTTTTGACACATTATGAAAATTGGGATCCAGTTTTAATAGGAGTTAAAAAATGTTTACATGTTATATGTCGGAGGAGATTTTTACCAAGGTATGTAAATTGTTGCATCATAACTAAGTAAAAGTATATGAAGTACTGTGGCTAAGTATTATCTTGTTTTGATTGTGTATTGTCTCCTGCCTAGAAATCTGTGAGGGGAACTTTGGACATGAATTATTAGTGGGAGATGCAGATATGCATATTATTCTTCTGTTCAGATTCATTGAATTTCTTTGACTTTTGACTATTTCAATTGTCCCATTGTTTAATTTTGTCTGGACATGACTGTATTTCCTGCTCAGAACTTAATGATAATGGGGACAATTTAAGTGTTTAATTATTTTTTGTAGGAGTTATGTCCCTTTGAGTTTTATAATTTATTATTTTTCTGCAGACTAATCCCTATAATTCCTGTGTAGATATAAATGAAACTTGGAATGATTAATATTTGTAATAATATTTGTCATTGTGACTCTTTTGTTTTATGTTATTTGTTGTACACATTGCAGGCTGTGACTTCATTATTATGTTATATATACATGTATGATGTAAGCTTTATACTTCTATATAGATTTGTTATTAAATTTATCTTATTTGTTATGTTTCAGAGTTCGAGATCTGGATAGAGAACAGACAGAGAGTTTAATTGGTGTTAATGACTCAGGTTGATGTTTAACATTGTTAATATACAGGAGTGTTATGATCAAATTGTTTATTTTTACTTTGTTAATCCATAAAGTACTGTTGTGAGCTAAACCATCATTACTATAATTGGGGCACAGTGATGAGATAATCCACCAGTATGCAGTGAGCTAATCCTTCAGTACTGCAGTGAGTCAATCCTTCAGTACTGCAGTGAGTCAACCCTTCAGTACTGTTGTGAGTCAACCCTTCAGTACTGCAGTGAGCCAATCCTTCAGTGCTGTAATAAGTCAATCCTACAGTAATGTAGTGAGTCAATCCTTCAGTACTGTAGTGAGTCAATTCTTCAGTGCTGTAATAAGTCAATCCTACAGTACTGTAGTGAGTCAATCCTTCAGTACTGTAGTGAGCAAGTTCTCCAGCACTGCAGTGAGTCAATCTTTCAGTACTGCAGAGGGCCAATCCTTCAGTACTGTAGTGAGCCAGTTCTTCAGTATTGTAGTGAGCCAGTTCTTCAGTACTGTAGTGAGCCAGTTCTTCAGTATTGTAGTGAGCCAATTCTTCTGTACTGTAGTGAGCAAGTCCTTCAGAACTGTAGTAAGTCAATCCTTCAGTACTGTAGTGAGCCAGTTCTTCAGTACTGCAGTTAGCTAACCCTATAGTACTTTGGTAAACCAATCTTTCAGTACTGAAGTGAGCCAGTCCTACAGTGCTGTAGTGAGCCAATCTTTCAGTACTGAAGTGAGCCAGTCCTACAGTGCTGTAGTGAGCCAATCTTTCAGTACTGAAGTGAGCCAGTCCTACAGTGCTGTAGTGAGCCAACCTTTCAGTAGTGGGGTGAGCCAGTTTTTCAGTACTGTAGTAAGCCAATCGATCAGTACTCTAGCAGTGCTAATCCATCAGTGCTGTAAAGAGCCAAGAGGATAGTGAGTTCAGGACTAAAGAGAGCCAATACATTCATTGAGGTTAAAATTTGCTTTGTGACAATAACCAGCTAATCCACTATCAGATCTAATCAATAATAATTGGCTAACTGTATATGGCCTGTAGGTTTAGAATGTGATCATATTGGTTTGGAAATTTACAATCGCATATTTAATTGACTTGAATTAGAACCATTCCTGATGTATTTATAAAATGATGTGAGATATTTTGTGTGATCCAGTGATGTTATGTATAAGATGAAACATTCGTGTGGAAAAATATTCATGATTTTCATGGTTACTCTTGTATCGAGAATATATCTTCTCAGTGAAATTTCTTATTTCCCTTGGTATACTTTCCATACAGATAGAACCGTGAAAATTTCTTACCATGAAATAGTTCAGAAGATCAAAACAGTGAAAGTTTCCTACAGCTAATGTTTCTTCTTAAACAGTATAAGAACTTTTATGCTTATTAAACAGCTGTTTACATAGAAATCCTGCTTGTATGTTGATGGTCATTTACTTCAGAATGTGTTTGAAAATGCATATTTTCTGGTAAAGTGTGTTGATTTAATTTTTTATGTCAGCTCTCCCTACAGATGTAGTTATGGTGTTGCTATTGAACATTATGGTTGTTTTCTTAATGTAATATATTGAGTTTGGTAAAACCATCATATATATATAACCTGTTAGGTTGAACCTTTACTACAGTATTGTATTATTTGTTTGATGTTTACAACATGTTTCCAACCTCAGTCGTGAAATGAACACAACATAAAATCTCTACACTTAATTACTTAACCATTGCATAATTTTTTTTTTCAAGAACTTGTACATTATAATCCACTTCCCATGGATGTTAGCATTTACATGTGGTTTTAGCATGAATGACATACATTACTACCTATATTATCAGAAAAATTATACCCCTCCACCATTAACCTAGATTTGAAGGAATGTGCATGCCATTGAATGTAGTGAATGGTTTGTTGACATTTAAATTCTATAAAACTGACAATTTTAAGGGAACATTTTATACTTTCATGGTTTCCATCATAAAATTTTTGTCAAAATGTAATGGATATGCATTTGGGTCATAAAATGCAGTGTAAAAATATTTTAATTGTTATAGATTGGAAAAGTAACAACGGTCATATTGATTATACAATAATTATTGAAAACATGGTGCATAATGCCAATAATGGCCAATTTTGGGTGTCATTTCACCACTGAGGTATGTAAACACATGTAAACAGCTACTGATCAATGAGGAATGTTAAAATATAAAACTGAGATTGTATTGGGAAGTTAAGTGCTTCAGTTGTAATTCAATTTTACGTTTTTATAAAATCAGAAAACTAGAGATATCAGAGATATGTGATTTTGTATTTAATGTTAAACACTTTTATTGTTAACCTAAATTAACTGAATTGATTCACACAGGGATTTAAAAAATATTTTGATAATGATTAATATAAAATTATCAATTTTTTCTTCTCTCTTTCAGTGGTTATACCTTTATATGGTATGGGTAAGAAAAGCTAAGTTATTCAAGGGAGATAATTCACAAACGTAAAAGTTTGGAAATTCTCAGAAGTTTTCTGCTTTATTAATAACTCATTGTTGAACAATATGTTAAGTTTATTTTTATTATTGTTAATATACTATACATTATATTTATAAATATACTATATATACCTGGTATATCCAGGTTTTATTTGAAGTTTAACTTCACTAAATAACAAGTGTTAAAATTTTGTTTGCCTTCAGACACTCTGATCAGACTAATACTCGGTACCAAATTGAATCCATGTCCCATTATTAATGATCTGACTTAATGTACCTAATCACACATTCTCTTTATTAATAAAAGCTAGGACATCTGACATAATTTGGTATTTCTGAGCATTTAAGGTTTATAAACACATTCAAGTACTAAAGGTAAAGAACAATAGGAAATATGATTGTCATAGTTTAATGCTACATGTAGCTTGTGCAGTTATGGGAAAGTAGTTGTCTGGTTGTCATAGTTTAATGCTACATGTAGCTTGTGCAGATATGGGAAAGTAGTTGTCTGGTTGTCATAGTTTAATGCTACATGTAGCTTGTGCAGATATGGGAAAGTAGTTGTCTGGTTGTCATAGTTTAATGCTACATGTAGCTTGTGCAGATATGGGAAAGTAGTTGTCTGGTCGTCATAGTTTAATGCTACATGTAGCTTGTGCAGATATGGGAAAGTAGTTGTCTGGTTGTCAGAGTTTAATGCTACATGTAGCTTGTGCAGATATGGGAAAGTAGTTGTCTGGTTTTTATATTGTTATTTCTTATCAGATAAATGTTATATAGCTCTACAGCACTATTATGTACTGGTATAACATGAAGACATTTTATAATTTTAATAAAGATTTTATGCTTGGCTTAAATGTTTTAACTCTTCTTTAACTCTTTTAGTAAAATTAAATTGTTTGAATAATTTTCTTCTCAAAATGAATAAAAATTGCAATGAAAATGACTTTTATAATTTGTTGTCTTCCAAAAATGTATAAGCAAATTTTAGATTTTTTCTTTTTTTCCAGACAGTTATCTCCAGAGATTTATCTCCCTTGCACTGTTTTTGTAACTTCTATAAAGTTTCCTTGTGGAATAATATATCAACTATATATCTAACATCAGGCCTTAAATGTACTTATATATACAGTAGTAATTATTATGTGAAGTGTGAGATTTGGCTTCCAGTGTTAAATTTTATATTTGAAGTATTTTGATAAACTAGATTATCTTTTGTTCTTCTGATACATTAACATTTACTGATCATGTTAAAGGAATAATTATTCACACTAACTAAATTGTGATTTCCTACTTTCGGGGAATTTCGCAGAAGTGTGTGGTGTGTGTGTGTGTGTGTGTGTGATAAACATCATTCTGCTATTTGACAATTCATCAACCACATTCCAATCAGTTAAATATCTATAACCTCATCATGATGTGTTATTTTAAACACTGACTATATAAAATGCACTTTCATTTGATGTGTTTTTTTTCAGAATTTCTTTTATAAAGTTTGTTTTGTAATATCTAATACAACAAAAATATATCTTATCTACATAATTAAACATAATATGTTTTTCATTGTCCCATTATTGCTCTATTAAATTGTTTCACATTAATTTTGTTTTGCTCTATTTTTAAACTGCAGTGAAATTTTCTTATGATTTCACCATTTCTTATGTGAGATTTCTGTGTGATAAAGGGATTGGAAGACTTTAGTGTAACAGAGAACATTTATAGAACCTAAACTGTGGTGAAAAGTGTCATGGTACAATTATTGAGGTGCGTTATAAATGTGGTGACAAGTGTTGTGGTAAAGTTATTGAGGTGCGTTATAAATGTGGTGACAAGTGTTGTGGTAAAGTTATTGAGGGGTATAGAAACTGTAGTGACAAGTGTTGTGATAAAGATTGAGGGGCATTATAAGCAGGATTTATTGTATATTTAATGTTTTTAGCTCACCTGAGCCAAAGGCTCAGATGAGCTATTGCAATCTATCACTGTCCGTCGTTCGTCGTCCGTCGTGCGTCGTGTGTAAACTTTACATTTTAATCTTCTCCTCCAAAACTACTGGGCCATATTTGATGAAACTCGGTGACTATCATGCCTAGGTAACAGCCTTTCAAAATTGTGTTCGGGGTTTGGCCACGCCCAACAAGATGGCCGCTGTTACTAAAAATAGCAAAAAGACAAAAAAAATCTTCTTCTCTGAAACCAAAAGGTGCAGGCAAATTTTGATTGGATATTTGGATTCAGCATACCTGGGAACATTAAAATTGTGTTTTTCATGAAAATTAGACGAAAAATGGGTTACGCGTTTTTTGCATAAAATTTCGTAATTTTTAAAATGAGACATTTATTGTTATAACTTCATAACGGCTGAAGATAATTGTATGGAGTTTTCACTGTTGATCTTGTCTTGCAATTTTCTTCCAATTGATGTCAAGGTCGAAGGTCAAGGTCATGTCCCAGTTTTTGACCTTTGATAAAAAATGCTATTTTTTTAACATTTCTTGTGATAATGGCATAGGGTTTTCAGTTATTTGTAGGTATTGACATGACGATCATTTTGATACATAGATCAGGGTAATGGGTTCAAAGGTCAAGGTCACAGCTGTCCAAGAATACCAAAATAGTTCATTATCTGCAAAACTATGAATTTTTTGTATAGGCATGTATATCAGAATATTGTAGGTAATGGCACAATGGTCATTTTGATATATGAATAAAGGTCATGGGTTCAAAGGTCAAGGTCACAGATGTAAACAAGTACTGAAATGGTTAATTATCTCAAAAACTATAAACTTTTTGTATAGGCATGTATATTGGAATATTGTAGGTATTGGCCTAACAATCATTTTGATATATGAATGAAGGTCATAGGTTCAAAGGTCAAGGTCAAAGATGCGAACGAATACTTAAATGGTTAATTATCTCAAAAACTATAAACTTTTTGTATAGGCATGTATATTGGAATATTGTAGGTATTGGCCTAATGATCATTTCGATATATGAATGAAGGTCATAGGTTCAAAGGTCAAGGTCATAGATGCAAATGAATACTTAAATGGTTAATTATTTCAAAAACTATAACTTTTTGTATAGGCATGTATATTGGAATATTGTAGGTATTGGCCTAATGATCATTTTGATATATGAATGAAGGTCATAGGTTCAAAGGTCAAGGTCATAGCTGCGAACGAATATTTAAAAGGTTAATTATCTCAAAAACTATAAACTTTTTGTATAGGCATGTATATTAGAATATTGTAGGCATTTGCACAAGATCATTTTGATATATGAATGAAGTTCATAGGTTCAAAGGTCAAGGTCATAGATGCAAACTACTACTTAAATGGTTAATTATCTCAGAAACTATAAACTTTTTGTATAGGCATATATTTTAGAATATTGTAGGTATTGGCCTATCGATCATTTTGATATATGAATGAAGGTCATAGGTTCAAAGGTCAAGGTCATAGATGCAAATGAATACTTCAATGGTTAATTATCTCAAAAACTATAAACTCTTTGTATAGGCATGTATATTGGAATATTGTAGGTATTAACCTAATGCACATTTTAAAATACAAATGTTTTAGCTGTTTATATTATATATTGTAGCTAGACTTTAAATATGTTATATATAGCATCCTTATATAATAATTATTATAATTAATTTGCAAAAATACTTGCATATTATTGGCCCTTACTGCTGAAAATTTTGATATTCTCTTTTATTAATGTCATTGACCATTGAACCTCTGCATAAGATATGTACTCTTCCTCAGGTGAGCGTTAAGGCCCATGGGCCTCTTGTTTCATGATTCTAGTCATTAAACCATATTTCATTTGAGATTAGTAATGCATTTTTCATAACTTAGTTAATTTTTTAACATGTAATATTTATATTTCATACAGAACTGTGCCAGATTTGAAGTTAATTTTGGATGTTTCCAATATTTGTTGTAAAATCAACTTGTTAATTTCAAAACAGATATCAGTGAAAGTTTTAAATCTGAAGTACATTATAGTTTTCTTTTAATTTTCTCTCTCAGAATTTAAAAGAACATTTTAAAAATATCTTCACTTCTAGTACAGTTCAATACATGTAATTGATGTTTTACAATGATATATATTTGTTGAAATGTATTTTATGTTATCAAAACCCATCCCATGGCACAGTATCCTTTAAACATCTGTTTTATGCAAGAACAAATATTATTTTTCTTTGAAAAAAAAGAACCCAAATGTTGATATGACCTCTTTTCCAATGTAACTTGCTGAAGATCAACTAGGTTCCCCAATGTATTGACAACCAGTCTGTAAGTCTGCTTCTTACAGTGCACACAGCAACTTTCATCACAGTATTGTTGATACGTTTGATGTCACTGTGTCCATGATTGCCCTGGATATAACTGATGTTCTGTAGTTCCATGTTCCTTTCACCCAATGTTGATTACACATGTGGCGGGTGTTGCTAGCTAAAGAGGAGATGCTTACCCTCCCAGAGCACCTGGCCTTACTTCTCTGCTGGAAGTTCATGTGCTGTACCGAACTTGTCAGTTTCAAAGTTTTAACTTTGCTTCTGGATTGTGATTCGGACATGGATTAGTATGATTGTTTTTGATTTGGCAGAGTTTAAAAATTCTTGAACTGTGTGTAATATGAAAACTTCAGTGAAAATTTCTCTTAAGTATATATTCTATAGACTTTTGATTTCAATGTAACATTTGTGTTTGTTATATTTTCTACCTCAAATATTGAGATGATATACATGTTTATTTTTTGATACAAATTGTAAAAGTTGTGTTTGAAACCTGATGCAAATTGTTGTGATGTCTACCATGTTGTGTCAATCATTCATTGAGATTTTTTCTGATTTTTAAAAAACAATTTAGATTTATTTTAATTATAAACAAATCTGTAAATCTGTAATAATTAATTCTTCAGGCAGTTTGTGAAGTTCATCCAAGTGTGATTTTGACAAACTTGTTTTTACTCCAGCAAAAAAGTTTCATTAACTGATGAAGAATGTGCAAGGCCATGTTTTTCTTACCCAATTTAAAAAGACCTGGTATTTATAGAAAATTGTTCTTATCTAGAAAATTGTAAATGGTAATTTCAAACATAAAACAATTTTACTGAAAGAGTACAAATGTGTTCATTAATTGTCATATGTATTATTCTCTTAAATATTGATAATAAGGTGTCTCAGTTTATGTTTTACCTTAGCAATCAGACATATCAATCCTACTAAAATGTAATGGTGCAAATCTGATAGCTAACAAGATGAATGTTTCAGACAAGACACATTAAAAAAACAATTAAGTATCTGGTCAGTGTATGGGAATCATGATGATTTTTTAATCTCTTTAAATGAACATATAAACAGTGTTTTAAATTAAAATATTCACAATTAAGTCATTAAGTGTCATAATTATTTAATTTAGAAGATATGTTTTGTATAAACATCAGTAACCATGGAAACTAAGCTTGGTAGTAAGGACCAAGAAAACCAAGCTTGGTCATAATAACTATAACTTGGTTATTTGTAATCCATAACATGCTTGTTTGTTGTCTGAGGCACTATGGCCACTTTAGTCAACTTCTAAACAATCAGGCCCCGGTTTCACAATCATTCTTTAGCTAAGATTTTCCTTAACTTAAATTAAGCAAATTTTGATATTCTCTTTTTGGAACTATTGATGAATATTTTTGTCATAACTAACTGCAAATGTTTTAATCTAGAAGTGATCTTAAAAATAACACCTTAAATTCCTGAATATCTTGAAAATTAACAAAATTAGGAAGATTTGAAATTTTGCAAGATTTAAGTTAAGGAAAATCTTAGCTAAGGAATGATTGTGACTCCGGGGCCAGTATTTTTACAGAATTTGAAGACGGTTTCCACTTTCATTTACCTTTTCCTTGTTTATTCGATGTTTTCTGGAATCCATGACCGAATCAGGTCTTGATTTTTATAGAATTGGAATGAAAAGAAGAAATGACAACTTAGAAAAAACCAGTAGACAAAAATCAGCAGAAACAATAATTCAAAAACACATAAGACAACACGAAAACACACAAGACCAATACCAAAATGGCATGACTTAGGACGTGCATCCAACAAAATTGCTGAATGGTGTGCTTAAACCAATTTAATGCGGTCGCAACCCTCCCACTGTCCATTCAGGCAGCGAAGCAAAAGAATGTTTTCTCTATCATTTACCTTTTCTTTTTTTGTTCGATGTCAATTAATATGTGATATTAAAGATATGTTTCTCAAAATGAAAAGATATCGTTTTCATCATATATTTCTCTTAAATTCTCGAAGAAGTAATTTTTCCATTGATATTTAGAACAAAGTTTGAATGAATTTTCAATATATACAAAGGTCTCTTCAACCCCACTCTTAACACGTAATCAATAAAATGTGATATACATGTAGAATACGACCACTGGAGTCAAGTGTCAAAGCAAGCAATTAAAGTTACTTTGATTTATTTATTTTTGCAATTTTAATACTGCCCAATTACTAACTACAGTTGCTAAGTCCATATGCCATTCGCTTCTTACAAAGTAGTCCACCGTTCTGATTCAGGTCTTTAGTTCTTGATATTGGATGATAATAGTTTTTGGCATTTGTCTTCGTGTCGAGACATATACTTCTATTTCACCACATCTGGTACATTTGGTTGTCATATGACAGGCAGGAGATGATCCCCGATTCCAGAGCACTTGATCCAACCTCTATTATTGGATAATCATGTTGTCTTTTGTATTTTAACTACATGTATTTGTCTGTTCAAAGAATATAAAATTTGGGGAATTCTTTTTGAAACGTTTTTTATTTTTATTATCAAAAAATGAGAATATTCAAAATTTCAACGGGAATACATAAAATAGTCTTGTTTGCATAAATGTTCAGGGAAGTGATATACCTTTAGTATCTAGAATGAATTTTGATTGTTGAGCTATAATTTTAATAATATATACAAAGGCCACTGAAGTCACTTTTTAAAATATAATTCAGTAGGAATCATACATAGAAAACGGTGCGGTAGATAAATTTTAATTTAAAACAGTCCATCAAAATTACTTTTATTCAATAATTTAAGTAACTATTGATAATATAATCTTTTTTTTGTGTAAGTTTGTGCAGTATTGTTTCCACAGTTGTCTTGTACTTGCCAGGTGCTAACGGTTTCAACTTTACTATGCTGTTAACATACAAAAAAACACATTCGTCCACATGACATGTTCATTTAGTTTACCAGTAAATGCTTATTTCCAAATGGAAAATATTTCAAGAATAGGAATCATGTGCATAGCCATACATAATCAAAATAGCTGAACATTTAAAATAAATTCTAGATAAAAACGATTGTGACACTTTCTTGGATATTCAAGTGATGGGAGTTTCAATATATTTATATTCACAACCTTAATGGATAAGCTATCTAGACCAAGTATATGTAAAGACGTAAATTATTCCTTTGATATACATTTGTCCTATGTTTACCAGCTACCAATGTGATTTTATTACAGTACCTTCTGAAAGGAAAGACTCTGGACCCACTTGGTAAAAAAAACTTGTTAGTCAAATTAGTTTCCCAATTAATACGCTATGGTAGAGCTTGTTCCCACTACAGGGACTTTGTACAACGAAGTAGGCTGCTTGCAAATAAATTGTTGACTCGGGGATATTGCAAGCCTAGGCTTATCAAGGCCCTCAAAAAGATTTATGGCCGTCATCACAGTATTGTTGATAAGTTTGATGTCTCTGTGTCCAGGATTGCCCTGGATATATTTGACATCTCATAGTTCTATGTTCCTTTCACACAATTTGATTGCACACATGGTGGGTGTAGCTAGCTAAACAGGAGGTGCTTACCCTTCCGGAGCACCCGGCCTCACTTCCCTGGTGGAAGTTCCCGTGTCTAACCTGTCGGTTCCAAAGTTTTTACTTTGCTTCTGGATTGTGATTCGGACATGGATTAATATGTTTGTTTTTGATTGCATTCATCATTGCACAGATCCATCAATTGTACTAAGCAAATGCAATCATTTCTGGCCAGTTGTGTTCTTTTATGCAAGATTAAAAAAAAGAACGAAACATAAAAGATATTCAGTTTAATTTGAAATCTTATTTATATACCCGGTATATATTTCTTTTTTTTTTAAATCGATACTACATTAACATATATTTGTGCATGAGACATTAAATGCAATGAAGTGTATGGATACCATATTTGAACCATGAATCTGTATGTAAAGAGATCCGATAAATAGTCGTACTCTTCAACAGTTTGTCATAATAATTAAATTAAATCTGATTCAAAAGAAATAATTAAATCAAAATTCAAATTATGTACAATTACAGAGAATGTATAAATGTAAATATGAAAATGTTTAAAAATGAAAAAGTATGAGCAAATATCAATAGGCAATTGAAGATCTCGAGCATGAATAAAATGAATACATGAAGAAAAGGAATAAAATGTACAAGAACCCAAGATGGCTACCAGGCAGCCATTCCATTTTATGGATATGGGGAAAAAACAAGTAATACATTTACAAACTTCAAAACATTTACTCAACAAGAGGCCCATGGGCCTTAACGCTCACCTGAGGCTAAGTACATATCTCATGCAGAGAATGCAGAGAATGGTCAATAACATTTATTAAAAAGTACTCTAATTTTCAGCAATAAGGCAGAATTAAATGCAAATATTTTTGCAAATTAATTGTACCTTGTCCCAAGAATGCTACATATAATACATATATATATATATATATATATATATATATGTATATAGTCTAGTCACAATACATTATTTATAAACAGCTAAAAAAGTAAAAACAAAAGTATGAGACTATCACCTTCATCTATATATCAAAATGATTGTTAGGCCATTACCTACAATATTCGAATATACATGCCTATACAAAAAGTTAATAGTTTTCGAGATAATTAACCATTGCAGTATTCTTTCACATCTGTAACCTTGACCTTTGAACCCATGACCTTAATCTGCTGATTATCATTCACATTATTCCCGTTCCATTACTTCTGAATTGGTAAATTTGTAGTTTGCACATTGCACTGTATGATTTATCTCCCTTTCACGGAAGTCAAATGTAATCGATAAATAAGTTTTAAAATGTAGCAGAGTATCGCAACACCAAAATACTTTATTATACCCTTTAAAATAAATTCAAATTACCGTAGATTTCAAAAAGAATTAGTTAAATCCACTGGTTATGATTTTACATGGTAGGATGGAAACTTCCCAGACTACTTTTTATTGTATTTATGAGATCAGTTCGCCAGATTGCACAAATTTTTGGATGCATCTCGTCGCAATATATTACTTAGATTCCAAAATATATTCCGGAAATTTATTCCAAATGTGCATTTGTAACAAAATGCATTACCCGTTTCAGAATACATATCTCACGATAAAACAGATACATTTCCTTCACATTCATTTACCAGGCGCACTATTTCCATGCGTACTAATCTCATAGAAAAGAAGCCCGATCTTGGCAGAAAGTGATAGCAAAGTACACGTTCACTATCGTGAAACGCTGTACAAACATCACTGTAGAAAGAATTTTGTTTAAAAAACAAGCTAATTTCATTTGAAATTTCAATATTCTTCTAATATACATGTATATGAACTTTGTTTACAAAACAAAATAAATTCATTTAAAATTTCAGCTCAACTGAGTCCACCCAGTCAACTCAAATCTCCTTGGACTCCACTCTGACTTCACAGGACTCTGATAATATTCTTCTAATATACATATGTATACAAACTTTATTTAAAAAACAAGCTAAATTCATTTGAAATTTTAATATTCTTCTAATATACATATGTATACAAACTTTATTTACAAAACAAGCTAAATTCATTTGAAATTTTAATATTCTTCTAATATACATATGTATATTGCAAAAATTATTAAAATTAAAATGAGATTCTTAAAATACACTTAAACCTTTGACTTATGTTCACATAAAAATTCTGATCCATAATTCTGGAGATATCCAAGTGTAACAAGTGCTCGGGTCAGATGCCTTCTGTCTTCATGAACCAGGTAGTCATAAGACTGTGTGATAAATAACTTTGGTCCATTTTTTGTATCATCTTTCAGTGTGCCATTCATCAGTTTTTGATACTGATTTCGAGTCATTGACAGAGCAGTAAAAGTTATCTAAAAATAAAAAGAAGTTAAAAAATAAATCAGATGATCATAAACTAGACACAAGCTCATTTGATACATGAGGCTATGGAGGCATATTCAATATGTGCTTCCAACAAAGTTTTATTGAAGATACATTCCTTAAAGCATTCCTTAGCAGGATTTTGATTCAAATAATTTTCAAAACTTCGGGTTTATTCTTTTCAATTTCAAACTTTTTGGCTGATGTTTTTTATCTTTCAACTTTTCAGCCCCTAGTGTCACTGATGAGGAATGATTTTAAGAAATGTGCACATATGGTACAACAAAATTAAACAGGTATTTTTGTTACATATAAACTACCACTTAGTGGGTACCACTGCTGTGTGGACTGATAGTCCCCGAGTGTATTCTTAACTCAGTAGTCAGTACTGGTGCCGACAGAAAATGTACCATAATACAAAATTTTCAGTTGTCAAAATTATTATATTTTGCAAAACTAAGGTTTGTTCCTTCATGCAAAGCATTCCTTAGCAGGGTTTGGATTCAATCATTTTCGAAACTTTCGGTTTATTCAATTCAAACTTTTGTGGCTGATTTTTTTTTTTTTTTTTTTTTTTAACTTTTCGGCCCCTATTGTCACTTATGAGGAATGATTTTCCGAAATGTGCACATATGGTACAACAAAATTAAACAGGTATTTTTGTTACATATATACATTCAAGTCTCGGAGGCCATCAGACATAGGTATTCACTTGTTGCATCTTGTTTAATGTCAATTCAGCAATATTTCAGTCAATTGTAACAAGAACAAATGTATTAATCTAGGAATTATTAAGAATTAATATCATTTGGAGGTTTAAAAAGTGTGATGCAAACAACGAACAAGACAACAAAAGTAATCCCAATACATCACTATGCCAGCTTGATGGCTGGCAGTCAACACAAAAATGGACAACCTTTTACCACAACAGCTCACTTGAGTCAAAAGCTAATTTATATAAATAATTCATATTTTATAACGCATAGTTAAGGTGGCCATATTGGTCAAGGAGCAAAACTGCTAGACAGAATGTTTACTCACTACTGCTAAAAGACTGTTTACTACAAAGCACAGTAATATAAGAAAAGAAAATAAGTGTATGAAATCATGGTCACAGAAACAGTGATAGCATGCTATAAGCTAGATTGGGTTGTAAGTATTCTATTTTATTGTTTACATACATGTGTTTTTTCCACAATCATTCCAAGAGTAAGGTCATCCTTAAAAGATAACTGGTGATAAAGAAGAAGTTGAGCTCCATGTTGTCCTAATACATTATCTGGTACTGTATGATGGTGAACATTCATTTGTGAAGATAAACGTTGTCTTTTTGGTGAAGATTCCCTGTCTCCTCTTTTAAATTCTTTTTTTACCTGAAATGGACAAAACTTCATTTAGTTTTGATGTGTAGATATTTGCATATGTGCAAGACAGAGCAAACATCAATAAAAAGTGCTGTCATAAACAATGTGATGTTTCTTGTTCATGATCAATTTTGACAGTATCATTTGAAACAAAAATGCATATAGCAAGAAGTAACAGGTCTCTGTTTGAAATCACTTTTTAAAAAATAATAAAAACAAAATTAGGATTAATTTAGATTAAATTTTATAAACAAAATTGTTCTTAATGAAAATAAGATCTTTTTTATACACTATTCTAACATGATTTGATTGTTTTACCATATAAAAACAGAAGGAAAGGAACAGTGATTAAATACACGATAATTCACGGCTGTTCTGTCAAACTCCTTATAACGTAACTGCATGTGATTTTTTCACAATCATCAAGTGATTTTCATTCATAAACTGCAGAAGGAAAGTTTTTGTAACAGTGGAACACAGCATTTTAGTTATTAACATATACATTTGCACTTTAATGAATTTCAATTATTTATTTCAATTTTTTGCATATTATCATGTTAGAATTAAAATAATACACAAGTTACAGTGATATACTGTTCAATATATCACTGTGGGTCATTCACATGCAATGAATATATCACTCGATGGCTTTGCCAACTCGCGATATATTCCTACATGTAAACTTGGGCCAGTGATATATTGGATGGAATATAATTTAATTATTTTTTCTTTCATACAAAATCGCAATACAAAGCAATGGAAACCACATGACTCAAAATTTTCTTTCAATAAAAAAATATGATGTAATGAAAATGAAGTATGTAAGCCCCGCCCTCTGCCGCACTTCTTTTTCAACGCAATGTTTACAAATGGAATACACATTTAACAGCTGATAGCTTCTAACCATAGTACTGAGTACTGTAGATCACTTATTTTTCGCAAGTAGAAAATTTCGCGTCAAGACCATCTTGGCCTTATTCGCGAACATTTGAATTCGCGTTTGGAATATTATTGAATACAACATATGTATGTCAACATAGAAATATCTGTTTGCTAAAAATATTCGCGTGATATTTAAATTCGCAAATGGGATAAGTCGCGAATTTACGCGAAAATAAATCTCTCGCGAAATAAAAGTGATCTACAGTATACAAATGTAAAATTGTTTATGGAAAATCACATGATTCGTGTTTGAGTCTTGGTTTTATTCTTAAATTTAAAACAAATATAGGAAATAATAAAAAAAAAAATAGAAATAGGTATGACATCCTGCATTTTTCGAAATTTCAGACATGAAACGGGAGAATTGATAAGCTTTCATTGGCTTTGTGTGAAACCAAATTGGATCATTTTGTGACACTGGAGAAATGCAAAAGTTAAACAGAGATTTGGCATTTGGATCAGTTTTCTGAATCATTAATTTCAGTGAATAAGCTAGTAATAGGTATAAGGTCTCAACACTCCACTTTTGTTAGGTGGTGTTGTAGTTGTCTTAAATGGATCCTGTGGGATGCTGGTGTTAAGTGTTGAGAGACAGTATGTAATAAGGTAATAAACACCAACATTTAAAAGACAACTGCTTTATTCCATGTTTTTGGTGGTCTGGTCAAGCTTTCGGCCTGGGGTGGCCTTCATCAGGACCAAGTGTAAATACAACGTCTCATAATGTACAAAATGAGGATCAAATAAAATACATTAAAATTAACTAAAAATAAATAAAAGAGTGTTTGATATTTATAAAGTTCCTCTTTGCGTGGAGCATCTTCAATAGTAGCATTTGTTTGGTTGTAGTTCTTAGTGGCTGGTATAATCCGGAAAATAGGTTTTGAGTTCAGTGGAGCCTTTTTCTTTTTTGGAATACTTTCAAATGGCAGATTCCAAGGTTTAGGTGGTTCTACTTCCGAGTATATGGTAGTATCGAATTCCTTGATTTTCACAGTTGGGTCTTGGTGGATTTTGGAGATGTGGCGTTTGGCTAGGTCCTTTCTCCCAAATGTTGCAAAGCAATTCGTACACTCGTATTTCTTTACTATGGCATTGTGCTTCTGGTTATAATGCCTTTTCAGATTGGAAATTGTGGCAAATTTTTTGTAGCAGATTTCACAGATAATTTTGTTCTGTTTTGTTTCAGTTGGTATTTTGCGCGGCATTGTTTTTGTTCTGGCCATCGTGTTATTCCTTTAAATTCAATCCACTTGCTCTGTTGTTTTCAATTTATGTATCCAGTATTCTTCGGTTCTCATGCGTGTGTTGTTGTCTGACATTGTTATGGCTATACCTATGATTGTGACGTCATTAATATTGCGGTTAAGGCCCAGGAGGAACGTATGTAGTTTTTCTTCCATGTGCTCCCATATAAAGAAGATGTCATGGTGGTGTGGATGTAGGTTTCTAATGCGAGATTCAGATTGTTAGTTGGTGTCCACCCGGTGGATGATTTAAGTAATGAAAGAGGATTTGGGTTAATAGGTGGTGATTGATTTCTGAAAAAGTGACAAAGTCATAGACGGCGGTTGAAGATGTTGTTGCTTATATTTAGTTCTGGTCATTATAGTTTGTAGGGTGGATTGCGAAATTGAGTCCATAGGATAATACTTGTTTTTCTATATTCTTAATATACTTAAACCACCAACCCCAGCATCATTCATGGTTTGAATATTTGTTGTCCAGAGACATATCATGTTCATGAATGGACACAGAAACGAAAGCTCTATATGCAGCTACGCTCAACTCAGCAAAAGCAAGACATCAGTCAGACCCTCTCCTCTATCACACATCCACAGACTGCAACCGATTTAAGTACTGGCCTTGTTCCCATGCCAATTCGTCCACTTGCACCTGTTCCCATGGCGACTCAATCTCGCATCCAAACGACATTCCTCCTCAATTAATATGTCTGCCTCTCCAACTGCTGAATTCTTCTTCAAATAACATAATGTCACCTGGTTTCATTTCAAGCTCTTCTTTTAATAACTGCATCTTCCAATTTACAACACCTAATAATGGTCCTAGTAACTGAATTTGTTTTGTTTTTAATTATGATAATGAACTGTGACATCACATATTGATCATGCGAAGTGATTGCTGATTGGACAATTAGATAATTCCTCCGCCTTGTCAGTTTGCTGTAGTTGAGGGAAATAAAAATAAAGTACCAGATTTTTTGTTTCATTTGGTTTAAGAAATAATACACATGAATAATCCTTTAGTGGATTATACAAAAGTGTACACAGGTTTTTTCTTTCATACCTTGTCATCAAAATGATCGTTGTATCAATATCTACAACAATTTAATATACATCCCTATACAAAAAGTTTATAGTTTTCCAGATAATAATTAAAATCAGAGGTTAAAAAAATAGGTCATGACTTCCCAAGTGACCTTGACCCCATTTTGAAGATAATTACAAGTATTTGTCAAAACTGAAAACCCCATGTCATTATCTGGTCAAATAGTCAAGTTATAACAATTTGAAGCTATTTTACAATTTTTCCGAAATTAAATGCAAAACGCAAAAACGCTGACCTATTTTTTGTCCGAATTTCATAAAATGAAGAAACTATAGACTTAAGACCCTAGATATGCCAAATATCACATCAGATTTTTTCTCCAATCATTGGTTTCGGAGAAGATTTTTTAAAATTTTTGCACCCCTAGGTCATCTTGACCTAGTTATGGTAGCCATGGCAACGCAACAAAAAAATCTGAATTGCACCGGCCCATATATACTTCTCACCAAGTTTCATTGAAATCTGTCTTGTAGTTTCAGAGGAGATGTCGAAAATAGGTGTTAACGACGCACACACGCATGCACAAACACATGCTGTGCTATGCCTGTGGGTCAGATGAGCTAAAAACATTGTTTTGTTTGCAGTTAACATAACAACAATGTTTTTTTGAAAAATTATGAAATGTTTTTATCTGAAATAATCAGTAATATAAAGTAACTGTGATAGAATTTAGACGCCGAAACCCAACTGAACAAAAACACTGATTATTCAAACATGCATTGACAAAACAGACTACCCCAGTTATAATTTTAGTTCAACTTAATGAACAAATTTATTTTTGGTTTTTATTGAAGAGACTATCAAAATTGTTTAACTAAACCGTAAATTGGACTCGTATGAGTTTGATTCATCTGGAGTAATTTTGGTTTAATAAAGAGTGAATGTTTCTAGACTTTTAAAATATGTTTGAATCATCCGGAAATTTGACACAACTGTGTTCGACACGAGAATGGACTGTATTAAACAATTTTTTAGAAAATGCATATTTCTTGATAATATGATTGTCCCATCATTTAAAATATGTGTGCAGTGTATTGATTCTCTTGTTAGACATCAATTGCAGACTGATTTAAAAAAACAAAAAAACTATGCTTTGTTTGTTGTTGTCAAAGGAATAAAATGTATTTCTTTACATCTTTTTTTCAAAGCTTTTCTTTCATGTCATTTATTTGACTGATTTAAAATTACTATTACTATAATTATCAGATAATGTGTTACTTTCTTAATAGTTACTATAGTAAATTGAATGCATTATTATTTTCATGACATTTTTTTCTTTCTGATAATTAGAACATTTATTTCAGTGAATGATGTTTTTTCCTTCTAGTGTACATTTTATTGAGGCACAATGTACTAGTTGTATCATTTAACTTACATTAGCTGTAGGAGGGACAGTTTGGCTTGTAATATGCCAGGTTAAATCCCACAAATTGATCAATTATGTACAAGCTGGAACATCACAGAATAAAAATTAATTTTCACCCTTATTGATTTGTCTTTTGTGTTCATTTTTCTATGTGTTGTTAAGGGAAATAGATAAAATCTTCCTCAATGTCAGGCTGATAATCAACATGGATATTTATCATATCACCAAATATGAAAATCTCAATATACATACGTCACACACAACTAAAGTTTTCCAATCAACAACAGCTTTAGCCTCCACAAAATGAAATTTCATCCACTGAACAGTCACATCAGCTTTTCCAGATACATTTCGGCCCTTAATGTTTATATGTTTCAGCTCCGAACATGGTTCAAACCTATAACATAGTAAAAGTAGCTACAAGCAGTAGGTTCTAATAATTTGTACTTTCATCTTCTATTTAATTGAAATTGTCTGTAGCATCTGAAATGTGTATTCAAGCACTAAGTAGTAAGTCATAATGTATATGTTTGTTCCATCAAGTTTGTATTGATAACAATGTAAAAGATCATTCTTTAGGGAAACCACAGAAAACTGACATTAAGAATACTAAAAAAATGAAATTTTCACAATTTTTATTAAAAACAGGAATAATACTACATAATAATATGCAGATGTCATCCTATAGGTAGCAAAAGGAAACTATTTCTCAAAAAAGCTGAGGTTTAAATCTGGTACTTTATTAGAATAAACATGTTTATTGATTATAAAATATAATGCAAAATTTTACTCTAAATATGCCACCCAGAGAAAATATGACATTAAGAATACTAAAAAATTCTAAAATTTATAAATCAAAGTACTGAAAGCAGATCACTATGATAGATCACTACATGTAAATGAAGTTAATGCTCAAGACATATGTCTGATATCTACTGATACGAATCAAACATTGGGGTTATAGGAGTTGCTGAAGTTTAAACTGATCTACAGCATAAATATGTAATGTAATGTAAATTTATTTGACAAACTAGAGTTAAAGAAATTTAACACTGACACACAGTCACAATACTGCAGGTTTTCTCTGTTAATATGCAAGGAAATGCCTGCAATTTCACTATCATTTTTGTAATGGTCTTTCCCTTGTGTACACTAATATTTGAGTGCCAATTAATCACTTAATTATCAGATTTCATTTTATATGTTTCCGTTTATGAGAAATTGGAACAAGAAGACACCAACCCGAAACAATGAATATTACCGATACATTAGACTCACATCTATACAGTGACTATCAAAATCAGTTGCACAATATTAACAAGAGATGGTGACAAAGCCAGCATAAAACTTCCCTACACTTAACATTAAGAAAACATGGAAAACAAGAACCATTTATATTGTATAGTGCTCCTGCATTGTACGTAGTGAGATGGTTTGGCTAGCCTTTAAACTTACTTACTGTGACTTACTTATCTATAGTGCTCCCACATTGTATGTAGTGAGATGGTTTGGCTAGCCTTTAAACTTACTTACCATGACTAACTTATCTATACAGTGTTAAATAAACATATTCTGTATTGTGCCTGCAAGTCAGTAAATCTTGGAAATATGAGGATTCTTTTTGTTTAAATATTAGTTAACATCGCATCGACAACTTTTCAGACATTTGTGATGAGAACAAGGTCATTAATAATTAGGATAAATCTATACATAATTTCATGAGGTGTATGAGTGTGTGTAACATGTGAACTATCAACAGGAAGTGAGACAAAACACCTCCTGCTTGGCTAGCCATATCCATCATATGATAAATCACAATTCAGGGACAAATCAGTTAAACTATGGGGTCGTAAATATATCCAAGACAGTCTTACAGACAGATGTACCTCACTTATCAACAACTCTGATGACAGCCATCAAATTTTTTGAGGTTTGTTTGGCTTCAACTTACAATATCCTCTTGTTAACAATTTATGTACCAGGAGGCTGCATCTTTATATAGAGTACCAATATGTAGACAAAGTCCTGCCAAAGTGTAAAAGTTGTAAAACAAACACATCATATGAGGATGAGACAGATATATTACTGCATAAAAATGGAATGTTGACAATATGAAAATTGGGATAGCTTGATCCAAACTTAAGTTTTAGTCGAGATTAAAGATTAAAGTTTATGATGCACAGATACCAACACATGTTTTACAATGTGCCAAAAACTAAAACCTTTGCCAGCAAACTAAGTTTTCAGACATATATAATTGTCAAAAGTTACAGAAACCAAATACATGTTTCCTTCATTGCAGATTGATTTCAGAAAAAATTTTTATGACAACATTTGCCTGAAGAACAAATATTAACTTACTGGCACCTTATGCTGAATAGCTGAAGAAAACTAATAAACAGATGTTGGAACATCATTTCTGAAACTGTTTCATTTTTGTCTTTTAAATCAATGCAACTAATGAGTCTTTCTGTGAAGTCTTTCCCAGCAACCTCATACCTAAAAACATAACAAACACGATTAGTATAGAAAATAAAGATATTACTAGCAGATGCATCAAAACTAGTAAGTAAACCAACAAAGGGTAATATACGATAGAAAATCTGTAAAAATAAAACCCTAAATCAGACACTATACCTCTCTAGACAACACTATACGAATACAATTACCTTGTGTCAGGTCTATAACAGAATATTAGTACATCACGTTAATTTATTTATCACTGATAACTACATGAATACTATTAAGTATAGAAAAAGTCTAGCCTTTAAAATGGAAACTATATCTTGCAGATGCATTTTCCTAGTGGACAAATCTTGAAATCTATCATAATTGACATTTATCTTAGTTTCATTTTAATTGAAATATTGGTCTTTTTTGTTCTGTTTATTGTCTAGATAGCCTAGCTGGCCACTTGTCATAGCTACACTGAATGTATGATATATAAATATATATGAGTATAGTGCCTGAGCTGACACCACCCACAAAACCATACGAGAAAAGTTACTCATAAATGGTCCATAAAAGAAAAGCAGTATATATATATATATATATATATATATAGCAATTGCTATGAGAGCTTGTGTGACTCTCCTAGTAAACATGTAAATCTGCCATTAAATCAAGTGTGAAGTCAAAACTCAAGACCCAATGACCTTTAATGAAAGTCAATATAACACATATACATAATTTTTTTCCAATTTATCTACATGTATATGGAAAACTTTTCTTTAATAATTTATCTTTATGGTTACTCTGAACCAGAAGCAAGGTCAAGGACAATCAAAATTTGAAAATATCCAGTTGCTTAGTTTGCAATGAGAAAACTTGGATAACATCTGTAGCATTAATAACAAGACAATTCTTTGTAGCTATGTAATTTAACACTACAATCTAATATTAACCTCAATTTCAAGCAATTCAGTTCAAGTGAATAAAAGTAATCCAAAACCTTATGACACCACAAAAGTGTTAAAGTCTGGTTATAGCTGATTAAACTGAAAATTTCCTTGAAATATTGAAAACACTGAATAAAAAAGATGAAATAACACAATTACTTGAAAGTTCAAGATTTTTTAGTTCTAATTCTGTTGTACAATGTACAAAAACATACTGTAATCACCGTCCACCTTTGGCACCTGATACTATGTGCAGGCAAGTCTGTATTTGACTATGTATCTATCTAGATACTGAATATGAATCTGTTACAAACAACTAAGTCTTTTTTTAATTTTATGAATCTCAAAAAAAATTGTGTTATGATCAGTTTCTTTCGGATAAGATAGGAATTGTACAGTACTGTAGTACAGAAAATGTACCGTGTTTCAAAATTTTCAGTTGTCTAAAATATTGAAAATTGTTTAAAACTAAGGTTTGTTCCCTTGTGTGAAGCATTCCTTAGCTGAATTTGGATTCAAACAAGTTTTGAAACTTTGGGCTAATTTCATTTTCAACATCCTAGCAGGTGTTTTTTATCTTCAAACTTTTTGGCTCCTAGTGTCACTGATGAGGAAGAATTTTCAGAAATGTGCACATATTGCACAAAATTAAACAAGTATTTTTGTAGCATAATTACCTGGAAATTTCATAGGCTGGGTATAACTGCTTTATGAAAAATTTGAAACATGACAGCATAATTTTACAGAGATTGCAGTGAACTTCTGCTAGTCACATTAATTTACAAAAGTTTACAAAAGTGCACAATTGCACATAAAAAGTTTATTCACATCCACAATTTTTCAGTCATTCGTGAATTTGTTATTAATCTCGAGGATATATCTGTACACAATTTCATGAGTTGCGCAAGTGCTTGCAAGTATTTATGGTGTGCATTGTACTAGTGCACAGTGATGTCGACTTTTAAGGTGCTAGCCCACCTTTACAAGAGTTTGTCATAGTGATTATATACCCAACCACCTTTATGTTGTTCAAAGAGGGCCTGTATTGCTCAACTGGCTCCTTGATTAAGTTGATACCTTTTCTTGCTTGACTGTACAAATACTTTCTCAACCATTTTTAAAGCTATCTGTAAGAATTGTGGCCATCTTGGATATGGACTTGCATTTTATCAGTTATGTCATAAAAGTATTTTTAAATATTTTAAGTAGTATTAATTTCAAATTTGCATAAATAGAAACAAGTTCATAAAAGTCATGTATTTGATCGTATGAAAATAATAAAATTATGAATAAATTTATTTCTAACGCTGTTATTTTTTAAATCAATTTATATATTCAAAGTATGGAGTGAGGAAAAGATCCCAAGCGACTGGAAAAAAGGGTTAATAGTCAAACTGCCAAAAAAAGGAGACCTCACTTGCTGTGGAAACTGGAGAGGCATTACACTGATACCAACAACGTCAAAAATCCTTGGTAAAATCATCATCAAGCGTATAACACAACAAGTAGACAAACACCTTAGGGAAGAACAGGCAGGATTCAGAGAAGGACGAGGCACAACGGAACAAATTTTTATACTCAGGAACATCATTGAGCAAACTGTAGAATGGAACTCCAACCTTTACATCTGTTTCATTGACTTTGAAAAAGCATTCGATAGTGTTCACCAAGACACACTATGGAAAATCATGAAACAATACGGCATCCCAGACAAGATAATCCAAATAGTAAAATGCATATACAGCAACAACGAATGTGCTGTAATAATATCAAGCAGAACATCAGACTGGTTTAAAATCAGATCTGGAGTTAAGCAAGGTTGCAACATGTCCGTTTTCCTGTTTCTCATGGTTATCGACTGGGTCATGAGAAAATCAACTGCCACAAATAACACAGGAATAAGATGGAACTTTACCACCAAACTGGATGACCTAGATTATTGCATTAATCTCAAGCACAAAAGAACAGCTTCAGAGAAAATTCAGTGACGTAAGCAACAACGCCCATTCCACCGGCCTCAAAATCAATGCTTCAAAGACCAAGGTGATGAGATTCAATGCAAACAATGCTCAACCAATCACAAGCAACGACCAGAAAGTAATTGAAGATGTCAAAACCTTTACATACCTAGGAGCAATACTAACCAACACAGGAGGGACAAATGAAGATATCAGAAGACGACTCCGCCTCGCCCGATTAACATTCAGCAAACTAGCTCCTATTTGGAACAACAGTCAGATCTCAAAAAGAACAAAATTCCACCTGCTAAACTCAAATGTACTCTCAGTCCTCCTGTATGGCAGCGAAACATGGAAAATGACAAAAACCGAAGACGCAATGGTAGACACCTTCCTCCACAAATGTCTAAGAAGAATTTTAAAAATCTACTGGCCACAGAAAATATCGAATTAAGAAACAAGAGCAAGAGCTGGGGCAGAAAAGATCAGCACCAGAATCAAAAGAAGAAGATGGAAATGGCTGGGTCACGTTTTAAGAATGGGAAACAACAGGTACCCAAAACTGGCACTCACCTGGACACCAGAGGGGAAAAGGAAAAGAGGAAGACCCAAAGAGACTTGGAGAAGGACCATTGAAAAAGAACGTAAGGAACTAGGTTACAACTCATGGACTGAGGCAACAAATGTAGCAACAGATAGAGGAAAATGGAGAGAACTTGTAAATGGCCCGATTCTCCTCACGGAGAGACGGAAATAAGTCAAGTAAGTCAATTTCAAATTTCATCCACAATGCATGTATGGTAACAACAAAATATGAAAAAAAAAAAGAAAAATATATCTGCCAGGCAGTTACTTGAATATCTAATCCTTTTCATTCTTAAACATAGTTTCGGCAGTCATTTTTTTTCTTTTTTTTTTGCTATTTATAGTAAGAACAGCCATCTTGGGAACGGGGCAGAACTGCAGAACATGATTATACCTGTTACCCCACCAGGACTTTCTATGCTGTAATTGGTTAAAATCACCTTGGATGTTTCTCCAGAGGTTTTCAATTAAGCTTAAACACATCTAATTTGCATATTCCATAAATATCCATGTTTAAAATTTGAATGAAATTGGTTAAAAAAATATAGATCACCATTTTTGGTGGCCATCTTTGATCAATTGCAAAAATGCTAGAGACAATTTTTAATCATGCCCAAAAGGACCTTCCATGTCGTATTTGATTTACATTGGATATGGGGCAACAAAGACAATTTTTACACCCCCCCCCACCCCCAACAAAAATTTACCTTTAAATCTAAGATGGCCTCTTTACAGCTATATTTTTTATCTGATCTAAACTGAAACAGATGATGCCAATTTAAGACATACAGGGAACCTTTCTATGAAATTTCTGCAAGTTCTAGATAAATAACAACAACAAACATTTTTAAGGACTGGAGGATGATAGAATACCGACACAATAACTGATGTTAGTAAAAGTTCATTATTTAGAGAAACTGAAGTCATATTAACTTATACTTTTGTGTGGACAAGGAAGTTGATGGAATAAAAAAATATATTTCTAAGCAAAAAAATGACAGTCAATATTTCACTCAGAGTAACTTTTTAAGTCAATTTTTTTTCCGATCTGCATCAAATTCTTCAGAAAAGTTGGTGTAATTAACGAATTTTATAACTCTACCATGATTTTTCCATACTAATTTTGACATCAAGATGACAGTCTTCTAAACATCATTAATAGAAGAAGTTGTTTAAATGGATGCACAAACAATTTTAAAGTAAAAACAAGACAAACAATTCCCAATAAATGATGACGGTTACCCGTCCTACAAGAGAAAAAGTACAAAGAAGATTTTTTTTAAAAGAAGGTAGTAGCTAGTTCAATAAAAATATGTTAAAAAGTACAGATAAAAACATTTAAAGTTAAAATTTTATATAAACTGATTCCCCCTATATAGCTGTTTTCTTTTCCAGACAGAAGATGTCTAGCATTTAAAGACAAGAAGCCCATGGGCCTTAATGCTCACCTGAGGCTGAGTACATATCTCATGTAGAGGTTCAATGGTCCATGACATTAATAAAAGAGAATGTCAAAATTTTCAGCAGTAAGGGCCAATTATATGCAAGTATTTTTGCAAATTAATTATAATAATTTTATATGAGAATGCTACATATAACATATCTAAAGTCTAGCTACAATATATTATTTATAAACAGTTAAAACATCTATATATCAAAATGATCATTAGGCCAATACCTACAATATTCTAATATACATGCCTATACAAAAAGCTTATAGTTTTGAGATAATTAACCATTTAAGTATCTGGTCGTGTCTATGACCTTGACCTTTGAACCTACGACCTTCATTCATATATCAAAATGATCGTTAGGCCAATCCCTACAATATTCTAATATACATGCCTATACAAAAAGTTTATAGTTTTTGAGATAATTAGCCATTTCAGTATTTGTTTGCCTCATGGACCTTGACCTTTAAACCTTTGACCTTCATTCATATATCAAAATGATCGTTGTGCAAATGCCTACAATGGTCTAATATACATGCCTATACAAAACGTTTATAGTTTTTGAGATAATTAACCATTTAAGTATTCGTTCGTGTCTATAACCTTGACCTTTGAACCTATGACCTTTATTCATGTATCAAAATGGTTGTAGTGGAAATGTGTGCAAAATTCCAATATACATGCCTATACAAAAAGTTCATAGTTTTTGAGATAATTAACCATTTAAGTATTCTTTCACATCTATGACCTTGACCTTTGAACCTATGACCTTCATTCATATATCAAAATGATCGTAGTGCAAATGCCTACAATATTTTAATATACATGCCAATACAAAAAGTTTATAGTTTTCAAGATATATTGACAAATACATCAATTTTAGCAATTTCCCCCTAAAGTACCTTGCCATTTCCCCATTTTGGCCCCCACAGTTAGGATTTGTGCAAATCTGAAACTAGGTGCCCTATGTATGTTTCACATGAAATATCTAGGCTATATCTCTTGTAAGTTCAAAGGAGATGATTTTGAATGATTTTCATAATTTTCCCCTTTATGGGGCCCCAAGGGGACATAATCTTTTCACTTGTGCAAATCTGAAAGCCCCTCACCCAGACATCATAACTGTCAAATATCATCCAATATTGTCTTTGGACTCTTTGTAGTTTTGGAGGAGTTGATTAAAATGTGAAAAGTTTACACACGACGGACGACACACAAAGATAGATAGCAATAGCTCATCTGAGCCTATGGCTCAGGTAAGCTAAAAATCAGAAGTAGAATAAATATGATAGAAGTGTTTGCATTAACTCTGCTTTGGTCAGTTGGTCACTGGTTTGCATTTTTCTCTTACGATTTTTTAAATGTCTTCAGTTTTGGATCCTCTTCAATGTCTTTCATTAAATTCCACATGTTGTTGTCAGTGGCAAGCTTTTCGATGATGGACTTCCCAACTGTTAAGTCATCAAAAGGACAATCAAGAAACTGGTAAGCTAATGTATTCTGTATTGCATCTGTAATTTTATCAACATAACCAGTAACCCGTGACAAGTTGTTGCCGATAAGCAACTTGACCATGCTCAAGGGGTACTTATGCGTGGATTCATCAATATATATTTTTAATTCTTCAATGTTATCTCGTGTCCATGCAGACGTTACTATTGGGAGTCGTAATGTACCACTTGGTGGTGAAGTTGAGTCAGTTTTTGTTGTGCCTTGTGATTGACCAGACTCGTCAGTTGATGCTGTGTACGAATCCGCCATCACTGTTGTTGTTATGTATTTTCCTCCACTCTCTGGAGAACTGTAGGTTCCGACGGATTTGCATATATCTGCATTAATTGGCAAGTGAAGGGTTAGCACAGTAAAATTCACTATTCACTAAATTCCTACTGGTTGGGGACATTCGTCTTGATACGGACGATTTTGCCAGCTTACACTTGGTCACGCTGTCCTTTCAAGCTTATCTCAACACCCCTTACCAAAAACCTTTATGAAAAGACAAGAGGATATTGGATTTGTATTGTTCGTATCTTTATCTGTCTCTAGATTTTTCGTGTTTATGGCACTAGGTATCAAGTCGCATTAATACGGACACGGGGGGTGTTCGGGCGGACGCCTGTAGTGTTGATACGGACAGCTGCCTAATATAGGCGTGTTGGTTCGGACATGAGCAAAGAATATTAAAATATATTTATTTATATGAAGATATCGCACTGACTGACCTAATACACACTGCCAATAATTCTATTGTACCAGGAAATGTAAAACCAATAATATTTTCATGAAGTTTACCTATATTATCGCCTTTAGAGCCGAGCGCCATGCATTTTGTTGGCGTTTTAGGTGCAATAGAGAACAATATTCAGTAAAACTGAAAACACTTTCGTAGACGCAATTGTCACAGTTTGCTTTACGCGAATTGGGTTCAAACACTGCTCCATCAAATGAATAATTTTCTGTTCTTCATCAAGCATTGCGGAGACATTAAAAGGTTAGAAAAACGACTGGCTAGCACAGTAAAGCCAAACATTTAGACATATGGACAAGAAAAGTAATTTTCATGCAACGTTAAGTATTTTATTACACCCTGCAGCAGTTAACAGGTTAAACATATTAATTATTATAAGTAAACTTCTCTTTAAGACCTTTGATGATTGTATGCTTGTTCCGTATGTGGAGGTCACGGATAAAGCTTAGGTTTGCTGACTAAATGCTTAAAAATAGGCAGTGGTAATCCTTCAGTCAAGCCATCCGCATTCAGAAACTGAAAGTCACAAATCTTTTGGAACCGAGACCACTTTTCGCCATATGCATTCGACATTTAATGGCTCAATGTTGTGAGGGTCCTCCGTGTCCGAGTTGTCTAAAGCGTGCACATACGGTCCACAATACCTCTCATCGTCTATATTGAAATCCTACTCGGAAACGATGTTAATGTGAGAAAGATTGTCAGTTCGGTTTGGGGGGGGGGGGGCAGTTATTTTCTGAGGGCAATTTGGTTTCCTCAATCACCCCAGAACGGACCGTCTCGATGTAAGTGCAGAATCTTGAGGGTTTAAAACACCATTACCAAAATGTTGAATAAACTCGCTTATTAATAGCTGGTGACATCTTAATAATATATGTTTGAGTGAAACATTCTTGTAACATTTAATGAAATCAAACCAAATCTGAACTCTTTTTCTTTTTACTCATTTAATCTAAGTTATCTTTTTATCGATCGAATGATTACCACTAGCTCAGTACAACTCATATAATATATATATATAGACTGGACTTTGGTATTTATTTAGTTAAGCTTTCAGTTTCTGTTCATTTGTTTCATTAATTTTTGTTTCTCTTTTTCTTCCCTTTTCCTTTCTTGCAACTGTTTCCTTTCTTGTGCTTTCTGTTTCCTCATAACCTTTTCTCGTTCTTTTTGTTCTTTTTTCTCTGCTACCAACTTTTTTTCATTTATTACATCAGCGCTTGTCAATAAGCGATGGCATGGGATAACTTTAGACGTCTTAACTTTAAAACTAGGAGAAACAACACTATTGTTAAGAGCAGGAAGAAAGAGTTCCTCAATTGATGTATTCCACATTTCTGATGCCGGCAGGGTTGCTATACGTTGTCATCGGCAGTGGCGACAACTTCGGCGTTAAAGACTACTTCATGGAGATCCGGATCAGAGAAATTTGGTTCCAGTGGCACAAGCATAGTTGACGCTGAATCTATTCTGGTAAATATACTTTCATCAGGTAGTCTATCTATACTGCTTCGTGGACTATTAACATGTAGATTAACTTGACTGGATTCCGATGTTGAAATAGGCTCAATCGACTGTTCCTCAAGTGGCACAACTGAAACGGTGGCACTTGTAGATGTATTGATTGTAACGGATGCAGTCGGACGGACTTCGGTGTCTTCAGAAAAACATTCAGTCAGATTACTTGGTAGAAATGCAGATTCTGGTATAGCATTTGGATTGTATGGGAAAATACCACACGCACGAAACCCGGACTTAATGTTGCTTGCTGTGACAGCAGTATCCCATGCAGTTTTCAACAATGCAGGAAATGTCCATTTGTTTACTTGGTGCATTTTGTTTTCATTTAAAAATTCACTGCATGCTTGGTCATATGATGCGTTGAAAGGATTAAAAACCGTCCTGTCCAGTGGTTGAAGAAAATGTGTTGTGTGGGGCGGAAGACAAAGAAGTTCTATTCCGTTTTCTAGTGCCAGCATTATTATGGCCAGTGACTCATGAGATGAATGGCCATCCCAAATGAGTAGCTGGGGCCTCTCTGTGCCACAGTTAGTATGAAAAATATCCCTAAACCATCTTTCGGCAATTCTATCATCGATCCATCCGTTTTTCTGGAAATCCCACATGGTTCCTTGTGGAGCTGCTTCCGTATTAAAACCAAAGAGGCAGCGCTTTGTTTTACCTTCTGCGATTACGAGTGGTGGCATTCGAACACCAGCGGCATTACCACATGCCATTACTGTGACATGAGTTGAATTTGCAGATGTTCTACTTACTACGTTTTTTGCACCTTTTTCCGCGATAACCTGCCCCGGAGTATGTTCAAAAGATTTTCCATTTTCGTCACAGTTCCAGATTAGATGGGGCTTATCCATGAGATTGAGGTCATTTAAATATTTTCCGAGGTCGATAAAGTAGTTTGATACTTTCTCTCTATTCATCATGCGGCATCTAACCGAGCCAAGTTTTTCCGTTTTTCTGATGGATAATGAAGGGTGACGCCTTTTCATACCCTGCCACCAATCTTTTCCAGGGATGGAGTTTTTAAAGGGAGTTTTTTATACCCATTCGTTTGACTAGGGCCCCTGTTCTTAAAAAGAGTTGCTTACGAGTAACCCCAACTCCTAGTTGTGCCGCCTTTATAGCCGTGTTAGCAATTCTTGTTTCCATTTCAGCAGGGAGGGCTGTTGTTTTACCCTTTACCACATACATTTTGGAGGTTTTCCCTGATATTCGATCACCGATAGTTGATCTCGGCACCCCGAAATTCAACGAAGCCTGGCGAATAGAAAATTCTCCAGCACGTACACTTTCAACAGCTTTTACAAGATTTTCATTTTCGTACTTGGTTTGTTTCCCGTATGGCATTTTCTGAAATGAAAACAACACCGAATTTTAATATTTTTATTAAGATTTTATTGAGAAATAACTTTGACATCATAAGATATGGATATGCTATCAAGATACATTTTAGCATAATCTAACGATTCGCTTGAAGTTATTACACAACCCACGTTACACCTTTGTTGTGGACCAATACGCCTATTTTTTGTCAAAGCTTCTTCTTTAGGCTTTAAGCGCCAAATTGTCGATATTTTTCTGTCCATCAATTTTGAAATAAACACTGCAGAGTCTCGTTTTAGATATGCACAGGGTTTCCCTTCAAAGAGAATAGTGACAGCATTGACATCTTTAGGGTTGTTTGGTTCTCTTTTTAAGATATAACCATGTCCTACAGATAATTGTTTTGGACCCCAGTGGTGCATTCCCACTACCCAAACAGATGGAATGATAAGATGACACTTCATTCTGAAATACACATTAAAAATTTTCAGTGTTTTTTACATGTTATGTTATAATGAATTCCCTGTTAGTGCTGATTATTGTGGTCACGGAGGATTTAAAAGACACAATGGTAGATTTGTGACGAGCCAAATGGCTTTGATCAGTGATTGTGTTTAACGTCACAGCCAAAATTCTTGTCTAAAATATTGAGTTCAGTTTTGGGATGGTGGAGGAAACCAGGGTACCCGTAAAAGCAACCGACCTTTGGCAATCCCAACGACAAATTTTTTACACTAGGATATGTCCATGTTGGATTTCAAACTAGGAAATGAGTGCTCTTTAAACCTCTTGGCCACTTAGACCCCACAAACCAAATACAAGAATACTAATCTATGTCCGAATCACAATCCAGAAGCGAAATAAAAACTTTGGAACTGACAAATTATGTTAAACACGTGAATTTCCACCAGGGAAGTGAGGCCGGGTGCTCCAGAAGGGTAAGCACCTCCTGTTTAGCTAGCTACATCCACCACGTGTGTAATCAAAATTGAATGATAGGAAGATGGAACTATTGGATGTCAAATATATCTAGGGCAATACTGGATACAGAGAATTCTTAATTGCACTCCAATTGGAGCTGTATCAGGAATTTTTCATACTTAATACAACAGATATTTCTTTCATCAACTTAACAGTGAACATGTTAACATTATTAGACTGTATGAGAACTCTATCTTATTTTTATCAGATACGATCCAGATCAGACTATGCATATATATAAATTTATTAAATATAGTTACATAGTCTACTTAATTTATAAAAAAATGAATCTTTATCGTAAATAAACCATTTCCGGGTAAAGATAGATGTGTTATTATAGACTTTTAACACTTGATTTTGCAATTTTTGACTGTCCGTATCAAAACTACCCACTCTACTTTATGTAGCTTTGGTACGGACAGAGCAAATTTTATGTTTTTCCGTTGTATTAATAAGAAATCGTAATACAGGTCATATTGTAAATGGTCTTTAGCACCAAAAGACCAAGATAAAACATCTACACAGTATATATTGTTATCACATACCTCAATATTCAATTATAATTTCGGTTTGGTCTTCCTACTTTCAACTTCAAATTTCCCGGTTTCTGACCTTGACGCAAGAGAGAAAAGTGGAAGTCGCGATTTGCGCATGTCGGTGAATAAAAATAAATGATGTGCATAGGATAAAAATAGAATAGGTGTTTTCCTAATTTTCCGGTTAAATATAGTAGACGGGGTTTCCCATCATTCGACAATATGCTATATTTATGATTGATTTTAATATGACGTAATGATAGAACGTCCGTATCAACACGCTGTCCGTATCAAAGCGAATGTCCCCTACACACATTAGCAAAGTTCATACAAGCTCATCTTTTGGTTATCATCGCAATCGGATAACCTCGGATATTTCTTGAGCTTGCGAGACATCCGAGGTAATCCGATTGGTTATGAATTGATTTTCGTGAATACAAGTCAATTCGCCCCACGGTAAATTCGTCCCCGTCAATTTCGCCCCCATTTTCAACAAATTCGCCCCCATGTCAAAATCGCCCCCGCTTCTTGCAAATTCGCCCCCATTTTTTTTCCAATAACCATATAACAAGAAATAATAAAGAATTTTCACGAAACTTTTACAGAAAATAAGATTTCAGATGAAACGTTCGCAGGTCTTTTATCTGTCTAGCAGGCGAAAATGTCCGAGCAAATCTGCCATCACCTTCAATTAATTTGCCCGCTGGATATTCGCGAATCTAACAGTGTCATGCCGGAGTGTAAAGTGAACTAATTTGTCAAAAATAAAAGACATATTATGAATTAAAAAGGTCCTTTTTACAATAAATAAATAAATAAATAAATAAATAGTCATTATTTAGAAGTTGGGGAAAGAGAACTCGCTCTACTTGAAAAAAAACCCTGAAAGATTGAATATTCATATAAATTCGAACACGGAAAACAGAAATTGGTGCCTTTACGACAGAATGCAATGGTAACAAGTCAAAACGCATCGGAAGATCGCCCCGTAAAACGCTCCATTATTCCCCCCCCCCCCCCCCCCCCCCCCCCGCCCGTCAAAACGCCCCGTGACACTTTTAACAAAATCGCCCCCGTCAAAAACGCCCACACTTTTAACAAAATCGCCCCCGTCAAAAACGCCCCACTTTTATTAAGATCCCCCTTTAGTCGTCAAAAAAGCCCCCACTTTTATCAAAAAATGTATCGGATTAATTTTACCTATCCTCATTATAAAATTGCCCGGCAACTTACCATAAATTTATTTTATAACGTTATTTTAAACTTTTGAAAACCAGCGACATTTAATAATGTATTAAATGTCGCTGATACAAGTACCGTTACTCTCGACGAACGTTGCCGTAATGTCGTGTACAAAATAAATTACATTTATGCCCTTATACCAATGAAACACATATACGCATACATTATATGAAGATGTACACATTTATGTGCAGAAATTTTCAACACTATGTTTCCAACGATGGTCAGCAGGTATATTGCTGAAAGTTGACAATAGAGAAATTGATGTCATTATGTTTGCTTCAAATAGCCTTCCTTGTGTGTCATAATTGAGGTAAAAGTGAGGTCCAAATTTATGAAATAGAACTTGAAGAATGAGTCGTATCTTTCAAGTTCACTAGGATAGATGACATACAAAGGTTCTAAATTTATTCAGAGACAGAACTTAACTTAAACAAAATTATCACGGTGATAGTTCTATGCTTTTCCATCTATACACATATCGGTATTAACAGTTGGTCATTGAAATAGACAGACAGTTTTAATCCCTTACTAACTGAAAGCATTGTCTTTTCAAGGAGGATAAAATCCGTTTTTTGGTCCAAATCAAATATCAGTTGCTACATCTCATTGCCAACATCATCTTATTCTTCAGCTACAGACTTCTTGGTTTAAAAATCTACTATATATATGGCATCAACCAAATGTGGATTTTAAAAAAATGAAAAAGAATTACTTGGAACATCTTGCTTTTAATACTTTTTCTCGTATATGTGACAGATTTATCTCACGGGATAGGTGGATCGATATTTTTTCCATATCGCACCCCGCGTGAGCACGTGTAGGGTATCTCAGTAAAACGGGCACTACTTTTCCAGTAATTCATGATGCGAGGGATATCGCAACACGTTAAACTTTTTTATGGAACGTGGCATTCGCCAAGGTTGTCCAATTTCAGCATTATTGTTTATCTTAGTTATGGAAATTTTAGCTTCAAGAATAAGGGTTGATAAATATCACTGGTTTTAAAACACGTAATGTTAAAAGATATTAAAATACTAGCATGCTGATGACTGCACACTTTCCTTAGCAGATGAGCAATCAATGGGAGAGCTCTATATATCATTGATGAATTTAGTAAATATGCTGGCACTAAGCTAAATATAGATAAAACTGAATGCATTTTACTTGGACCGCTAAAAATTTCACTTGCTGCTAATCTACATGGTGTTTCTATTAATAAAAAATCGGTAAAATGTCTTGGTGTGTATTTAGGTCATGACAAAAATGAGTGTTTCGTAAAAAATTGGCAAAATAAAATTAACGAACTACAAAATACTTTTAATTCTTGGAAAAAAAGAAAGTTAACTATCTTTGGAAAATGCAATATAATAAATAGTCTTGGTTTATCTAAACTTGTATATGTCTCAACATTACTACCATATCCTAATGAAGAAGTTATAAATCAAATAAATAAAGTTATTTTTGCTTTTTTATGGGAGAAAAAAGATCGAATAAAAAGAAACACACTGATAGGTACGAAAAAAGAAGGAAGTATTGGAATGATTGATATAGAATCCAAACTCAAAGCTTTTAAAATCTCTTGGATATCACGAATTTTGAAATGTTCTGGAAATTTGAGTAATTTTATAAAATCTTTAAGTAGTACCAACAAACTTGATCTGTTCTATATATTGCACTCACATGAAACTGATTTATCTAATTTTGAGCTAATATCTCATTTTCCTCTATTTTAAAAACAGATGTTGCTATTTTTTAATAAATGTAAAAAGCTTCAGAGCGTCGACAGTCTTTCTGCTGATGCTATACTATCACAGAATATTTGGAACAACCGTTTATTTATATACATGTATAAGGGTAAATCATTTTGTTTTAAATCCTGGGTTAAAAGTGGTATATTATATGTAAAAGATCTATTCAATCAGGATGGATCTTTCAAGAATATCGAACAATTTTCTGATGTATTAGTACAAAAGTCAAATTGGTTGTGTGAGTATAAAATAATTAAGAAAGTATTTTCAAATTTAAGTAATAAATACGACTGTACAAAATGTAACAGTATTCATATAAGAAACCACTTTTACAAATGGGTTTTTATTGATAATACACATCACAGCATTTTAGATAAAAAGAGTTATTTTTTTATAAACTTTTATAAAGAAAAAAATTTCAGACCTTTTATGGAAAATCATTGGTCAAATGTTTTTGTTTTGGGGTCCAATACACCTTGGGAAAATATTTATCACTGTAAGTTCTACAATGATAGACTTACAAAGTTTTCTGAATTTAATTACAAGCTTATTAATAAACTTCTTTGTAATTGGCATATGCTTAGTAGATGGAAAAATGTATCTAGTAACTGCAGGACTTGTAATTGTAATGAAAATTCAGAACACCTACTTTTCTCTTGCAAAAATGTTGATAGACTTTGGTCTAAAATTGGTGTAATCCTAAAAATTCGTATTTCATGGAAGAATATTGTTCTTGGTTTCTATCATGAACAGAATGATAAAATATTCTCTCTTAATAATGTTATTTCTTTTATTGCCTTCAAAATTTATAAGTATAAAATGAAATGTCGCTTTGATGGACAGAAACAGAAAAAGAATTAATTAATTTTGTCAAAAGTAGCTTATGTTTTTATGCCACTGTTAATAATCATATGAACAAATATAGACACACACTTTATCTTTTGAAATTAATACATAGTCATATCTGATATTGTAAACACTTAAAGTTTTGTATTATTTTATTAAATTTCATCACTTGAAAAAATACCCCATATCCACCACCAGACATAGCTTTGTTTGGATGATAAGCATTGCAGGGACTGTAGGCATAGAAACCGACTAACCACCATTGTACCTGCTCTGCTTGTCATTCAACATAGCAAATGTCGATTATTATTATTATTATTATTAATTTTCCTGTATCAACTGATTCTATTGGATGATAAGTATCATTATTATTATTATAATAATAAAATTCACTTACCCTTGGGTATTTTTAATTATTATATTATTATCTATTATTATCATTATTATTATCCCTGTATCAACCTGATTCTACTGGATGATAAGCATCATTATTATTATTATTACACAAATTCACTTACCCTTGGGTATTATCATTATTATTATTATTATTATTATTATTATTATTATTATTATTATGCAAAATTCACTCAACTTCATGACCAAGCTTCTATTGGATGATAGGCATTGCAGGGAACTGTAGGTAGGGAATGACCCAATCACTCCTAGCCTGCTCTGCTTATCATTCAATAAAGCACATGTCATATTATTATTATTATTATTATGTAATTAATATCATTATTTAATTCATTTAATTGTATTTATATATTTATTGTTATTCTGTTATTTTTACAAAATAAAAGAAAAAAACACGTTAAACTTATTCCCCTAACAATTGATTTCTATAATTCTTAATTCTATTTTATTTTCCTGCAAATTAAATTTGAAATTTCTCAAAAACTAAGGTATACTCCCTCATGCAAAGTACATGCATTTCCTTGGCTTAATTTGATAAAATATATTTTGGTCTTTTGGGTAGCTTTTCAACATCTTTAAAATAATTTTGGTTTCATAATTTTGGTTCAAGCACTACTGGTGAGTAATTGTATTCCGAAATGGCCGTCTAGTGCTGTAAAATTAAAACTGGTATAATATGTACTTTAAACCCATGAGCCGATATCTCTGCTGGTGGCTGGTGCCCCGAGGATATCGCAAACTCAGTAGGCAATAATTTCGTATTATTGTCAGAAATATACTATAATTGTCTAAATTTCCTGCAAGTTAAAATTTGAAATTTCTCAAAAACTAAGGTATACCGGTACTCCCTCATGCAAAGTATTTCCTTAGCTTAATTTGGTAAAATATATTTTGGTCCTTTGGGTAGCTTTTCAACATCTTCAAAATAATTTTGGTTTCATAATTTTAATCCAAGCACTACTGATGAGGAATTGTATTCCGAAACGGTCGTCTAGTGCTGTAAAATTAACACTGGTATAATATGTACTTATTATCATTATTAATTTTGACCAGTATGTAAATAAAGTACTTTTGCTCTGAGCTACGCGTTGTTGATGACGTTACATTATTACGTCATACACATATTCATCCGCAAAATCTTTGCTTTGTAGTAGGAAATTCAATTGCCTTTAGGCTACAATATTAGATCATACATCCGAAAAAAATAATCAATTACTCGTTTCAGACCGAAATAAGGAAATTTCAGTCTCGTGGTCAGATATTTTCATCTCAAACTTGGCGGAGTGTAGTTTGAGATGGAAATATTTGACCACTCGACTGATTTTTCCTTATGTCGGTCTGAAACTCTAGATAGATTTTCTTTATCCCATGTGAAAGTATGAAACATTTTTTTACACTTTACACCACTACCCAACTTGCAAAGTTAATAAGAATGTCTAAAACAAATTATTCACTTGGCATTCTTTTTAATATTTAGTAAGCCACAATACAAGAATCTAGTGCTGAATAGTGGTTCTGCTTATTTTGTCATGCACCACAAAAATATAATGAAGATTTACTTACTTACTTACTTAGGCCCTTCGAGGGCGCGGTGACCTAATGGATAAGACGTCAGTCTTCAAATCCAGGGTCTCTCACCGCTGTGAGTTCGAGTCCCGCTCGGACCACATGTGGGAAAGTGAATTTTCCTTACCGTTGGCATTTACTGATTCACCTGGTATCAGTATAATGGACTGGGGGAGTGATACGCTTGTCTGCGGCGTACTGACTCTGTGAGCTAGCACGGTAAAGTCGCCCTGAGTGCGCGCTAGTACAAGGCAGACCATACAACACACTCGCACTTCACATGCATACACAAAATTGTTCATAGATTAATCCATAGAGATTAATTAAATAGTTCTCGTCGCGAATAGCTGAAAAATTGCTGATGCGACGTTAAGCAACATTCAACCAACCAACCAACCAACTTAGGCCCTTCGCTCCTCCTGGAGCATAGGCCATCAACGACTGCCCTCCATCTCTGCCTGTTTTGTGCTATCTGTTCCAGCTGTCTCCAGGTCTTTCCAGTCAGCTTGACGTCTGCATCTAGGTCTCGGCGCCATGTATTTCGGGGTCTTCCTCTCTTTCTTTTTCCATGGGGGTTCCAAGTAAGTGCCCGCCTGGTTGTGTTGGTTGCTGGTTTTCTTAGGGTATGTCCCAGCCAACCCCATCTCCTTCTGAGAATTTCTTCCTCCATTGGTCGCTGATTCGTCTGTTGCCAGAGGTTAGTGTTCCGTATGGTCTCTGGCCAGCGTATTGAGAGGATACGACGTAGACACCGGTTGACAAAGGTCTGGATCTTATTGATGGTTGTTTTTGTGGATCTCCAGGTCTCCGCTCCATACAATAGCACTGCTTTGACGTTGGAGTTAAATATTCGGATTTTGGTATGGCGACTGAATACTTTGGAGCTCCAAACTTTCTTCAATTGGATGAATGCGGCTCTGGCTTTGCTGATCCTGGTCTTTACGTCGGACTCCGTGCCTCCCTGTTTGTCTACTACACTTCCAAGGTATGTGAAGGACTCTACTTCCTCTAGTGATTCATCATCCAGTTTTACTGTTTCATTACTAGTGGTGTTGACCTTGAGGATCTTCGTCTTTATTTTATGGATGTTAAGTCCTACCTGTGCTGAGGTGTCCTTCAATAATGAAGACTTTTCCTGTATCTGGCTGTGTGTGTGTGACAGGAGTGCCAGGTCATCTGCGAAGTCAAGGTCATCAAGTTGGTTCAACAGTGTCCACTGGATGCCATTTCTCTTTCCATATGTGATGGTACGCATGGTCCAGTCTATGGCTAGAAGGAACAGAAAGGGTGAGAGGAGGCAGCCTTGTCTTACTCCTGTCCTGACCTGGAAGCTCTTAGTCAGTTGCCCATCATGTACTACTCTGCATGACATTCCCTCATATGAGTTCCTTATTATGTTGACAAAATGAAGATTTGCTGATTTGTTTCTTTTTCTTATGAAGCAGAATGTATGCAGAACCTTGTTTGTTCTGGAGAGAAGACTGTCACCAAATCATTCAACTCCACATACAGATATATAGATGGCGTATCTATTAATAATCTTCAATTTGGAAATTGTGGGCATATCTATTCCAGTGAGCTTGAAATAAAAAGATTAGGCTAATGTTGTCAAGTTCTGCTTCATATTTAGACTCAAACCTCAATTATGACGCATACCAATGGCTAAATATAAAGCTGTGTGACAAACGTGATAACTTCAATTTTTCTATTGTCCTTTCCTTTTCTATGCAGCAATATACCTGCTTCTCCTAATTATAGTGCATTTGTTTCACAATCAACACGCTTAGGTAGAGCTTCTTCACACTATGACGAGTTGATGCAACGAAGCTGCCTCAAATAAATATTTGTCCCAATGATATTGCCAGTCTAGGCTGATCAAGGCCCTCAAAACGTTTTATGGCCGTCATCACAGTATTGTTGGTAAGTATGATGTCTCTGTGGCCAGGATTGCCCTGGATATATTTGACTTCCCATAGTTCCACGTTCCTTCACACAATTTGGATTACACACGTGGCAGGTGAAGCTAGCTGAACAGGAGGTGCTTACCCTTCCATAACACCCGCCCTCGTGACTTGTCAGTTCCAAAGTTTTCACTTTGCTTCTGCATTGTGATTCGGACATGGATTAGTATGTTTGTTTTTTATTACAATACGAATTGACCTTTTATAGATGAACCTATTTGCTGGCATTCAATTGATCATGAATACGGCGCGGGTCGATTACGTCATGAAATATCATTCTGTTACGTCACGTATTGTTTGATTGGCTAGAATTCTAACTTATTCCGACGTTTCTATCCTTATTGTAGCGATAATTTTACATTTCTGATATGCTTACAATATTTTTTATAATTGTAAATATAAGAAATAACATTCTATTTGGGTGTATTTATTCGGTATTGTGAATGAGAGTCAGGAATAGCATATTTAACACGAACTGTTTCGCAGTTCATTCAATATCCTATTTCTGACTCTCATTATTAATACCGAATGAATACACTCAAATAGAATGTTATTTCTTTAATATTTGTCATTGAACTGTCCATTGGCCTCTTTGTCGTATTACAATAACAACCTATCCCCAATAAGTTATTGACTCTCATTTCGAATGATACGGCATTTTTGTTGTTTTTTTGGTTTACTGCTAAGACACAAATAGCATGCAAAATAAAAATAATGTGTTTACTACGGAAACACAAAGCATGTAAACACATCACGTCCTCTTTCCAACACGATGACGCAGAAATTTGACGATCCTTTTACAACTTTGTCTAAAATCATGACGTGTTTGCCAATTTTGATCATATATATTAAAACGGGCGTTACTTGAGACATGGAATTTTCGAGTGACATATTTGAACTTTGTGGGTTTAACTTGGGCTTTTACTTCAATTATACGAAGGAAGTGAAATGTCGTTATTTGATCCGGGTAAGGCATTGTGTTCTGTCACTGGAAACAAAAATATTTTATTCCCATTGAAAAATATGGCTAGAATGACACAATAGTTTGAAAAACACAACACAAATATGTTTATTTTGTAAGAATACATACAGCACTTATTGTTATCAACATGATGGCGCAAAACTTTGTAAAAACAAATTGTAGAAAATCATGACATGTTTGACCATAACGGTTTTACATGTATTTATTCATAAAATAGAATTCTGATATATATTTTTCAATGACTTTGTAAAATGTTACTCAGAAATAAGGGGATATTTGCAATGACACCTATAACTCCCGACTTATATTTGAACTTTGTGGGTTCGGTCCTTCGGTCTTTTACGCCAATAAAATAAAGGCAATAATATGTCGTTAATTAATAGGGGTGGTAAGGAGTTGTTAATCTGTCATTCGAAACAACAATGTCTTAGTTATGTTGTGTTAGTCGACTACAAAAACAAAAATAGTTCTGCAAATCACAACAACATGTTTACTATAAATCAAGAACTATACATGAAGCACTTCCTGCACGATGACGTTAACTTTTGGCTATCCTTTTACAATATCACCGAAAATCATGTCATGTTTGCCTGCCAAATTTGGTCAGTCTCCACCCTACAAACTGACTTTAACATATTTGCAATAAAGAACAAACACACTAACCCATGTTCGAATCACAATCCAGAAGCAATGTAAAACCTTTCAAACTGACACGTTAAATTAAACACGTGAAATTCCACCAGGGAAGTACAGCCCCGTGCTCCGGGAGGGTAAGCACCTCCTGATTAGCTAGCTACACCCACCACGTGTGTAATCAAAAACGAGTGAAAGAAACATGGAAGTATGGGACGTCAAATATACACAGGGCAACCCTCAACAATGCTGTGATGGCGGCCATAAAACTTTTTGAAGTTCCCGGTAAGTCTTGGCTTGCAATATCCCTAGATCAACAATTTATTTGTAAGTAGCTTCCCGTAGTCTGAACAAGCTCTACCACAGCGTTTTAATTGGGAAACTACTACAGCATCATCATAAGGAGCAGTATATAGTTACATAGACAAGAAAGGCTGACAATAGAAATAGTAGTCATCACGTTTGTTATAGTTTCAAAATGTAGTCTTAGCTTTGGTGGGCGTCATATATAATTGAGGTATAAGTCTAAATATGAAGCAAAACATGAGGAATCAGTCGTATCTTTTATTTTAAGCTCACTAGGATAGATGGCATTCACATAGTCTCAAAATTGAGGATTGTTAAGACAGAACGCCATATGTATATCGCTTTTATGGAGTTAAATGACTTTGCGACAATCGTCTCTTCAGAATTAACAAGGTTCTGTGTAAATTCTGTTTCATAAGAATAAAGAAACCAATCAGCAAGCAATGATGCACAGTTTGTACAAACTGGTATGCCAATTGTTTGCTGAAAAATTACATTACTTAACACAACAAATATGTTATCTATCAAAAACTGCATTGGAACAACATTTTGTTGATGGTATCTTCAGTATATTTTTTTAAATCCGTATGAATCCTTGTTCTTAAAATTTAGAATCAGAGACGCTAGTATAAAATGTGGAAAAATAAAATATTTTAACTTTTAACGCGAGTTAAAGTATTAGGAAATAAAATTAAATCTGAAGTAAGGGGAATTATATGAATGACAAAATAGATTTCCGAATGGCAAACTAACTTTGTGTGTTTAAATAGTTTTTGTGTCAATTAAGTGACGAAATTGAATGTCGTTGGTAAGTCGTTGTTATTTTGCTATTTGAAACAAAATAAAGTAATATGGCAATATAGCTTTCCAACAAACAATCAGTATACCAATGGGAACAAACTATACCATTGATTTATGTTTAGTTTCTTTATTGGTATGCAGCAGGTCTTATGTTCCATATTTTCTGAAAGATTCCCAAAATCTGCTAAAATTGAGTTAAGAAAATCCTACTGAAGGAATAAATATGAGACAGCGTTCATTGGTGTTAAATTCTAAATTCTTCAGTCTTAATGTTTCGCAAAACTCATTGCAAACCAATAACCATCTTTATTACACAATACGGGTTTCTGATTTTCATAACAATATCGTTTGGGTAGGTAAAATGTAACATATAACATAATTATTTGAAAAATTAATTTTTATTTATCTCACTAAAACGAAATCGTTTTCTTTTAATAAAATTAGATGCTCTCGTTTTATAACATTTCATTATCGCAGTAAACAACTTCATCAGACGACTGTTGTTAATGGCGACCAGATTGGATGCCCACAAATCAAACAAGTTTCCGTTCAAACACGGATGTCGTCTCATGTTCCAAACAAGCGAGGTGCAGGTTGATGAACAAATGTCTTCTCGGAAACATGTCTCTAAAATAGCAGATATCGTAATGTCAGTATCCACTGACTTCAGGAAATCCTTAAAATTACAATCTTTGTACACCCCCTTAGCTTTGATTTCACACATTGGTACTTCTTTATAGTTGTAGCAGGTTGGGTGAGACCAACTCCGGGAAGGATAATATCCTAGAATAGACGTACAGGTTTCCTGGTTTACAGACGTTCCCCATGTTAAGGTTGTGTTTGCTGGGCGTGTGTCATAATCGCAGGTGAGTTTTATGACGTCACCGGGAAGAAGTGGAAGTGGATGGCTGTGCCTAGACAAAATATAAAACGTCATTCATTTATTAGATATTTGGTCAAACCTAAATACATGTTTTTGATTAGTCCAAAAATGGAAGACGTCACAGGCACACTGTTAACTTGGGTAATTATCATGTGGTTACGTACGGAACAGCTTTGAACAAGGGAGGCTCAAGCAAAGACTTGTGAATAACCAAAAATGTAATTACTCATTTCTAGAACGACTACTTTGAAATTTTGACATTACAGTACACTAGAAAAATCTATAATATTCTCTTAACTTTCGGTCTTTTTAAGTTGTCGCCTTAAAAATCTAACACAAACACTCCATGTCCAAACCACAATCACAAAGCAAAGTCGAAAGTTTGAAACTACCGGTAACAATTAACACGTGAAAGTTAACCGCGTAAGTGAGACAGGGTACTCTGGTTAAGTAAGCGCCTCCTGTCTAGCTAGCTACATCCGCCGCTTGTAAAATCAAAATTGAGAATGAAAGGAACCATGGAGCGTCAAATATATCCAGGTTAATTTTGGATAAAGAGACATACTAACAATGACATAAATAGCAATTCATTTTACGAATTGGAAATGTTCCTTTTTGTCACATTGTAATTAGTTTTGATTATTATATGGTCATTTCTACCATCGACATCTTGTCATTTCTTGAACAGCAAAGTCACAACCTTTGTTAATGAAAAACACACATTCTAATCCATGTCCGAATCACAATCCAGCAGCAAAATAAACTCTTTGAAACTGACAAGTTAGGTTAGACACGTGAACTTTCACCAGGGAAGTGAGGCCGGGTGCTCCGGAAGGGTAAGCACCTTCTGTTTACCTAACTACATCCGCCACGTAATAAAAATTGTGTGAAAGGAACGTGGAACTATGGGTTGTCAAATATATCCAGGGCAATCCTGGACACAGAGAAATCAAACTTATCAACAATACTGTGATGACGGTCATAAATCTTTTTGAGGACCTTGATAAGCCTAGACTTGCAATATCCCCCAGTCAACAATTTATTTTCAAGCAGCCTGCTTCGCTGTATAAAGTCCCTGTAGTGGGAACAAGCTCTACCATAGCGTATAAACAAGTCACCCAAGTTCATGCTTTATGGAATGTGAGGGATGTTCTTGTTTAAATGTCATCTTTAAAAACTTAATGCCGTGTCACAACATTAAAAGGTCACATTAAGCCTTTATCATCTTATAGTTTATAAAAAACACAAATGCATTTGCTTCACAACACTAAATAAGCATAGATAGATTTGAGACTTCTATTTCTAGTACATGTTTTCATTACATTTTAGATATTGTAGATGCGCAGGTGATCAAGAAGTAGGGATACCGAAAACTGCTTTCAGATGTCAAGTGAATGTTTTTTATGCAGAACATTACTTTATATTTACTCTTGGTAACCAGTTACATAAGTCTCACTAGTCATCGTTTCTTCACCAATAAAAAGAAGGATTTGGTGAATTTTTTCTCGGTTCCATGATGAGGTGAACTGTTTTTACACAAAACGACCGAGTTGTGTGATCTGCTTTAAATAAAGGTGTTCAGACATGCAGTACTTACCAGGTAACTAAGGGGCTATTTACAATATTTTGGTTCGCACTTCTTGAGATATAGTAGATAACATTGCCGTTTCGTATAACTTCTAGAGTTGTTTGCTTTCCTGCAGAGAAAAAAAAACTAGATTTTATGAAATGGAATTATAATTTACATTTTTAATTGTCATGAGTCGATGCTTAGTTATACCAACTTTCCTTTTCAATGCAGCAAATACCTACTTCTCCCAATTGTGGGGTATTTGATTCAAGTTAATAGGCTATAGTAGTGTTTGTTCCCATTACTGGAACTTTATTCATCGGAACAGACTGTTTAGAAATAAATTGGGATATTGCGACCCTAGGCTTATCAATTCTAAGGCACCATAATGTTTCATAGCTGGCATCAAAATATTGTTGGTAAGTAGTATGTCTCTGTATTCAAATAATCCTGGACATATTTGATGTCCCATAGTTCGTCTCATGCGAATGTACATATAGCTAGCTAAACAACAGGTGTTTATGTAATCAATCATTTTATCTGGTTGAAAATGTGTCCGTGAGAATATAATTTCATGGTAAAATCTATCCGGCGGAATAAATGTCATGGCTTATTATCTTACCTATAAAATATTATCCATGGAATAAATCTCACAAAAATATTATCCTAGGAAAATATTTCATAGATGATAAAATAAACCGTTACATTTACCCTACCGGATCACCCGGCCTCACTTCCCTGGTGGAAGTTCACGCGTTTAACTGAATTTGTCAGTTTTTAACTTTGGTTTTGGAGTTGTGATTGGGACTTGGACTGGTATATTTGTGGTAGATGGTTATATACCTCACCAGAGAACACTTTAGGTGAACAATCCCCTTGTGGTGTATTAAATTTATTAATGGTCTTTCTCTCGGAACTGTTCATGGTAATCCTTCATTTTCTGAAAAATTATCTATGGTCGACGTTGTTTGTGGGTACAAAATACAAAATGAAGTGGTCAGGATGACACAATAGTACTGTAGATTTATTTGTTCGGTGGTTGTTTTGTTGGTCCCGAGCATTGCCTACAAATTTGATCTCCGCTATATAGTTTTTTACTTTAACTACTTAAATATTCCCCCTGAAGTTAAACTATTTCGTGTTTTACAATTTTTTGTTGACTCGATGACCAAGAACTTTACATTTGTCCTACATTTGAATAAAACTCGCAGGGTCATACATAGTGTTTTACATTGAATCTAACCAAAATCTCTGGTACTTGTTGCTCCAAATACCACAAATATTGGCGAGGTTACAAGAGTACGTGTACAGTCGCTGGAACAGCTTGCCGTCACCACGTGGTCAGTCTGATTATGCGGAATGGAAAAATACAGGGACCCAATCTCTGCAAACCCCATGTCGTATCTCCTAAATGTTTTGGTGTACATCAATTCAATATAACTGTCCTCAGTGACATTTAAGCTGTCTTTTATCTCCCATTCATACTGAAAAAAACAAATTATATAATCATAGACGATTTTAAGCCTTTTTTAATTTCATGTTGTACATAATTCAAAAGACGGATAGATGGAATTATGTATGTCGATAATATGTTTGGTAAAAAACAGACAAAAATTCAAACTTCAACAATAAGTAAATCAGTATGTTGTCGCATCTTGCTTAGTATAATGTACAGTAATCATTCGTTGGTGTTCTTCTCGAGGGCAGTCAGGCTTGATAGGTGTGCTTTCTCTGTCATATTCAACACCAACTGGCGATTTATCTTACATGAATTTTTGTTCACCTTTTCTGAACCCCTTTAACACTTTTAACACTGCTTGGTATAGAACTATTCAACAATTAGATACATGAATAGAAAATGACAAAATATTGTTAAGAGGTCATCTCCGAGTTCTATCCAATGTACTTTTTGGACAACCATGCTTGCAGAAAGCAATTCTGGGACAGATGTCATATACCAGTTTTGGAATTTATTTTATGATTAAGTACAAAAAATGGTATATGATACTGACACATAAAGTACTAGTACTTGACATGGAGTCCGACTCTTCTCCAAATTTTAAAGTTGAACATAATTTGTTCAGCAATATATCGGATGGCGATATGATTATAAAAGCGTCTGGAAAAGCAAATGCTCTGTCCTGAAATGGACATTGTCAAGTGCTGCTTCTAGACCTGGAACTTGATATTTTGGCTAAATCGCGATTTGCACCAAAAACTGAAACCAAGTCGAGATAAGCTGTAAATTGTTCCAACGATTGCCCGAAAGCGCGGAATTAGGATTTTAGTGAGAAAGTGAATAACTAAACAACACTACAATTACAACGACAATTATAAGTAGAAAATACAAAACACAATTATAGACACTGATTTAGCTGATTACAGCAGCACTGATGATGTACATGGTGTTTTCTGACACTGGTAAATCAAGTTATAACTGGAATTACATTTAAAGTGCCCGTCCCAAAACAAACACCACCTAGGAAATCTATGTACATGATCAAAGTATAAATAAGCAATAGCACATATGCTCGACCCAAAGATTGTTCCAATAAAGTTTTTAATGTTTTTCGAGAAAATTGATGAACAAAATGATGACGGAAGAAACTATGTAAACACTATATGCACCAATTCGTTTGGGGAACTAAGAATAATAATTTCATATTTGTTTATTTATACTCACAGATACCATTATTTGTTTAAATCCTGATCTTCCTACTTTAATACCGAAGTCTTCGTTATAACACTGACTACTTGTTGTTTTAGAGAGCTCCGACAGTAGGTACTTACAGTTTTCAAACTGACTGTGTTCACAACCACCAGATACATTGATCTTAGTTTGCTTAGGATCTGTATTTAATATAGAAAATTTAAAGAAATTGTTCTGAAAAATGTTTAATAGGTCAAAACTATACAGTCACTAACTTTGTAACAAAAACCAAATTGTTAGTTTATGTAATATGGCAAACTCGAAATAAACATGGACGCGTTACCTCAGTTGATGAACAAAAACCATACGGACGCTAACAAAAAAACCACATTGTTAGTCTAATTGGTACCTCAATTATTTTACATAACCTACGAGGTAATAGGTAATTCAGAAAATGTAAGCAATATAGTTGTGAATAGGTGTTTTTAAATCTCAGTTTTCTGTTTTATCAAGGAATTCATTTAGTCAGCCCTCACAAAATCTTTTGAAATAAAATAAATATATTTGTATTTGACGTGGTTTTCATTTAGTTAGCAATGACGGGATCTTAAATGAATCACATATGAGTACTTTGCCAGAAATTACAGAATTTGAGATACCACAGAGGTTCGATCCAATCAATGAACTTTGAATTTTTATTAATCAAGCTATAGAACATTCTCATAGTACAGCTTTGGAACTGAATGTGGCAGCATAATGTTTTAACTTGAACTTAACAGATACCTGCATATCACGACAAACTTACCACATCCGTAAACTAAAATCCTCCGTATATTTTTATGTATATTCTTTGACGACACGGCTATTAGATGGTAGGTCCGGCCCTGTGGTAAGTTAAATACTGAACAGCCAGAGGTGGTTACAGGTGTGAATGACAGCACAAATCTGGATCTCGTCACATCTACATGATAAAATAATGATATTCTGTAGTAGAATAAATAAGTCAAAAATGGTTTATGATAGAAGTATGAAATATTGTAATACTAAATTCGTTTTATCATACACATTGCAAACCAACGTTGCTTATTTTAAATCAAATCGGACATTTTCAAGATGACCGCCACCAATCTTTAAAACCAAACCATGGTTATTTTATTCGGATTGTCAAATAACATCGCCTAATGCCTTCAAACATCAATTTTGCATATTGAATCTGCATGAATGGTTTTCAGGTCTATGAGCTATATAAGCGTCAAACTGATCAAAACTTTGAGATTAGGGCACAGACATTAGAAAACTGGTATACAATGTACCTGTATCATTGGAAGCACCACATCTCTGATTGTTTTTGATAACACATTCTTTACCACCATTCTTTGATCTTTTTCTACACAACTCACTTTGTACTGGCTCACAAATTCCTACAATATAAAAACAACTAAAGTCAGTCAAACGGGGAATTAAAAATGCATTTGTGCGAAGTAATTTAACGTTATTGTTTCAATTTAAAATTTCCAATATGGTACAACTTTATTTTCATGAACTTAGTCGAATTTTCTTTCAGACTCTATGCCTATGATATAGAAATTTTCAATTTTGTTTGAAAATAACCATGCATCTGTTACAACATTAAGATCATCATCATCTCAAATCTAAATAGGTAACGATGGATATATAAATAACTAGTCCTTAAGAAACTGAAGCAAAAAAAAAAGAATAATAATAATAATTATTATTATTATATGACACCGTTAGACTAGGTGACATATTGGTGATTAATTTCAAATATGTGTATTGAAGGTTTCATAGTGGCTGACTAGATTAATATCTCCAAACAAACCGGAGATTGTAAGTTTTCTGGATTTTTATGTGTGTTTCCGATTTATCGCGTATTTCAACTTCTAAGGGTTTAATATATTTGGATATGTTATATACCTGGATGTGATAAGGAGGCTGTTAGATTTAATGTTAGGCCTGGCTTCCAGCTACAGTCTGGATCTCCTAGTTCTAAACCATTGGATCTACCATCGCCATCAGAGTCAGTTTGGCATAACTTTCTGGTCCATTCCTAATATAAAAAAAAAACAAAACAAAAACCCAATTAATTGTGCGACAGATGGAACAATACTCAAATGACACAAATGACACGATACGCAAACAAATAAAAACATGTAAATGAATCAATGCGCGAATAAAACAACACGCAAATTAAACAACAGCCCAATGAAGAAACACGCGAATAAAGCAATGTGTAAATTAAACAACACGCAAATAAAATATAACACAAAGAAATAACAAACACGAAAACAGCATGCAAATGAAACAACACACAGAAGAAACAACACACAAATGAAGCAACACACAAACAAATGAAGCAACAAGCCAATGAAACAACAAACATGAAACACTACGCAAAAAGCACAAATAAAACAACAGTTAAACGAAATCACAAACAAATAAAACTTAAAAGGAAAAACATACATTTTGACCACTGAATATACCCCACCCCACTGCACCCCACCCCCGATTTTTATGGACACTGTGTATTTGATCTACTTTATTCTATCATAGACCCGAAACAGAAAACATCAAAGTTGTCATTTTAAATTCCACATTTTAAATAAAAGAACATTTTTTTTTTTTGGTATTCATATTTTTGTTCAAGCTTCCAAATATAATTACAATGTGCATAGACAACAATAATTACATGACATATAAACATTTCAATAATTAATTTACATCGTCTACAATACTCTTCAACAAACTCCATTTCTTTTTAATATAATTAGACTTTTGGGGGTATACAAAAACAAAGAATAGATTTCTATTTTATAGTAACAAAAATAAAAATTTAGATAAATTTACTGAGATTTTTGTTTGTCTTTTATTTGTGTAATTATTTAGGTCATGGACATATGGATATAGATTCTGCTATGTTGGTATTTGATGACAATCCCTTATTTACGTATGTCCACTATATACTGGTAGTAGGACCGGTGTAAGCCTTTGGTCATTAGTTAAGATATTGATTCGATATTCTTTGTTTCACCGCTAACCCCGTATGCGAAAGTTCAAGCGGTATAATATGACTATGATTTCAATGGAAATATCGCAAAAAGTGAATTCTATATTAATGGTAGTGATTATTGTAGTTTCCAATTAACTTGTGGAAAATAATTCCATGATCGAAAGTTAATGCATGTAATCAGCTGTGATCTACGAACACAGGAACACGAAAATTCATATTTAAAGAAATACAAATGTTTAACTGGCTCATTTACAACGTCAATTAAAAAACTTACAAAATTATTTTGTTTGAAGTCATGGCCAAATGCATTAAGAGGTCCTGATCCTTGAGGCAGTAAATGTCCGACCCCTTCCCATAATCCTCTCCGACCCTGGTCATTTCCAATCTGTAAACTACGTTCTGATTCGATGGAACAAACATTGGGTAGTCTGTCAACGTTTGGAATTTTACTTTGGAAATATTTGAATGCACATGTGACTCGCAAGGTCATTAAAACAATCAAAATTCTAATAACTGCCATTTTTCAAATTTCACTTTACCTCAATGCATTTCAATTTCTTCAAGTTCAGAAAAGCTATTGACTTTTTCTGTACTTCAAAGAGTATTTTTTGTACCTGAGCCTTTTGTTACACACGTGTTATAATTAAAATCTACGAAGTAGTTAAGGTGATGATAATTAATATGATAATAGTAATAAAAACGTCATGAATTAACAACGACGTTTAAACTTCAAATAATAAATGGTTTATGGAAACGTCACTCAGTACAAGCTAACCTGTGTTCGAAACGACGGCTAAGAAATTATTAATTCTGTCATGTTTCGTTCTGATTGATAATAGTATCTCATTGTTTTATAACACACAGAATATATATGTGTCACTTATCAAACTTCTCAATGTGTGAACTTTAAAGTTACAATTAGAACACTGAATCACATTAATAATTACCCAATGCCTAATTTCCTTGCATCTTGTGTAATTATAACTGAAATTTAAATATGAAATTAAATAATAATCACGGTTTCTTTGTAATGGTACATATAAACAACAATAAATTACAAACATATCTAATAACGCGAACTTTTAGCAGGTAAGTAGGACTTGGTTCTCCAGAAGGCAAACACCACTGTATCCGTCGTCATACAACATCATGCATAAAAACATAAGATATATGTACATGTGTGTACGGTGATAATATAACGAACTGCAGAATACTGATCAATAACAAAGCGTATGTGTGAGCCAATCCATCTTTAGTTTTATTGGAGATATCCCTCTTACCTGTTTCAAAGGTGTATTGATTAGGCATTCATCATGTATCATTTCCATCTGTTACAGTATATCTACACCGACCCTGTTATGTTTGGTATAGCACAGGATTTGTAAATCATAACTTGATTTCATGTGCAGTAGCCGACTCTATATTTTTATTTGTTTTAATTAAAATACTGAAATCGCAATGTACTATATAAATGCACAATTAGTATTTAATAAATCCGCCTGATAGTATTCTGGCTACGACAAGTGACATTCGTTACATCTTTTTACGCAAGTTCAGAAACCATGTTATTTGAGTTACGTCCCTTTTGTTTATTATGACGTCAGACTTTGTTAATTATGACGTCATCTAATTGTTATCCGTAGTTATCGTAACAATACTCATCAGCTAGAAGAAACAAGAATAACATTGCATGGAAAGTTCAAGCTCTCAAGAAAATGAAAACGCGGATAAAAATTTCCATTGTAAGAACTGTAAACTTGCTTTTTTAAGTTACGAGCAGGTAAGTAAGCACGTTCGTATCCATCATCTAAAAGACCTATCGGATATCTCTGCATCTGGTGCTGTGCCACAGGCTAAAGCTTCAAATGTATCAGAACCTCAAGCTCAAAGTTCCAGTGTTTTGGAACACCAGATTCAAACTTCAGTGGGTTCAACAAGCACCGACTACAAATCAATCCTTGAGGCTTACCTTAAGAAAAACAAAGAGGAACCCGTTACAGGTAGAGGAATCTTAGAGGATTTGCTCAGCAGTAATGTCGGAACATCGGATTCAACAAAGACACCTGAAAGTGTAAAAAGAAAAGGCTTAGATGAAGCCGAGTTGATCATGATGAAAGAGTTAGGTCTTATAACGGACAATCTGTTAGATCTGTATGAAGATGATAACGAGCGTCTGAAGTCTGAAGATGAGGCTAAAACGTATAACCAGTATGAACAAATAGAAACTTTGTCGTCCATAGAACTCCCACCAACAAGTGAAATAAATTACCCGTCTAATCAATATCATGGTGAAATTTATGGCGGACCTGAAAGTATCGTGAGTGAGGAATTGAGTTCAGAGCCCAGCAGCAAGCCGTCGTCTTTATCATCGTCAGAGGACGAAATGACATTGGAAGAGAAAGAAAAACAAAGAGAAAGGGATGAAGAAATTAGATCTACATTAGTGAGAAAGTTCGGATATCACGAATATTTAAAAATCGACCCGTATTTCCAACACCTTTGGTTAAAATCATTTGAGAAAAAGGAGAATCAATGGCAAAGTGATAATATAGGCGATGTTATTGATGAGCATATGTGGGCGAACACCGAGAAACGATAAAATACTACTATCAAAGTGATAATTGATGGCTGTTATTGACGAGAATATATGGGCAAACACCGAGAAACGATAAAACATTCGCCCAAACTGAACTACTTACAATCCAAATATTCCAAAAAAATGCGAAATGCAGTTTTGAAAAGCAAACCGATTAAAAGAATAATTGCATGAGAAAACGTTGGAACCAATATGTTAAAGTATGTTGAAAACATTTGATTTGCATACCTTCGAGCATTATGGAATCGGCTGTGTTCACTAGAAAGTCCCGGAAAACATATACCTTCGAACACATTGAAATCATTAGAACACATATACCTTTCAGTGTGTTGGAACCAAGTGTGTTCAGGGTGGAAATACGAATGACTTCGAGCATGTTGGAATCTTCTTAATAGTGGTAATTTAACTTCGTATACAGTAGGGATTGTAGTGGGGTATATCACCGATTTTGACCAGCTGTTCCACCAGATCACCTGCAATGAAGATGGAACTCCCGGACTAATATGCTCTTGGTCTGAAGATCGACTATAATGTATTCCATAAAGTTAAGAACTGTGCGTATCAGAATTTTTTCTACTTTCGGTACAGCATGGGACAGAGTTTGTCGACAGTTCCTGCGCTTTCTTGAATTTTCCTGGTTGAATTGATTAAAATTTTACTCTAACATTGTAACCATATTAAAAAATAAGTCTACAGTCAAACGTGCCCATAAAGGCCACCAAAGTGGCCTTAATGTTTTAGTGGTCCTTATATACAGGTTCAAATAACATGAACAAAATGCAATTGGGATAGAAAAAATTACTGGTCTTTTAAAGCAGGTGGTCCTTATATAGAGGTGGCCTTTAAGGCATGTTTCACTGTACTTGAATTTGAACATAAGTCCTGAAGATCATATGTAGGCACAGTTTATACACCAAAGTTGTTCTCAAAAGTTTGAAATGTGCATCATTGAACTAATATTATTCATTTTTATGAAAGACGCCTGTCATGTGCAGAATTTTGATTTTTACTAAACTAATATTTAAATTTCTGTACATAATGCACTGATAAAACCTAAAAGCTCGTAGAAAGAATCCCATATTACAGTTACTGTTCGTGTTGAATAGCAATAGCTGTAAACGACTTATAAATTATTTGTTCTTGTCAGTATACAACATATATCTTTTTTCAGGTAAAAGATGCTTACCTAAATTAAAAAATTCACACCATTTTGAAAATAAAAAGTTTGTCTTAACTCGATTAAATTATGTTTTTCTTGGACATAAATAGTTTGAAACAATAGTTACGGATTCTGTTTCAGTCGGGTTAAGTTCTATCCTTGCTATTTAATCTGTTACACAATAGTTCAAATTGCGTTTGTTTTAAATGTCACTTAGTTCGACTTAATGCACTGATCGTGGTAGAGGAAATATCAGATATTCACGATCAATATCTGACCAATATCTCAGGTTACGGAAATATAACCTGAAAAAAATAATTTAAAAACAAACTTTCGACGTATTTGGGAAACAAATTATTTCATTTCAATAAATGGTTACTATTTTGGATAAAAAAGGATCCGGAAAACCAGAATATGAATTTTAATAAACTCGGTTACCATGGCATCTTCATCATAATCAGAATTTTTCCTCGTTCCTACTTCTGACACGTTTTTTTTAAATTTGGGTTTGACAAAAGAGCAATATTTTTCAATCTTCGGATTTAGGTTAATCTATGAGATTCGTAATATATCCTTATTATATAAAACTACTAATTACAGATATCTGTATTAAACTATTCTACTGTCTGTGTGTATTATATAAATGACGATTTAGTGTTCGTTAAAATTATAGAAAAAATCATTTCTAAAGAACCGACGTCTTTACTTATTGTTTACAAACAAATCTTATTGTAGGTTTTACATCAATCATTCAGTATTGACGTCACACATAGATGTAAATCCAGAACAGCGTATGATTTACATGGCATAATTATATAGCTTCTTCTAACGAACGATGTGTTATAAATCATGGTCTTAGCTGACAAAATGGATCTTTAAAATAGACTGGGCTCTGAAGTCAAACTTAGAGGTTGCTCACAGGAGTGTTAGGTACCAGTAACCTGGTCATGGTTCAGTTACTTTGGTTTATGGAATGGATTAAGGTGGGGTTTTACGTGATAACACAATAAGACATCTTTGCTTAAGATTCACACATAGGGTATGTTTATATAATGGGAGTGGATGATAAAACTCGCGTATAAGGAAAGAATTTGGTTCTGGTGTAATTTTTAATTTTTACGGGTGCATGGCCAATGAGACAATAACAAAAGACTTTATTTATACCGTGGTTTTGTATTACCTTCATAAAATCCTTTGAGAGCAACTGAAGATATTTTTGAAAAAAAAAATCTATTTGAACATTGTGGGTTTATGGGGTATAAACAAGATTTCGGAAGTGGAAATTCTCATAAAATTGCGAAGTTATTTCTAACTTTTTAGATATTAATCGTTGACATTTCTGCTTAAAATGAGCAAGATGGCAATCATTTGATTTTACAAAACATTGGTTTTTATTTCTTATCCGCTTGTTCTATCAGTGAATGGAACAGCTTTATTCATCATTTCAGAGTATTAAGCCCCGCCTTCTTTGACGTCATTTTATCTTCAACACCTTCTTTGGCATCACATAAAGAACGCAAACCAAACGAGACTTGACGAGAGGTTTACAGGTTATACTAGTTTAAAGAAATGTTAACGTTTTTCTTGTCAATAAGTTTATGTAAAAAAAATCAACGATTGTAAATATTTATCAATAACTTTGGTTGGTCACGTGAGACCTTTCACCCATGACGTCACCTGTTTGTGTCCTTTGGCGTTGACAAATGCAATCATTTGACGTCATATAAATCGAGCGTTGTTAAATGCCAAGTGGCGCTGAACGTAGTCCTATTTAGTCCTATTTTGGCTTCTCTTTGGTTAATAGATTGTAAATATGGGAACAGTAGTATACATGAGAAATGCATGTTTAATACTACGAAAATAACTCAAATTACAAAAATACGTTGTCTCTGCAGAAACATTCTATTGAACAGACTCCCGCACACGCACATTGTACATGGTCAGCTTGAGTCAAGGGCTGTAAACTCGCACACTGTGCAACTTACATTAACATTAAAGACAGTTACCCCAAAATCAAACAATGTAAACATTTACCTCAATATTGAAACTCTCAAACTCACTTTCTGTACAAACTTGTTAGATTAAATCACATCTTATCGTAAATAACTGAAAATGCTGATGCAAAGTGAAACAGTATGCAGTCAAACCACATATTGCGTGTTTTTTATTTTAATTCCACAGCCCAGTTTTAACAGAACCATCACTGCTAGAACACGTCTTTAGATATGCCATAATCGATATTATTTACCACCAACTACCGCCCTCTATCACTACATCTCTCTGGCATTTACTACATCATGTACTAACTTACACGGTGTTTAATCACCAACAATTCTGCATCATAATATGAAAACATTGATTTAATCCGACAACAAGTAGAAACTTTATAAGACGTTGTACTGCTCATATATATATGTATATGTCAAGCTTCTCTCTTATATTAAATAACTGAATAAATACATACTATACATTGTTATAAATTGTATAATTTCAATCTCACATAAGTATCTTCATCATAAGTGCCATATACCATTTTTGAATCACGGTATTGAAATGATAAAATTCAAAAAATGGTATATCATATATATGCAGTATTTGGGGTTATTTTTAAGTAACACAGGCTGGGTTGTGAAGGGCTGTAGAAAAATGAGATCGTGTTTAGGCGCCCATCGATAGATCTGGCAACGGCTGTCACCAGATGTGTTCAGGCACCCATCGATAGATCTGGCAACGGCTGACACCAGATGTAATGTTTAGTCGCCCATCGATGCCCGTCGGTATTTATTCCCCCCATTTTATTCCGCATTTTGTTGTGGCGTGTTTTTGATTGACTCTACGGTTGCCAAATACATATTATTAAGCAGTACAAGCTATATTGCATTATATATTTCAGGAATTCTGTATTTATGGCTTGAATCATAACTTCCTAATTTTACTGTTCTGAATCACCCAACGAACAACTGATATTTCGTCCCATGCCAATCCAAAGTCAGTATTTTATACGACTTTTCCCCATTCCGATGCTTACTACTATGATTAGTTCATTAGGGACGATCCGGCGATCCAACTCTAACTCATAATAATATTGTTATTGTTCATATAAAGGTACAATTCATAAAAAAGATTATCTTTCATTTTGCCGTTCTTGTTTTTGATGACAGAGATCATTTTGAGACAACATAAAACATTTCCAGAATACAAACTACCTTTTATTGCCGCCCGTCTAGAATAAATTGTCAATTATATAGGTCTAACTTAACCAAGGAGCATAACCTCGAGCAAAATAAGTTCAATATATATCAGGATGAAGTTCTAAAATGTCAATAGTATAATATATAATTTGGTTTCAGTTTTAAATATAGGTTGAGAGTCTTGATAAGTAAGGGATAATGCATTGTTTACGAGCCATAGTGCACAACACACCTGTTATGTTCGTTCTATGCCAGGCTTTGGCTCATCCTGCCTTCTCAGTTTCAATTCCACCAATCACCATTTCCGCCTGCTTGCTGTGATATTTATCATTTTTGCTTCCTATTTTTCTCTGATAACACGACACAATCCAATACTTTATCCGTATAATTGTTGTCATGTATGAGATTCTTATATTTTATTAGAAACATGTCATTACTAACATCCAAATTAAACTTTATAAGGAAATATCTTTAAAATAGGTCTGGTCTTAAACGGCCACATATAAAGTATAATGATAACCATAGTGTTGGGTTATTAAAAATAAAAAAACAATTAAAAAAGATTGAACTGAAAAGAAGGAGAATAACACAAGAACTATGTTGTCATTGCTGTTGTCATATACCGTTTTTGAACTTTATCATGAAATACATTCAAAAATGGTATACACGTATGACACTGTGATTAAACTTCTGTTAGCATTATCCTCGATCTTACTGTTAAAGTAGCACATGGCATTACTGATGTATATCGATTGCAACAATAAAACAAGTACAGTACTGTCCAAGATAAACACCAATACATGTAAAATCTAAATTGATGTAAAAACTACATTTTTCTGCAAAAACAGCCTATGTGAAACAAAATGTCTCACGAAAGACTGAATTGCCAAATGAAAGCAAGTGTGTTTTAAGTTAGTTTGATTTTATTCAAGGTGGTGACTTTTTATCGTGTGAAAAATACCTTCAACACAGTAAAAAAAAATCTGACTGTCTCTATTTTGAAAGTTTATTTATTGTAAGAAAAAAATCTAAATATTGTCAAAGCACCATTTGTTATGAGTACAACATATTTTGTCAAATTTCAAAAGACTTCTTATCCTGTCAGGCTCCGGTTAAAATTTTCCATCTAAATTGAGATCTTAATAATTTTATTATTTTTGACAGATATTTTATAATTGAAAGTGTTATTATGAAGATCGCTCTATGTTTATAACATGTGTTTATTAGTTTTCTCGAAAATTTGTTTTTAAGCTCAGTAAACGATTGCAAAAATGAGCTTATTTGAGATAAGGAAAATCTTAGTTAAGCTCGGACTAATTGTGAAACCGGGGCCAAGTCCTTTCACAAAAATCGATCGGAATCAGTCAAACTTCTTTATCTATAAGTATCAACTAATTTTAATGGCAGAAAAAATATAACACGCCGGCGATAAATGTTTCAAATGTGTAAGAATATATGTTATATATGGTGTCATTATAGTAAGAAAGAACATAAAAAACAATTCTCAATCACTATTATTAAAATGAATGCCGTTTAATTTAAATCTTGTTGCATTTTTCGTCTCACTGCAGTTCCAACTAATTTGTCATATACATTTTTTTTTAATTTAATCATAAAATACAGCAAAATTAAGATCTAACTGTAATTCCGACTTATGACGTATGTTGTTTAGAATTAGAGCCCTTCTCATCTTACGATTAATGACGCAACATTTTAACTTTGATAGAATTTTCGAGAAAAAAAAAAATACTGAAAGAAATTTTAATATAACTAAGAATATCTAAGATCCCCGCTGTTCTATTTTTTGTTACAATTTATTGGGTTTGAAAAATTGGTAGTTCAATTGGTAAATTATGGTAAGATGGTAAGACAACACTTTTCTTGTGAGCTGGCGTGAACAAGTATACATACTCCTCTTTTTTTTAATGGACGCCGTTTTGGTTCGTCGCACTGCAATTAGCGCCGGATATATTCTACATAAATCGAATTAACATATAAAAATAATTCGGAACTATGACGGTTTGTAGTTTGTAGAACATTTAAAATTAAAGTTATTCTGATCTCACGATTAATGACGCAACGTTTTAATTATAGAACAACGCAATACAAGTGGAATGTACAAATGATGTATATTCCATTGGATTATAGTTTATAGAGTTTATAAGGACATACAACAAGAATCATGACAAAACAATAAATGCATACACATACAGTAAGCATAATACTGAGACAGTCACTGATGGAAGAAAACCAGATTTTGGATGGGCATTGGAAAAAAATCTGTTGTCGTTTCGTGTTGTTGGTTGTTTTTGTATTTTATGTTGCTGTTTGTTCTTGTATTTCGTGCTGCTGGTTGTTCTTGTGTTTCGTGTTACTGGTTGTCCTTGTATTTCGTGTTGCTGGTTTTTCTTGTATTTCGTGTTGATGGTTGTTCTTGTATTTCATGTTGTTGGTTGTTCTTGTATTTCGTGTTGCTGGTTGTTCTTGTATTTCGTGCTGCTGGTTGTTCTTGTATTTCATGTTGTTGGTTGTTCTTGTATTTCGTGCTGTTGGTTGTTCTTGTATTTCGTGTTGTTGGTTTTCCTTGTATTTCGTGTTACTGGTTGTCCTTGTATTTCATGTTGTTGATTGTTCTTGTATTTCGTGTTGTTGGTTGTTCTTGTATTTCGTGATGTTGGTTGTTCTTGTATTTCGTGTGACTGGTTATCCTTGTATTTCGTGTTGTTGGTTGTTCTTGTATTTTGTGTCGTTGGTTGTTCTTGTATTTCGTGTTGTTCGTTTTTCTTATATTTCGTGTTGCTGGTTGTTCTTGTATTTCGTGCTACTGGTTGTCCTTGTATTTCGTGTTGTTGGTTGTCCTTGTATTTCGTGTGACTGGTTATCCTTGTATTTCGTGTTGTTGGTTGTTCTTGTATTTCGTGTTGTTGGTTGTCCTTGTATTTCGTGTTACTGGTTGTCCTTGTATTTCGTGTTGTTGGTTGTCCTTGTATTTCGTGTTACTGGTTGTCCTTGTATTTCGAGTTGTTGGTTGTCCTTGTATTTCGTGTTGTTGGTTGTCCTTGTATTTCGTGTTGTTAGTTGTCCTTGTATTTCGTGTTACTGGTTGTCCTTGTATTTCGTGTTGTTGGTTGTCCTTGTATTTCGTGTTACTGGTTGTCCTTGTATTTCGTGTTGTTGGTTGTCCTTGTATTTCGTGTTGCTGGTTGTTCTTGTATTTCGTGCTGCTGGTTGCTCTTGTATTTCGTGTTGCTGGTTGTTCTTGTATTTCGTGCTGCTGGTTGTTCTTGTATTTCGTGGTCCTGGTTGTTTTTGTATTTTGTGCTGCTGGTTGTTCTTGTATTTTGTGTTGTTGGTTGTTCTTGTATTTTGTGTTGTTGGTTGTTCTTGTATTTCGTGTTGCTGGTTGTTCTTGTATTTCGTGTTGTTGGTTGTCCTTGTATTTCGCGTTGTTGGTTGTTCTTGTATTTTGTGTTGTTGGTTGTTCTTGTATTTCGTGTTGCTGGTTGTTCTTTTATTTCGTGTTGATGGTTGTTTTTGTATTGTTTTATATTTAGTTTCCTTTTTGTTTCCATGTGTTTATTTAGTATGTTTGTACTGTCTATATTCAAAACTAAAATGTACACGATGTTGCATACATGTAAGTTGGCTGTAAAGGTCTATATTTCGTGAAAACAGTTATCCATACAAGGATAAATGTATGAATTACAAAATTACGTGTTATTTACTGTAGTAAAACGACAGTAGTAAGTATATATAGTAATGTCTACATTCTAAACAACACATCCTATTTTAGTTTTTTATGTTGATACACTTAAAATCCTATTAACACACTTATTATCTAAATGTTTTCTTATACAGGGAATCTTCTCCTCATTATGCCAAAGTTGAATGGAAATTGGTGAGGGTGTGGGAAAAAACCATCAGCTTAGGCACGTATGTAATCAGATTATATAGAGTAGGATGTAGTCAGCATTATTACTGACAGAGACAAGTGCTCTGAGAATCACAATGATACATTCCCAATCACACAACAATACTTGTTTACAATCACTTATTAACCTTTTCATGTATCCTGCAGTCAGGGTTATGACGTCAATCCACCGAACGTGTGGTTTTGGAATGGTTTCTTGTACAAGTCTCAGAATTTTCTTCTCGGCTTTAAAATTCTCCTAGAATTAATTTTTAATGTAAGAAGCTACCTCTTTAATGATGTATAAATACAAAGAGATTTGATTAAATTCTATTACAAATTATTGTTCAGTCGATGTAGAGTTTCAGAGAGGAGAGAGAAGTTTGAATAATACTGGCATATAGACAACTGTAAGTTATTTTTTTTATCTGAGCATTTAATCATTTTTTGTATTATATATATATATATAATAATATATATATATATAATATATATAATATATATATATATATATATATATGCATAGAAAATAGAAAAAATTTCATGCAATATAATGCGCATCATTTAACCATTAATTATCGTAAAATTCGATGCACTGTTCTGAGAATTGAGTTCAAGAAATACCTCGCTTCATGTAAAATTCATGTCATACTTTTGTATAATATTATAGACATTTTCATTTCTGAGATCTAAACCTTCAGAACATAGGTGTTATTATTCAATATTCTTAGTTTTACCGCTGTACACAATAAAGTGTTGTCCTAAAGTAGATGCACGTTTGTCCCGAGGACAGTTGCTTACAAATACGTATTCTGATGTCTCCTCAAAACATGCAACTTTCCTTCTTAACAGGGCTGTCATATACCATTTTTGAATGTGTTTTATGATTAAATTTTAAAATGGTATATGGCAGGGCTATTGTAGTCTTTGTTTTTGACCACGTGGTAGCTGAAAAATTTCCCTCACCTGTATATGTATAATAGTTTTCATTTCAATGAGAAATTATACATAACAATTGTCGTGAGTGGAGAAACGAAAGGTCAATTATGTGCATACAATGCGTTTTTATTGATAATTTTTGAAATAATTATGATTCCATTTAACTAACAATTTCATACTATGTTCATTATTGTGAGATCTTGAACATCTTAATTTTTTAAACATTACGATTCTGTAGTTTTCATGAAATTAATTTTTTACTACTGTCCAGTAATACTTAATCTTGGAAAATGTTTTTGTACGCTTGTCCTTTTTGGTGTGTACGGTAGTCTTTTATGCCTTCTTTTGGAGAAATATGTCAATGTCGCGAATCTTGGTTAATATTATGTTAAAAAAGACAAACATATGAAATGGGATCTTTCATGCCATGTAAAATTTTGAGTTTGACATGGATTGGTACGTTTGCGTTTGGGATTGTGAGTTTGACATGGATTGGTATGTTTGTGTTTGGGATTGTGATTTTGACATGGAGCATTATGTTTGCGTTTTGGGTTGTGAGTTTGACATGGATTTGTATGTTTGTGTCTGGGATTTTGAGTTGGGCATGGATTTGTATGTTTGTGTTTGGGATTGTGAGTTGGACATAGATTGTGTATGTTTGTGTCTGGGATTTTGAGTTGGACATGGATTTGTATGTTTGTGTTTGGTATTGTGAGTTGGACATGGATTTGTATGTTTGTGTTTGGGATTGTGATTTTAACATGGATCAGTATGTTTGTGTTTAAAATTGTGATTTGGACATTGGTTGGTATGTTTGTTTTGAGATTGTGATTTGGGCATGGATTGGTATGTTTGTGTTTGACTTTTGGATTGTGATTTGGACATGGATTGTTATGTTTGTGTTTAGGATTGTGATTTGGACATGGATTGGTATGTTTGTGTTTAACTTTGGATTGTGATTTAAACATGGATTGGTATGTTTGTGTTTGGGATTATGATTTGGACATGGATTGGTATGTTTGTGTTTGGGATTGTGATTTGGACATGGATTGTTATGTTTGTGTTTAGGATTGTGATTTGGACATGGATTGGTATGTTTGGGATTGTGATTTGTACATGGATTGGTATGTTTGTGTTTGGGATTGTGATTTAGACATGGATTGGTATGTTTGTGTTTGGGATTGTGATTTGGACATGGATTGGTATGTTTGTGTTTAATTCTCATACTGCTTAAAACGATACAATTCATGACTTAGTACAGCCCTTGTTTGATATTATCGCACATAGGTGTTTATAAGACAGAAACCTCTCTAGAAACCAGTAAAACAGTGTTTTAAAATTGATTAATACATAGGAAATAAAAGGCATCAGGAATTCTTGCTTGCTCTTTTATTAAAACTTATTAAACTGGTGTTCTTGCACACATACACGCGCGCGCGCGCACGCGATTTAATTAATGATAAAATAAAATTATTTCAGTTTTTTCACGTGTTCTAAAATAGTCTTGTGCTCAAAAAAGATTTTTATTTTAAAAAATCAACACTAACATTTCGCACAAAAAATGAAAAATACGTCAAATTTGACCAAATAGATGCTTATATTGGAAAATACGTCAAATGATACCAAATGAGAAACATGTCGTCGGTGTGTCTTTACCGTGAGTGTTTAAACGTGCCGGGGAGTCAATTTTACCCAAAATGAGTATAACTACGTCATTCCTCCATCAAGGTGTAGGTTTCCATGTTTATTCATCTGAATTCTGAAATAAACACCTTTCAATCATAATCTATTTCAAGTGTCAATTACCCGTTATTAGTCTATATTTATATATAATGTGTAGTTTACCATGCGTGTAGTAGAATTATCTTTCTATATTTGAGCCTATTAATAGTATTCCTGATGGTTTTTTACATCATGTAACGCTCTAACCCTTTTCCTGTAATCAAAGTGCCCGTGTACTCACGATATAACAGAAGTGATTCGGCGACATTTTATATCCCGTGTCTTAATTAAAAGAAAAAATGTGTCATAGTTTCATGTTATATAGAAATCCAAAACTAGCACTTAGCAAAGGTCTTTGGTATGGTGGTATTTCATCTTGATTAAATACCTATAAGAGAATAGAGAAAACCGGAGTGGCCCAAAACCTACTAAGAAAAATCAAGCTTTTTTTAAAAAAAATCCTTACAGACCTAACAAAAAGTATATAAGCTCGACAACCGAGTAGCGGAGATATGGATAGTTAGTCGGACCGAAAAACTGTTGAGATTTCTGTGTCCAGATTTGCCCTGGATATATTTGACGTCCCATAGTTTCGTGTTCATTTCACTCAAATTTTATACACACGTGACGGATGTAGCTAGCTGAACAGGAGGTACTTACCCTTCCGGAGCACCCGGCTTCTCTTCCTTGGTGGAAATTCACATGTTTAACCTAATTTTCCAGTTTAAAATTGTGCATTACTTCTGGGTTTTGATCTGTACAAGTATCAATTCATTAAGTTGAAGTTTTGGTTAATGATGAGCATGAGAGAGGCTTGTTGGTGGGGGGGGGGCATTCCAATCAATTGTGAACCTGTTTATCATTCTACAGCAATGTCTTGTATCTATGTAAAGTTTAGGAAAAAAGTGAAAAAAATATATATATATATGTCTGGCGCAAAGGTAAAATATCCAGTATATATATACGACTTTATGTACCATCTTCTGTGGTTTAGAACGAATGGACAATTTATAGGATGTTCCTTAATAAGAACCCATGACTCGGAATCGGAGTAAAATTAAAATGATTATTTTTCTGGAACTTTTATATATAAATAATCGTTTTAATTTTACTTTATTCATTTCTTCTTATAGACAAGTAAACCCAAGTTAGAAAATATCTGTAACACTGACTCCGATTCCGAGTCATGTGATCTTATTAATTAAGGAACATCCTTGTTTCTTGGTTCATTGTTTGGTAAAATAAGACTTTTTTAAAATATCTATGGACCTCTGGTTATAACTACACCACTGGATATTAACTCCGGTGTACGTCTAAGGTCTGGAGTATGACAGATCTAGTCTGATATTAACTCCGGTGCACGTCTAAGGTCTGGAGTATTATAATTACTTCCCTCAGATCTAGTCTGTGTGTTTCTTGTCTTGTCTTGTGTTGTCTTTTAGCTGTTACTGTTATATACTAGCACAGGGGCGTAGCTTACTATGAGGCAACCGAGTCAATTGTCTCGGTAAAAAAACTGATTTTGTTTTAAATTATTAAATTACCGGTATTAACTTTAGATTGATTATTCAGAGTTATTAGTAAGTCTGTTTTATTTGTTCAACTTTATATGCAACGTTTAGTTTCGGCAAAGTTTTGCTTTGCCTTTTTGGCAATATATGATCATGGAATGGTATGTTTGTATTTACATTCACAAGTTTTCCTTTATATTTGCTAGTATCATTTAACAGCAAAAACCAGGTACATGTGTCGACAGAATGCACCATTTAGCTACTAGTATATGTTTTCCAATGTTTCATGCTCCCTCGGACCCCCTAGATCCCATGTGCCTTCGGCGTTTCTGTTTCTGCCTAGTTTTTATTGGTTCCTATATACGCCCCTGTAGTATTGGGTCGTGTTCTAGATAAAGTAGGTCGTTGTCGAGTATACGTTTTTCTGTGGCAAATTGCTTCATTTCATTTGTGGAAGATTTATCAGCAATATTAAACCAACTCTATGATATAAAATTTCTAAATTTGTAAAAAAAAAAAAAAAAAAAAAAAAAAAAAACTTATCGGACATTGTATTTTCAAATAGAGAGAACAAGGATTTTTTAAACGAAACATACTCGAATGTAAAATAAATAAATAAATAAATAAATAATAAATAAATAAATAGAGATTAAATAAATAATTATTTTGAGACTTTTGAGAGATCTATAAATATAGAAATGTCATATACCATTTTTTTAATTTAATCATAAAATACATTCAAAAAAATGGTATATGACAATAAATTGTCATGTGCTACTTTTGAATTGTATTATTTCATAAAAATTCAAAAGTAGCACATGACAGAAAGCCTGAAACATTAATATTTCCACATAAAATCATAACTTATCAATTTTAAGTATCATTTTGCATGAACCATTCCAATTTCTGCTTAACTGAACTAAAACTGAAAAGGAAAACCAATCAAAATGTGAGATTAAGAGAAATGCGTGGACATTGAAATTTCCATTTAATGGATTTCATACTTAAACCATTGCCGACTTTCATTCAAGCACCTGCATGTATCGCCATTCATAACGTTTTCTACTACACATAACAATCACCCTCGCCTACCATACTTTCCGTAACTAAATCGATTTACAAGAATGACGATTTTGTTGTATACGATGAATTAATTAATGACAATTTTGTTTTTATCTCAGTAATTGGTGATTGTAGTGGTCATTGTCCATAATTGATAAACTGCTACATAAATTTGTTTTTATGAATGGGAATTTTCTCTACATCAATTTACCGTGTGTATCATAAGGTTTTTCACAGTTGTGGGTTGAGGCTGCTGATGTCATATTGTTTAATTCTTGTACCCTTATTTCGTAACAATTAGCGAAAATCGTCATATTTTAACGTGATACTTGTTATAATAATTTAAAAAGATAACTTCACTCTGATTGGTTGATTTATTTAAATATTCTAAATAAAACTTATACATTGATATCTGTTTGGTCATTCTTAATACCAGGATAGGACGAAACACATTTCCGGGCGTAAGAAGTCAAGTCTATTTGCATGCAAGGAAGGTAAGATTTAGGATGATATATTCTTAAAATGTAAACAAGATGTAATGTCATCTGAACTCAATACAATTATTTTCAGTATTTTCTAGTGATGTGAAAATTAAGAAATTAATAATAATAATAATAATAATTAAGAGCAAAATTACAAATGCCTCTCATCACACCAAATTGTCTTAAGCAAGAATAGCTAGTGTCTGAGAAGGTCAACAAAAAGACCCAACTGTAGAAACAATCAAAAGCTGTCAGGTTTGATCTCAAAAACAAGAAATATAAAATATAAAAAACAAAATTTAAAAAATTAAAATAATTATCAAATAATTATGACAAAAAAAATTACATTTACTTCTGAATTAAAGATGAATCTCAAAAATTGAAAAGAAAGGTAGAACGTTTATTGATCGACCAGAACCATGCATATTACATTTATTTTAAATTCCAGAAAAGTTTAAAAAGAAAGTTTTGAAATGCTGCAGCTCATCTAGTGCACAGTATGGAAGCATGATTCAAACTAAAATAAAATTAGATTAATACTGTTCAAAAATATATTTATTAAAAAGTTGTGAGCAAAAGCTTCAAGCTATTCTTTTTAGATTCGCAAAATAGACAATAGCAGTTCCACCACAATATAAGCAGCATCAAGTTGATCTTCAGACTAGGAGAGTAGACTTTAACGCCAAAAATATCGTCTAGAAATATTGTTGGTAACTTTTATCTCTATTTCCTACTTAATAATAATTTCGTTAACATACATGTATCTGTTTTTAGACTTTTGTCACATCATTCTTTTTAATTTCAGAATGAAATATTCAAAAATCATATAATATGGCAATTGCGATACTGTAAATGTATTTAATTTCGCGTATAATAATTATTATAACATAATAAGTATAATATAATTTTCGCTTTGTATTAATTTTTGCGCAAAACAAACGACCGCGAAAAAAAAAGAGGAAAATTAGTACACCGCAAATTAAATACGTTTACAGTATTATAATTTTTGAGAATATCTTTCAGAAAATTAAAAAATATTATAATATCAATATGACATTTATCCTTTTCGGTATGACTTCGTCTTCTTTGGTGTTCTGCATACACGTTTCTTAATCTAAGGACATATAATAAATTCTAGTGACTCATTGTAACCCCAAAAATTTGGGGACAAGTAAACAGGCGATGAGTGTCTTCAAACAATTTATAATGTTTACAATGTAAGAAGTTTTACACGAAAATATACAGAATACAGCCTTGCCTTCAGTGGGTAAATGTGTGAAGGTCTCAGTTTCAAAATCATTACTTAACTAAGTATTTACTTTACTCAAATCTGACAAAATTTCAAAATTTTGCGATGTATTTTTGCATAACCATTGTTTTAAAAAAATGTTAGTTTTTTCATGTATTTTTCCAATTACATCAGTAAATAAGGACATAGCATAAGTCAATAACCTAACATAAAATATGTTTAGTTTTGAATGCATTATACAATAATAATCCTTGTTTGATGTGCTAAACAGTAACTAAGTAATCAAAAGCAAACATAATAATCCATGTATACGAATCACAATCCAGAAGCAAAGTAAAAACTTTGGAACTGACAAGTCAGGTAAGACACGTGTTTTCCACCAGGAAAGTGAGGCCGGGTGCTCCGGAAGGGTAAGCACCTCCTGTTTAGCTAGCTACACCCGCCGCGTTTGTAATCAAAATTGTGTGAAAAGAACTTGGAACTATGGGACGTCAAACATATTTCCCCTACCCTTAAATTTAGGTTCCACGATATTAGTGAATTTAAGGTATCATCTTGAATATCATTTTATCCTCATTTAATTTATATTCAAATTTTGTTGAAACTTTCTATTTTATTTATAAGATTATAAAATTTTTTCAAAAATTGTCAGATTTACGTTAAGGAAAATCTTAGTTAAGGAATGATTGTGAAACTGGAGCCAGATGCATTTTCGTAAAAAATACATTTTCATATTCTATATGTAAAATTGCTTTTCAGAAACAGTTATAGTGTTAGACCTTTTAACATTAAAATGATTAAACATGCACCTGTCAAACATTTCATACGAGTATCTGCCTGGGTTAGATTCGAACCGACATGTGCTGAAAAGTGTCAAACATTTCACACGAGTATCTACCTGGGTGAGATTCGAACCGACATGTGCTGAAAGGCATTTAAAGCTTACAATTTCAAAATAACTTGGAGACTGAATTTGTCTTGCTAAGGGTTTTTACCCTTTACAATAGTGACGATTGACTAAATGCAAAACGCCGCATAATGTTGATTTTGTATTCAGTCAAAAAGTGTTTTCAGAAGTTATAATTCAATGGTCTTGTTTGTCAGATTCAGTGGATCGGCACTATAAGGTTGATCTCCGTTATCCATTAGCCTCACATTTCATTTGCTTCATCTTTAACTTGGTCACATGTCATGTTATATTTCTTTAATTTCTGAGTAATTATTATATTTTTGAATATTATATTCCGATGATATGACACACAAATCGGAATCCCAATTAAGACAGAAGAAAGAAAGGAAGAGATCACCTAGAAAACAGTATAACTGACATATCATGTAGGTGAAGGGGATATCAAGGGTGAGAAGGATTTTTTTTTTACATTTTTACTGATGTCGTTAGTGAAGAGTGTTTTTACGTCTTAAACTGATATTGATGAATAGGGTTTACGTCTTAAACTGATATTGGTGAATAGGGTTTACGTCTTTGACTGATATAATTGGCGAAGAGGGATTTTACGTCTTTGACTGATATCATGGATGAAGAGTGTTTTTACGTCTTAAACTGATATTGGTGAATAGGGTTTACGTCTTAAACTGATATTGGTGAATAGGGTTTACGTCTTTGACTGATATAATTGGCGAAGAGGGATTTTACGTCTTTGACTGATATCATGGATGAAGAGTGTTTTTACGTCTTAAACTGATATTGGTGAATAGGGTTTACGTCTTAAACTGATTGGTGAATAGGGTTTACGTCTTTGACTGATATAATTGGCGAAGAGGGATTTTACGTCTTTGACTGATGATCATGAATGAAGAGTGTTTACATGTACGTCTTAAACTTATATCATGTGTGAAAATGGTTTTACGTCCTTTAATGATATCATGGGTGAAGATGGTTTTTACGTCTTTTACTGATATCATTGGTGAATAGGGGTTTACGTCTTTAAATAATATCATGATTGGTGAAGATGGTTTTTGCGTTTCCAAATGACTGCTATCATGGTTGAAGAAGGTGTTTACGTCTTCAAATGACTGATATTACGTTCCAATGTTTTTTACGTCTTCGAATGATTGATATCACTGGTGAAGATTCTTTTTAGTCTTTGGTTGATATTGTGATGCCTGTTTTGCTATATATAACTTGTGACAAACACCGAACAACTTATCAGCCTATAGATAAATGTTTTTAAAAACAATATTTTAGAAAATTAACGCAATAACTAAGAGACCCTCCTTCTTTTTCGTCATTTCTAGACATCAACTGTTTAATAAAAAACAAAGATACTAATCCATGTCCGAATCACGATCCAGAAGCAAAGTAAAAACTTTGGAACTGACAAGTTAGGTTAGACACGTAAACTTCCACCATGGAAGTGAGACCGGGTGCTCCGGAAGGGTAAGCGCCTCCTGTTTAGCTAGCTACACCCGTCACGTGTGTAATAAAAATTGTGTGAAAGGAACATGGAACTATGGGACGTCAAATATATCCAGGGCAATCCTGGACACAGAGACATCAAACTTATCAACAATACTGTGATGACGGTCATACTTGAAACTTTTTTTTTTGAAGGCCTTGATAAGCCCAGGCTTGCAATATCCCCGAGTCAACAATTTATTTGCATGTCTGCTTCGTTCTACAAAGTCCCCGTAGTGGGAACAAGCTCTATCATGTAGCACATTAATTGGGAAACAAACACACCATAAGCAAGAGAAGCAGGTATAATGCTGCAAAGAAAAGTCATCACGTTTGTCATAAAGTTTCAAATGTAGCCTTTCGTAGGCGTCATAATTAAAAAATTCTTTTACTTATATTAATAAAAATCTTAATTAATACATCAGTATTTGTTTTTAGTGCTTAATGAAATCTTTTGAAAGGATTCATTTCGAAATATTTCAATTTTATGACACGAAAAAAAAATAAATAAAAAAATACATGATAGATCTATACGCGGTTTAGTTATTCAAACAGCAATCTCTGATCATGATTATTATTATCACTCTCTGTTTACATTTTATTTTATTTTTTTAATTTTTGTTCGCGTGGTAGATTTAACTAATTATAACGACCTAAATCGGAATGTGCAAAACTTCAAATTTCCAGTAATATAGTTGCAATTTATTTTACTTTCGAAAAAGTAAGACGGTAATCATAAAATAAAATAAAATAATACATAACTAACTAAATAAATAAATGATAAATAAATTTTAATTGCAATCTTATTTATCAATGTAATTAATGAGATTCTAATTAATGTAATTATAGAATACGGTCAGACACATAAACACGCTGGGAAATATCCTTGATGTCATCTTTATGAGAAACCTTTTTTCACTAGTTACACGGCAGGGGGTAACTATTGGTTACAGTTATAATTTGTTTGAAGGAAGACGCTCATCGATGAAAAATATTCAAAATACGTATTTATATTTAATATTAATTATCTCATTTCATTTGACATTTCTTGTATAAAATCTCCATGCACTTGTTATCCTGCAAAAAGCTTATTGCTAGCAGGTCCCCGGGAATGCCAAATGACGTCAAAATATTGCGTAAATCGGATTGCCTGGATACGGATTAAATCGATTTCATGCAAATGACTTCAGCAGTTAGTATTTCGAAGTTGGAAAAAGATGTTTGCATGCTTAACAACAAAATAATGGAACAATATATGCCGACAAGGAATACATTTGATGAAAACACATGAAAAATCACAATTTTAAGACATTTAACACAACTTCAATTTTCGTGGAATACGAAACCGTGGCTGTGAATCAATAGCTCAACCTCTTTCACTGCAAAATGGCTGCTGTTTGCGTGGGAGGGGTAGGAAATTTGAAACAGTTATAAACTACAAAAGTATCGTAAATCGTAGATTAGCACAATGGTACATTGTATATTAAATCATTGTTTATCCATTGACTTTCCAGTGTGAACAAGAATCGATTAGCTTTATTTTATCAGTGATTACCCAGGGACAACTATGAACTTGTGTGTCAAAAAGAATTCGTCAAACGAATGTTGAAGATCTGCATCCTTTCTAAACGACAATTGAGTCGAACTTTAATGGTGTGTAATTTTGCCTTCTGTGGAATTTATGCATTTTGGACAAAAAAGACTGGTCTTTGGTAAGTTGATAATAAATTATTTGCGTCAGCAGACTCGTCTGTTTCAGATGCTGAATGCCAGGTTCTTCACAAGCTGAGGTGGTGCAATTCAAATCAGATACCCTTGACATGTTAAAGTATGGTTGGTAACGTTGTTGGACATTCTTGTCTGTTTCTTATGATATTCGTGTCAGTAGGTCAAATTTATATTTGTTTCAGATGCTGAGTGTCAGATAGGTGCATCACAATCGAAGATCATAGCTTTTCATACCATGACCATTTCGTACTGTAACATAGGGCATGTCATTACCCCATTTAAGGACCCATTTTTCTATCTTTAATCTTTCTATCTTGGGTTATAGTCGGACTGGCCCCTTTTTTCACTATGTTTAATTCAACATCATTTTTAACACCCATCTGTTAGTTATTCTTATGCAAATTGACTTATTACTATTTCATAAGTAATTTACATAGGCATACTTTAGTCGTAAACAACATGGAAAGATTGGGGTAGGGTACTTGTTAGTCTGGGATAGGGTAAGTGTTATGTTTTTGTCAGTTAGATGCTTGTGTTTGAATACGTTTACATGCAAACTCTCTTACGACTGTCGTCACATGTTATGCCTTATAAGGGGCCCACAACACATGCGCTTCCTTTTCTTGTCCTCTGCTGTGGTGTTTAGTTGCACCTTGTCGTGTCAAGTTCAGGTAATTAATTAATTTTATGGCTAGAATGTCCAAAGATTGATTCTGTACACTGTTTGCCATTTTATTTATTTAGTTTAGTTTAGTTTCTTTTTATTTTCATTTAACATGTTCGGGAGGGGGATGGTTCCACTGTGGGTTCGGGTTTTGTTTTGGAACATGTGCCAACAGTGTACAGAATCAATGTATTTGTCCATGTTTTCATTAAATAGGGCATTTACCTAATTTTTCAGTAGTAGGTTTGTCACATATTTATTCTTTTTTTACAAACCAGTCAATACAATATGGTGAAAAACTGGCTTGAGTGTATGATACGAAATGGTCAAAGAATATGGCATGAAATTGTCATAGTATGAAATGGTCATGGTACAAAATGACTATTATTCCATAATTCTCACAGATGACCTGAGGCAAAATGGAATAATTATGTGAGGGTGGTGGGATATAATATAGATACCTTTGGCCTTAGCTTGTTGGAGGTTTATTTATTTTTCTTTACTGTTTGTTAGTGAAGTCGATCCCAACATTATAAATGGTTCAGTCACAAATTTATTTTCATTTCTTCTGATTAAATCTGAACTGTAGGGGGGGGGGGGGGGGGGATTCATCCCGTACCTTGGGAGTGAACTGTCTTGGGATAAATAGAAAAATGAGGGACAAATTGACAGGTGCAAGACACTTGTCAGTCTGTCACCCAGTTAGATACTCAAACACCTTGCCATTTAGCATCGTGATTCATTTCTCAGATGGTTACAGCCAATAAAGGCTAAGATCAAAGTAATTTTACTCAAAAGACTTGATACCTTAAAAGTAAACTTATAAAAAGTTTTCTAGCAAATACTGATACCCTCTGTAGACTGTATGGTAAAACAAACCTGTAATAATGAAGTTTAAGTTTGTCTTGCAGTGTTCATTTTAGTTTTTTTTTCTCCAGAAATGGACAATTTTCAAAACTTCAATCTAAACCACCATAACATGAATTTTTTATTTATTTTTTTGCATTCATGTAGTGTAAAATATTGCCCACAAAGCCGAGAGGTTGCAACAATGGGGTCATTTGGCAAAATAACAGGTCTGTGACCACATGGTCCTTTCTAGAATGAACACTGGTCTTGAACTGTTACCTATAGGCTTGTCACCAAGGTTGTTTAATTAGGTTAAACAATTACTTGTTTAAATTAAACAACCGTGACACAACCTGTGACAGGCTCATCATCCAGTTTCCAGTACTGTGGGACCACCTGTGACAGGCTCATCATCCAGTTTCCAGTACTGTGCCACAACCTGTGACAGGCTCATCATCCAGCTTCCAGTACTGTGGGACCACCTGTGACAGGCTCATCGTCCTAGTTTCCCGTACTGTGACACAACCTGTGACAGGCTCATCATCCCAGTTTCCAGTACTGTGACACAACCTGTGACAGGCTCATCATCCCAGTTTCCAGTACTGTGACACAACCTGTCACAGGCTCATCATCCCAGTTTCCAGTACTGTGACACAACCTATGACAGGCTCATCATCCCATTTTCCAGTACTGTGACACAACCTGTGACAGGCTCATCATCCCAGTTTCCAGTACTGTGACACAACCTGTCACAGGCTCATCATCCCAGTTTCCAGTACTGTGACACAACCTGTCACAGGCTCATCATCCCAGTTTCCAGCTCACCATCCCAGTTTCCAATACTGTGACACAACCTGTAACAGGCTCATCATTCCAGTTTCCAGTACTGTGACACAACCTGTGACAGGCTCATCATCCCATTTTCCAGCTCACCTTCCCAGTTTCAAATACTGTGACACAACCTGTAACAGGCTCATCATCCCAGTTTCCAGTACTGTGGGACCACCTGTGACAGGCTCATCATTCCAGTTTCCAGTACTGTGGGACCACCTGTGACAGGCTCATCATCCCATTTCCAGTACTGTGGGACCACCTGTGACAGGCTCATCATCCCATTTTCCAGCTCACCATCCCAGTTTCCAATACTGTGACACAACCTGTAACAGGCTCATCATTCCAGTTTCCAGTACTGTGACACAACCTGTGACAGGCTCATCATCCCATTTACCAGCTCACCTTCCCAGTTTCAAATACTGTGACACAACCTGTAACAGGCTCATCATCCCAGTTTCCAGTACTGTGGGACCACCTGTGACAGGCTCATCATTCCAGTTTCCAGTACTGTGGGACCACCTGTGACAGGCTCATCATCCCATTTTCCAGTACTGTGGGACCACCTGTGACAGGCTCATCATCCCATTTTCCAGCTCACCATCCCAGTTTCCAATACTGTGACACAACCTGTAACAGGCTCATCATTCCAGTTTCCAGTACTGTGGGACCACCTGTGACAGGCTCATCATCCCATTTTCCAGTACTGTGGGACCACCTGTGACAGGCTCATCATCCCATTTTCCAGCTCACCATCCCAGTTTCCAATACTGTGACACAACCTGTAACAGGCTCATCATTCCAGTTCCCAGTACTGTGACACAACCTGTAACAGGCTCATCATTCCAGTTTCCAGTACTGTGGGACCACCTGTGACAGGCTCATCATCCCAGTTTCCAGTACTGTGGGACCACCAAGAGTATAAGACTTATCAGTACAATGTTAGGGCAATGATTAATTGCTGATGTATATGCTGCCTTTCCAAGTACTATTACGTTAACTGCTAGGTGGAACTTTGGGAATGAGAAATTACTTGTCTTACTTATTGGCCTGCCACATAGCTTGTCTTGGCCTAAAACACACCATGTGGGCATATCACACAGCTTGTCTTGGCGTAAAAAAACACCATGTGGGCTTTCTTTCTACCACAGGGATAGTTACCAGTATTACCACCTTTTACCTGTGGAAAAAGAAAAATCCTAATGAACAATCTCATGTGTTTAAGTCCAGAACACACCTTATTTCAACAATCCTAGAATCATGACTATGCAGCTTCAACCAAAGTCTGTCATCTCTTAGTTATAGGTAAAAAAAACCAAAAGGAGTTATATTAACTCCTTGATTTTATTTAGTTTTCCTTACTGTGTTAATTGGACCTATCCTCCTTGTTTAAAAATGCTGTAGGTATACTTTGATATGACACATCAACATTAATTTGCATGTGGGATTTTTCACAAGTATCCAACAGATCTTGACAAGTCAGATTCACTAGTGTCAGAGTGATGAGGATCAAGCCACCAGAAAATGGTGATCTATCTAACGTCTGTCATTGTCAGAATGGAGTTGTCTCAGGAGTTAACAAAAGTTTCAATTCTGAAATCCTGTGTTTAATTAGTCTGCTGGACAGCATTTAAGCCTCAGTTGTAGTGTTGGACTTTGTGGTTTTTGGTAACACTAACAACACCTTCCACATGCAGGGTTGACAGTTGACACCAATTTTGTAGATACAAGTCTTCAAAAGCAAAGTTGCTTAAGGTTGGCGTTTCTCTGTTTATTTTGGTTTTCTCCACCATTTCTGAATTGACCTTAATATGTTTGAAATATATATATTGTCTAGAATGCAATACACCATTGTATCTTCTACCATTATATACAGATAACTATATGGATGATTCATGAGAAAAAGTGCTTCAATACTCTGGACTGGATTTGAACATACAAGCCTTTATTGTTTAAAATTATTATACCTTTCAGAATGGTTTTGGTTTGTTCTAGAGTTGTGTTAAAACTAAAAGTCTTTCTCATGCCGTGACTCCCACACTAGTTTGGAATCCCACTTGGGACATAAAAACTTAAAATTCATGCATTTAATTATCTTAGTCTCTGTTATCTTAGTTTCCATGTCTTTTGAATTGTCCCTACAATCATGTACAATGACCATAATTGTTTATCTTAAGGTATTATTGTTAAAACCATGATATTAAGGTTACTTTTTATGTAGCCATACCTGCAAGTTATTCTAGAAGTCTATGTTTTAAGAAGAAAAAGAAATCCATGCTTATTGCTGGTCTTTGTGATATTTACAAATGTAGCTCACCTGAGCCAAAGTCTCAGATCAGCTATTGTGAACTATCTACCTCTATTGTGTGTATACTTTTTATTTTTACATATTTATCTTCTCCTCCAAAATGTCAGACCAAATTTGATGATATTTGTCAATTATCGTGTCCAGTTGAAGGGCTTTCTGATTTACAAATGAAGGGGTTATGTCCCTTAGGCCCTAAAGAGGAGGAAATAGTAAAATTTACCAAAGAACATACAAGCTTTTTATATAGGCTTACTGATATAAATTAGAATATTGAAGATATTGATATGACTATAATTTTGATAAATGGGTGAAGGTCATGGGTTAACTTAAAAGGTTAAGGTCACATGTGTTTAAGAAAACTGAAATTGTTAATTATTTGGAAAACTAAACATTTTATATAGGCATTTACATGTATATCATAATATTGTATAACTTGGCAGTGTGGAAAAAAATGATGGAGCATGTCTAGTATTTCTGCAGGAGAATTATACAATTAGGACATTTTCTCAGGTGACTGTTTTTTGTCTGAACAAGTTTTGTATTTCATGATGAGAATAACTTATAAATTTATATTACCGGTAACATTGAATACATCTAATACTTAGGTTCTTGTTTAAAAAAATTTGTTCAAGTGTGCCATGTTTTATCTCATTGTTGGCTTTAAAAATAACATTGCACCAGGTTGAAAAGTTGAACGTTGTCATACTGTCAGTCATGGTAGACTGTATTTGTATGTATTTGAATTTATTTCATTGGACAGTTGGCTTTACCAGTCTTTTGGTCTTGAAATGCAACTTGCTTAGGTTACCGTTGACCATTACAATGATCATTTTCATTATCAATTTAAAAATCATTTAAAGAAAAATCTCCTATTTAAATACATTTACAGCCTTAAAAAATTTAATATCTTGATGACTGTATGGTCTAACTAATGGCAGCATACAGATAGTAGTGACTAACCATATAGGTTTGAATTCTACTTAGGACACACTAGCGTTGTTTATTAGTTGTCTTTTCAAAGGTCAGTATTTTACTATTTTTCTCTGGATACTCCAGTTTCTTCTACCATATCAGAACTGAGTGGCTGGAAATTAAATATATTGGTATAAAACACCATTTCAATGACCCATTATAATCCCTCTATTTAAAATCTTATATAGACCAATAAAACTTTAATTTCATTAATTACCATTGAAAACTATTTTTGTATGTAACAGAATATTAAATAATACAGGGTCAAACTAGGAGTGGAACTAAAACTCAGGACTTCTTACATCACAGGCACATGTTTTACTAGTAGTGGGACTTGGGACTTCCTACATTACAGGCAAGTGTTTTACTAGTAGTGGGACTCCGGACTTCCTACATCACAGGCACGTGTTTTACTAGTAGCAGTAAACAGCATAGACACCTACTTTTTCCCTTGTCATTTATTGAAGTCAACCACCTGCTACCTAATACATGTATGTTGAAATTGTTAAACACTACCCGTAGTGAAACATTTGGCTACTTCTGAGGGTTAAACTGTCCCGTGTGTAACAGGAATGCCACCCATAATAGTTAAGTTCATGGTTTGATTGACACTCAACTGGATTGCACAAGAGACAGTGATGTTTCAATGAGTGAGAAAAAATCAGTTGACTTGTATTTTTGTTGTCAACAAGGCTTTACCACTACACAACTAGGAATTACCACTACTAGGAATTGATGGATCACCAACCACACCCACAATGTTCCAACAAAGGCTGGCATGCTTGAATTACACACGAAAAAAAGAATGAAAACTGGGCCTGAACTGTGCCATTTAATGACATCACTGACACCAGTACGTCATTATTTGCCTTGGCGCTGCTTTGGTACCATGATGGTGACCACTTTCGGAACATAAAAAGCATGGCCTGCATACTGTCAAATACAACTACACTACTAGGAAGTTATGGCTCGCTACACAACTAGGAAGTTACCAGTACCATTATTTACATAGTTATTTACTTGTATTGATTAGTTATATGTTTTTATGTTGTCATAGAATGATCAGTTGTAAAACAGGCCTTGTAAATTGTATTATGTAACATGTACAACTTAATTACAGTTTAACTACATCTTATCACACTCATATGTTTGTTGTGGTGTTCTCTTGTACAAGTATTGAACTCTACGTGAATGTTGTGATTAATCTTACATTTAGATATCAAAATTTCCTTTTGAAGAGTTACAACTTGTAACAGCTTAAGTGTGACAAGAAATGAAAATCAACTCAGAAAAAAAATTAAGCAGGACTGGAGTTTTAACACACAACTCTTGACTATCATGCCCTTCCAATAATCATAATTATCTAACTTTAGGTATTTTATTGTACATGTAGCTCACCTGGACAAATTAATTGGGTTGGTGTTTTTCTCTGTTTTATCAGGCTTAATGCACCATCCTTCCCAGTGATTACATTGTGTATACCACCCGCAAACGAAGTTTTTATATCCCTAGAGAAAGGAAGTTTAGAGGGGTATATATAGGAGTCACCCTGTCTGTCTGTCAGTCCATCTGTCTGTCAGTCTGGTTGTCCATCCTAATATCGTGTCCAACAGTTTTACTTTTAAGTAAAAAAAACTTCCTTTAGTGACCACTGATGGCAACTTATCCCTTCCGTCCCTCCCCCATCCCCAATAAAAATGGAAAAAAAAACCCACTCTGGGTCTTCTAATAATAAAGTACTTATAGCTCATGCATGGCATATATATGTGATTAAAGGGAGGAAACTCCTATTTACTCTAAAAAATTATGTTGAGTATAGTATGGACTTTATGGTCGCTTCCAAAGGACCCCATGACTTTCCTCTAAATGCCAAGTGCTTGGGGAACCTATCTATTTTCAACTTTAAAGTAAAACCAGCAGGGGTTTGAATGCACAACCTGCTACTTTCGAAGCAAGCACTCCACCAACTGAGTTACTGTAGTGGTAGTTAATTTGAGGTATTCATCTAATTGATCACTGTAGAATTCATGCCCTGATTTTTTCATACTTTTAAAATGCCAGAAAAATATAGGGATACTTTTTCAGCTAAAATGCAACAGATATCTTATTATTTTAATATAGTCTAAATGGAAAAATCACAATTTTTTAAGCTTTGCAAATTAATATACATGTATACTAAATCTAGTACATTTAGTTGAAAATCTTAAATTTCTGACAATGTTAATGAAAACATGTTCCCTCGCTCAAATGATGGTTCCAAATCTTCAAAGCCATAATCTGATTTGAAAATATGACTAAAATTGACAAAAGCGTTATGAAATTTGAATGATGTTATCCCTAGTTGAAACAGATTAGTAAAGAAACAGGTAGGACCAACTAAACTTTGACTGGTCACATGATATATATCAAACTGATTTGTGTATAGTAGTTCATAATCACAAAATACTAAAGATTTAAAGAAAGTATGTGTTCAAATCTTTATTCTCAGGTTGATTTCAAATCTTTAATCTCAGGTTGATGATGAAGACTGTATAGAAAAAAAATCATTGATCAGTTGAATAAAGTTACAGAAAAACAACAACATAAGTAAAAATTGTTAGGTATTTGGTTTCTGTGGTGTCTATTAATATTGAAGTCATTTTATGTAAAAGATAAAAAAAATATATACCGGTAACCAGTATTTGTGATGCTGGCTTATTATCAATTCTGTCTTTAATATGGCAGATTTTACAAGGTAAATAATTGTGTATAAAAATATCATTAATGGAAAACCACAAGATGTGGAATCCACCAGTTATTTTGTTTCTCTTTATAGCCAATGTCCTCGGAGAACTTAACTCCATTAAAAAAAGAGATAGCTAGCACATTGTAAAAGATTCTCTTGGCCATAATCGATGATTTAACTCATTTATTTTATACTAAAACGCTACTGGTGGCTGATTTTAGCTTATTATTGTGTTTTGTTTTTGTGCGTGTCATGACGATACTGCAGATAGAATTTCATCCAGCTACATACTTTGGCATTGTTTATTCTTTAATCAATATTGGAATTGGGTCACAAGTCCCATTAATGAAGTCTAATCATTCTTATTAAATACAGAAAACTATCGTATTCGATGACATACAACTTCCGTTCTGATTTATCTTTTATTTTGAACTCAGGTTTTTCTCTTTTTTATCATCAAGTATTTTTCTCTCTCTTTCCTGTTATTAATGTAAATTGGGTCATTTGTATGTTGGGATTTTTTTTAATTTACCATAAATATACCATTAAGTCAGCTGTCAGAATTGTAAGTTCATTTAGGTTTTACAAACAGAACTGTTACTTCAACCATTTCTAACTCAGATGGGTCACTACATGTTGACATTCACAAGATTTGAGCATTAACACATGACTACTTTAATTTGGGCTAAACTGAGCTAATTACAATCAAATGTAAGAATGTTTTTTGGAGTAGCATATCTATAGAATACTTGCATTGTGGGTAACACGTCTATCATTGTCTAACAGATACATAATCAATGTTACATTACCTTTTAGCTTTGTTATTGCAGCAGCCCTGCAGGTTAGGTGGTAGCATAATTAGTATAGCAATGGGTCTGTAATTTGAGGAGGTAGTTAAGTTGGTAAAGCAATGGCTATGCAGTTTTGGGAGGTAGATAAGTTGGTAAAGCAATGTCTGCAGTTTTGGGAGGTAGTTAAGTTGGTATAGCAATGGCTCTGCAGTTTTGGGAGGTAGTTAAGTTGGTATAGCAATGGCTCTGCAGTTTTAGGAGGTAGTTAAGTTTGTATAGCAATGTACAGTATTGCTGGTAACTGTAGATGTACTATGTACACCTATTATCTAACACCTAAGCTACTTGTAATACTGTTTGGAGTTTCTAAGCTGTTATTGTCAAAGAGAGACAACCCCTATTTTTAAATATAGTTAAGACTTGGCCCATCTTGACAGCTTCTGTAGTCTTGTCTAACATATATGGATCAAACAACTTCTCGGTTCATGGCTAAAATAATAAAAAAAACCATACTTATCCATGTCCGAATCACAATCCAGAAGCAAAGTGAAAACTTCTGAACTGACAAGAAGGTTAGACATGTGAACTTCACTAGGGAAGTGAGGCTGGTGTTTCCAAAGGGTAAGCACCTCCTGTTTAGCTAGCTACACACACCACATGTAATCAAAATCGTGTGAAAGGAACATGGAACTATGAGATGTCAAATATATCCAGGGCAATCCTGCAGAGCACCTGGTCTCACTTTCCTGGTGGAAGTTTATGTGTTTCACCTAACTTGTCAGTTTTAAAGTTTTTACTTTGCTTCTAGATTGTGATTTGGACATGGATCAGTAATTTTGTTTTACTTTGCTTCTGGACTGTGATTCAGACATGGATCAGTACGTTTGTTTTTAACTTTGCTTCTGGATTGTGATTGGACATGGATCAGTATGTTTTGTTTTTAACTTTGCTTCTGGATTGTGATTGGACATGGATCAGTATGTTTGTTTTTACTTTGCTTCTGGATTGTAATTTGGACATGGATCAGTATGTTTGTTTTTACTTTGCTTCTGGATTGTGATTTGGACATGGATAAGTATGTTTGTTTTTACTTTGCTTCTGGATTGTGATTTGAACATTGATCAGTATGTATGTTTTACTTTGCTTCTGGATTGTGATTTGGACATGGATCAGTATGTTTGTTTTTACTTTGCTTCTGGATTGTTATTGGACATGGATCAGTATGTTTGGTTTTTACTTTGCTTCTGGATTGTGATTTGGACATGGACCAGTATGTTTGTTTTACATTGCTTTTGGGTTGTGATTTGGACATGGATCAGTATGTTTGTTTTTACTTTGCTTCTGGATTGTGATTTGGACATGGATCAGTATGTTTGTTTTTACTTTGCTTCTGGATTGTGATCTGACATGGATCAGTATGTTTGGTTTTTAACTTTGCTTCTGGATTGTGATTGGACATGGATCAGTATGTTTGTTTTTACTTTGCTTCTGGATTGTGATTTGAACATGGATCAGTATGTATGTTTTACTTTGCTTCTGGATTGTGATTTGGACATGGATCAGTATGTTTGTTTTTACTTTGCTTCTGGATTGTGATTTGGACATGGATCAGTATGTTTGTTTTTACTTTGCTTCTGGATTGTGATCTGACATGGATCAGTATGTTTGGTTTTTAACTTTGCTTCTGGATTGTGATTGGACATGGATCAGTATGTTTGTTTTTACTTTGCTTCTGGATTGTGATTTGAACATGGATCAGTATGTATGTTTTACTTTGCTTCTGGATTGTGATTTGGACATGGATCAGTATGTTTGTTTTTACTTTGCTTCTGGATTGTGATTTGGACATGGATCAGTATGTTTGTTTTTACATTGCTTCTGGATTGTGATTTGGACATGGATCAGTATGTTTGTTTTTACTTTGCTTCTGGATTGTGATCGGACACGGATCAGTATGTTTGGTTTTTATTTTTGCTTCTGGATTGTGATTTGGACATGGATCAGTATGTTTGGTTTTACTTTGCTTCTGGATTGTGATCGGACATGGATCAGTATGTTTGGTTTTTAACTTTGCTTCTGGATTATGATCGGACATGGATCAGTATGTTTGTTTTTACTTTGCTTCTGGATTGTGATTTGGACATGGATCAGTATGACTTCTGGATTGTGATTTGAACATGGATCAGTATGTTTGTTTTTGATACATGTGATCTTTATTTAAGATACTCTGGTACTGACTGTGTGTGTCTGAGCCATCCAACTTTTTTGAAAACAAAATATGGCCAAAAAGAGAGAGTCTTGTAGTGATTCCAGAATCTGTAATGGTTTAATACATTACATGCAGAATTTTTTATTTTCTTTGGAATTAGGTCCACCATTTTCACTGGTTTTTAGAGATATAGACTAGGCCCCTTTTTCACAATCATTCCTTAGTTAAGATTTTCCTTAACTTAAATCTGCCAAATTTTCAAACAGTTTCAATCTTGTTAATTTTTACAATATTCAGGAATTTAAGGTGTAATTTATAAGATCACTTCTAGATTAAAACATTTTCATCTAGTTTGACAAAAAAAATTAATGAGTAGTTCTAAAAGAAGATTACCAATATTTGCTAAATTTAAGTTAAGAAAAATCTTAGCTAAGAATGATTGTGAAACCTGGGCCAGGTTCTCTAAAATGCTGGCTGAAGAACCAACATTGGGGCAGCTTTTGATCAAAGCATTGTTAAGAATTCAAGCCATCATCAATAATATTCAGTATTGGCATTCAGTTATTTTGTTATAGACCAGATGTGTAGGCAAGCTACTCTTTCTGATAGTGTTTCTTCATTATGGCTTATTGGGGAATTTGTTTCTTACCGGTGTATAATTAATACTTGAGGAATCTTATAAAACATTTGAAAATGATGGTATAAATAGTTTTAAGGGGTTCCATATTCCTGATTAATTTTAATGATTTCTTTTTCTAGAAAATCTATTAATAAAAACGAAATTTGAGAAGTTAAAAGAAACTAGTTTCAATTTTTACATCCCTTAGAGGTTTTGTTTTGAGACATCATAAAGATATAAGTAAAAAGAGAAGGCTATGGAAAGTGCTTTTTATGTTTAATTACCGACCTTGACCTAGAATTAAGGTCATCTTTATTCAATCTTGTGTAACAATATCTGTAGTGATTTATGATAATGACTCTGTTACAATTTTGGAAAAAACAGTAACCATTATACAATGTGGACAATGGCATTAAGGACAATGACACTGATAACAAAACCATACCATGTGACTACTACACATGCTGCAGTGCTGAGATAAATATTGATTGGCTGTTTTCATATTTTATATTTTTGTATTTATATGTTTTTTTCCTGTAAACTTTATACTGAAAATTAATGACATAAAGGATCACAAATTGTCACCAAGGAAACAGTTTCAGTGTATATACAGTGTCTATTTTGGGAAAGTAATGTCACAGTTTTTAGAAAAATTCATTGTAGATATACCATCTATTTCTGAAGGCAGTACCAAAGTTCTTGGTAAAAAACCTTGAATGACTTTAGTAGTATTTGGCTTCACCCTAGGCCTGTATAAACATCATCAGTCATAGTCAGATTGTAGGTGTTAACCACTTGATGAATGAATAAATCTATCAGAAATATCTTTATAATTATAGTACATAGTGGCTATTTTAAGATTTCTTCATATGTCCTTAATGAATATAACTTCATATATGTATTTTTGATGGTAGTAGCTTGTTTTATGTGAGATGTGTGTCATATCGATACTCTGTTTGAAATAGGACTACGTCTTTTGTAGTGCTGCTGTCATCTCTCGTAGGCTGGAGACGTCCAATCAATATTGTTTCCATTTATAGTAACAAGCAATAATCTCTATCTATTTACGAACAATCTAATTGCCCGATTTGGAGTTTCTGTTTCTATAAATAGAACATGTTTACGTCAGATGTTGATTGTGTGGGTAGATTGTGAAAAATATTGTTATAGATATATCAGTGTTTTTACTACAATATTCTCATGGTTGCATGTTACGTGAACGTCACAGTTCGTACAAAGGAGGAGAAAAATCGCAATTTGACATAAATTTTGTGTCCCTATTGTATTGGTTAAGTCCGCCTAAATTTTTCCCCCAGCTTTGACTTAATATGTCATTTGATTAATAAAATTTTTCTCATTATTGTGTAGAGTCTGCATTCATAGACTTCGAGTGTTATATATATACATGTGTATATAAATGTATATTATAAATTCTAGATTACATGATGTGTATTTTAGTTCAAACAGTTGGTCAGGAATTTTCTAGTTAGGATTAGAAAATAATTATCATCCTGGTAATGATACACATCTGTATCAGATTTTGGAAAGGTAATTACTTTATTATTTATTTATTTTAAAAATATTTATTTTAGTATTTTTTTTTCAAATTGTTTGTTTACTAGTTTCATTATTTATTTGTATTTGACATTGCAATTTTTCTAAAATTTCCAAAACAGAAGTTTGTTTAATTTCATTAATTATTTTCAATCATTTATTTTAAATGTCAACTTTGTTACTTATTTGATTAATACCAGTACATATATGTTCATTTTTCAGTATAAATGTTTACAATTTCCACAAATTTAAAACCATTAGTAGCCAATTTGCAAAAATATAGTCCTATGAATTAAATATAGGAAACCATTTGTTAATGAACTCATTCAAATTGTCTTTATAGCAGAAAAATATTTAATACATTGTATCTTCTTCTTTAATAAATATTTATACTTAACAAAATCTGGAGAAGTCTTGAATGTATGAGGAATGAATAAAATACTTTACTAACAGAGTGCAATAATTTAATGTTCCACATTTGATATTATAAAACCAAAAATGACATTTCCTGGAGATATCTTGTCAATGTACATACATACTATATCAATAGAATCTTACACCGGTAACAGGGTAAGACAGAGATATCTCTGTCTTACCCTGTTACCGGTGTAGGATTCTTTTTCTCACACATTTACAACATAAAACATGATTAATAAACATAAAATTACATAAAATGTTTTCATGTCACCATCCGTGCCTGCTGAAAATGACGTAATCAATTTTTGTTGACGTTCTCACATAAATGATTTTGACGTCATCAATTAAGCCTGTGAAAGTGATTGTGACGTGAGAAATTGTTGGTTGACTTCGGAATTTTTCTCAGCTTATTAAGTCTTTTCAACGATAAATCCAGAGCAGGTATAACTACGCGGGAAAGTCGGCGTGTAGCCTGTCTCAACCCTAGGGTGAGACAAGGAAATCTTACATGGGTAAAAATGCAGGATTTCCATGTCACAGGTGTGAGAAAAATTGTTCCACCATTTTTTAAATTCAAAACCAAAAGCTTTGTATATTCTCACAGGTATAAAATCTATGTTCAATGGTGTCTTCATGAATTTTACAATAAGAGCAGAATAGATCAGATTTGATTTTCATTTATATTACAGTTTATTATGAGAAATAAATCTATGTAAAAATTTATATTGAAAATATTGTAACATTGTTTCCATGCAACAAAGATAAGTAAAGAATATATCTTATTTGAAGTTGTGGAATTGAGAATATGCCTTCATCATTAAATATTTGTGACCATTTGTAGAGACATGAAGGGATTTTTGAAACTTTTCAGTTAAGATCCAATAGATGTCTTTACCTGTTAATTTCAACAGTAAAAGCTGTTCCCCTTTAAAACAAAATAAACTGTTATTGCCTCCTATATTTGGTTTTTGTTTTCGTTTAACTTTTGAGCGTCAGGAGAAGGTATTGCATTTCTAATACTATAATAATCAAGGAAAAAACATTCCAGGTTGTATTTTCAAAATAGTGCTTTTAAATCAAGAAATTCTCCATTTTCATTCAATAAATCACTAATATACACTATTCCTTTGTCATTCCAATCCTTATATAAAAAAAAATGACTTGTTTTTGGTTAACGTTGAACCAGAGGCATTCTTTGTATATTGAAAGGTCCCCCATTTTCCAAAGGTTGAATGTAGTTTTTGACCATCTATTTTAGAATTTAGATTTTTCAGATTGTTTTCAGATTCATTATTATGTACACTAGATCAAATACCTAATGTGAAAAAAGGAACCATCTGACCATTTTACTGGCATTATAGGTCTAAAATATTTACTTGAACCAATCCATATTGCTTCGGATTTGTCCAAGTTGATTTTCAGTCCAGAACATACTTTGGACATAGTTGCTTTTGGCCTTGGTACAAATATGTTTTACTTGGACATAGTTGCTTTTGACCTTGGTACAAATATGTATTTATCTGGGACTTTTCACAACTCCCACATCTATATATATATATTGATGATTTATCAGTATTCCTAATTTCCTTATTGTTTTCCTTATGTTTTACGTAATACACATTTGTGGTTAAGAGTTTTGATTGGACTATACTATTCTACAGGATTAGCTGATGTAGTACAATGTTTGGTTATGTTGAGTGAAACAAGAAAGAAACCATTGTGCAGTTAATATGTATTGTATAGAATTTGTTATTGGCTATAATGTAGCTTTATGAGGTATTACCAGCATTTTTGTATGTAAAATTATTTGACATTTTGAAATTATTTTTCTTATTAATTCTTAAGCATAGATTTTGTTTCTTACACACTTGGTAATGAAATAACAATAACAATAAAAAACATGTTGATATTTACACTAGAATTTAATATTAAAATGCATATTGCTATAATCATGTACATGTTCATATCAATCAAGCTGTGTATTGCTTTGTAAATGTGAAATTGAATTTTACTACCGTTTCCTTGTGTCAAAAGATATATACATGCAAGTATAATAAGTTAATCAGTTAACAAAATTATATGTACTGTATGTCAAACTTTATTTTTCATTTCAATTACGTGCCTCTTACCACTTAAAAGTTACTTTTCTTTACCATCTTAGAACAGGCTGACTGAATATAAAGGAAAGAATCTAAACTGAAACATTAAACGACCTCAATCATCTCTGTTCCTCTCATTCAAATCCTCACTCCTTCCTGTCCAGGCAGGTATTACATTTAAGTTTGCCAACAACATTGCAAGTCTTGTCTAAAATACAGTAACATGAAAGACCTTTATCTGTCTGGTAGAAAACTTTGTATGCCTTTATAACTATAAAATCTAAATCACCGGGGAACAAACTTGGTCTTTATAAAGAGGCTGTATGAAAGCATGTAGCTAATTTTGTAGACCATCCGACCACAGATCCAAGGGTTGTGGGTTTGAATCCTGATGGGGGTCATGTTGTGATCTAAGCAAGTTACTTCATTTCTCATTGTAGCCAACTTACCTGGTGTCGGGATAATGTACTGGTGGGACAGCAACCTCTGTAACTGCTGTCTTTGTGAGCTAACACCTAAAAGTTGCCCTGAGTATGTGCTAGTACAATGCAGACATAAGACATATATATATAATACTCACTGCCAGCCATTATCACATTCTGGTAGTCTTGTGTGATCTTGATGAAAGCAATGATTAAAATACGCTCACACAAGTCTTAGGCTTACTAAAGGTATCTAATATAGTGGAATAGTAGATTATAATTGTGCTACAAGTCATCAAAGTTTATTTGTTTTAATTGTAGATAATTAAAGAAAGAGAAAAACAAAAGAAATGTGAAATTATTTCAGATTAGGTAAGATTTAATTCATTTTAAATATTTTACTTGTTTGACTTCCTTTGTACCCATGAATCATTAAATTCTGGTTATAGTTTTGATTTTTTTTCACGAAAAAGGGTTTCCATCATTTCAGGCATGTTCATTTGCAATTTAAATTTTAGTTAATGGTACCAGTCTAAGACCTTCCATGTTGTTTGTGGCCACTGTATAATGATCTAAGTATTTGATAAATTTCAGGATCACCTCTATAAGGTACAAAAGAACATGTTTTACCCCTGTAACTTCAGTCTTCAAAGTTCAAGCCTTTGGTTTTTTGATGGGCTAAATGTGAAGGTTGGCTACACTTGTCATCTTTTAGCTTTGTTTTAGTGTATACGTATAAAATATATAAGTACGGTAACCTCCTCAATTTATATTCAATATGTTCTCAGTCTTTGTAAATATCTTTGGCCAATACCAGTTATTTTAATTTGGTTGAAGTTTGAATATTCATTTAAGTAGATGATGATGAGATGATAATTGAAAGATTAGTTACTACAACAACAATAAAAAGAACTTAAAAAAAATAACAAAAACAAAAGGAAACATGAAAGAAAATATGTATATAGATGTGTTATACTAGATAGTAATTGTTATATGTTACATAACATTTATATCCCTACAAACATACCATCTTATGATTGATAGCTGTAACCTTTTTACACTTTAAATTAATGATAATTATCCTGGAACACTTCCAAAATGTTAGTTATGCAAGTGGGTGGGGCAAGAAAAATGTAAGGCATTCTTATTGTGATGTAATCTCAAGAAAGAATGAGGTCAGGCAAAAGATAGCTTTTTCATATTCTTTTATTTACAAGTTACTTGTATAAGGGTTATTTGGTAGATTTAGTAGTCCTAGGCAAAGAAGCTTCAGTCACAATAATTGAGACTGGGTGGTCTGTAAGAGTGAGTTTTCAAGGTTTTGTTTGTGCACTGCAAGACCACTTCAAATGAACGAGACCTATGTAACACTGTTAAATCAGGGATTAAGTTACAGAGAAAAGCAGATTTTTTTTTGAGTTAGAGGCTACTGGGTCCCTGCGGATCTTGTTGAAGTTTTCTCTATGTTAGTATAATGTGTTGGTATAGATTATAGTGTTGTTAGTCCAGTATGCTAACACACAAAGTTTTTATCAGTACTCAAGTGATGTTGTCCAATATGAGACTTTGTAAGTTACCATCTTGGTCTTAAGTTTTCTTCACTCAAGTACCAAAACTTCCATGTACCACAGATCTATCCTTTAGGTTAATGAAAGTATTTTGTAATATAGCTAACAATTAGATAATGCTGAATGAGAACGACAAACCAATTTTACATGTAATATAATGTTAGGCCTTAACTTTCCAGCATCAGTATAAATGTCTGAAACTTGATTTTCACCTATAGCTAAATTTGACAAAGGAGTACACTTTACTGGTACATTAAATACCCATGTGTTAAATCAATAAAAAAAATCAATCATATCTAGTAAAATATACCCTGGGCAATTACAAAATTGGTGTCGGGTCAATATAAATGTACTCAGCTTAGGTGATATGAATAGGCTGCAATCAGTCTTGCATCATTTTAACGAGTTTTTAAATCAATATCACGTTACAGTCTAGATTTTACGGAGGACGACGGAAATAGAAAAAGTTAATTACGAAGTCATTATTTTACTTTAAAACTAGGAGTGGTCATAATTTACTAAATTGATAAATGGGTAATAATATAACGGTAAGCCCAAAAAAATATGATTTTATTTTACAGTAGAACTTACCTTAAAGGACACCTGTAAAGAGTCACAATGTGTTAATTATTAAATCATTATTTTACGTTTAAACTAGGAGTAGTCTTGATGTAGAAAAGATGGAATTGGTCAATAATATATCTGATAACATACTGAAGTTATAGAACGAGTATTATCAAATTTATTTTACATTAAAACATGTTCTAAAGAAAAGATCTAAAGGACATTTTTCAATAAAAGACAATAATTCCTTTAATTTTTTAAGTAATGTTTCAATTCTGTTTCTTTTCAAATCTCACTCCAATATGACATCCCCATCCCCTTCAATAAAATGAAAAACATCTAAAGGACATTTTTCAATAAAAGACAATAATTCCTTTAATTTTTTAAGTAATGTTTCAATTCTGTTTCTTTTCATATCTCACTCCAATATGGCATCCCCATCCCCTTCAATAAAATGAAAACCCATAGTAAAAAAGTTCTGATGATAATTCTGATTTATTTGTGGACATTGTGGAGTGGTGCTGTCACTGGCTTTCAAAGTCAAGCATTGTGGGTTCGAACGTCTTTCAGACCTTGCAGAAACTTTCTGAAATGATTTTCATCTTCTACCAATACTAGAGTGGTAAAGAGCTCATAGTCTTTAAGATGAGACTCAAAACTGAGGCTGCATGTCTCAGTGCATGCTAAAAACACCTCTGTAGAGTTCTTAAAAGAGTACATGTAGGTCACCTGTGGCCGCTACAGAGGATTACAACTAGAAGTGAATGAAACAGACTGAGCAAGAAGATAAGATCAGGTGATATTTTTCAATACAAATTTTCCTGTAATTAATGTATGTGATGTAATGATACTCTTTTCTGATACATGTACTACCAGGATAACCTATAATACCTTCATGCTATTGGGAGACTGGTTTGCAGAGCCACCCTTTTTACCTTTTATTTCTTCAGAATGGTATTTTTGTCTTCTGTAAAATATATTCATTTGTGTTATATTTATCACCTGATTCAGTTCTTTGTGTTCAGTATGTTTATGGCAGGTTCTCTCTTAGTTCATTGACTGAAGATCTGGGTTGGGTAACTCTAACCTATTTATAATATACATGTATGTATAAGCATTAACATATAAGATATCTTATTGTTACCAAACACAGACCTTCAGTTTATCTAAGGCAGCAGGTGTCATCATCCACAGCTCCAAAGGAAATAACATGTGGGTATTGATCAATATATTTTGCTGTGTTTGAATACAAGTGTTGCCTTGCATTTTCTCACAATTCTATTTTTCATTGTTGATAATAAATAAAAAAATAATTTTTATTACAAATATGATAATTTGTTTTCAAAATTTTATTTTATGAAAGAAAAAATAAATTGAGTAAATGGAACAATTTCTGTATTATGCTATTGAGATTTTTAAATAATTATCAGTTCACTCTGTCAAAGTTTGTTGTGTTTTACAGGTTCTTAAATTTCTCAAAACCTGACCAGGGTTCATGCTGCCGTTCGCTTTTTTTTCGCAAAATGAGAAAAATAAATAAATTTGGCGATAAAAACTAAACATCGGCGAAAGTGTTGGCGAAAAAAAATGTTTACATTAACAGGTTCACTGCACATCGCGGACATGAGCAGAGAGTCAATAAAGCGACAGGTTTCCGTCTATGTGTATATCAAACGATCAATCTAGTGAGTTCAGAATGAGTGTTTATTTGGGTCATCGAAGCCATGCTCATGATGTTGAATTAACAAAAGTCCACGTGTGAAGGTGTTAATTACAGGTGGATTAATCCTTTAACGAGATTAATTAACATTGTCAGCGAGTGATTACCAAGTCACGACTGGCGTCTGTGTAGTGTCCCAAGAACATTTACGGATAAACACAGGTAATTTAGAACGATTATTATCGGCGATAGATCTATGGACGCTGAGTACTTTTTGATAATTACAAAGCTTGTGCCTCATCTTTGATCAACCGATGGATAGACTTAGAAATCGACATACGAAGTCAAAGAAATCAGATTATTGGCAATGTTACCACTGTGCCTTTATGGTTAAACGTAAACCAACTGACGACTTGGAGAATTTGGCTAAAGCTCCAAAGTTGTCATCGAATAAAAGAAATAAACGAGAAAACTGTTGTTGTTTTTCATGTCATCAGACATGCATTGTATTAGACAATTTTATTTCTCTTAAATTTTCGATAGAAGTTACAATTACATCAGAAAATATCTTTGGCCCATAAAAATTATATTTGGCGAAAAAAAAAATAGTTCTGGCGAAAGTTTTGGAGAAAGAAAGATTGAAGTCAGTGTGAACCCTGCTAACCTACTCAATGTAAGTGAAAGAATGTTGATTGTTGATGAGGGAGAGGGGAGAAATGTTATGTGTGCGTTCAACTGATTTTTCAAGAAATTGTACAACCAGGGTACTCTTGTACCATATCAGGATCAGATCTTTGGATTACACCTTTTTTCTTTCATCCATGCATCTACGTGATCTAATGCTGCAGCAACACAACACAAAGACCCCTTATTGCAAGGGTTTGTCATAAATTTCTGACTTTAATGTCCCATATCTTATTGGCCTACATACAGTCCAGATTTGTCCCGGATGAGGCATATATGGGATGATCTGGACACATGTCAATGTACCATTTAACATTTCTCAACTCGCACAGGTCCTTATTGAGGAGTGGAACAATATCCCTCAAAGGACAATTAACACATTGATGTTGACAGTGTTAAGGAGACTAAGGGCAGTGACTGATGTAGGGTACTCTTGTTTAATCCTAGTCAAGCCAACATGATTGGACAACAAAAATTATCAAAATTGTTAACTAATGATGAACTAACTATCAATAGATTGTGTTAAATAGTAACAGTCAGAAATGAACTTGTGTTCTTTTATGGACTAGAATATTACTCCATGTTGTGTTCCTTTATAGACTAGTATAATACTCCATGTTGTGTTCCTTTATGGACTAGAATATTACTCCATGTTGTGTTCCTTTATGGTCTAGTATATTACTCCATGTTGTGTTCCTTTATGGACTAGTATATTACTCCATGTTGTGTTCCTTTATGGACTAGTATATTACTCCATGTTGTGTTCCTTTATGGTCTAGTATATTACTCCATGTTGTGTTCCTTTATGGACTAGTATATTACTCCATGTTGTGTTCCTTTATGGACTAGTATATTACTCCATGTTGTGTTCCTTTATGGTCTAGTATATTACTCCATGTTGTGTTCCTTTATGGACTAGAATATTACTCCATGTTGTGTTCCTTTATGGTCTAGTATATTACTCCATGTTGTGTTCCTTTATGGTCTAGTATATTACTCCATGTTGTGTTCCTTTATGGACTAGAATATTACTCCATGTTGTGTTCCTTTATGGACTAGAATATTGCTCCATGTTGTGTTCCTTTATAGACTAGTATATTACTCCATGTTGTGTTCCTTTATGGACTAGAATATTGCTCCATGTTGTGTTCCTTTATAGACTAGTATATTACTCCATGTTGTGTTCCTTTATAGACTAGTATATTACTCCATGTTGTGTTCCTTTATGGACTAGAATATTACTCCATGTTGTGTTCCTTTATGGACTAGTATATTACTCCATGTTGTGTTCCTTTATGGACTAGTATATTACTCCATGTTGTGTTCCTTTATGGACTAGAATATTACTCCATGTTGTGTTCCTTTATGGACTAGTATATTACTCCATGTTGTGTTCCTTTATGGACTAGTATATTACTCCATGTTGTGTTCCTTTATGGACTAGTATATTACTCCATGTTGTGTTCCTTTATAGACTAGTATATTACTCCATGTTGTGTTCCTTTATGGACTAGAATATTACTCCATGTTGTGTTCCTTTATGGACTAGAATATTACTCCATGTTGTGTTCCTTTATGGTCTAGTATATTACTCCATGTTGTGTTCCTTTATGGACTAGTATATTACTCCATGTTGTGTTCCTTTATGGTCTAGTATATTACTCCATGTTGTGTTACTTTATGGACTAGTATATTACTCCATGTTGTGTTCCTTTATGGACTAGTATATTACTCCATGTTGTGTTCCTTTATAGACTAGAATATTACTCCATGTTGTGTTCCTTTATGGACTAGGATATTACTCCATGTTGTGTTCCTTTATGGACTAGTATATTACTCCATGTTGTGTTCCTTTATAGACTAGTATATTACTCCATGTTGTGTTCCTTTATGGACTAGAATATTACTCCATGTTGTGTTCCTTTATGGTCTAGTATATTACTCCATGTTGTGTTCCTTTATGGTCTAGTATATTACTCCATGTTGTGTTCCTTTATGGACTAGAATATTACTCCATGTTGTGTTCCTTTATGGACTAGAATATTGCTCCATGTTGTGTTCCTTTATAGACTAGTATATTACTCCATGTTGTGTTCCTTTATGGACTAGAATATTGCTCCATGTTGTGTTCCTTAATAGACTAGTATATTACTCCATGTTGTGTTCCTTTATAGACTAGTATATTACTCCATGTTGTGTTCCTTTATGGACTAGAATATTACTCCATGTTGTGTTCCTTTATGGACTAGAATATTACTCCATGTTGTGTTCCTTTATGGTCTAGTATATTACTCCATGTTGTGTTCCTTTATGGTCTAGTATATTACTCCATGTTGTGTTCCTTTATGGACTAGAATATTACTCCATGTTGTGTTCCTTTATGGACTAGAATATTGCTCCATGTTGTGTTCCTTTATGGTCTAGTATATTACTCCATGTTGTGTTCCTTTATAGACTAGTATATTACTCCATGTTGTGCTCCTTTATGGACTAGAATATTACTCCATGTTGTGTTCCTTTATGGACTAGAATATTACTCCATGTTGTGTTCCTTTATGGTCTAGTATATTACTCCATGTTGTGTTCCTTTATGGTCTAGTATATTACTCCATGTTGTGTTCCTTTATGGACTAGAATATTACTCCATGTTGTGTTCCTTTATGGACTAGAATATTACTCCATGTTGTGTTCCTTTATGGACTAGTATAATATTCCATGTTGTGTTCCTTTATGGACTAGTATATTACTCCATGTTGTGTTCCTTTATGGACTTGTATATTACTCCATGTTGTGTTCCTTTATGGACTAGTATATTACTCCATGTTGTGTTCCTTTATGGACTAGTATATTACTCCATGTTGTGTTCCTTTATGGACTAGAATATTACTCCATGTTGTGTTCCTTTATGGTCTAGTATATTACTCCATGTTGTGTTCCTTTATGGTCTAGTATATTACTCCATGTTGTGTTCCTTTATGGACTAGAATATTACTCCATGTTGTGTTCCTTTATGGACTAGAATATTACTCCATGTTGTGTTCCTTTATGGACTAGTATAATATTCCATGTTGTGTTCCTTTATGGACTAGTATATTACTCCATGTTGTGTTCCTTTATGGACTTGTATATTACTCCATGTTGTGTTCCTTTATGGACTAGTATATTACTCCATGTTGTGTTCCTTTATGGACTAGTATATTACTCCATGTTGTGTTCCTTTATGGACTAGTATAATATACCATGTTGTGTTCCTTTATGGACTAGTATAATATTCCATGTTGTGTTCCTTTATGGACTAGTATATTACTCCATGTTGTGTTCCTTTATGGACTAGTATATTACTCCATGTTGTGTTCCTTTATGGACTAGTATAATATTCCATGTTGTGTTCCTTTATGGACTAGTATAATATTCCATGTTGTGTTCCTTTATGGACTAGTATATTACTCCATGTTGTGTTCCTTTATGGACTAGAATATTACTCCATGTTGTGTTCCTTTATGGACTAGTATATTACTCCATGTTGTGTTCCTTTATGGACTAGAATATTACTCCATGTTGTGTTCCTTTATGGTCTAGTATATTACTCCATGTTGTGTTCCTTTATGGACTAGTATATTACTCCATGTTGTGTTCCTTTATGGACTAGTATATTACTCCATGTTGTGTTCCTTTATGGACTAGTATATAACTCCATGTTGTGTTCCTTTATGGACTAGTATATTACTCCATGTTGTGTTCCTTTATGGACTAGTGTAGTACTCCATGTTGTGTTCCTTTATGGACTAGTATATTACTCCATGTTGTGTTCCTTTATGGACTAGTATAATACTCCATGTTGTGTTCCTTTATGGACTAGTATAATATTCCATGTTGTGTTCCTTTATGGACTAGTATATTACTCCATGTTGTGTTCCTTTATGGACTAGTATATTACTCCATGTTGTGTTCCTTTATGGACTAGTATATTACTCCATGTTGTGTTCCTTTATGGACTAGTATATTACTCCATGTTGTGTTCCTTTATGGACTAGTATATTACTCCATGTTGTGTTCCTTTATGGACTAGTATAATACTCCATGTTGTGTTCCTTTATGGACTAGTATATTACTCTATGTTGTTTCTGACTTTAAACAAAATAAAATGTATGTATTGTATATTGTTATCAGAAATCAAAATATTATTGATATTTAAAGAGCCTGCATATTATTATGGTATAATACATGTATATGAACCAGGTCAGTGGGTAAAAATAACTTTGTAAATATGCCAAATACATATTTATATAGAACTGCACAGGTGGATAAGTAAAGATAATGTTTTACAGAGACAAAAACCAACCTAAATAGTGCTGTCCTTAATATGTGACATTTATGTGGAGGCGGCGGGGGTTATTAATGGCAGATAAACGTACATATTGTCAAAATATATGCCGGGGACATTTTTTATACAGAAAAGTTTAAAGTAAGACTTATAATATTTATATAGTGTATTAATTTAAATATTATGTTTGTTATCAATTTGATTTAGCTTTTTAAAAGGCATAATTTTATGCATTCACTGAAGGTTTTGACATTTATTGGTGGTAGTGGTGGGAATTAATAATAATAATAATAATAAATAATAATAATTGCAATATAATTTGGTTTTCTTCCATATTTGTAAAGTCTTTACCGAAGATACATCTAGTTATGCAAGAAAAAAAATATGGATGCATCCTTTTCTTTCTTTCTTTGTCTATAATGCAGTGAAATTACACACAATCTGGTAAATGGGAAATTGCACTTATATAGGCCCTAGAAATCTTTTATTTAAAGGATAGTTATTCAGGTGTTTCAGCAAAACAATGTTCAAATTATGAAAAGTCTACATTCAGGTGTCCAAATTATGAAAAGTCTACACTGTTTTTAGTATATAGGAAATTATTTGTTAATATACTTGTAGATGGCAGTTTGAAATATTTTGGTCCTTCTTCATTAAGTATTGATATAGACTGTCAACCTGAATACTAAAATTTAGTTGCAGTGCCTTAAATTCTGCAGCAGAAATGTGCTATCACATAATTAAATTTTTCAATTCTGTGGACCTTCCAGTCAAACAAGCCATCAATGTAATGAAGTAATTAGGTTTATCTCATTACAATGAGTGGCCGCTCCTAAAACACTGAACTTGTCTGTTAAACATTTAGGTTATTCTGTTGTTATATATCTATTTTTATGGTGTCAAAGTAATGACTGTAATGCTTTCAGAAAGTATAAAGACTTTTTTTCAAATATCCAGTATAGAATAGTTCTTTTTCCAAAAAAGGGCAAGTAGACCTGTGATACAGAAATGGCACTAAATGTTTTTCATTAATGACAAGCAAAATTCATGTTAATTAGCATCAAATATCATGAAATCATGCCAAACTTGAGTTTCAGAGAAGCTTATAAAAAATTGATTAACATTTTGTTTTATTTGCAAAGTTTTTGGAAAACCTTTTATATATGTTTAATTGGCTGCTATGTACTATCTATATTTCAAATTTGAACAAAATCTGATGGAAATTAAATCCACAATGGCTATTTTTCCATTTTGACTATTTATAATAAGAGCAATTATGTTGGATGTAGGATGGGGTTGCTGCATATAAATTTTTCTCTAGGCCCACACCAAATTAAGTTCCAATTGGTTTATTCATAAACACACAGATATACATGCTACACTATGCCATAAGCTTATCTGATTTTAGTCAGTTGATCTAACAAGAGGTGTCATGTTTGCTGAATTGGTACTTTATTTAAGAATTGACTGTCATTTTTCCTGGATCATCAAGTAATGATCAAGTTATTAAAACTAGCAAATCTGATGAAGTGTCAAAGGTTTGATAGTTTTCTCCAGGCACTCTGGTTTCCTTCACTATCCCAGAATTAACCATCTTGATATAAGAGAAAGAATCTTGACTAAGATGTACGATCCAGTCTATCTAAATAAAGCAACAAACATGATAAATTTAATAACTACAACAGCTGTGTGTTATAATTTGAGTGGAGTCAAATAAAAAGAGTGGGAAACAAAAGGCAAAATTAACATAAAACAAAAATCAGTTAACAAATAAATATACAACAGCAGTGATTGAAATAAGAATGAAATAAATTAAGCAGAGCAAGAAGGTCCGTGTAGGCCGAGGACTCTACTGGATTGTGACTCGGACTTGACCTTACTTAATCAGCATGAAATGGCAGTTATTCTGAAGTAGAATGGAATATGACAACAGTTGCTCTGAAGTAGAAAAACTTTTGAAAAGCAAATTAAATTAAGTTTAAGAGTAAGATGACATTGTTTTGTCATATAATGATTTAACAACAGCTGCTGATAATTCTAACTAAGGTCATATAGATAATAAAATAAGATGTAAATAGAGATCTATATAGGAAATATGATCTATCATGTGTATATATATTATATGTAAGATATGATTAAAATGACAAAGAAAATAAAGAAACTGACAATACTTCATTTAGTCAATATTTATATATATATATATAGAGACAAACATCATTAACCTGTCCGCTTGACCTTTAATTTGGATATTTATTATGGACTAGTATATTTACATATAGGGAACACAGGTAATTAACTTGCGGACATATCACTTACGGTAACCTGTACATTTACATGTATAGCCACTGGATCCTAACACTGCCTATGTACTGGACGGACCATTTTATATAAATATTCCTAATCAGAGGTCAAACAGACAAGTCAATGTTGTCTGACTATATTTCAATATTTCACATATATAATGTATACATCATTGATCATCCATTCCAAAATCTGACATCTTCAGTAGTTCATCATTAGCAACAATTCTGTTTGGTAAGTAAGAGGTTGTGGGTTTGATTCAGGATTGGACTCATTCTGATATTCATTACTTAATTAATTCTTCCTTGTCCTTTTTCAGTTCACACACTGACATTTTCTGTAATTTAATTGGTTTTGATTTGTTTATTAATATGTAAAGATTGTGGGTTTGAATCAGGATTGTGGTCCATCAACTTTGATATATCATCTGGTTTTCTTTGAAAATAATAGTAAGTTTCTTTAGTTAATTCAAAAGCTTTCAGTAGCTTGATTTGTTTTGGTTTTGTTAGCTTACCTGATCAAAAGTTATTTGAGCTTATGGCATAGCATAGCTTGTGTGTCATCATGTCTGTTGTGTTTTTAATACCCATTTTCAACTTCACAAATGTCAATGATCAGAAGCATACAATGGTTGGTGCAATTCAGATTTGTTTGCAATGTTGTCATGTCTACCAAATCTAGCAGACAAAGATGGATTTTTTGTTATCTTGGATCTTTAATTATTATGTAGTTTATTCATTTTGTTAAATTTGTTTGAAAATGGGTTGCATGATTATGCAATAAATTTTGAAAATTTCTTAAAACAGCTTCAAATTGTTAAAACTTGACTACCAGTATATGAAATTTTAATGACATAGCATTATAAGTTTTGTCATTTTTTCTTAAGGACCTTCAAGATGTGGCCAAGATCAAAGGTTTATGATCTAATTTTTTCCCCAAGTATTTTGTCAATATTTAAGCTATAATCCCAGATATGTATTGCATGTTTCATTTTAAAATAATCAACTGGACAAGATCTCGGCTAATGGAATAGTAAGTTTGAACTAAATAATTATCCATAGAGGAATTGTTACTCTCTGAAAATGTTAATTGTAAGTATACTATAAACTAAGAAAATGGATGTAAGAGTTATTGCCCCTGATATGCCATCTTTTCAATGAAAATCATATGTAGAATTTATTGCCATTTTATCACAAATTACAAAAATTGCACCAATTGTCAGGTGAGCAGCAATGCTCGTGAACCTTTTGTTTAGGAAATTAGAAGCTTTGGTTTTGATTCAGGATTGCGCTCCTCTGTCATCTCTGTGACATCTTCAGCAGCTGAATTGCTTCAGTTTCAGGTACATAATACTTTTCATACTATCGAAAAAAAGGTTATGGAGTTGGCCATAATCCTTAGATGTCATTGATGACCGCTTCATCAGTTAATTTAGTGATAGCTAGAGGCTTTGGGATATGAATTTTGGACATTTATGGAAAAAAAAACTTTGTTGTACATTGTCACTCAAATTCAGATGACTTGGTACAATTTGGTAGATAAAATGTTCTCCTTTCAAAGTACTTTATTGACTTGAATAAACCACTGACTTATTAAAACTTTTATGAATGAATATAAAATGTGCCAGCCTTAATCCAGTATTGATGTCTCTTGTTAAGTTTTTAGTTTTCATATATTCTTATTAAATGTGTGACTAGTGAGTTGTAAAGGCCTTTTTGTCCTTTTTACAGAGGTAAATGGCAGTTTGCCATGATAAGTATGCTATATGTCATAATATGGATCTATGTACATATGTACTAATTGAGTCGTTCAGCAGTAGGTTATGTAAATATTATCATATTGCTTATCTGTCTCATTAAAAACATAACATACTTAAACATGTCAATATGTATGTCTCAGCTGAATGTATAATTTAAAAAGGTATATAGTAAAGAGACATGCCTTATATACATGTCCAAGTTTCACAGGGACATCAGTGGCCAAGTGGTCTAAATGGTCAACTTACGCTTACCATCTATGTTTAGAACTCACCTTGGCATATTCTAATGAGAGAAAGTCTGTAAGTTCAATAGTTGAAGGAAATTGGATTTGTCTTGGTACTCTGGTTTTCTCTACTATCCCAGAACTGACTGCCTCAGTCACTATACTATACAGTGTGAAAACCTTAAAACCATTACTTCACTCATAACCATATATTTAATGTTACAATATTATATTTAGAAGTAAAATTTGACAGTGCCAGTAAGGATCCTTTAATTTAGTATCAGCAGCTTCATACACTCGGTATACTTGTCAATCTGTCTTTAACCTGGTATGTTGAAGTATTCTTGAGATATACAAGAAAATTTCTGGTTTCAACAAAACAATATGCAAGAGTTAAGCAACAACAACATACCGGTATAAAAACCCAAAATACTACAGGAGCCTCAGAGACTGATTGGTACATAGGGCCTGGCCTACAGATCACAACCTAACTCTCACTACCTAAGTTTGAATCCCACTAAGGATTGATCCTAGTGTGAAAAAGGTTAGCTTGCTGAAGGTCGGTCCGTTTCTCTGGCAGGATGTCAAGTTTCCTATAAATTACTGTATTTTGGAGTACCGGTAATTCCTATAAATTCCTATATTTCTGAGAAAATGGTCCTATATTTCAGAGGTAAGTCCTATATTTTTTGGATAAAAATTCACTTGATGCCCTGCTCTGGGCACTCTGGTTTCTTCTACCATCTCTAAAGTGACTCGCTTCGCCCTCGGGAAATATGACTTGTTGCGGGTGAACAAATGTTCATATATATTTCGGTATAATTGTTTATTATACCGAAAAATAACCATGGTAATAAGAAAGGCAGACAGAAAGAAAATATTTTAAAAAAGACAGTCTGAACACATCAGTCCTCCGATTCATTGCTTTTTCTCCTATTGGAACTCATCGGAGGTAAACGTTAGAACGTCGTGACCGATTCTCCATCGATGACGTCATATCATTGTGACGTCATGGTGTGTTCCGCAGAGGTGGGATATGATGTTTTCAGAGGGATACACGATGTTTTCTCCACCCTGATCACATGATCCAACGATCCAATCAAATTACAGATACTATGGTATTTTTCTAATGAGGTATAATAAGATAGAATCTTGACTGGGGTGTAACACACTATTATTCCACTCCCACTCAAAAATACTGATTTCATGATATGTTGTACATATTTAGACCTTTATCATACTTATTGAATGTATATTAACTATGCAGTACATAACATGGTGTTGAGTTATGTAATTAAATATAATAATTTTGATTATTATCTGTTTTATATTTGTTTGAAGTTTAAATTTAGAACTAAATGGTAACAAATTAAGTTCTATATATGTTAATTTATCACAGATGGTATTTTATAGTCTAAAGAAGTAGATTTTATCTGGATTATTTTGAAAATTTCACATTTGATAACAGAATACATAATTAATTACTGGAACATTATACTGTACTCATTTTGTGAGTACATGAGAACTTATATTACTCAACATATGGCTAAATTTTAAAAGTTCTTTGCCAGTTAAAAGCCATTAATAGTGTAGAAAAGCCATTGGTGAATTAGATCTAAAGTTTGTCCTTACCGAGGGTCTCATCTGCCATGTGATGGTTGTCACTACTTTAAAAGTGAAAACCAGAAAAAAGAAATTAATTATTGACCAATTTTGTATAAAGTCTAAGAGTTTTTCATTTAAATATAAAGAGATCTTTTATTTCTAAGAGTTTTTCATTTCAAGCAGAAAAGGCAAATACTATACTGATTCCAGTCCATACAGTCAAGATCATCACTTACTTTTACCCAAGTGAGCAAACACACCCTCTTGTCATGGGCCTCTTGTTTCAAATACTACACCTTATGACTTGAAGATATTATTAAGTTTTTGGATGGCAGCTGGCCTGCCATGGGTTAGGTTTGATTCTACTTAGACAGATCCTATTGTGAGAAAGCTAGTCCATAAAGCATGTTTGTAAAATCTAACTTTGTTTTACATTAAAATAAATATGGCTATCTGAAAGAATGCACCTAATTTTGGTTCTTACAGAATGTATAAACTAAAAAATAAAGTTATTCATTCAAAAATCTTAGAATTATTATTTGAAGCACATTGCATATTTCTGAATTTTGAAGACAGCTCTGGTGTCATTATCCTGCAAGACAACGTCATGTCCCCACAGGTTGTCATATCATTGCCATTTAATTATGCCAAAGTTTGCACATGTAGGGATAGATCAACAGTGGTAGGTAAACATGTGGAGATGAAGATAGAAATTTCTACCATTATTACTTCAATTGGAAATCTTTATCTCAAACATAGGAAGATGGAAGAATAGAATGTCTGTGATCCATAGTATCTTTCTATCACTTTTCATAAACAGCAACATCAGAGATGATGGCAGTTATTTTCAGTACATTTTTAAGTAGAAGACAAATTTCTCAAAGTAAGCAGCATTAGTATGGAGTATTATTATTAGAAAACATATTGAAATTGTAAACTATATTGGAAGTAGGTGACAAACTTAATCTAAATTTTAAAAAAAAAGTAGCAGATAAGTTTATTGTCACCACTGGGATGAGAGTATTTTACTGTCAGCTTTATAGTGACTTTGTATCATGTAAACCTTACTGTTTTATAAGAAGTGGTAACACATTAAGTAGAGTGTTATAGATATACAGATGTATTACATGGTGATCTTGTTTGTGCATTGTGCAGGTAGCATAAAAATGAGGAAGTGCACCATATAACCTTTATATAGATATTGTGTATTGTATATAAGATAGGATATTGACATTCTGATATTCTAGATTTTGACATTTTCTGTAATAATTGTTACATCAAATTGATGCCAGTAATCAGATGGTCATTATATTATGAAAAGACATATGAGCCCGTCCAAGTAGAAACGTCCCTTATGGTCAAATTTTGACATTTTCGGATTTTGTTAGATTTTAATAGAACATGTCATGACCTTTCTAATGATATATGACATTCCCTACTTTACAAGCGTAAAATATATGTATTTTGGTCAATAAAAAGGAGTGTCTGTTACCATTTTACATTTTTTGCCGCCATAACGTCATGATAACGTCACGTTTGAACAATGTGCCTAATTTCAGCGTTTTGTGATAAAAAAAGTGATTTATAAAAATTGCAAATGGGTACTGGGTTATTCATTCCCACGTCTCTTGTAACGTTTCTTATATAATCCATAATTTATGTCAATATCGTCTATTGTTCAAGCAAAAACATCAGAATTTTTGTCAAAGAGACTGCAAGGTAACAAACCATTTTGCCTCGAGTTTAACGACTTTTTCCTGTGCATTCATTCTATGAATGTAAAAAAAATCTTTGAAAGTGAAAACTCAGTATTACCAGATAACAGTACGAAAAAATAAGATGACGACATTGATAAATTGATTGATTGAAAGTCAAGAGATTTGTACTTATATCGAGAAGTCACCAGCTTTATGTGAAATGGCAGAATGTATTCTTTGCAGTCGCTCAGGGAAATGTGCAGGAAGGGTCTTCCGTGACATAGGGCATCAGATTTTCTAGTCGCTTCTGAAGAACCTTGTGACTTTTATTTTAAAATGCAGTGTGCTTGGCGAAACAGTCACTGCCTATTATCAAGCCTTGTCAGAGCCTGCCGGGGTTCGAATCCACGACCCCCACGGCAAACGGAACGATATTGAGAAATGATTGTATGTGAAAAACAAAGAATGAGAGCCGAGAGTCTAGGGACCGGTTGTCTTGATACCGACTTTCGGATTGTGGCGTCTTTTATCGCCTGCGCTCTTGATTGATTTCCACTGAAGCAGATCCTAGTTCGAACAAGATTTTGTTAATTTGCGTTACTGAAGATTCACGACGGCTTATTCCACCAACACCACCACCCCTTACAAAACTGACTGTCTTGTTATAAGTGAAATACTATATATACACATATACAAATGGAGGATAATTTTTCACTAACTAATCCAGTATTGCACTGATGGACCGACATCATCAGAAATGTTTGTAATTCATTAGATTGCGGAGAGTGATTGTCACAATTATATGTACTGTTATGTTTATATATTTGATTTCTATGTTTTATATCATGTAATGGATGACACTGTATATTTCAGTTTTCCAATAAAAGTTATTATTATTATTATTATTATTATTATTATTACTATTAACTACACACGGGGACTGATTAATCGTGTGTTTTATTCAAAATTTGACGAAAAACAGTTTTCTGGATACAGAATTTTGCCTGATTTTAAACTACATGTAAATGTAGATTAATTAACAAATACATCAGGATCCATATAGCCCCAAGCCCCCTAAAATATTTGTTATGTTATACCGAATCTCCAAAACTTGATACCTTATAAATTTTAGATTCTACTCAAACAAATAATTAAATAAATAAATAAATGAATTAAAAAAGTCGACACAAGCTGAAAACTGCTTGAATATTGAAAGTTTTGAAGATTCGGTATAAAAATAATTGTTAAATATGTATCAATCGAAAAAAAATTAGTGAATAATTTGGTTCCAATTCAAGATGGCAAGTTTGAAATTTCTGCATGTTGATCAATTTATCAAAAACTTGACAAACGGTTAATTTTACAGGATTTTAATCTAAGATCATGAATTCATATGCTGTGCCTGTATTGGGCAGAATTCATACCTTATATTTTATCATTTTAAAAATGTATCGTAGGTTTGATGGGATTTTATCCTAAATGGGCCGATTTGGTTTGTTTTACACACATTTCCTAAATATTCTTATAGTTATAATTTAAAAAAGTAATAGTATTACGAGTATATTTGAAGTTTTAGATTTTGGCTCTGACAAATGTATATTTCATTTGCATTTCTTTGTGCAACTACATGTTCATTCTATTATATGTTAAAATGAGGGGTATTTTCGGCCTTTGCTATTTGTTTTCAAATCAAGTTTCGATGGTCATTAAAACTTGCCATGCATGTATTACATATAATTGATGTTATACTATAAGCTTAGTTAATCTGTTTGACAGGGGTTAAAATCTGAATAACTACATGCATTAAATAAATTTGTAATATTCCTTTAAATTTGGCTTTTCTACAAATCTGTATTTCTATGTTCTTTTCTTTGAAAACACACTTATTACTTTAGGTCAAGCCACTGGCAATATCATATCACCCCTGTGGATTCTAGGTGGACCGTGATGTTAATCAATACTTTATCACTTATCGTATAAAGATAAAAAATGAAAACTATGGTTTTTAAAATTTACAAATCGGCACATTACTACTATACATGTATATGAGGTAATGGTATGTGGGTGCCCTTTTGTCTTTGGTATGTTCATAATTATGCATTTTACAACAGTGTTCTATGCAAAGCTGTTTAATTGTGTGCTTCACAACGCTGAAATAGCAATCGGACAATTTTGAGTATACATACATGTAAAAAGTTACACTTATCGGTCTGATTTAAAAAAAATAAATTGTCAAAATTAGATAATAAGTAGATAATTTTAAAAGCTTGAAAACTTGTTTAGTAAACATGTTCTCTTGCCATCAAAAAGAAATTGTTTGATGGGTTGCGTTTTATGTATTTTGTCACGAAAAAATCAATAGCTGATCTATCTATTTTGTAGAAAATTTCGTTAAAATGATGTGAACATTACAGTTTACAACGGAAAATGATAAAAATAAAACGTTTTTTCATTTTCCTTACAAGCTGACAATCGATTCTGGTAATGCCGACTTTATTGCTAACTTCGGTCAACTTGGTTAAACGGTTATAAACATGTACTGAATGCAGTGATAGGATGTCGGCATTGAACATTTCAAAATTAAAAGAATGGACATGCGTGGAATGCAAGTTAATTATGTACTAAAGATGTATTCCTTAATTTTATTTTTGCCATGTACCAACTGATCACTACACAATCCACTCTTAATATTGACAGTTCAAATACTGAGTGTTGGAGCAACTGCAAAGATGAATAAGGCGCACGGTAGAATTTCGTATAGATTCGTGATAAAAATGCATTTTTCTAGCAAAGCATATCCCCAAATCCAAAGGTCCCAATATGGTACTAGCCAATAGATTCATATTATTTCATAAAAATTTCAAAAGTAGCACGATAGTGGTGTGCATGTGTATGTGTCACAAGAAATTTTAGCTAGCTCCAATTTTTCTGTATTTACCAAACAACATTAATATTTATCACAGTACTTAGCAATTGTAGGAAATACATGTGCATTCAAATCGTATAAAAATTGATGTCATCACGCATTACAAAAATATAAAAAAAATTGAAAATTACCAAAATGATTTCTTCACACTTCAAATTCTTGAAAATTTGAGCGAAAAATAATACGAGTAATAAAAATAATAGCCAGTCTAGAATTAAAATAAGAAAATCGAAAGGGTCGTCAAATTTAAATTATCCGACATAAAAAAGAAGACAAAAGAAATTGGATAAATAAATAAATTTATCATAATGTAAAAAATATGAACCCGTGGTGATTTGAACTGGCAACAGACATTTTTTCAAAAACGTAAATCTAGAACGCTATCCATTGCGCCACCAACGCCAAATAGGTTTGTTATTCTCAAATACATGAAAATGCTACATTGTACGGTAGCTTGTGACGTCATGTTGTTTACATTTGCCCCTCAATACACGACAACGAATCATTTTTATAATAGCCGAGGAACCCATTCCATTCTTAAATCAAAGGAAATCTGCTCAGAGACATATCAATCGCAAATAACAACACTCGAAAGAACGTGTATTGTTCAATAATTCTTCAGCTGCGACAATATGTGCTTTGGTTTACTGTCGAATTCGACACGTTTTAATTTTATTCCATTTTATATTACCCCATTATTAAAATATGATTATCATTATGTGATTTACAATTAGGTGTTCTCTGATAATTTGGATTAAAATAAACCTTTCCGAGTTAGCCTACTGAAGTTATTTTTTTTTTCATTAGTTGAGTCATTTTGCGCAGCGAAACACACTTTTGTCTCCCGAACTTTCGACGTCATTTTCTCCGCTTACGTCACAATGCACATAAGGGACGTTTCTACTTGGACGGGCTCATATATTATTATGATGTCATTTCAGGTTTCATGCCCTAACATTGTCATAAAGACTGTCTTGTAAGCATATATAACATACACAAGTTGTCTTTATAAGGTGTGAGGTATGATATCATTATATCATACATAAGATGAACTATAACTTGTTAAAATATAATATATAATGGTTATGTACAAGTGACCACTGACCGTTAGATAAGAATTAGCAAATAATTGTAAATATGTTAATTGAAATAATGTACTAATTTTAGAAAATTTAATGATGATAGGTAACACTAATTTAAATCCACTGTCAAAAAGTAAATACAATCATAGTACACAAGGTTATGGAAATTCAAGTCTACATGAATTTACCCAAATTATAACTTGGACTAAAATTTAATTAAAATTAATATTTTTCCAGTATATTAAAAAAATCTTAAATTCTGACATTGTAAAGTCTGGCTCGAACCTTCATGTTTACCCAATTATCACGTTTACCTTATACCATGTAACATTAAATTTAACATGAAAAAGTTGATCATAACCTGATGAAGTGTAATTTCATTCATATATATTATTAGTGAATTATTCGTGTCTCATTGAATGTACTTGTTAGTGCATCAGTCACTGCTAAGTCGGAGAAAAAAAATGAAATTATCAATAATAAATAAAAGGGGGTGTAAAAGATAAATATTTATTTACTTTTAGAAGAGTTGCCTCTCTTTGAGGCTTACACAGTCATCTAAATGTAACAACTTTATATTGGGTTTGAATTTTTTGTGTCAATAGGATTTAAATATTTTACTTTGGTCCGTTTCCAGTACCTTCTAGTAGAGTAAGCAAGTAGTAAGTGACTATTTCTAAATGTTTGTTTGTCAGGTGCTTTAATATTAAGTCTTGTACCGTAAGCTTCATTGGTAACAAACTTGTGTACATGAACATGTCTTAACTGAAGCTTGACAGCCACTGCATTTGACCCTTGACTTTAAAAGCAGGTGAAACTACCACTCAGCCATGCAGACCATACAACAACATTTAGACGGCTAAATACAACACCAAAGAGAACGTTTCTTTGATTGTTACAATATAGGTGAACTATGCTGTTGTTCTGACAGTTCTTGTTCACAAATTTTAGATACCTTCATATATATCGGATTTTTACATGTTGTTTTCGATTTATTTTTTACAGATTATATTCTGTGTTGGACAAGAATCTTTACTAAGGATTGCTTTAATCACATGTGTACCTGAAAATCCTGTATGGAGTTTGTGTCAGTGCCTTTAATCCCACAATTACCGGCTGCCTTATATACCAAAATAAAATCTTCCTAGGTAAGAGTTATAATAATTCTTTTTAGTTAAGGTAAAGCCTGGTGCCATTAGCATCCTGGAAGTGTTTTTTAAGTGCTGACTTGTGGTTCACAGTGCTTCTTGATGTCCAGGGTTAATTCCAAGACTTTGTAGTATGAGAGAAGGTGACAAATTGCTGGCAAAAGATCAGTAGTGTTTAGTTTACCTGGTTGGAAGGCCATGTAAATGACCATTTCAATACTTAGAGGTTGAGGTTGGTGTGGTGGAAATTAGTTTACTGTGATTTTGTTTGCCTAAAATTACCACAGAATAAAGGAAGTTCCCCTGGGAAAATGGCTAAAATTTCCCAATCAGACCACTAAATTTCCCAAAACAACAGTGCATATATAATAGGAAATAAATATTGTTACAATATATATTTGCAATGGGGAGGATCTAAGCTATTCCAAGCATGTCATTATGCAGTTTGCTGTATTTTACAACTTCAAATTTTCCCAATTTAAAAGGCAGAAGGTTACAGATTTTTTAAAAATGTAACAAAATCACTGATTTATGTATTTTCTGTATCTGATTATGGTTTAGTTTAGAAAGAGATACCACAAGAAAAATTGTACCATGACACTTAATAATGACCTTTGAGTTTCTGAAATATGTCTCATTGTAATTTGATGAATTTATGCCTTTGCCATTTATAGTACCTAAACAACATGCAGTAGATAATGACCTGTATTTCACAAATTTTGAAATACCAATACATTGGCATTCTGAACTGGTATCATGAAATGTCCATCCAGAGAAAAATCCTTGGTATACCAGTTAACCTTTAATACAGCACATCTCTACTTTTGTTCATATAAAGAAAGGTTAAGCAACTTTTTTGCCGTTTGCGTATTTGTGCTTGACTCACAAATTAAGGTCACTGGGACATTTTCAGGTATAATAACTTTCTTACTTACGCCATAAATAATATGTTTTGACTTCTTAAACATGTTTTAAATGTATTGCGGGGGCATATGGAATATGATTTATAATCACCGTCTAGTTCAAATAAATTATCCTTAGTAATTAATTATACATGTTGTAGCATAAATACAAACGCCCACCCAAAATACAAAAATCTACAACTCCAAAAGAAAAGAAAAAAAACTTATGTTAAGGTCTGAACATTAAGATTGTTAAGATCTTTACATTTAGATTTTAAATGGTATTGATGTAAGTATAAAGCTTTGTCAGTATTACATCTTGTATGTTACTGTTTAGAACAACTTGTACATTACTATTTAGAACAGGATATGTCAGTTTAAAAACAATCTTTTTGATATTCTGACAAACAATATTGTTTCTTGTGTTAGCAATGTCATAATTGTTGTATTATCCAGTTATACGACAGTGATGGATTCCGCGTAGTGAAGCGAAGTTCTATGTTTATTACCTGTGTAATATACCTATAATACTGGTATTTACACGTAGTGAAGTTTTATATGTATTCAACAGTTTTATGTGTATTTGACAGTACATATGTCATGTAGCCTCATATTTTCTACTTGTTTTTGCATTCATGCATTGTTATGCAGTTAATTACATTGTAAACATATTTAATTAGATAAAAATAAAATTCACACACTACCGGATAAGGATTGTATGATGACAACCACATTTTATACTGTTAATGTAGTATTTAAACAATAATTTATTGTAAAACATAACCCACAAAAATGAATAGATACTGTAAGCATATTTATTTTCGCGGTGTACTAATTTTCGCGGTTGTTTGTTTTGGGTGAAAATTAATACCAAGCAAAAATAACATTATGCTTATTGTGTTATTGTACAAATTTCAAAAATCCAAAAATTTAACTACGCAGATATGTCTTAATTTTCTATACTGCGAAAATAAATACACATGGAATTAAATACATTTACAGTATATTGTAAAAAAAAAACCCAACTTTTTCATTGAGGTCAAAAGTTGAAAGGTCAAGGTTATAGTTTGAGTACTGGTAGTTTTATTTTTAACTGTTAATAGTTGTAATATATTCATGTTTCACTGTAAATTAAAAACAGTGTTGAGGTTTATTTTGAGTTAAGGAGCCGTCATAGTTGTATCAAAAGATGAAATGACAAAAGCATAGTTTGAAATAGGACCCTGTTTTGTTGTTTACCGGTAAGTTAAACTCCAATTGCTGCATTTGAGGCAAAAGGTCAAAGTCATAGGAATTAGGTACGGTATATGGTCAGAAGATGAACATCAAAACTAAAAGTTGAAGATAAGGAGTTTGTGAACTAAGGTAATACCTCAAAGGTCAAGGTTACAGGGGTTGTATGTTTGAAAATTGTGTTCATGCAATAACTCATTACTGCTTCAGCAAATGATTTCAAATTGTCCAATGGTTAGACATGGCTTTAAAACCAAGGTCATATTTTATTATTCAAGGTCACAGAGTGGGTATGTTTGAAAATTGGATTATAGGTTACAATAACAGAGTAGGGGACATAAGTCCATCTTGGACATTTCTAGTTTTCCTTTTGGGTCTGAAAGGGTGAATGATTAAAGTGATAGTATTGCTTTTCCTGCCTTAGTTTGATTTCATTGAAGTTTCAACGTTTAAATGCTAAAGTATTTTGTTTCCTGTATTTTACTGTTACTTTATCTATAGCTTGTGTTGTAGTGAATTAATTTTTGATGTGACGTAAAATCATTGTTCTCATGTCATATCATTAGTCTAATCTCAAACATTACGAGAGGTTCTGCCTTTCTCACTCATGGTTGCTATAGGAATTGTCTTTTAGGTCTGTTTTACATTCATGGCTGGAAATCCTTCTTAGTTTACTTGTATATGGAATACTCTGGTATATTGAAACATGTCCAAATACCTCTAAGAGAGTTCAAGTGGTGCAGTGTGGCTCAAGTTTGGTCTGATGTCATATGTCAGAGGGTTTTGGTAACTTGTATGACTTGGTTCTCTAGTTCTCTTCTCATAATATAATTGAAGTCTACTCAGAGCTTTGTCTAAGTTCTCTTGGTTTTCTCTCGTCACAAAATCTGGGCTAGTGAGCTAAATTAATGCCATCCATATAGCTTGTTGCTTGATCATTAAACAAAAAGTTGTTTTTTTTAAAGAAATTCTATTATTACTAAGTCTACATCATTTTTAACATATCAGTTGCATACTTTTAAACTTGAAATATGATTTAATGATGGATATCACTCTATAGTAACAGTTTTCAGTATTACTAGATTACTACTTGTTTTTATTCTATCAGGTACAGGTTTTCCATCATAAGTTAAATGGTTTTTGTGAACTTTTCACCATAATCTATTGTAGAAAGCCATTCAGTTAGTAAAAACTCATATTTTACTCTTGACATAAATTGGTTTTGGATTTCCCTGATTTGAGATAATTTTTTTTACATAAGCTAAACATATATACCAATAATCTTCATAAGTGTGACTCTGATTGTAGGATCTGTAATGCTACTGGAGATTGCCTTTAACTGTCACGGAAACAGTTAATATTTTTGTATTGACTATGGTAATAGAATCACGATACTTTTTAAATGCTTTGTTTGACCCAATATTAACATTGATTCAGTTAAATAATGAAGTAACATTATTCTTTTATTTAAATCATTATATTGATCTACTACATTATGTATATAAATATATCTTATGTCATTTTGTCACTGTATCCTGCCTATAAAACTGCCGATTCACTTTGTGTCTTCTAACTGGGGCTCTGTGATCTAAAGCCCACACTTACAGATCACAGACCATTGCAAAGTCTAGGTTCACATCCCACTCAAGACATCCTAGTGTGAGAACGATTGTCAGTTTATGTGTCAAAGAAGAGTGACTTTCCCTGGGTACTTCAGTTTCCTCAACCATCCATGAACTGACTGCCTCAATATTTAGTGAAAAAATTTGTCTGGGGTGTAAAAGTCCATAACTCCACTCATTGACAGTTTAACAATTTTCATCTAACGTTATGTTGCAGTGTGAACAGCTCTCTGATATTGATGTACGAAAGAGCTTACCTATGTCCTATTATATACTTATAGCAAATGAAAGAGTTATTTATACTGTGACTTGCCCATGCTACAATAGCCATTATACTGCCTTCTATTTTGCTTTGTTAACTTTTCATAATCATCTATCTTGTGATACAGATTAAAGAACATTCTTAATCAAGAATATCGGGGGAAAAAATGCAAAAGAAAAAATTTTTTTGTTTTTTTCAAAAACAGTTACTTGATGATAGATAAAGAAGAAATTTGGTGAGACTTTTCGGTCTTATTTAGAAATCAGCTTTTGTATCATGTTTTACTATACTAGGAAAAAAATTATAAAAATTTCTCATAATAAAACTAAGTGATTGTTCTTGACTGTGTATGGTACTGTCTTCACACCGGACATAAGGACATAAGTTTTATCGTAATTAGGCCCGAAGTTATTGCAGTCAGTCAGTCAGTCACACTCATAAAGTTATTATGAATCAGCTGACCCCTTGTTTTTTTTCTAGGAAAAGTAATAGTACATATATTATATATATATATATACTTATATTAAGACTTATAAATGGCCGTAAAGTATGAAGGTGCTAAGACTAGTTTTACACTCTGGTGAGCCCGATAGAGGACAATATATGTCAATGTCGACCATGTGTGTGTCCTGTTGTACGGGTTCATCAGAAAGGTTCTACAAAGTCTGTTCTCTTTAGATATTTTGAATGACAGTTTTACGTTCTCCACGACACTGGTGACAAATCACACCAGTTTGTAAGTAAGGTTAATTTCATACAATCTATTATCACATTTGTAAAAAACTTGGACTAATTAGGATGGTTTGAAATGAAGACAAGTTAATAATGAGTGCACCTTAATTTTGTCTGAAAGAAAAATGAAAATATGACATACAAGGAATTTCTAACATGTCATCATATGCAGTCATAGTCTTCTGTCTGTTGTGTAGCTTTACTAAGGAATACTTTTGTTTGAAGCATTTTTCACCACAAAGAACTGAGGATGCAATACAGGTAACTTATCTAAGAATCTGTGTATTTGATATAAGTACATGTGTAATAGTTTTCATGTGAGGGGTTGTAACTTGTTTTCAGGTGAGGGGTTGTAACTTGCTTTTGGTTATCACTGTCTGGGCATTTATGTATTTTTGTCAAATTGATGAGGTAAAGTTTTGTTTTGCACTAGTTAGAAGAACTCCTCAATTCTATATGTTGTCATGGTTTTGAGATAATTATTGTGATAATATCATGAAAAAAAAACTTGTTTTGAAAACTTTTGCAAAACTTGAGGGCAACCATAAAGTGCATGAAAAAGTTAAGATAACATGTTTTAATTTTCATAGCCTTGAAATGGGTATTGTTATACAGTAGAATTATGATAACATGAATATTTGTTTTTTAAACAACTTGAAATACTTAATGTATATCTAATTTTGTAGCAAGTACAATATATTAGCAAGTATTTTAATCGGCACTCAGGACTGCCTGCAGATAACTATATACCAATATGTAGAATTTTCAGTACTTTGGAACAAGTAACTTTTCAATTTTATGATCAAATGTGTCAAATCTAGAAGTTGAAATTGTTGTTTAATGTATTAACTTTTTACCATGTTTCAATATATTTTTCACCTTTTTCCTCATATTAAAAACCAGTTCTTTTTAGATTCTGCTGATCCAGAACCAATGTGTTTAACATTTCCTATTAGATTTTGAATTTTCTGTGTATTTTTGGTCATTTTGTAAAAACAATTGGTAATAGGTTTTGTCAAAATTTTGGATAGCTCATATTGATATGGTAGTCTAAAACATGTACAGCACCTCGTCATCAAGGTTTCAATCCTACCCAGGCATATACTACGGTGAGAAAGTTTGTCAGTTTGTTTGCTGAAAGGTTGGTGGTTTTCTCTAGGTACTCTGGTTTCCTCTACCATCCCTGAAATTATCACCTTGATATAAGTGAAAGAATCTTGACTGGGGCCTAAAACACAATTACTCAACTCAACTCACTTTTGTATGTTTGTATATTATAAATTGAACATAACTGAGCTTTGTTTGTCCCATAATCCCCCAAATGCTTTAACTATTGTCTAGAACTTTTCTTAGAGATGGCTTTTTGGATATTTTCCTACTTCCCAATCATAAGCATTGTTTGTAAATTACTGTGTCTTTTGTCATTCTGTTTTGGACCAGACTCCATTTGGTCCTTATATGAATTAGTTTGCAAATATCAAGTATAGAAACCCCCAGTTTGGTCCTGAGTGTGAGACGTCAGTGTTAGCATATTTTAGACCAATTTAAATTTGTTGTAGTGTTCTTCCACATCCAGTCATACATATTTTTGGATGGCTCTTGCACTTTTGTCTTGTTTATTGCTTAATAAATTTGCTTTTCATAATAACATAAAAGTTCTATGAAGTCATGTGATTTACACCTAGTCATGGACCACCTGTAGGTTTTGCTTTAGGGAATATTAGTAAAGCCACTATAGAACTTGATATTATGGCTTAAATTTCTGTAAAAATCTGTGTTCATATTACATGTTCTGGTGTGAGGGTGTGACACTTTTCATGTGTCGAGTGTGGTAAAATAATCAGTGGTTTATATAAAACCAGAGTTCTCCGTCACAGTAATAATGACCAATACCGCAGAATGTAATAGGAGTCTTTATGTTAGCCAATGTAATAGGAGTCTTCATGATAGCCAATCAGCAAATTTTCAGGTATTTGATACAAAAGTAAACCAACATGTGAAAATGTGTCAGGAATCATGATAAAATTTCTAAATCAAAGGTCAAGGTCACAAGGTCAAATCCAATGTATTTTCATGTCCAGTCTGTATCTGTTACATTTACACATAAATTTTAACCAAACTTGGTACAGATGTAAACCAGCATAAAGATGTTTAGGTAGTCAAGGGGACAAGGTCATATCTTTTGCAATCAAAAAACCATTATGACGTCATACCATTGTTGTAACTTATTATGGCATCATATTTTAGCCAGCGTGACATGTGGTTTTTTAGCCATTTTTGCTGTTCTGTTATAGTAGAATACAAATACACTTTACAGATTCAAAAATAAATCTAATTTTCTCAAATTATATAATATACATGATATTACATTTGTGTTTATGTAATATTGGAGATTTATTTAATTTGTAGAATTACTCAGGCAAGGCTTATTGCATAAAATTTTATTGGTACTTTTGTACTTTTCTATACTATTTTGTACTGAACTGTTATTACAGTGTTGACCTTGCCCAGTAAGACAGTGGACTGGGTGAGATAGTTTGATGGTATATTGTCATAATTGGTATATATCATCATTATATATGTTTTACCTATAATATTTTATCATGTTGTTGACAGTATAATTAGATAGCATCTTACTTTTATAGTTTCCTGTTTTCAGTTTATTGCCAAGTAGAAACCTTTTTTGATCAGTATTTATAGGATTACTTATGATATATAGGAGTTTTAAATAAACAGATTTTCCTGGAATTTTGATGCAGTGTCATTTATCCAGGAAATCAGGAAACAAATACAATAATATTATTAAAAAAATTATTTTTAAGAATATAATTTCATTTATTTCCATAAGGTTATGTTTTTATTCTAGATGAATGGAAACTATGTAAGCAAATACAGTTAAACCTGTCTATAAAGGTACATAAGACAACCAGTAAAAATGGTCTTTATGGGCAGGTGACTCTTATATACAGGCTCAAATAACATGAATAAAGAGGATTTTGGATAAAATTTTACTGGCCTTTAAAAGCAGGTGGCCCTTATATAGAGTTGGCCTTTAGGGCAGGTTTGACTGCAGTGTCATAATGTTGTAATAAGAACATAATTTAATTAAGAGATTGACAGACCTCAAGTCTCACTGGAAAAAAGTTCAGTTTTGATAATAAAAGTATCATAAGTTAAATGACCATGGTCATAAGGTCACCCATCCTTCATCTGTAGGTATGTCTGCATGTGCTTTACTGTATGTGAAAACTATATCAAGGCTGCTGTCTAAACCAGGTTCAACTTAATTGTTAGGAAAAAATGTAACATAAATTCTGTTTCATAAATTAACAATAAATTAAGCTGATTCATTGGACCCGTTTAAATTGATCTATCTTGTATCTGAAAACTTAGGCCCTTTAAGCTTACAGTACCTATTCAGGGTATGTGATATGATATATGTTATGACATGTAAGACTCAATGGTCAATATTTAGTATGGAAATTGTGTCAGGGCTCTGTCACCCTTTTTTAATGGGACCAGGACCCTTACAATTGTGTCAGGGCTCTGTCACCCTTTTTTTAATGGGACCAGGACCCTTACAATTGTGTCAGGGCTCTGTCACCCTTTTTTTAATGGGACCAGGACCCTTACAATTGTGATAATAAGCATCATGATAGCCAAAATTGTGAAAAAGAAAAAGTTATAGTAAACTTCAAATTACTGTTTTAAAGCTGAAACTTCCCAAATTGTGAAAACTAGCAAAGTGATTGTGAAAAAACCCATAAGATTTAAATTTGTGAATGCAGCAGAAAAAACTCATCGAAAGCTCTGGTTGTGTAGGCAATCTGTTGTTTAAAGTACAGCTCATGTTCCTCTTGTGTGGTTTTCAGTTTTATTTGATTCACAGATGATCAAAATCAGTGCAAGCATCACATGAAAAATAACAAGATGTGATGGAGGGATAGAATTCATAAAGTCCAATCACCCAATTTCATTTTAGCTTACATGCATAGGTTTCAATGTTTAATATGTAGAGAAGCTACAGATTTCAATGTCACTAGAATTAATATTGAATTATATACATATTTTGGATTGGCATGTAAACATCATTTGTTTGTTGTTTCAAATTCAATTTTGTTTGCAAAATTCAAATGGATGTACCGGTAGTTAACTGGGGATCAAATTGTTTATCAATGTTTCCTTTCACAGAATCACTCACTTTTGTCTTGTAGTTATATGTTGTTTTAACCATAGCAATAAAACATGAAACTTCACTGGAATGCAACTACTCCTATTGCAGTAAGCTTCGTGACAGAGTGGTCAAAACCTTTCACATACTGATCACCACCAAGGTTCGAATCCCACTTGGGACAGATCCTTGTGTGAGAAAGTTTGTCAGTTTAGTTTCCAAAGGTCTGTGGCTTTCTCAGGGCACTCCTGGTTTCCTCCACCATTCCTGAACAGACAGTCGTGATATTAATAAAAAAAAACTCTTGTCAGGGAATCACAGCTCCATTTTTTCAATTCTCTCAGGGAATCACAACTCCATTTTTTCAATTCTCTCGGGGAATCACAACTCCATTTTTTCAATTCTCTCAGGGAAGCACAACTCCATTTTTTCAATTCTCTCAGGGAAGCACAACTCCATTTTTGTACAGCGTTCACGATAGTGAACGCGTGTACATTGCTATCACTTTCTTCCAAGATATCGAGCTTCTTTGCTATGAAATTATAAGATATGAGTACACCTGAAAATAGTGCGCCTGGTAAATGAGCGTGAAAGAAGTATATCTGTTTTATCGTGAGATATGTATTCTGAGACGGGTAATGCATTTGGTTACATATGCACATTTGGAATAAATTTTCAGAATACATATCGGAATCTGGTAAAATATTGCGACGGGATGCATCTAATAATTTCTGCAATTTGGCGAACTGATCTCATGTTTACAATAAAAAGTAGTTCGAGAAGTTTGCGTCCTACGATGTAAAATCATAACTTTTTATGAAATGAACAGCAACGGCAGGTTGTTTAATTAATTCTTCGTGAAACCTACGGAAATTTAAATTTATTTTGAAGGTTATGATAACGTATTTTGATGTTGAGCAATTGTGTCATATTTTAAAACTGTTTATCGATTAGATTTTACTTTCGTGAAAGGGAGATAATTCGTACAATGTTGTGTACAAATTTTAAATACAGTCTTTTTACCAGTTCCGAACAGGGTTTCATATAAGCGCTGCTGCAGACGTCATCCACAAGCAGAGGAAATAAAATTTATGTGTTGTAATAATACAAATGTTTACTGATTCCAAAATATCGACACTTGTCCTCAAAAACACGTGCTAGTATGTTTTCTTGAAAATAGCATTTCCGTGATCACGATTTGTTTACATCGTTAAACTAGGTCACCAACAATCTGCCGACCTGTCCTGCACATACATTTAGGAAGCGGTTGAAGTTTATATTATTTAAACAATTAATGCCCATACATTCAAGTAGAAGCAAATTGAGAAAGTTATTTTGCGATTCTTTTAATTGAACGGGATTGAAATTTTAGATTATTCGGTAGTAAAAATTCGGAACTGTTAATACAACTGTACTTCACCATTAACATGAAACGGGAATATTGTGAGTGATAATCAGCAGTTAATTAAAACCCAGATTAACAGCAAATGATCCAGTTACATACAACCGCTAGAATGTACCCCCTCATAGCGACGGTAGGATCTGCAAAACTCTACTTTCTCTCTATCCGAAATGACAAAACGATCGGTACAACTTTTTTACATTTTAATTACCGATTGTCTTTTTCATATATTTATGAAATTATTATTTTCTACCATTTAATTTAGCATACATGTTTGGTACATTGTTTCTTTTTCCAAAAAAAAAAAAAAAAAAAAAAAAACATCCGTCGGACTATGCATAGATCGACCCCCCCCCCCCCCCCCCCCCCCGAATTTTCGGTTATATTCTGTCTTGCCACAACACAATTTTCCCAACTACGCTGTACAACAGCACGACAGTGCTATGTTTTCAATTCTCTCAGGGAAGCACAACTCCATTTTTTCAATTCTCTCTGGGAATCTTTATTCTCTATGGGAAGCACAACTCCATTTCTTTATTCTCTACGGGTAGCACAATTCTCTCGAGCTTTTATTGCAAAGATCAACACAGTGCCAAGAGGCATTTCTTATATATATATTTTTTTCAAATTAGAATTATATATAAAGTCATTAAGTATGTATGTTTTAACCATGGAAACAAATGTTTTATTTTTTACCTAATATAAAAAATCCCATGTTTTACCTCTATAATAGAGTAATCAAACATTGACAGGGTCATTCATCTTAGTTGACAGCAAGGGACATAATTGTCAATTGAGTGCCTTTCACAAGTTTATAATCTTTGTGTACATATAATTCTATATATGAATGGGAAGTATAAGGTGTAGAGAGATATTTGTGGAATTTTTATTTTACCACATTTATGAGCCAATAATAGCTGTTATCCTTATTAAATGTGTATTCCTTGATTTCATACCAATTAACCTCAGTATTTTAATGATTTTATCATTGTATAAAAGTGTGAATTTTCACTGGTTTTTGTGAGAGCAGGTGATGATGACTATAAACAATGATGTTTTTGTTGGAATTATGAGACTCATATAATTCAAATATAAATCATTATACATTTCATATTTTAAGAGAAATTAATTTTTTTCACATTTATCAACTTGACAATAAATATTTACTCTTGTCCAATGAAGTTTTTGGAATACGTTTTTTTTAAATATTTTTTAATTTTTAATTTGTTTAACCTTATGGTACTGGTTGTTTATAACAGTTTGTATTTTTGTTTATTGTCTTAATAAAAACTCACAGAATATCTATCATGTTAACAGTTTTATTTATACTGCATGGAATAATTTAAATGAACTGATAATCTAATTTAGTAGGTGCAAATAAAGAGAGTAAAATTACTTTTTTATGTCAATATATTTTAATCTTATATTTTGAGTAGTGTTTTGCTATTTGTGTATGGCCTTTTTAGTCAAACTTGCATCTTTACTCGACTTTAGTAACAAAAAATGTTAACTTGAACCAAAATAGCTAGACAGACCTAGAATATTTGACTTACGATCTTATACCTCCTTCTGAGTAATAGACTTGATAAGTACAGAAGATATACATGTCTTTTTTATCTAATTTTAATGATTTTAACTGGCTAACAAGGTTAAATTTAAAAAAACTAAAATGAAGATTTGTATACAGGGCAGTCACAGAGGCAAATGTTAGGCCAAAATTCCCTTAGAAATTGGAATCAATCCTTATTTTACCAATCAAAGATCTGTTGCATGTAAAAGAACACTCTCTACACATTGCTGCCCTGAGCTCAATGCAAAGGTAAAAATGTCTGCAACTTCACCTATAGCTGGTGATGTCTCAACCTGTACAAAATAAGTGAAATATTTTGACCGGAACGTAAAACCTTAATCAATAAATTAATCTGAAATGGTAGAGCAAACCTGAATACCTAGGGGATCCATTAACCCTTGACAAGCTATACTACAAACTTGCAAATTTTGGACCCTTTTGATGGTTATAGAGGCATCATGATCCATAGCCTGTTGTTTTAGAACTACAGGTACTCTTATTTAAAGGACTCTGTCCAAATCCTAAAAAAGAGGTAAGAGAAAGCCCTGATATTAATTACTGCTGCTGGCATTGTTCTGCCTGTTGACATACAAATAGACAATAAATATTGAATATGTGATTATTTTGTTTAATTCAATATACTGGTAGAGTATTAATAAATCTGTTGACCCCAGGGTGAGGTGACTATGACTAGCCAAGGGCTATATCATGTCTGATAGACTATTAAGTTATAGGTAAAATATTATTTTATTATTTTAATTATTTTGTCAATAAATAATGTATGTGATGGGGTTTAGGATCATCTATCATAGAAGTGTTAAATACACATGATGTATCCTGTTTTATATTTAGTTGTCATTGGACCATAACCACCCCTTCCATCTTTAGTCACGCCTTGTCAAGACAGTAGAGACCATGACATCACGCAAGTTTAAAATAATTATAATGTCATTATTCTAAAAATTGATTCATTGGGGTTTTGCGTCCCAGTTAAGAATACATGTATTTCACTTATATTGGGAAGCCACCAATCATCTGTGAAGTGACAGAAATACTGAATGAACACTCTTCTAATTGAACTATCATAGTGGTTTCATAATTCTACGGCTTTCCTCATGGTAGTAATATCAAACTAAAAGCTTGTTCAAATAAGCATTTATTTAACATTCATGACAATTGGTGTTTACCATGCATCAGTGGCACAAGTGGTTGTATCATAGGTCTTCAGCTATCCTTTCTGAGTTTTGTAGAAGCATTTATGTGGCTTGTCTTTATTTTAATAATTATGAAATAAAAATAAAAAATTGAACACTTTCCCCTGTAAATAATAGATTGATCATTATTTTAATCATTCTATAATTATTTTGGAAAACAGCAAGATACAGATTTAAGTAAATCATAAAAATTTGAAAGTTTGAAATACAGTTTCTTGAATTATGTGTTGTGTATTGGTTAAGAAACTAAATTTTCATGTATTTAAATTCATGTAGTTACAGAAGAAGGATATTGATATGTGAAGGTGTTATAATGTATGTTAATTATTGACAGATTAATCATGTATTGTAAATTGAGGAAATCCTGTATTTTCCAAAATCTACCACATGCAAAGTATTTTGGTTTAAAGGACCTGGGTACTAGAAGTTCACAACAGTCCTTAAATATGGGGACATCCATCTTGAAGCCTGGACACCTTAAGTAAAGTCCCCAGTGCCACATTTGGAAAAATTAAATCAGGTGTTTGTCATTTGAGTTGTGGGTACTAATTATAATTAACCCAAGTGGCACGTAATTTTAGTTAAGGAATGATTGGAGTCTGGTGTGATAGTGGAATTGTGGCAGGGAGGTTTTCCCTGATGTCATATGCAGGGGAACAAATTAAAACCTCAGTGTCACATGTAGGAAGATTAAATTTGTGTTATTGGGACATAACCCTTAGTGTTACATTTAGGAACATTAAAAACTTTTAGGCTAAAAATAACACTGATATCCAGGTTAACCATATTAATTTGTGGGTTAAAAAAAGTCTAGGATTTCATGTGTGGTGCAAATAATTCAAAATTAAATTGGACACCACATTACATTATAAAGGGTATAAAAGCTTAATAAGTTATATTTAGATATTTTTCTTTTTCCAAAAATATTCAAGATTGCTTAATTTCCTACTCCAGAGACCCAGACTCCATTCACCACCTCTAAAACCCTGTACTGAAATCTGAGATACTATAAGTGTTAATATTCAGCCATTAAACTTCATTAAATTATGAATATATTCATTAATGTATCATAACTATTGAATTTCAATTTATTTAAGGTGTGGACATATCTTTTTTATGAAAAATAATATACTTGTATTAAAAAAGATAACAAGCCATGTACACACACTTTGTAAATCAATATAAACTGTTTGTCTGTAATGCTATATGTGTACCCAGTCCAATTTAAGTTTTCATGTACTTAAGTTTCAATATTTTGATAAATAAGCAAATTTTATTTTTTAAAAATGCATGGCCAAGACAATAGATGAAAATATTTGAAAGATTTTAAACTGAGATAATAATTATATGTATGTATAAACAGTCTCCCTATATCACGGAAGTTACTTTATAGATTGTTGAAGCGTTAAGTCGACAGACCAACCTGCCGATCCTTTAATTGTCAAACATTGTCAATGTGGGATGATTTGACAGATCAGAGAGTAGACAACTTTGAGTAGTAGGAGTTTATAAATTAACACTTGTTTTATAGCCTGAATCCAGAAAATGTATTAACTAAGCAAGCCCTAAAAATCTTATCATTGTCATAATACATGTATGTTGATGACGAAACTTTGTGGTCTTGTGGCTTGATCTTAAACTTAAAAAAAACAAACAAAAAACAATGTGAGTATTATTTCTTTGGTATTTTATTTATTTACAGGAATTTTGATATATTTTTTTCCACTTTTATATTAAAACATTTGTGTCATAAATTGTAATTTGTATAAAATTATGTTTAATTAATATTTTGTTTTAAATATGTAGATTACTAGTATGGTTAATGTTACCTTTGTGATTTAAATCTGTATTTTTACAAATCAAATTAAAATTTCAGGTATCTTGATAAACTGATAAACTACATGTATCACTGAAAACAATAGGTAACATGTCTTAACAGTTAACTCTGGAGCAAATATACCGGTAACTACAGAAAATTTAGTTACCGGTACCTAAATAATTTTTTTAAGTGTACCACCACAGAAGCTCAATGGGCCGAGTGCTTGCTTTGTATATCGGAGGTCTGGGTTTGAATCTCGACCTGGACTGACCAAGACTTGAAGATAGGTACTGAGGGTTCTTTTTCTTTCACCAAGCACTCAGCACTTAGAAATGAAAGCCTCAGGGTCAAACAATACTGTATGTCACAGTAGACATGGTATGTTAAAAAACCTTCTCTGCATATTACTTTGAGTGTACTGCAAAGGTAAAAAATTTGGCCACTTAACCTATAGCTGGTAGCATCTCAATATAAATGAAATATTCTTGACTGTGATGTAAGTGCGATGTATTATATTTTAAAAGTGTATAAGTTTGACACCTGATATAAAAGTATTTATAAACTTAATAATAATATTCTTCTGACATTCAGCTGTTAAATGGTTCATTATCTCCGTAAACTTTTCCCCAGGTGACAATAATCTTTTTATCTATAATATATATTTGGGATGTAAGATTTATTTTAGAAAGTACATAAATAAATTTACATAATAATTTGAAATTTTAGATTTTTTTACAAAATGCTGACGTTTATCTTGCTGTATCAGAGCTAAGCTTAGATGTTAACATCAGATCGGATATTGATCCTGTGTTTTCTGGCCTTGGACATTGACGTTTCTTCATAAATAAAAATGTTTTTTTCTTTCAGGGTAAACAATAAATCTAATCCTTTAACAATTTAATTTTTTACAAAAATATTTATTTGTGAATTTTTATGTCATCGGACACGTAATTTATTGTGATATTTTCTATATATAGAGTGGGAAGTAATTTAACACTGTTGCAGATGCTAGAGTTAATACTGTCATCAGGAGGAGTGTAATTGTTTACATATATGTATACATAAATACAATGTATATGTATATATAGGTAATTCCATGATATCACCTTCATTGATTGACATATCAGGGGTGGGTGGGTGGCTAAATGTGATAACAGATATTTTAAAAATCTACTAAAGATCAGAAGCATTAGAAATTGTTATATTTCTGCACAAGTACCTTGTCATTATAATATCCCTGAATTATCATGAAAACATTTAAATAATCCTAATTTAGAACACATGCAATTGTAAAATCAACATTTTTTTTTAATTGTTCAGGTCTATAAAAAAACTTGAGAAAAAAGTAAAAGTCAGCTGTGTAGAGAGTAAATAGAATACCACAGATGAAAGGTGGTGCTGTTTTTTATTTATTTTTGAGAGCACACCCATTTGTAGGCAAAAGAGATGATTACAGGTTGTAAAATTTTAGAAAGTTTGGAAAGACGCTGGCAATGTGAATGAATATAAGAAATGTGTGCTAGCTTTGTGATGTTAATGCTGGGATTATTTAATGGTTTGTTGCGAGAAGAGTTTATAATGTCAATGTCTAAACCATTTTTAAAAAGCTTTGTTGGGTGAGACTTCTTTGATGACATTGCTAAAAAGCAAGAACCTTATGGTAGCTACATCATGTATGTACATTATGTGTAGTAGGTCTGGCGCTCTACTGTTGTGTTGATGTGGGTGGAGTTTGTACAAGTTTTACAAAGCTTTGTAGAGTGACAAACTTCTTTGATGACATTGCTAAAAAGCAAGAACCTTATGGTAGCTACATCATGTATGTACATTATGTGTAGGAGGTCAAGTGTTCTACTGTTGTGTTGATGTGGGTGGAGTTTGTACAAGTTTTACAAAGCTTTGTAGAGTGACAAACTTCTTTGATGACATTGCTAAAAAGCAAGAACCTTGTGGTAGCTACATCATGTATGTACATTATGTGTAGGAGGTCTGGTGCTCTACTGTTGTGTTGATGTGGGTGGAGTTTGTACAAGTTTTACAAAGCTTTGTAGAGTGACAAACTTCTTTGATGACATTGCTAAAAAGCAAGAACCTTATGGTAGCTACATCATGTATGTACAATATGTGTAGGAGGTCAAGTGTTCTACTACTGTGTTGATGTAGGTGAAGTTTAAGGTCTGCATGTACAATTTTAGTAAGCTTTAGAGTGAAACGTCTTGGATGACATTGCTAAAAAGGAAGTATCGACATGATTGTATGTACATTATGTGAAGGAGGGCTACTCTTCCACTCACTACAGTTCATATGGATCAAATTAAAGGTCTGTGCCTGTTCTAGACAGATTTGTTGGATGAGGCTTCCTTGATGACATGGGTAAAAAGCAAGAAACTGACTTTTGTTGGATGAGGCTTCCTTGATGACATGGGTAAAAAGCAAGAAACTGACTTTTGTTGGGTGAGGCTTCCTTGATGACATGGGTAAAAAGCAAGAAACTGACTCTTTTGTTGGATGAGGCTTCCTTGATGACATGGGTAAAAAGCAAGAAACTGACTCTTTTGTTGGATGAGGCTTCCTTGATGACATGGGTAAAAAGCAAGAAACTGACTCTTTTGTTGGATGAGGCTTCCTTGATGACATGGGTAAAAAGCAAGAAACTGACTCTTTTGTTGGATGAGGCTTCCTTGATGACATGGGTAAAAAGCAAGAAACTGACTCTTTTGTTGGGTGAGGCTTCCTTGATGACATGGGTAAAAAGCAAGAAACTGACTCTTTTGTTGGATGAGGCTTCCTTGATGACATGGGTAAAAAGCAAGAAACTGACTCTTTTGTTGGATGAGGCTTCCTTGATGACATGGGTAAAAAGCAAGAAACTGACTTTTGTTGGATGAGGCTTCCTTGATGACATGGGTAAAAAGCAAGAAACTGACTTTTGTTGGATGAGGCTTCCTTGATGACATGGGTAAAAAGCAAGAAACTGACTTTTGTTGGATGAGGCTTCCTTGATGACATGGGTAAAAAGCAAGAAACTGACTCTTTTGTTGGATGAGGCTTCCTTGATGACATGGGTAAAAAGCAAGAAACTGACTCTTTTGTTGGATGAGGCTTCCTTGATGACATGGGTAAAAAGCAAGAAACTGACTTTTGTTGGATGAGGCTTCCTTGATGACATGGGTAAAAAGCAAGAAACTGACTTTTGTTGGGTGAGGCTTCCTTGATGACATGGGTAAAAAGCAAGAAACTGACTCTTTTGTTGGATGAGGCTTCCTTGATGACATGGGTAAAAAGCAAGAAACTGACTCTTTTGTTGGATGAGGCTTCCTTGATGACATGGGTAAAAAGCAAGAAACTGACTCTTTTGTTGGATGAGGCTTCCTTGATGACATGGGTAAAAAGCAAGAAACTGACTCTTTTGTTGGATGAGGCTTCCTTGATGACATGGGTAAAAAGCAAGAAACTGACTCTTTTGTTGGGTGAGGCTTCCTTGATGACATGGGTAAAAAGCAAGAAACTGACTCTTTTGTTGGATGAGGCTTCCTTGATGACATGGGTAAAAAGCAAGAAACTGACTCTTTTGTTGGATGAGGCTTCCTTGATGACATGGGTAAAAAGCAAGAAACTGACTTTTGTTGGATGAGGCTTCCTTGATGACATGGGTAAAAAGCAAGAAACTGACTTTTGTTGGATGAGGCTTCCTTGATGACATGGGTAAAAAGCAAGAAACTGACTTTTGTTGGATGAGGCTTCCTTGATGACATGGGTAAAAAGCAAGAAACTGACTCTTTTGTTGGATGAGGCTTCCTTGATGACATGGGTAAAAAGCAAGAAACTGACTCTTTTGTTGGATGAGGCTTCCTTGATGACATGGGTAAAAAGCAAGAAACTGACTCTTTTGTTGGATGAGGCTTCCTTGATGACATGGGTAAAAAGCAAGAAACTGACTCTTTTGTTGGATGAGGCTTCCTTGATGACATGGGTAAAAAGCAAGAAACTGACTCTTTTGTTGGATGAGGCTTCCTTGATGACATGGGTAAAAAGCAAGAAACTGACTCTTTTGTTGGGTGAGGCTTCCTTGATGACATGGGTAAAAAGCAAGAAACTGACTCTTTTGTTGGGTGAGGCTTCCTTGATGACATGGGTAAAAAGCAAGAAACTGACTCTTTTGTTGGATGAGGCTTCCTTGATGACATGGGTAAAAAGCAAGAAACTGACTCTTTTGTTGGATGAGGCTTCCTTGATGACATGGGTAAAAAGCAAGAAACTGACTCTTTTGTTGGATGAGGCTTCCTTGATGACATGGGTAAAAAGCAAGAAACTGACTCTTTTGTTGGATGAGGCTTCCTTGATGACATGGGTAAAAAGCAAGAAACTGACTCTTTTGTTGGATGAGGCTTCCTTGATGACATGGGTAAAAAGCAAGAAACTGACTCTTTTGTTGGATGAGGCTTCCTTGATGACATGGGTAAAAAGCAAGAAACTGACTCTTTTGTGGGTGAGGCTTCCTTGATGACATGGGTAAAAAGCAAGAAACTGACTCTTTTGTTGGGTGAGGCTTCCTTGATGACATGGGTAAAAAGCAAGAAACTGACTCTTTTGTTGGATGAGGCTTCCTTGATGACATGGGTAAAAAGCAAGAAACTGACTCTTTTGTTGGGTGAGGCTTCCTTGATGACATGGGTAAAAAGCAAGAAACTGACTCTTTTGTTGGGTGAGGCTTCCTTGATGACATGGGTAAAAAGCAAGAAACTGACTCTTTTGTTGGATGAGGCTTCCTTGATGACATGGGTAAAAAGCAAGAAACTGACTCTTTTGTTGGGTGAGGCTTCCTTGATGACATGGGTAAAAAGCAAGAAACTGACTCTTTTGTTGGGTGAGGCTTCCTTGATGACATGGGTAAAAAGCAAGAAACTGACTCTAGCTTGTTTTGCTGATTTCTGTAGCAATAGAAATTTCCCAAGTTTATGTTATTCTTTTCCACACATGTAGGGGAGAGAAAAGAAACAATCCTTCCTTTATCAAGGTGGAAATGTGTACACGTAGGAGAGAAAATGGAAGAGATGTGTTAATTTTTAAGCATTCATAATTTCAACACTTGATTTCTATTGGTAGAGAAATCAAGATATGGTGGGAGTGTCCAACATACATACACCAACCCTCAACAAACTGGCAAATACATTATGTGGTAGTTTATATCCATAGTAAAGATTGCATTGAGCTTTTACTGTCAGTTCTGACATTATCTTAAGGAAATGCTAACAACCCCCCAGTAAACTGGTAAATAAGGTACCCAGTAAAGCATCATTCATTGTTTTGATATTCCAGTCAGTTTGTTGAATGACTAAGGATGGGGCTGTCAAGGCTAGGACCTAGAGTGATGACAATTTTTGAAACAACTCAGAAAATCTTGGAACATATACCATCATACATGTTGTAGAGACCAGACTGTGCACATGGTATAGACTTGTGTTACTACCTGTAGACACATTTACTGCTGTGAGATTGATCTCTGATGACTACAAGCCAGAATTAGTTCACTAAATGTCAGTATAATTTGAGTGTTTACTTGCTGTATTATCTCTTGTCATTTTGAGCCCAAAATCACCATTGGTTTGTGGTTGTACCATTCATGCAGTCAATGAACAAAATTGGTTTTAGAACTTGGCTTTAGATGAATCTTGAGATTGATCCAGTTGTAACACAAAATCTGCTGATATAACGTAAAACAATATGGATCCAATAAGAACGTCAGACAAGGTGAGAATTTAGTTTATGTATTAAACCATTTGTAACAAGGCTAAAGATTCTATATACATGTATATCTGTGTACATGAGTCCAAGTAAGTGAAATATTGAGACATCGCCATCTTTCAGATGTGCTCACAGTGAAGGGTTGTATGCTATGCCATGCCTACCGTGACATGTGACATAATAATTATCGGTATATATGGTATTATCTGACGGGACCAAATCTTTGTTACAACACTGTATAGATTTAAGAATTTTAATATAAGATAGATGCATGTATATGTTTTGAAGTATGCCCTCTCTTTTTCTTACACTTGTGTGTGTTTGTGTGTGTGTAAAAGAGAGAGAGAGAGAGAGAAATTATTTAAACCATGGGTCTCATATTTTATACTGCAAGAAAGATCCAAGTGCAAATTAAGATTATTTCAATGTTTATGTAATTTGAAAATTTGATTAATTAAGACCCATATGCGCCTCTTGTTGATATTTTAAAGATAAATAGCAAAAATATGACCTGCAACTAGAAATAATGATTTTACTCAAGTAGGAAAATCCTGTTTGGTGAGAGCTTTTGAAAAAGTCAGAAAAAAATCAATGCAAGTATAGAGTATATCCGGGGTTGTTTAAAGCAGTAAGGGTTATCAGTTATAGAGACTTCGTACAGGGTTATCTGTTTATATAGGGGGGCAATACAGACAGTGTTAATCATTGTTTTAGAATTTAAAAATCTTATTTCCTTTAAATGGTCATAACTTCATTCTTAACAATTTTCTGAAAATACTTTTTTTAGTACCTAGAGGTACATGTAATAGCTTCTCTTACAGATTTAACATACAAACTTTTTATTTCTTGGGGCATTCATACATACATTTTTTGTATTTTTAGGATGCATATATTCAGATTTGTTTGTGGCATATTGCCATGGCTACCAAAATCTAATAAGTAAATTTGCCTTTATAGGGATGCTGATTGAATTCTAAATATTCAGCATCTGTAGCCTATAATTTATTTTATACTAAATGCAAATCTTACAACTGATAAATAATTTACAGTGTTTTTTCCTTTTTTTACTTTATATCACATAAATACTAAGATTATATGGTTGTTTGATCAATAAATTTTGTTGTGTAAATTTTTGTCTTGGTTAAACTTTCAACATTCAAACCAATTCTTCATTATTCAATTTATTTATTTATTTATTTTTTTTTTTTTTTTAAGTTAAAGCATATTTGCCTGCCTGGCTGCCCTTATTTGATTTTCTAACTTAAATGGATGAAAATCTATAGAAATTAATTTGTATGGCCTATTTATTTTACTGGAAACACCCAGGTCGATTTCATGTCTCAGAACATATGAGAAACGCCTTATTTAGCTGCATGAAAGGACTTGTTGTAATGCACTTTTATAGTGAGATTGAACTTCCTGCATTAGTTGGATATAGTTGCAGGGCTCATATTGTCAGCTATGTTGTATTGGTTTGGGGCAATTAGTTAATTCTGATAGGTTTTAATTAAATATCATATAACATACTGCAAGATTATTAATTTTTGTTGTGTTAAAAATTTGTGTATTTGTAATTTTAAAAAAAATCATTTGGTAAAGAAAAAAAATACCATTAGGGCTTTGGTAAGTAAATACTAAATACAGGTAGTATATTTGTTAATATTAAACTTTGTGGTATTGTATTACTGGAGGAAATTTGTGAAATATTAACCACCCCACCCCACCTCGAATACTTGTGACTTTTTAGTGTTTATATGTACAAGGTCAAAATATGACTGCTCATTGCTAGGTTTACAGTGCTAGTCCATTGAAAGGTTATACCACATTTAGATATGTTAAAGTCATGGGATCAATCCTTGCTTGGATAGGACTTGATAATGTGCATAATGGTATATATAAAGTGTTTTTATTTCTGACAAGGTCCATACCAGTTATATACGGTTGATATTTCTGACATGGTCCATACAGGTGGTTTTTCTGACAAAGTGCATACTTGGTTATGCATACAAGGTCCATACCAGTATATACAGGTGGTTTTTCTGACAAGATCCATACAGTTGATATTTCTGACAAGGTCCATACAGGTGGTTTTTCTGACAAGGTCCATACCAGTTATATACAGGTGATATTTCTGACAAGATCCATACAGGTGGTTTTTCTGACAAAGTGCATTCTGGGTTATACATACAAGGTCCATACCAGTATATACAGGTGGTTTTTCTGATGAGGTCTCCACCAGTATTTTCTGGTGGTTTTTCTGACATCAGATCCATACCAGTATATACAGGTGGTTTTTCTGATGAGGTCCCCACCAGTATTTTCTGATATTTTTCTGACATCAGGTCCATACCAGTATGTGTAGGTGGTTTTTCTGATGTCTGGTTCATACCAGTATATACAGGTGGTTTTTCTGATGTCTGGTTCATACCAGTTTATACAGGTGGTTTTTCTGATGTCTGGTTCATACCAGTATATACAGGTGGTTTTTCTGATGTCTGGTTCATACCAGTATATACAGGTGGTTTTTCTGATGTCTGGTTCATACTAGTATATACAGGTGGTTTTTCTGGCTAATATTTCTGACAATATTGTGTGCTGTTATATATTCTAGAGATTCAGTAACACAAGACAATATTTATGATATTTCTTTAAGATTTTATTACAAATATCAGACATGGAGCCAATTAAAACACAACTCTGTAGTATCGTATTACATTTCCACACCATCATACATCAGCATAATAAATGACAAGAAGTTTGTGACATTTTATAAACCCTTTATTGGGCCTCATTGATTTATCAGCTGATTTGGATGACCTCACCCTTGCAGTAACTTTATGTGGGTGGGGGACTTCTTACTTAGCTGACATGCTTCTGTACTGTCTATTTTTATCACCAGCTGACTGAGCTGGGCATACTGCCATACATAAGTTACACACATACATAAATACCATACAGTGGTTTACCTGTTAATATTTTCATCTTATGTAAACATGTGTACTAATAATGCAAATTTGTGTCAAACCATTATGGCTCTGGATCAGGTATACTATTTCATTTTACCTCTTCTGATTTTTCCGACAGATAAGAACAATTCTGAGGTGAGATATACATAGTATAAACAGTTAATTTACATGTATATATAAATTTATTTAATTCTGATATAAAACAAATTTAATTCTAATTTTATCCATTGACTGTTATATTAGGTTCATGATGTAGGGATGTGTATTGATTTGAAAAATCATTAATTCTTAGAAAAATGGTATGACAATACTTTTGTATGTATATAACTATTTGGTATACACAGAATATGACCTAGTTCTACTGTTTGGGAAATTGCAGTGGGAGTGGGGCACCAATGGGAGAATATTAGGAGTGAGGCATTGTCTGTCATTTGGCGAGAGTGAGATCTTTACTGATTTTAAGGAGTGGGAGTGAGGGTTTTCCTGAAGGGGAATTTCTGTCTGTGGGCGTGTTTGTTTATACATGTAGTTGATTTAGTCAAGTCTTTAAATAAGACTGTACTTACTAGGAAATCTATTAAATACACTCTGCATGTTGATAAATTTTTACAGGCACACCTTGTCATAGGATTTCACTTCAAATTTTTATGGCTGAAATATTTTGAATTCTGTGAATGAGAACAGATTGATATAATTTAGATGTATATGTACACATTTTATTTATTTAAATGTGTTTGAAAAGGCATAGATATAATAAATATTGATGTGTGTACTTTTGTTATAGCAAAGTGGTGAGTATTGATTTTAAAGTTGTCTGGGTATTGCTGGGATGATAGCTCTTACACCACTCCTAGTGTGATGGAGGTATTGGGTTTGAGTCCAAGTTTGCACCTGTATTATTGCTCGTCTGTACATGTAATAATTAGTAGAGAAGATGCCTGACATTAATGTTTAAAGTTAAAATTTTGGATAGACTTGGGGTCAGGTGACCTATGTGACTTAGATTCAGGTTAGCTATGCTATTATATCTGACCCTGAAAGGGTCAGTTGGGCTTTAATAGTGGTTTCAATTCAAGGTGATTGAATGGTGAAATATAGAAGGAATTTTAAGGGATGGAAGTTGATATTTTTCTCCTCTATATAGAAATGTGTACAGGTTTGTTCTACCTGATCTAACTAACTTTGAATGGATTTTAAATGTTTTGTCAAAACTAATTGTACATTAAGTGCAGATAAAAAGTGAGTTCAAAACAAGTACATGTATTGGCTAACAGAAATGGGTTTTACCAGTGTGATCAATACCTCTTAACATTTGTCTTGAACATTTTGGGAAATTTTTACTTAACAAATTATCAAAAGAACTTCATTTTTGCATAAAAACACAATTTACAGATTCCGTATCCTATGGAAACAGTTGTTTGACATTAATGTTACTGGTTGTCTCATTGTACACTGGCATGACAACGTTCATTACTGGAGGTTTTTTACCACCATTCCAGAATTGACTGCCTTGATATAAGACCGAGACATTGTAGATAATTATATAATAACTGTGTTATGTGTTTTATGGGTTATGTAATTCGAGTGTGACATCAAAAATTCAAATGAGATGTGAGAATTGTATTTGATAACAAATAGTCATAATTAAGGAACATTTAACGTCATTATGAAACATAACACAGTACACTTGCTGGCAGAATGGTTTTTTACATTCATAAGTCAGTTACGTCTTTTAGGTTAAAATATTTAAATTATATTTATGTGGCTTTTAATTATGACTAATGTTTTTATGTTCTGAATTTGTTTTTGTAAAGATTATTTTGAAGGAAAAAAACCCAGTTAGTTTACACTTGTCATGATTTTCTTTTTAATACATAATTTACAACAATGTGTATCTCATATATAGTGTTAATAAGTGCACAGAATTTGTTTCTCTTACTGGTACCTAAAACTGACTAATTTGTCCTTCCATGTGAACCCCATCATTGCATATATAGCCTATATTACTAACTAAATCTAGTGTCCAAATTTAGGTGGACACATATAAAAAATGACAGTAGCATGTCATATTAATGAGCGTCATTAGGTCATTTTTAGCCTGCCTAATAGCTTCACGTACAACTTGAGTCATATGTATCTGTACTTTACTCATGTATTGCCGTAAACCAGTAAAAAATAAAACAAAAAATATAGAGGTCTTATTCTTATTTTTATATAGTAGTGGTTAAAGAAGATTTATTTATATCTTTAAAAACAATATGGTTTTTGTATGACTGTGTGTGTGTGTGTGTGTGTGTGTGTGTGTGTGTGTGTGTGTGTGTGTGTGTGTTTGTGTGTGTGTGTTATGGTCATTGTTATAGATGCAGAGCATCACCAATATAAAAATGTAACATTGTACATTTACAATGTGCATTAGTTAGGAGGAACTCAAGTTTTTTTTCACTGTTTAGAAGGAAATGAAATTTTATTGGCAAAACTTCACAAAATTTGAATATAAAAAAAAATCATAATACAAATGGAGGCTACATGTGTACCTAGTTTATGCATTTGTTGACTGAGTTTGAGATCAACATACTCATCTGTCTGCCTGTCTGCCTGTCTGCCTGTCTGTCTGTCTGTCTGTCTGTCTGTCTATTTGATATCATATACTTATTTTATTTAGCTGTTTATATTTATGGTATTTTATATTTCTGTACTTTCAGATTAAAAATTAAAATGTCTTCTGGATAATGATGGCTAGAATGAGATGAGAAGTTTAAATGACAATGAAGAAATGACAGTTGGTAACCCCCCACCTCCCCTACGCTCTTTACATGTTGACCAACGAAACATCATGATGGGTTTTGACAACACCAACCTTGGGGATGACTCTCGGAAAGTTTTAGTGAAACAGGATGCTGTAGATGAGGAGGAGGATTTCTTGACGGCAAAGCATTATGGGACAACAGATGACCATCGAGGTAATTTGTCAGAATTTCAGAGATCAAATGTTTTTCATTCGGATGTTGATACTGGTCGTCAGAAATCAAAACAGTTCTTGGGTATAGAAAGTCATGGGGAGTTACCAAAACAACACAGTGATCCTGGTGGCAGAGTGGGAAAGGACTATGGGACTGAAATGAGTGAAGAATATTATTATTATGGCTATGAACCTCATAGAGAATACAAAGAGACACGATCGGTTTTTGAAAGATATAATGTTGAGACACATTCTTCACTCTGGCAGTCATCATCAAGTTCAGAACATCATCGGAGTGTTATACGAATGCCTCACAATACTAGCGCTCCTAATTTGTTTTATCATAGATCAGAGGAAAAATCTGACTTCAGAGAATCGTCAGTTATAACTCCCATTCATCGAAGTGTCATCACATCAGGTAGCTTACACACATTACAAGAACAAAGACAGTCAGCTTTATCGTCGTCTCCGAGAGAGCATGTAGAAACTATACGATTTGGACCTAGGCTACAAAGAAGTGAGGAGAGTGTAACATCTGTTGGACGTCTTTCTGATGTAAGCTGTTCAGAAGATAGTCCAAGTAGTCGAGAAACTTCTCCGTACACACAGGCTAGTCAATCAGTGTATCAAAAATCATCAGACATTGGAAGTTCTCCACATGAAAAGTCAGACATCACAGACTCAGAACAGCAAATGTGTGTTGAACGGAAGTTTGTGAGACAACCCACAAGTATTGTGATTACAAGTGATGATGATTTCATTACGAGTGTCAAAAGTGATGGAGAAGTGGAATATAAGAAAAGTAAGCATATGTTATTTCCAGTTAACTTTAAGAAGTACTTACAAAATAGGTATTTACAGAGTCAAAAACATAGTGGTTCATCTAGCTCAACAGATACATCATCTTTTGAACATTCCTCACAGGATAAATCTGACTTCTTTGGTACTTCATCTGACCGTTCTAGAGAACAAAGCCTTGAAACACCGGATGATTCATGGCTTCCGAAAGCTGGATCTTTCGAAGGAAAATCTCATCGTTCTCTTGATACAAGATCTCTTGGTTCATTTGAATCGAAATCACGTGACTCATTTGAAAATAGATCTCTTGGATCATTTGAAACAAAATCATTAGGATCATTTGAAGGTAGACCTCCAGGTTTATATGAATCAAAATCACTGGGATCTTTTGAAGGGAAATCTTTAGGCACCTTTGAAACACGATCAGTAGGATCTCTTGAGACTAAATCTCCTAGTTCTTTTGAAGGAAAGTCTCCAGAAAGGGCAGCAACAGAATCGACTGACAATTCCAATGACGTATTTATGGGATTACAAAGTAAGTCATCAAGTCAGAAAAGATCAAAACCCCTACCATTACAGTCTGGTGGGGAGCCATTAGATCTCTCTCAAATACCTGCATACAAAGGTCCAGTACCTGGTACACCTAAAATATTTCCTCCTGAATCTGTCAGTGAAATGGAACAAGTTGGTCATTCTGCAGCTAAGCAACAGTTCTCTCCCTTTCTTCATCGATCACCTGGAGCGCCCTCTGGTCATTACTTGTCGTCTGCCCAGTCATCACCGTTGTGTTCTGTACCAGAGGGAGGACATGTGTTTAATTTTAATTTACCAAGTCCTTTTGAAGGATTTTACTCGGATCCTGAGTTGATATCTCCAAGTCCGATGTCACCTGGGATACATTTTGCTTTTCCACCGCGGGCATCAATGGTCAGTTCCATGTCTGAGTTAAATAGACTTGCTGTTTCTCCTAGAGCATATTATCCTAGTCAGCCTTTACAGGTACCCACTAAAATGAATACCCCAAGTCAGTTAACAAAAATGGAGGGGCATCCACATGAGAGGAGAACTTTATCTGACTCAGACGCATATTTATGTCCTGTATGTGGACAAGTGTTCCCTTCATATGACAATCTAGCGAAACACATGGCAAAACATTTACCGACAGAAACGGTCAGACAGGCCGATAATAATAAAGTGCATTATTGTAAAGTGTGTAATAGATCCTTCTCACGCAGTGACATGTTAACTCGACACATGCGTTTACATACTGGTCTTAAACCCTATGAGTGTACGGATTGTGGGCAGGTGTTCAGCCGGAGTGATCATTTGAACACCCATAAACGTACTCATACAGGTGAAAAACCATATCGTTGTCCACAGTGTCCTTACGCTGCATGTCGACGTGACATGATCACAAGACACATGCGTACACATGCTAAAAGATCTGCAAAAAGAGGAAAATATCTGTCGGTTCCAGAACGAGAGGGAGAAATTCGTAAAAGTTCTGTTTCGAGTTCAGACACAGCTGATTCATTGGATTACTCTAGAACATTCTCGGCTTCAAGCGCAGATAGCCTCGATTTAGATTCTGGAGGTTCCCGAGCATGCTCTATCAGTCGTGGAGATAGTTCTGACAAAGCTATGTCTCGTGGCGATAGTGGTGACATGGATAGTAGTAGTTCAAATAGACCCCACCACTGGGGTGGGACTAGTACGGAGAGTACAGTCTTTGAAGAATCATTACAAGAAGAGCGAATGCATAAAGTGCCGATGCTTCACCGGGATAGTTCACTCGGAGAATCCACTATATGTTACAGAAAAATGCGTAATTGGTCAACGGCAAGTTTTGAAAGTATAGATTCAGAAGATGGTAAATCTAGAAGAGATTCTTTTGCAGATGATACGATATTTGAAGTGGAACATTCAGAGATGCGTACCGAGTCAAAATGCGATATTCCTCTGATTGATGAAGAAAGTTTAAAGAAATGTACTATAAGTTCTGACACCAATGTGAATGGATGATAAAAATATTAACTTTAGATTTATATCATTCCTTATTAATATTATTTAATCTTGTTTTAATGGAAGTCCAATATTAGAAGATACTTTATTTGTTTTTTGTCTAAATTTTCAACATTTTTTAAACAATTATACTGCATAGTACTAGTTGCACTAAAAACTTTTTCTTGAAAATTAAACATGGCAGAAGTCTAGACCAAGTAATTACAAAAACAGCTCATAATGAATAAATCAAACAGGGATCATGTTGGATTTTGCTATTAATTCTCATGTTTCAAACAAAAGTGCTATTTTCTTTTTTGTCTTTGTAATGCTCATATATATACATTTAACAGTGGGGAAATACAAACTCAAGTTCTGGATAAAGATCTAGTTGCCATGGCACCTACTTTTGTTTCTTCTTCATGTTTGTTATTTCATTTGATAAAGTGCTAAATTTTTATTTTAAAAGATTTAAGATTGGAATGATAAGTAGATGTAATAATGTACAAAATGTAGGTTGTGTTGTTTTTGTTGTGTATTACAACTGGATACTTAGGACAGTGTGTTGTCATGGAAACGTAAAACTGGGATGTAAACCCCATTCAATCAGTCAATCGTCATGAAAAGAAATTAAGTGTTACACTTTATAAAAAAAGATGTTACGTTTAACAAAGACAATTTTAGTATTAAAATGATACAGATTTGAATGGGCTACATGACTGTGCTACATGATCACAACCCTTAAGGTATGCTGGGAATTATGATTTCTGTTGAACAATAAGAATTGTTGTATGTAAACTATGTTATTCTCTCACCCAGTAGGGTATATAGTGAAGTATGTCACAGTTAGTGTAAATTCTACTAAGTATGTACATTATGTTGGATCTTAAATTATTCATAAGACTTGTATCTTGAAACTTGTAAATTTACACAAATAATCAATAACAAAATTTTCACTGTATCATCATTTTGGTTCTTTTTATTCTTGACCACTATTCTTTTTCTGGTAGCAACTTATTTTAAACAGTGTCCTGTTCCTGGTTTTGAAACACACTTTCTTGAGCTCTGTTCCTCAATGTCTTGAGCACTGTTTCTTTTTTCTGGAGCACACTGTCTTGAGCACGCTACCTTTTTTTCTGGAACACAGTATTTTGAGGACTGTTCCGCTTTCTTGGAGCACACTTGTCTTGAGCCCTGTTTTGTTTTCCTGTAGCACACTGTCCTAGATTTCAGTTTGTATGAACACATACTTATTTAAAGTTTTGTTGATATTTTTATCATTATGAAGATTATTTAAGATCTTATTTTATAATTTTTTAGCCAGATTTGTGCTAAGTGATGTTATTGGCTAAGTGATGTTATTGGCTAGGTGATGTTATTGGCTATGATGCTTGTTTTACTACAGTGTGAACCAAAAGTAAACATTCAAAGGCAGCTTTCCTTCTCTGGTCTTAAAAATCTATTGAAAGTTTTAATATTTTATTAGTTGAGAAAATTGTATGATCATATTTTAAATTGAATGGGTGTGAAGGTCAGCAACATCAATACAAATTTTGGCAAGTCTAAAGATGTGAGACCTGCCACTGTAGAACTAGTAATATTTTTGAAATTATCTTTTCTGCTCTAACGATGATTGAATTTTAACGTTAGGGCCAGTTAGAATTAAAGCCAAATTTTGGACACAAATAGCATAAATAGCTAACTTACAATTTGTAAAGGAAAATATATTTTAACAAACTAAATTTCATATTAAGAGGAAAGTATTCCTTATTAAGAGGAAAGTATGCATTTTTGAGAGAATGAGTTCTTAAAATTTTGTCAAACTGAAACCTGCAGTTTTGACTGTACAGGTATTTAATTGAAAATCATTTTAAGCATCTTAACTATAATTGTAATAATAAAAAAATACACTGTACAAAGATAATGAAATTTTGAATTCATTTTAGTAAAGTTATTAAATACATAGAAATATAATTCTTGTGAAATTTAAATGAAGTAAAGCTACTATTTGTGTGATTACTTTTGGTACAACCTGTATAATTGTTATAATTGATGGGTATACGTGTTACCTGATCATGTTTTTAATTAAACCCAAAGGTGTTTATAATCATCATAGTAATACTCGTCATTTTATTTATAGTAATAAATTTTTTTCAACAATAGTTTGGATTTTTTCCTTTGTAGTTGATTTTACATTGCTGTTATTTGTAGAATTTGGAAGCTTCAAATGTTGGTTTATTTTCAACAGCACAATTTTTATTCACAAAAATTGGTTTCATGGTTTTTAAAAGAAATGGCAATTTTTGCAATTTTTATCAAAGAATTAATATCTTTGACCCCTTATATTGTTAATTGAAGGTTTCGATAAAGAATTTTGTTAGCTTGTGTTGTCATGAAAACTTATGTTTAAGGTTTATGATGCTTTTAACACTTTGAAGGGTTTAAATATTAGGAGGGGAGGAAAATTATGGTGTTTTAAGCCTTTGCCAAGATAGTGTCACTTATATCAATTTGTTCAGTTCTGGGAAACTGTAGTACCTGTGACAAAATCTTTGCAAGGGTGTAAAACACCATTTGGGGTAGATCAGAATGCAAGAAAATTGTTCATCAAAGCACTTGCCAAAGATTTTGTCTGTCTGTACATTTCAGTTCCCTCTACCATTGCATAACTGACCTTGATTTATCTTAAATAATCTTGAATGGAACAACAAGCGACTTTTTGTCTTGTTACGATACAAATTCAGAAAATTTAATTTGATTTCTGTAAACCATTTATAACTTTCACCTGATATATGATAACTGTATGGTGTGTTTATTTCACATTATGTAATGACTTACAGTAAGTAATACCAAACTTCAGTTTTAAATGCTAATTTACACAACAAACATGTACAAATTTGGAAACTGGATAACTAATTCATGATGTCTACATCTGTGTCCTCTTAACATCCATACAGATCATGTTTAGCCTAGAACTAATTTTATTCAAACTTAGTTTACATTTTAAGTAACTTGGTATTGGATCATTTATTTAATTGAAGTTATAAGAAAATAAATTTTATTATTTTATGTACAAAAAAAACAGATAAAATTTCTACTTTTATTTAGCGATTTTTATCTAAAATTCATGTTAATGGTTAAAATCCAAAATTCAAACAGAAAAGTGTCCACCAGTGTGACTTGTGAATACAAATGTGTACTTCCACAAGGGAAGTGAGGCTGGGTACCCTCTGTGTACTTCCACAAGGGAAGTGATACTGGGTGTCCTGGGAGGGTAAGCACCTCCTGTTTAGCTATATTTTCACTGGTCACACGTGAAATCAAAATTGGGCATGGAAGAACATGGAACTTTAGAAAGTCAAATATTAAAAACACAGAGACATCATACTTATCAGTGTTATCACCAATATTGTGAGGACAACCATAAAACCTTTTTAGTGTGTAGATAAGTCTTGATGAGTTGTCATTTTATCTGTAAGCAGCTCTGCTTTATTTAGACACGCCTCTACAGAATGTACACTACCAGTATATATACTTCACATTCTTATATGTACTGGACACTGTGTATACTGTAAAATCCTTATATGTACTGGACACTGTGTATACTGTAAAATCCTTATATGTACTGGACACTGTGTATACTGTAAAATCCTTATATGTACTGGACACTGTGTATACTGTAAAATCCTTATATGTACTGGACACTGTGTATACTGTAAAATCCTTATATATTTACCACATTTTATGGGAGTTAGAGATTATTATGGCTGCAGTTTTCTTATTTATCATTTAGTCTTCTCAGTCTGTTTATGCCACTTGTAGAGGAAAATGTCTTCTGTGGTGGCCTACTCTTTCGAATCTTATAAAAGTAGACACCTTATACTATTAGAGGTAGACATTCCTTACACTAATCTAGAGTCTGAGACACATGATCTTATCCTCTACTCTCATCTGTTAGACTTGTCCAGTAATCTGACTTATCACAACTTAAGTGAAATCACCTTCCAAAATTCCAAAGTACATGTTCTTCATTATACCTTTTGAAATGAAGGCATCATACAGTACAATATTACATTTCAAATCGCTTTAATGTGGAAGTTACTACAAACTTAATCAACTGTTTTAACACTATCTATTATGTTCTCTGAAAGTTTAGAAACTCGTCTGAAAAGCAACCATTGTAAAGCAAACTCCTTCTTAAAATGACTATGTAGAGTCGAATGCAAACTCCATATTGAAATACCCTCTTACATGGAAAGCACACCTGTCAGATTTTAAGTAAATACAAGAGTATATACAAAAATTAAATAGAAAGATTTTCCATAATTTTTTAGCTATATTTTTTAAAAGAAGCACAAGATATGGTCAGTTAAAAAGCAGAATATTTTAGTTATGTGGCAGTGTATGTGTTAATGATTTTTAAGTTAATGAATTATAATATTTTAATTACAACACTGTTTTATATATATATAGATCTATATGTAAGTTTGTAACCTTTTGAATAAATTGTTGTTTTATTATTGTTTATTAAATAATCTTCTTTACATTTTTAAGCAGTATTATCATCAAATACATTTTTAAGTTATTTTTTTTGCCAAAAATTGAAAAGTTTGTTTGTTTTGAATATTTTGCATTGTAAAGTGCTACATTATTATTATTATTATTACCGGTATATATAGCTGTTATTATTGGATATATATATGTCATAAACAAAATTAGGGGATCATCCCCAAATTTCACAATTGATTTTTGCCTTGAACATCAAAACAAAGTCCAGGTGATAATTTTCCAGTGGCATCAGTATCCATGCCTTTGTGTAAGTAACTATTATATGTATTTACTTGCAATACCATATTACCTTAACACAAAGATGGGTACAGGGAAGCACAAATAATGAAAAGCAATTCTCTTTCTTTTTTCAAACTTTTTGTGAAAATTTGACATAGATCATTTCAAAACTTTTGACAATTTTAGTTTTACCGCTTTGACAAGTAGTGAAGGCTAGGTTTACATTTGTATGTGTCCCTATCAACATTTTAGTTTAAGTGTTCAACTTTTTATCAAACTTAATACAATGTGTAAGCCTTGCCATGTGACGAGCTTGTAATTGTGATTTCCAGATACACTTTTGTATCCAGCTTCAAAATCAAAGACTTAAGGACTCTCTGACCTTGTTGTCAGTCAATATGGTCACATTAAGACAAATAGAGTTAAGATCAATCCTTATCTGTCTTCAATCAACTATTTTTTGATAAAAACTAATTGAATACATCAGAATATATTTCAGGCTTACAAATCATTTGTGAAATATTGAGATGACATTCCCCACTATTATGATGCCTTATACATGTATCATGTTATCATAAGCATTACAGTGACTTCATTCAGTCTTAGTGCTTAGAATTCAGAGAATGTTCTCTTAACAGTAGCTTAATTTTAGTACTTTTGTATACTGTGAATTAAACCTTTCTAAATTGGGCACCTTTGTAAATGTGTCAGGAATATTTTTTATGGTGAAATTTTTCGGATAAAACTGGTCACCCCCTCTTTATGTGACAGAATATATTGTCTAAAAGCTATGTGGTTTTAAATTCGTGTCCTGTTTCTCTTTAATTTGGACACCTATCTGTTCTTTAAAATGGACAACTATCTGTTCTTTAAACTGGACAACTATCTATTCTTTAAACTGGACACTGATCTATGTATGTGGTACGATATTTCATTGGCCGAGAGTGTCCTGTTAAGAGTTGCATCAATGAACCTTTTTCTGGGGAAAATTATCTAGGTCTCTATCAAATTGGTATGATATATCACTTTTGTTCTTGTCGAGAATTGAAATGAATGGAAAATCCCATATCCGGTAAATAATGCAGTTTTGTTTAAATATAACTTTAAAAAAACAACTAGTTAGATACAGAAATATTTATAAACATTTATATCCTCAAACAGATATGTAACATCTGTTAAATATGTAACCTCAAATAGAGATAAATGTCAAAAAGAAAAATTAAAGTGAATTAATATTTCATCTTGTTAATTTGGACATAACTTTGTTAATATGCACTAAATCACCTGTATAGAAATATGTTGTCATTTAAACATCAAGGCCTTATTTAATACATATGGTATTAGTCATATTTAATCAGCTGAGTAGCCTGTCTGTAGAAAAACTATTTTTTTGTTCTGAGGATAAGACATTTGACATCTTTTTTATTAGTATCTCATTCAATAACTTTTTATATTTATTCTCAAGACATTTCTGTAATGTAAATTAATGTTCAATTCTGAGGTCACTTGTCCATTTCTAGCAATTTTTGAGTTGCATATACTTTTTCAAAAATTCTTGGCTCACTTGTCAATTTCAAAAATTATTCTTGTCACTTGTTGATTTACTAATATACTCTTGTTTTCCAGAATGTCTACTTTTAAATTTCCACTGGAAATCTACTTTTAAATCTCCAGAATTTCTTCTGTTTTGTAGAATGACATATAGTTGTTAGTTTCCAGAACTTCTGGGGTAACATGCCATGACATATAAGTTTCATTGCACATTGCATTACCGGTACTTGTTGTACATAAACATCTCTCTTTCTCTCTCTATCCCCCCTCCCCCTTTCCCACATGTAAGATTAGGACAATTTTAAAGCATAGTTTGTCTTTTATTTTTGTAAAACATAAATTGAAATAGCTTATATATAAAAACAAGTTTTGAAATAGCATAATGTCTGTTTCAAAGGAGAAAGCAACTTGATGAAATATGAAGTGTTTGTTGATGATAGTTTGAATGTAAATCACATGTTTACATGGTGTATTAAATGGCAGCTGTAACAGTCATGATGAAGTAATGTGAGATGTTTGGTTGGTTTATCGTTATATATGAATTGATATAAATATAAATATATATATAATTAATTCTGTATTTTGATTATTATTGTGTATACCGGTGAACATTGTTGTCTTTTTCAAAATCACATGACAATGAGATGTATGTTGGCTTTCCTTTGATAAGTATTATTACTTGTTATTAGAACTTTATACAGGCATCATCACACTCTCCCAAAATTGATACCATATGAAGACATGATATTGGAAATGTTATTATTTAGATCTGATTGTAAAAACACTGGATCTTTTGTGAGGACATCTTCATTTATCATAGTGACAGTAGAATTTTCCAGGCTCCAACAGCAATTGCGGCAACAGTGGCAAAATCTTTACCATGCCAAACAATGGCTTAATTATCTTGCAAAGGTATAATTGCAAATTGTTGAATTAGTGTGCTCATATTGTCTTTCTTAAGATCACCATTATATTTGCCTCAGTTGTTGGTTGGCTGTTCATGGCCATTTTTGCATGAAATTCAAAAAGTTATATATGTATGGTCATCTGGTGTTTATTTTTGAACAGTGTCATACTTACATAACCAGAAAGAAACATTTACTTCCAACAAAGATAAATTTTTTATTCTCTTTTGAAATTTTCAATTATAATTCATTTAGCAACAGAAAATTGTTCCAACTACATTGTATTTATAACATAAATTTACTGTATTTTTCTGGAATTGTGAAATAGTGAACTTTTAGATTTTGATCTTTGCCATCATTTGTGAAACCACCCTAATTTTATATGGTACATCAATGTAACAGTTTGGTTGCCTGTTATTAAACAGTGAATGCTTATGTACTCATGATACAAGGAGCACATAATCAAACAACGAATCAAAAAAGTATAATTACCCGCATAGTTTGAAATCAAGTAAATACAGTAGTTAATAACATATATATACCCCCCCCCCCCTCTTGCTTTTTAGATTATATATACAAATGTGTGTTAAAATAAAATAAAATTGTTTGATTTGCTGGAATAATATAACCAGTTCTAAGATAAAGAGTTTAAAAAATCATTGCAATACAAAAACATTGTAAAGCCTACGAACATAAATATTACAGGAGTATTGTATGTAAGAACAGTTTGGTCCCACAGTTTGGACAACCTTAGCTTGGTTGTAAAGGTGTTTTAATTTTGTTCATAGTGGAACCTAAATGGTAGTAAGCTGTGTTGATGTCACTCATGTTACACAATATTTAATTATGTGCCTAGACATTACAAATACACACTGTTCACTTACCTCTTCTTATCTGTTACTTAAGTAATCTACAACAATTTGTCATTACTGGTACTTTGCAGACTTCTTAATTAATCCTTGTTTTCTGGGGATGGAGGTTGAGGTTTCACTTGGTATCATGCTACAGTTGAGGTTCACTTGTAGTTTTTATGGCCAGTCTTACATGTCATATTCTAGAAGTAGAATATTTACATTCCACTGTTATATAGGGAATGTTGGCTGATGAATATAGGCTATAAACTCCACATCAATGGGTAATTCCTCGTATTTCAGGGTCCATATCTGCTTATATTTACCATGTATATAACATATTCATCATCTTCATTTTGGCTTTAATTGAAAATCACTAGTTAGTATTTATAAAAATATAGAGGTTGGAGATAATAGTAGAAGTTTTGTTGCTTCTTTAAGAAATCAATCCAGTTTTTAACTTGACTGAAGCAGAATTCCCGAGATTTGATTGTTTTTGAAATAATAATAATATTTTATATATATACTGTAAAATCATAAATGTTCGTGGAGGATAAAATTTTATTATTTCCATCACTTTACAAATACTACAAAATTTAATGTCAACAAATTTTTTTCTTACGGAAGCTCCCAATAGGATTAATTTTTAAAATACACAATTCAATGAAAATTCCACCCAAAAAAACCATGAAATTTTAACCCTACAAATATGAATGATTTTACAGTCTATATGTATAAACTTGATTGTTTTATAAATTTGTCCAAGTTGGAATGTAAAAAATAAAAAAAACGACTGTATTTGTGCAATTAATAGTATTTAATATTAAAGAATAAATAAAAGAGCTTTACTTACTGTATATAAGATCATTAAATGAAATATCATTTTAAAATGTAAATAAATTTTGTAGAGAGAAAATATTTTCTTAAAATCAGGGTAGATAATTCATGTTTTATTGTGCAAAGCACATAGATAAATCCATGTTAGGAACATTTCATTTTTTTTAAAAACTTCATTAATTTTATAGCCATGTATGTGATATATGGAATTTTTTAAAATTGTCATTTTAATACCATATTTGGAATTTATTCAGCATATTTATCTTTTAATTGGTTAATGTTTTTATAAATAGTACTTATGATATCACCTTTGGATCTCAGTACTATGGAAGCCTCTAACTGCCATCAGTATTATTGATAATTGAAAGCATTGATATCTATACTGTATGTACTATGTACATATAATTATTGTAAATTATAATGTTGTCAAGAAACTAATTTACAGATACATAAATTTAATTGAAATTCACTTTCACAATCGTGGTCTATCCATGTACCAGTGATGTGCCGTGTGATACACCATGTGATACTCTATATCATTTGCACTGAACTCCCACCCCCACCCCAAAAATGGCATAAATATGGGGTTTAGTGCAAGACAATTGTTTGGCACAAACTTAAGCAGGTATGTCTCAATGTATGCATTGGTACACCAACACCATATTAAAACTGAAATTCAATGAGCTAGTAGGTTGTTTCATTCAGTTGACAAAAATAAAAATAATGTTAACTTGTTTGGCATTGAACAAATGGATAGGAAACGTTGCATTATCTCTTTAAATGGAAGGGGATCATAACACCGAGATAAATTGTGAGGTCAATTAATAGAAACATGTTATAGACATAGCTTCCAATCATCAAAATGCTAGCTGGCACTTACAAGCTTCCATAATTAATGTAATATTCAACCAAACCAGTCATTATGTTACATTATAATATCATTCCTATATGAAATAAGCAATATTATGCAGTTATTTGTAAAATTTAAAATCTGGTTTAAACGTATTTAAACTTCACTTTTTTGTCAAGAAAAATGTTCAGGATTTGTATGGGTCAACTTTGGTATCTGTGGTAGCAAAGAAGCAAGGCTTTTGAAATGTTTTATTTTTTTTTTAAGGAGTAACTTTTCTTTCTGTATTTAGTACATGGGTCAGTTACTAAGGTTTTCAGACACCTAATGTTTGAACTATTTTGGGATTCATCCACCTGGAGCCAAGTTTAACTGTATTGGGAATAGACAATTAACTTGTCTTCATGTGATAACACTGATGTTTGTGTAGAGCTATCATTTCTAATGGTTATGGGAAAACTTTTGGAAAATGATGAGAATCCATATCTAAAGGAAATGATTCAGTTTGCTGTTTGTTACCATGGTTACTAGGTGAGACATTTTCTGAGTAGGATTTTTATAGTACTGCAAATCAAAAATACATATATTGAATTCAACAAATATATTTTTTTTAAAAGAATGGATTAAGACTTTAATTAATAAATCTGGTCTATTAATAAAGTAGAATATAAAATCAATAATTCTGATCAGTACTGGTAATATTTTAATAGAATCGGTTACCGTAGGAATGTAAACGACCATATTTGGCCTATTTGTTATTAGAAATGTTTAGTAGATACATAAGATGGGATATGTTATTAAAATATTTTTGATGAGCAGTAATATTATGTTAAAGATGTAATGGGAAATGTTTAACATTCCACTGGCATTAATGTCACAAATTAGATACCCATTCAAATGTCAGTTATTTTCAAGCAGACTTTACAAGCATCTGATGAAGATATTTATGGGCTTCACCACTATACCTTGTCACCACTGTTTTGATTACAGAGTTGTTCTTTCTACTGGTTATAAAATATTAATGACACATTTTCATGAAGTAATGTTATTTTTTACAAGAAATGGGTTATTATGCAATGTCATATCCAGTAGCATTTCACATGGTACATTGGATTACATACCAGTGCCCGACAGAAGTGATATGGTACATGGGATTACGCTCATGGTATAAATCTGGATATGTTGTCAGTCCATGAATTGTGTTTAAAAGGTATTGTACCTTAAGCATCTCTTGTTAAGCTTTTTTACTGTAGTAGATGGTAAGATTGAATTGGATGGTGTTAAGAAATTAGTGGGTTATATCAAAATAATTATGGTAACTTTCTCTTAAGATTTGATATAAAGGCTGAAAAATGAATTTAAGACAGCTGAAAAAGGAAATTTTTAATGAAATTTGATAATTTTTCTTCCTTCGAGGATTATAAATTTAATATATATATTATTGCACTGTGGTGACTTATGAATGTTTTGAAATGACCCCTATTTCTACGCCATTATTTACATAATTATTGTATATTGTTTACTGTGATAGTTGTTTTATTGAGCAAACACATCAAACAATTGGAAGTGTTCACACATGTATTTCCTATATAACATCAGTTTGGTTACAGTATTAAATATTCTTGTACAAGTCAACTCAAATCAAGTCAATAGATACATACAGTTTATGTTGTATTATAAACATCAAACTTTGATTTGTATCACATCATCCTAAAGTTATACGGGACGTAGTAATTTATTACCAGTCTACATGCCTCTTTATGCATTTTCAAATTTTCTCTACAAAGTTTAATTTTTGTCAGCAAACATAAAAACAGTTCTGCAAGTTTATTCCAAGAATGTTAGATTTTATTTTAGTCTTACTATTTGATTAAATCAAAAATTTAAATTTTAATTTGCCTTATTTAATTAAGCACATGTGCAATTTAGAAATATTTTAAACTTAAATTTAGAGTTTAGTAAGTAAGTTTTCATCAACAAATTATGGAAATATAGTGTATCATACAAATAACAAGAGGCTTGGCCATTGAGATGAAGTGGTCCAAGAACTTGCCACTGCCAAGCTTCTTATCCCAGCGTGTTAAAGTTTGTCAGTTCACTTGTGGAAGAAGGTTGCTAATCTTCTCCAGAAAGTCCAATTTTATTCACCACCCAAGACCTCTATGTAAATGAAAGAATTCGGACTAAAGCCTAAAACGTCATACCTCACTCACTTCTGAAATAACCAGATCTGTACAACTGTTAGTATTGTTAGAAGTCTATCCTCTATCCGATTTAAACATTACATACATGATCTGTCTATCTTTGTAAGATAGAATCTGAAAGTTTCATAATCTACAAAAATAGAACATAATAAAATATAACTTGATAAAGACATTACAGATAGATATACTAATGATGATGATGATGATAATTATGAGTTTTTATTGACTTTTTGGAGTTGTTTCTGATGTACAGGATATTTTACGACCATCTGTTAGTGAAAGATTGATATCGTTTTTATTATCAAGTAATAATAAATATTCATTGTTTGTTGTTATTTCATTGTTTCTCCATTAGCTTTTTACAGTTGGTGGTTACCTCAATTCATTTGTCATTATTCAATGTCATTAACGTCAATATTATAAAATTGAGCTTTAAGAACAAAATCTGTGTTGTTATTTGTTACATATATGGGTGCTGATAATGGGTTTCGCCAGTGTTCCACATGATCAATAACACTTAACATTTGTGCAGAATGATTTGGAAAACCTTTACTTCTCAAATTTCCGCAATAACATTATTTCTATGGGGAAACATCGACTGAAGTGATTCCTTATTCAATAGATATAATCGTTCCACACAAACTTTAGGGGGTACCACATAGTACACTGGCAAAATCCATTTAACTGGAATTGGTAGCAAGGTTGTAGAGATGGATGGTTAAGTTGAAAGAGCTGGAGCTACAGCCTTGCTGCATGGTATTGGTATTTGATATCAAAATGTTCTTGTTCAAACATCTGCCTGATGAATGGATACTAGTAGAAATGTTGAATTTTGCAGTACTTTGTGTTCCATAAATCCCGGAGTCTTGTACTCTTACTGTAGCTGGAAACTGAAGGAACACTATCCTGATGATCCCATAGTCTTTAGCATGCTTTAACCAGGAATATACAACAGAGGGACTCCTTGCTGGAAGAGGAAGTGGTTCGAGTAGATTCTTTAAGAAAGTGATTACTAGTATTCTATTTAGATTTATGAATGTGGTTTAACTTCCCAGTTTAGATGAATGAACCTTAGTGAGCAAGTTCACAAACCCCATACACCACTATGGTAGCTCATTAGTAGAGTGCTTGCTTTGTATGTAGGAGGTTGTGGGTTCTAACCCCGACCAGGTCTGACCAAGACTTGAAAAAAGGTAGTCACTGTTCTTTGGCAAAGCACTGGGCATTTAGAAATGAAAATCAAGGGGCCCTTTAGAAGAGACCTGAAAACCAATATCTAGTGTCAAGGCAGGAGTAGCACATAAAAGAACCCTCCCTCCACATTGCCCTAAGCACACTGCAAACGTAAAAAATTCTGTCACTTCACTTATAGCCGGTGACGTCTCAATATAAGTAAAATATTCTTGACTGAAACATAAAACCAACCAATCAGTCAATCAATCGCATACCCCATGCCCCCACATATTTGACTATGACCTCTGCATTTATAAATAGAAATTTCTAAGTCCAAGGACTGTCATTTTGCAAGTCAACAAAGTGAAATGAACTTAATATGTAATCCATTGTTGTAGACTCACATACTGAGGTTTGTAATTTCAGTGGAATGAAAATGTAATTTTGATAGGTAATTCATTGTGTTAGACTTACAAACTAAAATCAGTTCAATATCTGCAAGCTTTTAGAAAAAAAAGCATGGAAAACTGATGATAGACAGACAAGTCAGAAACATAACACTTTCTACAACTTTGTTGTGTGAGGTAAAGGTATCACATTTATATTGAATATCACCAGGTTTATGAAAACTATCAGGAATTATAACTATACACTAATGGAACATGAGCATGAAATACTATTGACTGGAACTTAAAACATCATCATCACACCCAAACAACCTAGATAATGGACACAATATTACCAGTTCTTTTATACTGGTATAAAGTGTCGGACTTGTATAATATATATATAGGTCGGAGAACGAGTTGTATTGATTTCTAGATGACAAATTAATCCCAAATACAAGCTTTATCTAATACAAAAGGTGCTAAACTTAATGTGTAATACATGTACGATATTTGACAATGTTAATCAAAAATCATGATTGTATAACTGCTGCGTAATTACCTGGGTAATGTTCAGTTTATTACATGTGTACAGAACTGTGAACCTGTAAATCAATAGTTCAATGAATTTGTGTTACCTCTAAGTTCAAGGTTTTTCATCGAAACAATTCAAAGATTTAAGTATCATCAGTTTATTAATTATGTTGTGACAACTTTGATGTCTGGTTTGAACTAATAACTGATCAAAAGCATACATACTAATCCATGTCCAAATTGCAATCCCAAAGCAAAGTGAAAACTTTGAACAAATAAGGTTATAAACATGTGAACTTCACTGTGACCTTAAAATGGAGATCAAGGTCAACACAAATGTTGTAGGCATTCACATACTGAAGTTATGAAGTAAAAATTCAATTAAAATTTCTGACTTTTGGATCATGACAAAGAATTACTGACTGAATGCCAATCTGATCTTGAATGCAAGAAAATCATTCCAAACTTGAAAATGGGTTGACAAAGGAGCATCCCTGTCAAGTTCACTATCATCAAGAGAATTTTATAATGCACAAAAAATAACAATAGACATAACATGATTGCAAAAAAGATAACTGAGTCATTGGCTTGGAGGTTCGAATACAACTAGGGATCCTTGCTGACTTGACATACTAGTACATATCTTAAACAGGTCTTAGTACAAGTGTACTGATCTAGAAAGGCACCTGGACCTAGTTATTATGCAGATTATTAGTGTAGTTAGCTGATTATCATAATCAATGTTGGTTTCTTGTGTACCATCTATCAACATATTTAGAAATGTTTGTTGTAAAAACCCTAAGTAAAGAGAGTTTCTTTCATGAATTGAATCCCATTACCGGATATTTTAAAACTATTGATTCAGTAATATGTTAGTTCTCATTGATATTTTCAGTTTGTGTTAATCAATAATTAAACTAATCAAAGCGTTTAACAATGAGACCCTGAACACAAATTATCCATGTTAGTTGTGTCATGTTGCATCAATATTTTTAGACAAAATACAATTTGATTAATCTCGAGGGAGTATCTTAGGTAAACCATTGCTAGGAATTCTGAAACAGGATTATAAAAACAAGATTATACTTCTTATGACCTGCTTCAGCTGGCAGTTAAATTTTAAATGCTCTGCTATGTAAATAGAGCTATAGGAAGCAATTAAAATAATGCATAAAAGTGCAAATTGAAATAGATTTATTATGACATAAATGTGTGACATAGAGATGTGTGACATATATATTGCATAAAAATCTACAGTATACGTGGACTATCAGTAGGTCAGTCGGCCAAACACGATAAGTTTATTTTTATTGAGAAATTGCTGGCTATAAAGGAAATGGCAAGAAGTTCATTATACTAATGAGCAATGGCAGTTATTTTATAATCACATTTGTCATGACATAGTGCATCAATGTGTTAAGGTATTGTCCAATTGGCCATGTGACTTTCATCTTCAAATGCCAAGTGCTCAAAGGTGGAGAAATGGTCACTACCCCATGGTAGAGGAAGAGTCACTACTCAATGGCAGAAGAACAGTCACTACCTAATGGCAAAAAAGAACAGTTGCTACCCAATGGCAAAAGAACAGTTGCTACCCATTGCAGAGGAACAGTTGCTACCCAATTGCAGAACAGTTGCTACCCCATTGCAGAAGAACAGTTGCTACCCCATTGCAGAAGAACAGTTGCTACCCCATTGCAGAAGAGTCACTACTCAATGGCAGAAGAACGGTCACTACTCAATGGCAGAAGAACAGTCAAAACCCAATGCCAGAACCATCACAACACAATGGCAGAAGAACAGTCACTACACAATGGCAGAAAACAGTAACTACCCAATGACAGAAAAACAGTTGCTACCTAAAAGCAGAAGAACAGTGACTACCCATGCCAGAACCGTCACTTCAAAATGGAAGAACAGTTGGTATGCAATACCAGAACAGTCACTACCCAATGCCAGAACCATCACAATACAATGGCAGAAGAACAGTCACTACACAATGGCAGAAAACAGTAACTACCCAATGACAGAAGAACAGTCGCTACCTAAAAGCAGAAGAACAGTCACTACCCATGCCAGAACCGTCACTTCACAATGGAAGAACAGTTGGTATGCAATACCAGAACAGTCACTACCCAATGCCAGAAGAACACCCACTACCTAGTTCTCATAATAGCCTTGGGTCTGAAACTGTCAATTCTTTTTTGTTGTGATAGTTTTTACACTGTCAAAATCAGTTTAATATTGTGAAGTCAATTTTGGGACAGTTGGGGAAATGGAGTACTCTGTACCTCAAGAAAACTGCCAACTGACAAATATCCTCTAACACTATAATTTGCTCCGAGTGGGATTCAAACTTTACTTCACGAGCATTATGGTCTGTCTGCCCACTCCCCCTTCCCAAAATCTACCTTAAAGGTAAGGTAGGGTAAGTTTGAAAACTTTGGTTTTCTCCAAAATTCAAATACTGACTGTCTTGGCATATGATAAATAACAAATTCTTGACTGGGCCTTAAAATACCATTCCAACCAATCAATCAACCAAACCAACAAACTTACCAAACCACAGTAACCATGGCAACAGAGACGTAGTACCCAGACTATACTCCTTTACTGATGATCATTGAGGTAAAGTGAACAAGTACAAAAGAAAATAAATTGATAGAAAATAAACATTTATTACAACAGCATACAAATACAATTTGCCATACAATTACTATAAATAAAAGCAGCATAAGGCCTTGGTTATTTTTTCAAAGTTGCATTTATTTTTTCTTCAATAAATTTTGCTTAAATGATATTAAAATTTGTAAGCACCTTTAAATAATCATATTCAAGTATGTTTTTTATTTCAATAGCAAAAAGCTAGATATTTGTTCTTCCAGGATAAGCAGTCTCGTCTCTTTTACTAGACTATGTGTAAACCCTATGTCTTGGTATTCATTATATATGAACCTTAAAATGTCATTTTGTAGTCTTATTTTATCATAAATAATAAGATATTTTTTCCAGCAAACACTAGATGTTTGTTCTTCAAGAGCAAGCAATCTCATCCCTTATATTTTATTTGCAGACAACTATAAATTCATCTATATATCATTCATCTATATATATTTTCTTCATGTTTTGATGGCAAATTGGTTTTAAATTCAGTGGGATAGTAATGAGGTAAATTTTAATTGTATATCATACAAAGAAAGACAACTCTTCACATATCCAATACAAATCAAGGAAAAAATAACCAAGGCCTATCGTTGAAATGCATAAATATATTACCATATTACAAATTTATATATATATCAAAATTCTGTAAAAGTAAGATTCTTATTTTATTTGTTGTAACTTTGGATATTTTTCATGATACAATGTGTTTTTTTCACAAATTTTACCATTTTCAAATATAACTAGATCACAAAATGTTTTTTGTAAATTATAAAGATTTATCAGTTATCACAAGTAGTGGTAGAAAATTTTCACGTCTTAAAGTCTCTCAATAAAATAAAAATAAATTATACTTGAATAAAAAATTATATTCTAACAAATCTAAAACAGTTAAGTAGAACTCTGAACTTTATCAATCTATTTCAACAACAAAAATAAATTAAAACACTTTATATCAACATCACAAGTTATATTAATTAACTAATTAACAAAAACAGATGATTTAGTTTTAGTATTTGGACCATTGGAAAAGAATAACTTCTGGTAACACATAATTTGTGAGAGATATTTTCTTACTTTAAATCTATTTATGCAATTTGCACAATGCACTTATGTACACATTAATTGCTTAATACATAGCAAAAAATAAAAAAGAAATTTTAAAAATTAAAAAAATTAAAATAAATAAATAAATAAATAAATAAATAGCAATAGAAATAAAATTCATTATAAGGCAAAGTGGTTGTCTCTTAATTTTGGATTTTAGCTCCCATCCTGAAAGCTGGGTTTTCTATGGGATTTCAAAACCAAAAAAAAGATCAAGTCTTCTCAAATGCATTTTGAAATTTTATGATTAACGGTAACAATGGCCAGAAGACAAAAAAAACATTTCCAAAGAAAGAAAAGAAATTTTCAAAGACAGAAATACACTTCAGGAACAAAAATACACATATCTAATTCCTCCTAATTTTTCACTCCTAAATGACCATGATCGGTAAGTTATCGTAATCAAACAGTTAAGAACTGATCTGACGACGGATCTTAGTACGGACAACTTGTAACATGATCAACTTTCTAGCACCAAATTTATCTCCAAGGGCAACAATGGTACCCTTATCATGACTCATGGTAGCATGGAAGATATCAACACCAGTACTGAAGGCACATATTTCCATCCCATTCTTCATTCTCCATAAACGTATCGTTCCATCTTTAGATCCAGAGACGACAATCTCATTATCAGGGGAGATAGTTACACACCAAACCTGCCAATTATAATAAAATAAAACATGAAATATCCTTTATCAGTTATGTATATAAAATGGAATATTTATGAATATAAAAGTACAGTATAGTCATGGCAACACAATTTTATCATAACTTTACATCACGCTGATGATATAGGAGGTTATGTTCTAATTACATGTAAATGGTATTTAGACATTTAATTTCTAAAATTTATCAAATTTGAATTAAATCATCCATAAATAATAACATGTAATGACCATTTATGAATATATCTAATTAGTATATGCTATGTTTAGTATGTACCTACATAGTAAATTTGGTTGATAATTGTAGGATGTAAAGCAGTAATTATGTGTTGATTAAATATTTTATATCAAGGGCTATAACTCTGGATAAAGAGGACAGAAAATGGATCCAAGTCACATTCATTTAATTTGGTTCAAATTGGTTGAGAATTGCAGGTTGCACAGTAGTAACAATTAGTTGTTGATGCTGTACACCCATGTACCACCCACCTACATTACCAAACTGTAAGCTGAGTGCAACTTTATTACAAGAGGTTGCAATTGTAGGGTTGTAAGACTTATAATCATTCTTACCTCATCCGTGTGTCCAACAAGTGTATTGATCTGTCTCTCTGACTGCATATCCCAAATCTTCAACGTCCTATCAGCAGATGCTGACACCAAATATTTACTGTCATCTGACAAAGCTACGGCCTTGACCTCTTTATTATGTGCATGACCTCCTGAACTTGACAACAGTTGCCTACTTGGCTGTCCAGTACGTAAACTCCAGACGACAAGGTCACCGTTTCTAAGTCCCGTAACCGCTTCATCTCTTGGTAAAATCACAGTACAGTCCGTATTTGCATCTAATCTGAGAGTATTTGGTTCTATAATATTATAACTGGTTGATGTCATATCAAAAATGATAAATTCTGCATAATTGTCAAAAGAGTTAGTAAAACCAGCCACACAATATCTGTCATTCTGTGATAATTTTAAGAAGTTAACATAGTCATTATTTCCTACTGGAGCATCATAAAACATTTCCTTGATAGCTTGATTTCCTAGAAGGTCCCAAATAATTATACTTGTTCCGTTTCCATATTTTTCAGATCTACCAAATACTATTTTTTCTGGATTACTCATAGTACATAGAGCTGAACAAGTTTCTTCTGTACCCATATCTAGTGGTCTACCAGTTGTAAAGTCCCAGATCTGAAAATGTATAAATACTAATATATTACACAATAATATAATTTTAAAATGTATAAATAAACACACAGTAAAAGTACATATCTGTCAGAATAATATGTATAGTTCACCTGTATATCTCATTGTCTATCAAACCACTGCAGTATCTCAGTTGTTAGAATGCTTGCTCCATAAGTGGAAGGTTGTGGGTTGGAACCCTGACCGGGTCTGACCTAAGACTTGAAAGTGGGTAGTGACTCTTCTTTCGCTAAGCACTGGGCATTATGAAAGTCACAGGTCTTTCAGATGGGAACTTAAAATAAACTAGGTCTCATGTCATGGTAGGCATGGCATAATAAAGAACCCTGCTGTATAACGCCATCAGCGTAAAGCACAGCCAAAATTTCTGCATCTTCACTTATAACTAGGACCCATCGATATATGTGAAATATTCTTGACTTGGACAGGCGTTAAACACCATTACTCAACTCAACTCATTATCAAACAAGAGGTCCAGTGGGCCCAGCATGCTCACCTGGTGAAATTGGCAAAACCCATTAATCTTAAACTTACCTGTAATCGTTTATTTGTTACACCTTTCCTGGTGGAGAATTCGTTAATCTCTAGATCAGCATGTACAGCACCAACTAATAATCTGTCGTTACTGGCTAGATGGAGGTTAGTTGATCCAACGGTGTCACCTTTCATGATTCTTAATAATTCTCCAGTCTTAAAAAAACAAATAAAAATAGCAATGTAACTAAGGTTCATGCTTTCTGTGACAAATTCAGCAATCTGGGTCACCTTTCACATAGTTGTTCCATTTTGAGGTTAAACAATTTCAATATTATCAGGGTCCTGGTGACCCACGTAGCAATTTTGACTATCAGTCATAATTCATAACAAGTCTTAAAAAAAGGAAACCTAATTATAACACAGTCATATGTTATTCTAAACATTGGAACAATCTGGCACCTAGATACAATGGTACAATCACTAAAGCATATAATGTAAGAAACGATAACTCCAAACATCATTTGAGGCCACGGTTGCCTGATGCGATGTTTAGCAACATTCAACCAACCAACCAAACATCATTTAAACACAACATCTGTATAAATTCTTGTGTTACAATAAATACATACCTGCATGTCCCAGACTTGTGGTGGTCCCAGTGTAGAACCTGTTACAACACTTCTTCCATCAGCTCCCATCAGACAGCAGTCCACACGGACCTCATCACCAGCAGCTCCAGGAGTGACTGCACCACTGGATACACCACCATAACTGACCATCTGATGGACACTGTCACGGTTCTGTTTGACTGTTTTTACATTCTGTACCTGATGATATATATAATATACCAGTCTTAATCACAATCAAACATTTAAACACTATGTCAACTCAAAAATGTGCAACAGTTTATTTCATCGATTTAAAAATCTGGGAATCAATTTACAGATGGTGGAATTTTACGTAGTTTTTTGTAGCCATTTTACCCAGATTAAAGCAAGGGATGTGTGGTTTCAGGTTTGGGTCCTAGACTCGCAATACTTCCAGAGATGACCACCACATTATTTTTGAGAATTAAATTTAGACAATTTATTTACTTCATTATTCACTGAAGATATCGCTATCAGTGTAAATGACATGTCATGAATTTTCATTTAAAAATAAGTTAAATCTGTGTTTCATGATCTGTATAATTTTATTTTGCCCCTGCAGACATATGAAAATATTAACCCTGTATTTCATAAAATTGTTAATTTTTTTAAGCGTTTTTTTAAGTATCACTGTTCTAATTTCTAATAAGTTCCAATTTACATACTAAATATTTTTAAAGGAATCTATACAATAGCAAAATCAAAAAAATTCCCCTCTTCAAATGGCTTTTAGTTAAACCATTACCCACAGATGTTACCAAGATAAATGTATTCTATTACCTGATAGCTGTATGATGATGTCATTGTTGAGGAACTATATCCTTTTGATGTGGCACCAGCACCACCAGCACCACCAGCACCTCCAGCACTGCCACTTCCAGTTGTAGCCACAATGCCATTAGCCATGTCATAATCTCCTTCATTGGTATCATAGCCACCAGATCTGCCACCAGTTCCGTAGGATGATTTCTGTTCTGAGTAAGAGTATGAGCTACTATTTACCCCTCCAGAACCTAAGAATGCTCTGGTTGCTGTTGGAGTTCCTATTGAAGTTCCTTTATTTGAGAATGTTCCTGTGGCACGAAGTGTGGCAGAGTCATAGCCTGTTGCCCCTCCTCCACCACTGGCTGATGCAGTCGATGAGGAATAAAAGGCGGAATATCCTGCTGATCCTCCTCCACCACCTCCACCTCCTCCTCCTTCCACGACATCAGTCCCAGCACCTGCTGATCCATTTAATACTGTTACTTTGGTGGCTCCAGCTCCTGACCCTGCGCCAGCACCAGCACCTGTTGGAGAGGGCTGGGATATTGTTAATGGAGTTGCACTTGCTGCAGCAGGAGGTTTTCCTGCACCAAGCATTCCAGTTCCAGGTTTAAATTTATATAAAGCCCACATCAAACTAGCCAGAAATGCGCCAGTGCCTAAAATAGTCCCTACTACTGGTCCAGCCCGTGCACCAGAGAATGATGATACAGGATCTAGTCCTCCACCTGCTGCTGTAAGTCTAGCCGCAGTTCCTCCAGCTCCACCACCACCTGGTCCTAGAATTGCACCACCTCCTCCTGACAAATCTCCTGGTCCTCCAATACCTACTTGATCTGGAGCACCGCCAGCGGGACCAGTTCCACCAAGACCTCCAGGGTTAACATGTCCAGCACCTGAAATAAGTAACATCTGATGTGAATATCTTGTAGCGACATCTTTGTATCATATATTGACATAAGTAAAAAAGTTGGCATAAATAGAAAGGCGGGCATAAATAGAAAAGTCAGCATAAATGGAAAAGTCAGCATAAATGGAAAAGTCAGCATAAATGGAAAAGTCAGCATAAATGGAAAAGTCGCCATAAATGGAAAAGTCAGCATAAATGGAAAAGTCGGCATAAATACCAAAGTAATCATCCTAACACTGATTCTAACTACCAGTAAAAGTCACGCGTGGTGAACCATTTTGTAGGGATTCTAACTACCAGTAAAAGTCACGTGTGGTGAACCATTTTGTAGGGTAACAATATAAGTGAGTTCTAGTAGTTTAAATTCAATTAACAAAGAACATTCTATTTGAGATAATTCATTTGGTATTATGAATGAGAGTCAGGAATAGCATATTTAACATGAACTGCAAAGCAGTTCATTGAAGCAGTTCATTGAATATGCTATTCCTGACTCTCATTCATAATACCGAATGAATACACTCAAATAGAATATTATTTCTTATATTTACAATCATAAAAAAATATTGTTAGCATGTCCGATAGTGTAAAATTATCATTACAATAATTTATTTCATTCAAGATTCCGACAAACATACGGGATTGATGGAACAGCCTTGCTCCAAATAAGGATAGTTACGTCGGGACTAGACTTGAATACTGACCAATCAAACGATGCATGACATAATAGGATGACATTCTGTGACGTAATCGGATAGTTAAACGTTACGTAATGAGAGGTCATGACCCCACACTGTATTCAAGAGCAATTGAATGCCAGTAAAAACATATAGGTTCATCTAAAGAAGGTCAACAAAATTGAATATTTAATAAAGAAAACCAGCTTATAAAGTCTAGAATTCTTCTATCTAATGAATGGTCTTTATATGTGGACATCCAGAATACTCTGCCTTCAGAAGGGTTGTCACCTCTACTATTCTGCCTTCAGAAGGGTTGTCACCTGAGAGGGCTATTACTATTCCATTATTCTGAAATGTATTGGGTTGCCAGTGTGTGACAATAGTATTATCACATGGTTGTGCTGAGATGGGAGAGATTGTCACAAATTGTCAGTTATTTTGTTAGAAATATGAGTATCTCATTTGTTACATATTATGTGATTGGAAAACTTCCAAAAATGTGTTTTAATATATATATGGGGCATAATAAACTAGCTTATAAAGTCAAAATTTCTTTTGTCCCATGGGTGGTTTTTATACATGAGATTTCTTAGGTGCCATGAGTGGTCTTTATACATGAGATTTCTTAGGTCCCATGAGTGGTCTTTATACATGAGATTTCTTAGGTGCCATGAGTGGTCTTAATACATGAGATTTTTAGGTGCCATGAGTGGTCTTTATACATGAGATTTCTTAGGTGCCATGAGTGGTCTTTATACATGAGATTTCTTAGGTGCCATGAGTGGTCTTTATACATGAGATTTCTTAGGTGCCACAAGTGGTCTTTATACATGAGATTTCTTAGGTGCCACAAGTGGTCTTTATACATGAGATTTCTTAGGTCCCATGAGTGGTCTTAATACATGAGATTTCTTAGGTGCCATGAGTGGTCTTTATACATGAGATTTCTTAGGTCCCATGAGTGGTCTTTATACATGAGATTTCTTAGGTGCCATGAGTGGTCTTAATACATGAGATTTTTTAGGTGCCATGAGTGGTCTTTATACATGAGATTTCTTAGGTGCCATGAGTGGTCTTTATACATGAGATTTCTTAGGTCCCATGAGTGGTCTTTATACATGAGATTTCTTAGGTGCCACGAGTGGTCTTTATACATGAGATTTCTTAGGTGCCACAAGTGGTCTTTATACATGAGATTTCTTAGGTCCCATGAGTGGTCTTAATACATGAGATTTCTTAGGTCCATGAGTGGTCTTTATACATGAGATTTCTTAGGTGCCACGAGTGGTCTTTATACATGAGATTTCTTAGGTCCCATGAGTGGTCTTAATACATGAGATTTCTTAGGTCCCATGAGTGGTCTTTATACATGAGATTTCTTAGGTCCCATGAGTGGTCTTTATACATGAGATTTCTTAGGTGCCATGAGTGGTCTTTATACATGAGATTTCTTAGGTGCCATGAGTGGTCTTTATACATGAGATTTCTTAGGTGCCATGAGTAGTCTTTATACATGAGATTTCTTAGGTCTCATGAGTGGTCTTTATACATGAGATTTCTTAGGTCCCATGAGTGGTCTTTATACATGAGATTTCTTAGGTTCCATGAGTGGTCTTTATACATGAGATTTCTCAGGTCCCATGAGTGGTCTTTATACATGAGATTTCTTAGGTCCCACGAGTAGTCTTTATACATGAGATTTCTTAGGTCCAACGAGTGGTCTTTATACATGAGATTTCTTAGGTCCCATGAGAGATTTCTTAGGTCCCACGAGTGGTCTTTATACATGAGATTTCTTAGGTCCCACGAGTGGTCTTTATACATGAGATTTCTCAGGTCCCATGAGTGGTCTTTATACATGAGATTTCTTAGGTCCCACGAGTGGTCTTTATACATGAGATTTCTTAGGTGCCACAAGTGGTCTTTATACATGAGATTTCTTAGGTCCCATGAGTGGTCTTAATACATGAGATTTCTTAGGTCCCATGAGTGGTCTTTATACATGAGATTTCTTAGGTCCCACGAGTGGTCTTTATACATGAGATTTCTTAGGTCCCACGAGTGGTCTTTATACATGAGATTTCTCAGGTCCCATGAGTGGTCTTTATACATGAGATTTCTTAGGTGCCACGAGTGGTCTTTATACATGAGATTTCTTAGGTGCCACAAGTGGTCTTTATACATGAGATTTCTTAGGTCCCATGAGTGGTCTTAATACATGAGATTTCTTAGGTCCCATGAGTGGTCTTTATACATGAGATTTCTTAGGTGCCACGAGTGGTCTTTATACATGAGATTTCTTAGGTCCCATGAGTGGTCTTAATACATGAGATTTCTTAGGTCCCATGAGTGGTCTTTATACATGAGATTTCTTAGGTCCCATGAGTGGTCTTTATACATGAGATTTCTTAGGTGCCATGAGTGGTCTTTATACATGAGATTTCTTAGGTGCCATGAGTGGTCTTTATACATGAGATTTCTTAGGTGCCATGAGTAGTCTTTATACATGAGATTTCTTAGGTCTCATGAGTGGTCTTTATACATGAGATTTCTTAGGTCCCATGAGTGGTCTTTATACATGAGATTTCTTAGGTTCCATGAGTGGTCTTTATACATGAGATTTCTCAGGTCCCATGAGTGGTCTTTATACATGAGATTTCTTAGGTCCCACGAGTAGTCTTTATACATGAGATTTCTTAGGTCCAACGAGTGGTCTTTATACATGAGATTTCTTAGGTCCCATGAGAGATTTCTTAGGTCCCACGAGTGGTCTTTATACATGAGATTTCTTAGGTCCCACGAGTGGTCTTTATACATGAGATTTCTCAGGTCCCATGAGTGGTCTTTATACACAAGTTTTACTGTATTGTATTAATATACTCACCCCCTATATCTGGTGGTATAACTATTTCACCTCCTATAGGTGGGAGGGGAGATGGTACAGGAGCTGTTGGTATTCTAGAAAAATAAATAAATACATAGAATAAACAAAATGTCTTATTAAAGTAGAACACTTAATTCTAAATTAAGAGTTTGTTTGTTATTCAATTACAAAAAAAAAAAAAAAAAAAACCACCAGTTAATCTAATTTGAATCTTTATCTTAAAACATTAAAAATTTTCATTTTCATCAAACTTTAAGTTTACATTGTGTATAAACTAAGATGACCCTTAAAGTAACAATATCAGTCAAAGACAAAACTTACACAGGTGGAATAAGACCCAGTCTGTTCCGATGAAATCAACACCACCCTCTACGTAGATGAAGGAGTCTGTTTTATAAGCCAAGTCAACAAAACCATACTCATTCCAGTAGGTACCTGAAATTAGTACAATAATAAATCAATTACCAGATAACATAAAACATAAGACATAGTTAAGGATATCAAAATGTAATATCGAAAATATAAAAAAAACAAACTGAAGTTCATATGCACACTTATGTTCAAAGGGCCAAAACTCACAGGAACATGAGCAAACCAACTCAAGTTAATGATATGTGCATCTCCTATCAATATTGATGTTTTGTACAAAGTTAATTGTTTTGGAGAATTACTCTGGAAAAGAAGTGTTTGGACTGGCAGAAGGATGATGGTTCAAATTTAATATCCACTTTTTCTTCGAAAGCTGGTGGATAAAATGACAGTAACACTAAGATCTACTGTGATTAATTAACCAGTATTTAAAGTTGTAGCAAGAAAGAAAACAAATTAACCAACCTATACTTATATGATATTTTAATTAATATTTAACTACTACAAGTCATAATTATTTAACTTGTTCCCTATATTGTAATTTGCTACTGTTTTACTTTGAATACTAGATACTAACCTCCAATGATACCATCGTAGGCATTCATTATTGAGCCTGATGAATCCTGGAATCCACCAATATAAACATACTGTACTTTATCCAATATAGAATGTATAACTGAAATAAAACAGATACAAACTTGTTGTAAATCTGTACACTAATCTGGTAAAAGGAAAAAATATGTAGCTGCTACAGATACAAATATCTGTCAGCCTGAAAAACCTAAAACTTCAAGTACAAGTAAATATAAAATAATTGTACAAAAATTCTTTTGTCTTTCTTAGGTCACCTCTCTCTCTCTCTCTCTCTCTCTCTCTCTCTCTCTCTCATGTGTGTTAGTGATTTATTTCAATAATCAGAACTCAAAATGGCAGGGTCACTTCAATAACATTAAAAGCTGAGGTCTGATGTCTAAATTGTGTATCTTTAAAAAATTTTACCTCTGTGGAGAAGGAAAACATACATGGTGACATGTGACTGCTATAGAGAATACTTAAGACTACTAGTGACTTAAAGAGTATGTACACATGTACCATGATGATGAGCTGTTGTTCTTCAACAATCCACAACAAGCTTGTCACTTCTGTCTAATAATGACATATAATAAGTGCTGAACAATGAGCAAGTCACAGCTTCTGACATAGGAGGAAAATTATTTTGAAATAATTCAAACAGGCTTTGACAAAGTGTGAGAACATTTACCTTGATGACGATTCGTGATTTCAAAACCATCAACAACAAGCATGCCACTTCTTCCTTTACGTATGAACTTTAGGACATGGTATTTGCCGTCATTAAATTTTCTACCATCAAGTCTAATTGTCTCTACTCCATTCCCTGTGTCGTACCTGGCTACTATGAATCCTCCTTCCTACAAAATCAGTTGTAATGTTAATAATGTCATCCATACATAAAACTATTATAAAGGTGTTTGTCAACTGCTTAATCATTTTATTACATTAATAACAAAAGCACCATTGTTTTGTCCAGAGTTTTAACGCAAGTACCTCATTTTGAAATTAGATCAATTTCATCCTTGAATTTCTCCAAATAATCGATTACATTTTTGTTGTCACTGGTTGAAGAAATTTTGTTGTTAAAACTTTTTGGAAAAAGAAATGGGTGTAGTTGTACCTTTTGCTATTGATTTTTGGATTGTGGTTGGTTTGTCCAGTTTTGGGACTAATTTGGAACCAAATTGATTTCTTTTTGGGGGACATAGTACTAGTAACATGAGTAATAATATCCATTAAAGGTAACACTTGTTTATTGTGTTTACTACAATTGTTTACCAATAATCACTGTGACAGTACTATTATTAAAGTGTAGCCTCTAATACAAATGAAAAAATATCACTTCAAATTTTAGAAAAGTCTAAAATTGTAAATTCTACAAACCAAGTATATTTCAATGAATTCACTAGAGATCCCACTGTCTAATCTCATTAACAGGCCATCTTCGGAGTAGGTCATAAATGCCAGGGCTATATTATCTTGCTGGAAGTCTACCAAGTTCTGAAGTTGATACTTCAGTATCCCCATTTGTCCTTCTTTATGGAAATACAAACCATTAGGATCTGGAAAAAACCAAAATATTTATATGTACACTTTTCCATATATATGACCCAAATTAAATCTCAACAAGAATTACTCAGGATTATATGTAACAATGCCCCTACCTTGATGGTAAGGTCTGATCAAAGTTTAAAACAAATACAAAAAGACTAGCAGTCTTCAGTGGCCAAGTGGTATAGCAGTCTTCAGTGGCCAAGTGGTATAGCAGTCTTCAGTGGCCAAGTGGTATAGCAGTCTTCAGTGGCCAAGTGGTATAGCAGTCTTCAGTGGCTAAGTGGTATAGCAGTCTTCAGTGGCCAAGTGGTATAGCAGTCTTCAGTGGCCAAGTGGTATAACGCACTGATTTACAGATCACAGTGAACTTTACTGGCTAGCTTCGAATCCAATTAACAGATCACCGGCCATGCCCATAATGTTCGGACAAAGACCTGGCATGCTTAAATTACACACCAAAAGAACGAAATTTAATGACCTCACTGATACTAGTACGTCATTAGTTTCCGTGACGCTGCTTTGGTACCGTGATGGCGGCCTTTGTCGAAACATTGTGGGCGTGCCCGGCCATACTTCCATTGGTGCAGATCCTACTATTTTCAGCTTGCTTGCTTGTCATTGGGTTTTCTGTTGTTCCATTAACCATTCTAAACGTGCACCCTTGATATAAATGAAGAATTTTGACTGGAGTGTAGTTACAACAATATTACTCCACTCCACACAACTAGAATGACACTGTCAACACCAACAGCCATGATGACTTTGGAACTCATCCAGCAAAATAATTGTCTGCGTCTCACATCTTTTATTTTATTACCATGATGATATAAAATATTAACTATCTATAGACATAACTTACATTGATTACAAAGAAGTCCTGCCCATCCTGTCATTTTACAATCACAAACAAAGGTAGATAATCCAGGAGTACAAATACCATCATTGTAACACGGACTTGGTGTCTCACATACTCCCTTAATATCTATAAAGTATAAACAAAAATACAAACATTAAAAAAAAAACATGACTGGTATAAGGATGCCTAAATGTCACATATCACACATGACTGCTATAAGGATGTCTAAATGTCACATGGCACACATGACTGGTATAAGGATGTCGAAATGTCACATATCACACATGACTGGTATAAGGATGTCTAAATGTCACATGTCACACATCACTGCTATAAGGATGTCTAAATGTTACATGTCACACATGACTGCTATAAGGATGTCTAAATGTCACATGTCACACATGACTGCTATAAGGATGTCTAAATGTTACATGTCACACATGACTGCTGTAAGGATGTCTAAATGTCACATGTCACACATGACTGTTATAAGGATGTCTTAATGTCACATGTCACATATGACTGGTATAAGGATGTCTAAATGTCACATGTCACACATGACTGCTATAAGGATGTCTAAATGTCACATGTCACACATGACTGCTATAAGGATGTCTAAATGTCACATGTCACACATGACTGCTGTAAGGATGTCTAAATGTCACATGTCACATATGACTGGTATAAGGATGTCTAAATGTCACATGTCACATATGACTAGTATAAGGATATCTAAATGTCACATGTCACACATGACTGCTATAAGGATGTCTAAATGTCACATGTCACATATGACTGGTATAAGGATATCTAAATGTCACATGTCACACATGACTGGTATAATGATATCTAAATGTCACATGTCACACATGACTGCTATAAGGATGTCTTAATGTCACATGTCACATATGACTGGTATAAGGATACCTAAATGTCACATGTCACACATGACTGGTCAATATTAAATACTAAATGTTTAATCTACAACAAAAGATTACAAAAACAAAAGCCAAATATAGATTCACTCAAAGACACTATATTGAAACTAAACTGACAGCTGAAATATATAACCACAATGAATACTATGAATACTGGCATATATTTTTGAGAATGAAACATAATGTTATTAACTTTAATTTTTGTTTACACATTTTACATGACTTATGTTTTTCTTTAACAGCTTAACCTAGCTTAAACAAACACCTGTCCAATAAATTTAATATTTCATTAATTACCAAAATAATAGAAGAAAAGATAACTTACATATATTTTGACCTCTTTAAATTGACGCACGGGCCATTCATGCATGTTTTTGCATGTTAGCCATTGTTCTATTGTGTTAGCAATCACAAGGCTGTTGGGCACTTTTCTCTCTCTCCCTCCACACACATACACACAAACAACCCACACACACATAAACACAACATTTATGCACACTTTGTCACAAACACATCCAACTACAATATCACACACACACACACACACACACACACACACACACACACACACACACCATTTTCTATAGAATATATTAACTGATAGAAAGATATTATTATACTATATTATATATTTATTATATTCATGTTATAACATCAATTTACTCACTAACATGCTGTGTGAAGGATTGTTAATTCTATAGAATACAAACACATAACAACTTAAAAAAACCAAAAAAAACATTTTAAAACTCAACAGTAAGTTTTTAATTTCTATGTCATGCTTGTGTGAAAGTCAAATCTTTGTATTTTCAAATTTTTATATGCAAGAATTAAGACATGTTGAGTAAAACCTCCTTGACTAACCTTAGCAAACTGGATCATAAAATATAACATATCTGATCCATAATATTATGTTTTTTACTGCTCTATGAACTTTCATTTATTTCACATATTTTTTTATCTTGCAATATTGCAAAAAATGCAAATGCTCACAAAATAGGTTACTTACAGTTCCAACTAGCTTAATATTCATTTTTTTTATTTTGGCCTTTGGAATTTTAAAACAATGATTATATTCTATACTAACCCACACAACCAGATGACATCAGTGAAGTTGTACTGGCAAAAAGCTGAAGGTTAGGTGTCGCTCCATTAAGGTCAACTGAGGCCATACAGCCGAGGAATCCTTGTTTTGATAATAAAAAGTTTGATACGGTCTGATCTCTAAACATCGCCTCTGACAGCCCACCGATATACAATGGACCAATCAAATCCAACGATCCAACGCCTACGATCGGTATCCGTTTTGGATTCCTGGTACCATCTATTCGTATTTCGTAATATCTTGCTGATCCTTCTTTTACTTCTTTAATTTCAAATGTGTGCCATCGGTTATCATTCAACTTACTGCCGCTGTTCAGGAGAGTCACGCTGTTTTTGTATCCATTATTAAAAGCAAACCTCATATACCCATCAACCATCTCGATTCCGATAAATTTTCCACCAGTGCCTTTGTTGAAAAGAAGAACACCGTCCAAATCTTTAGTTTTGAATTTGAATGTTAATCTCATTGTAAGTCCAATCCTTAGAGGTGTAAGTTGAGAATAAACGCTGTGTGACATAAAAGTAACAGGGTTGTATATCAAATCCCCGTACTGTCCCTCATTTTCTATCCAAATTATTTTTATCTGTGATGGTGGTAATCGTCGGAGCTCAGCAAAAAGATCCAAGTTATTAAAGTAAACATTCTGTAAATATCCAATATAATTCGGACCAACACCGTCAACAATTGCTCCTGTATCACTGAAGGAACCAAAGTTAATTCTGTCAATATGGAGGTAGAAATTCTCTCCCCTGATGTCATCTAAAAGAAAAATAGATCAAAATCAGATAAAGGCAACCAAAATCATATTAAAACAATACTAATGGCACATATTTAAATTTGACCCGATTCTTTTCTTTGTAATACGTTTCTTTATCATATGCTTTGTTGTAAATATGTAGTTTTTGTATGCTTGCCCGGTATACTATATGGTTATCAGACTGGCTAGTACTCTAAACAAATAGATCATTAAGAAAGTCATCCAACAACATCCTTAAGACTTACAAAGGTTCATCTAAGAAATGACTGTCATGTGAATGTCATGAGTGGAATTATTTGGAGGAATGCATTTTTTGTCTAATTGGTGACAAGTTGATTTTTTTTTGTCTTATTCTGGACACATGTCTGTAATACATGTTTTTGATATTCTGCACCACCCCTTACTCACACTTGATAGAAATGGCAGAATTTTCTCTATTAATACTTACTATAGATAAACAGTAGTATGGTGAAAAAATTTAAAACTTAAAATATACACAAATTGTCATCAAAATATCAATGTAAAAAATATGATGCATGTACATATGTATAATACACACATTCAAAATATATAATATAATAAACCAATTTAATCCAAGATGAGATTTAAAATGATAATATGACCACTGCAAATACCTAACACAATACTCTAGAATCAGTGATTCCTGAGTCTCAGCCCAACAAGAACTCCTGGTTGATGGTGCAGAAGTGGATACAGATAAATACACATTTTTTCAAACTGAACACCAAAATGAAGTTGACCTCTGTACCACATGATTAACACCCCTTAATGTTGTGCAGGGCGTTTTGGAAAATGTTTACATGCCAAATTCCAGAATAACATTGTTTTTATGGGAAAATGTCAACTGATATGTCATTATGAATTGATTCAATATCTAATGCCAATAGAAATAATATGTTATGGGGTATCACATGGTGCAGCGGCAAACCCCACTGTTTAAACCCTACACATGCTGTAATCTTTATCAAAAAAATGGAAAACATGAATAGTAACCATAGACACCACGCCATGGTGACCACAGCATTTTTTCAATGTTTCAAAATACATTTTTTCATTTTCAATAAAGAAAAATAAAAACTGAATTTTATTCCATATATGGTTTCAATTTTAACATAGTACTTACACCAATTACAAGTATATAAATCAAAAAATGATTAACATAATCATAATTATATATGAATAATCAGTTAAACATGTTGAAGAAGTGACCAAACAACTGTGAAATTGATTGTTCCAATAGCCATAATGATTAATACAGATGTATATCAAATTTAAATATTCCATTTAGTCTTAGACTCTGACACATGTTGACACAATTAAAACTTAAAACTCCTGTTTCTCTAAGTGGAATGAGATCTAGTTTTTAATACTTAAAAAAACCCAAATGCAGGGCTAAAACTTCCAAATATACATAAATAAATATGTTATATCTAAGCTTGACATGAAAAGCCTAATTTTACAGATTGTTTAGTCACTTGTCCAGACATTTGAATACATATTTTTTACAATTTTACCTATTTTGATTACAACATCAGCTGAAAGCATGAAAATATCCATCACAGTACTAACATTTATTATACAAAACAGTACTCCAACTGAAATTCAACATGGTTACCAGACAGTTGTATTCATTTAAGAACAATATTTCCAATTCTGTATGGTGATTTTGGAATGACTGGAGGTTAACCAGGGATATACATCAAACAAAACAACAAAATGGTGCTGAATGATCTGGTTCAAGTGTTCAAAACACAATTATGAGGATATAAAATATCCCACTAATTTTACAGCAGGTGTTTGTTTTCATTACAAATAGTATGTTTCATTTTAGAGATTTCAAATTTATACATCAATTAAAATAGAAATGATGGCTATCTTACGTCGTTTTGGTCTCTCTCTGTTCACCCATAACTGTAACTGGTTGGCACGGCGACGGATGTTCAATGTATGCCATTCATTAATATTCAGATTTGAACCTGTGTAAAATTCCTGAAACAGAAAAATTATTGTATATAAAACATTTTAATAGAAGAAAAAAGGGTTGCTCTACTGCATAACAAAGCAATTTCATAAAGAACTTAAAAAATTTTCCTTTTTGACAATAACTAAATTCTCCAACACTACATGTTCAATCTTACATGAAGTACTGAATAGATGAAACAATAGAGTTAGCTTTGTCCTGCAAAGTAGCAAGTTTTAATTCTTCATTTATTTTTAAATGTTAAATGATATAAATAAAGGAACATTTAGAGTTTGACCTTTGTTCAATCTTAAGGTCATTAATGACACATCACTTGAGCAAAGAGATAATTTTTCCCAATGTCAATGAAATTCATGTAGGACATGAAATGGGTTATTGCAGAATATGCCATAATTTACATAGACAGAAGGATATGGTGATTCCCCTCAAACTCTGTTTAGACGAATATAAAAATATCATAACTTGTAATAGTACCTGTGTTCTTCCGTCCACACGGATAGTCACTTTGACTCGTCCATCTACCAACTCGCCCCTTATAAAGCTATCATCTTGGTCGGTAAAGGTTTGGAAGAGGAAAGCCCGACTTAATGGACTGATGAAGCGTATGGAGATGTCATTGGTATGTGTTATCTGTGTTGTCGAGTAGTAATATGTCACATAATTGCCCCCCTGAAATCCACCAATCACTGCAACTGTAACATTAAATATACAAATTTGTAAAATGGAAATACTCCAATATTAAGCACTTTGTATTTCATTTGTTAGACACAAAAATTCAAGTTACAAATGTATGGGCTTATGGGTAATAATATACAAAGGCTGCTGCTAAACAAAATTTACACTGACTTCCAAAGCATATATTGCAATAAATCCATCCCCTTGAATCTTTGGTAAAAAATTGTTATATCTTGATTAATTGATTGATTGATTACATTGGGTTATACATCCCAATCAAGAATGTTTCACTAATATCTTGATGTCACCAGTTATAGGTGAAGTGGCAGTATTTTACCTTTGAAGTGCACTCCGAAAAACATGCAGGGAGAGTTCTTTAGCATACTACACCTACTGTGACATGGAACATCAGTTTTTAAGGTCTCTTCCAACAGACCCATTAAAGTTTCAGAAACATCTTGACTTGATATGTTAATGAAATTATCTATTAAATCAAGTGATTTTAATTTTCATTCTTACAATGTAGTTCAAACAAGTTTCAGTTCAATCTTAATTCAAATTTTATTGTCATATAAGTACAATATAACACGTGACAAACAAATAAAAGGTTTTTGAAAAATAACAATCTGAAACACGATACAGTCAAACCCGTCTTTAAAATCTACCAAAAGGAGCCAGTAAAAGTGGTCTTTATGGACAGGTGGCCTTTATAGACTGATTTAAATAATATGAATAAAGAACAATTGGGATACAATTGTACTGGCCTCTATAAGCAGGTGGCCATTATATAGAGGTGGCCTTTAGGGTAAGTTGGACTGTACATGTATAAGGAATATTAAAGGACCGTTTGTAATTATTAACCGTTGCATCCAATATTAAATATAACTAAGCCTAGTACTAACCTTGATTACATTTTTCTCCAGCAAATCCTGTACCAGCACAGTAACACCTGTAATCAACCAGACTATCATAGCACGAACCGTGGATACATGGCCGACTTGGACATTGTTTAGTCAAGGTGACACATCCATTCTGTACCCCAGCTGTATTAAACTGTGTACTGGATACTGTTCCTATATCACTCACTGTTGAAGGAGGAGAGAAAGAATACAACAAAATTAATACAAGGTTAGTCAATTTCAGAAAAAATGAAAATACTTTTGATTTTTATATTTAACATCATCCTATATGACAAGATTTGTGATGCAACTTTCACACAAGATGAAATGAACACCTAGCATCTGTTCAGTTTGCAGCATTGATTCATAGTTGAAGAAAAATGTGTCAATTTCAAATTTATTCATCAGTGTTATTATTTGTTTTTAGAATATCTTTGAACATTATAACTAAAAAGTAGTTTTTAGTGTTCATACTAGGGTGTTTTTTTTTTTGGGGGGGGGGGGGGGGGGGGGGGGGGGCATTTTCAAAAGCTTTCCTCTAAAACACCAAAACATCAATATCTTGCATTCATATAATGAAAAATATGTCCCTCTAAGGCCTTGAAAATAGGGTCATTTGGCAAAATAAGGGATCAATGACCCCATGTTCATTTTCTTGAATGAACGTTGTAATTTGTTTTGATTGGTCAGGTTAATTTATCATAGAGTGATAACGGTACACCAATATAACATCATCAAGTTTTAGCAGATTTTTGTTTAACCAGATTTTGATTTGAATGACTGGCCTTCAACTGTAGCTCATGTATTTATTTCTTATTATTTTTAAGTCAAATCCATTTGGGTTAAGAAATACTGCATAATGAAAAGTAGAATTTTTATACATATAATATCTGAGAACTGTTTTGAAACTAAACCAAAATGTATTGAATATACATGCAGTATGATGTACTGATGGTGTATGCCTTGTATATATACTTACCAACACCTATCAACTGTAAATCTCCAAAGCAACCCACAAAATCACCATAGCGATTCCACAGATGCCATGACAACTTGACTGTATCCCTTACTCCTCCAATATAGATCCCATCATCTAAATACATGGAACGTCTTTCTTCAGAAGTAATGGGAATTCTCTTTGGTTGTCCATTCAGATAAAATAAAACCTCCCTTTCTGTAAATTCCATTTTGATTTCCTGCCATTCTCCTGTGTTTACAAATGAATCAGATATCTGGATTCTTTGTGCTCCGCTACCAAAATTGTACACAAAGTACAAGTTTCCATCAAAGATTTCACAGGCTATAAACCTTGCATCTGTTACATCTCTTTGTACATAAAATATCAGGCCTCTGTATTCCAGTGTTCTAAAGCGAAACTTTATGGCCCCTCCAGATCGTAAATCAAGTTTGCCAGGGATGTGAATATTGTGGCCCCTCTGGATGATAGAAATTGTTGATATTACTGTCACCACTCTGATTGTAGGTCTAGTTACTGGTGGTCTGCGAGTTGTAGGGGGCCACCATGTTGGTGGATGTGTCCGTCGGGTTGTTGGATATGGCGTTACAGGTCTGCCAGGATCTACAATCGTGACGTTACCATGGGTAGCTCCGATATATGTTAATAAACTGATATATATTATACGAGTAGTACTTGTCCATTTTTCATAAACAACCTGAAAAATTTACAATTGTAAATAAAATTAAAAAACAAAACAAACTTTATTTCCATTTTCATATACAATAGCAGAGCCATGGGATACTGTTGGCCAATAATCAATATCACTTTCACTTTTCTGGTCTTCAATCTTCAATAATACATTAAAATTCTAGAAAATATCAAATCAACTGTTATCAAGATGTTAATAATGTACTAATGAATTACAAAAAATAAAATATGCAGATACTAATTTTCTATGAAGAAGTAAATGGTAGCTTAGATTACTGCATGCTGGATAAATTACATACTAGTACTGCAGTCAGAAATATTACAAATGTGACTAAATTCTCATAAAAATCGTGTCACCAAATTGTAGTGATTCACCATTATCATTTCTCGAGCCTTTTTAAAATCCAGGATTTTAGGAATAATGTATGCCATAAATGGCGAGCCTATAGGTGTTTGCAGTTAAAAACTAAAAATTGTCCCTTGTATCTTAAAATGTTTTAATATTAGTATTCACACCTCTGTCAATGCACCATTATATCCGACACTTATTACACCATCTGTTAATCCACTTGTATCTGGAGATCCACCAAGGTAAACGTTGCCACCAGTTACCACAAACTGTATATCAAAATCTAGTGTAACCTGTCTCACCATGGTACGGTCAATGTAAAATGTCAGCTGAAATGATAAATAAACAAGTATATGTGATCTATGTGGTATCAGTGAGCCTATAAAAATCAACAAGTAGGTAATGTATGTAACATCGTTTTACTGCTAACACTCCATTATGAATTCAAATTTTGGCATCACAATGAAAATCTAGGCAATTTCAGATGCTCAGCATAAATTTTTATTTTTTAAACATAAATGATCTGGAGTTTTGCTTTTATATATATAATTGGAATTGACATTCTTTAAATGAACCTATTTGTTTTTTGCTGTCATTAAATTGCTTATGAATATGGTGTGGGTCATGGCCTCCAATATTATGCAATGATAAATTATCTGAATAGGTCCCAGAATATCATTCTTTTACATTGATTTGTCAGATTTTTACCTACAACTACATTTCTATTGGACATTTACCCAAATATATAACTGTTTTTCATAAAATCTAGTCCTGACAGGCATGGCTTTTATAAGGTTAAGTATGGTACATGTACTTCTCATAAAACCTAGTCTTGACTTCAGACGTTGCTTTTATTGGACAAAATACGGCACCATACATAACCGCATACAGGAACACCAGGGCATTACTGTAAATCTTCCTCTGTTATTATTAAATAACAATTTTAATTTTAATTTGAACTAAAAACTTCACCCATAATAAATTACCTGTCTGCCATAACGTTGAACTGTAAAGGTATGCCATCTGAAGTCATTTAAATCTCTAAGTTCTTGGTGACGTAACAAAAACTGAAGTGCTTGTCTATCTCTATAGGCAATGACAAACAATAGATATCCATCCTGAAAATAATACAAAATATACTAACTGATTATTTGATGAAACTTTGTCTGCCTTCATATTTATCTTTATCTAAATTATCTGTATATAGCAATGGTGACATTGACTGATGTAGGGGTGTTGGAACAAAAGTTCTATCTCTACATAATCATCCCAGAAAGTCATATAAATAATTAAATAAAAAAAATCTTCTAAAATTAAGATACATTATTACACATATATAGCCCCATTATCTTTAAATGAAAAATTTATAAAAAGCTATCTGAGAATGAGTTTTTACTTAATAAACACATTTCAAAAAATCAACAAAGGAAGGTATCCCATTCTCAGATAAATTTACTAATAAAAACAGATATATAAAAATCATTAATTATCAAAAGCCATTTTCATAATCTAACCAAATTTTAGAACAAAGTGAAAACAAGCATAATGTCCAAATCATTGCCAGCATTAAGTTTGCGACCAAGCTAACAAAATCATGAACTTTTACATTAAAACAGATATAGCAAGATAAATGAATAAATTGGATTGGTCAATCTGTAAACACCTGTACAAAGCGAATTCTGTTTGAAATTGAAATCGGTCCTCTGATGTGACACTGTAACTAAAAATTACTGGCTGGTACATGGTATTATATATAGTATACAGGAAAAGGCAAATTCTACAGTTATCTCCCTTTCCATGAATTGTTAAAGTTATAACGTTGAATGTTTAAAACTTGTTTTTTATCATTTATAGAACTCCTACCAGTTTGTCAGTGAATTACTGATTCCTCACAATTTACTGTAATCAATGGTAGTAGCTCAGCTGTCATAATACTAGTAGTCTGTAGGTTCAACAACTAGATGGTTCTGACCAGGACTTGAAAACAGACAGTCACAACAGTAGTGCCATAAGGGGTAACTTATATGGGGTAAGTCTATATAACAGAAGTGACATAATCTTGACTGGTAGACAAAATCCCACATGATAATAGTTTAACAATCACAAAGTTCCAGAGGGGAAGAGGAAACAAGGATGGCCTAAAAAGACTTTGGAGAACATTTCATGGGCTGAGGCAATCAAAGTAGCGACAGACAGAGGCAAATAGAGAAGACTCGAAAATGGCCAGGTTCCTCTAGTGGAGAGACGGAAATAAAAAAATTGCAAAATTATAACTTTCATGTATTTAATAAGCTTGGACAAAAATCATTCAGCAAAACACAAAAATTCAAGTTAGGACTCTAAACAAGTGATAAATGATCTGCACATTGGCTTACAGAACACATGTTGATATTTAACTCTGTCAATCAATAACAAGTGCTAGGTGCAGTGGCACAGTAAACTTGAGAAGCACAATGGATCAAAGCAAAAAACCCCAAACACAATAAAAAGACAAAAAAAAAAACTCCAACATCAGTTCAAACAATTTGGTAACAAACTCAACATTTTACAACATGTAGTTACATTCAATACAAAATGTTACGACAATTCTTAAAAATTTCAATTTAATTTTTTAACTTTGCTGGTAAAATGTATAAAGCTTCAATTCTTAAAGACAATCAGTGGTATTGTTTAATAATTTCTTTCAATTTCAATACTTTGCTGGATGAAATGGTTCAATGTATTTATCTTGACATCACAAGGTCTTAATGCTCACAGCCATGCTTTGTTAACATTAACAATGACTTCATAAAGGAAATACACAAAAATACACAAATTCTGAAGAGAGAAGGGGAATGAAGAGACAAAACACCAAAAACACATGGAGAGAAAGAAAGAGATAGAGAAGGGGGGGGATAAAAAAGTGTATGTGTGTATGTGAGAGAGAGGGGGGATAAAAAATGTGTGTGTATGTGTGAGAGAGAGGGGGGATAAAAAAGTGTGTGTGTGTGTATGTGTGAGAGAGAGGGGGGGATAAAAAAGTGTGTGTATGTGTGAGAGAGAGGGGGGATAAAAAAGTGTGTGTGTATGTGAGAGAGAGGGGGGATAAAAAAGTGTGTGTGTGTATGTGTGAGAGAGGGGGGATAAAAAAGTGTGTGTGTGTATGTGTGAGAGAGGGGGGATAAAAAAGTGTGTGTGTGTATGTGTGAGAGAGGGGGGATAAAAAAGTGTGTGTGTATGTGTGAGAGAGAGGGGGATAAAAAAGTGTGTGTGTGTATGTGTGAGAGAGAGGGGGGATAAAAAAGTGTGTGTGTGTGTATGTGTGAGAGAGAGGGGGGATAAAAAAGTGTGTGTGTATGTGTGAGAGAGAGGGGGGATAAAAAAGTGTATGTGTATGTGTGAGAGAGAGGGGGGATAAAAAAGTGTGTGTGTGTATGTGAGAGAGAGGGGGGATAAAAAAGTGTGTGTGTGTATGTGAGAGAGAGGGGGGGGGTAAAAAAGTGTGTGTGTGTGTGTGTGTGTGTGTGTGTGTATGTGTGTTTGTATGTGTGTGTGTATGTTAGAGAGAGAGAGAGAGAGGAAGGGATAAAAGTGTTTGTGATAGAGAGAGAGAGAGGAAGGGATAAAAGTGTTTGAGATAGAGAGAGAGAGAGAGAGAGAGAGAGAGAGAGGGGAGGGATAAAAAGAGTGTGTGTGTGTGTGTGTGTGTGTGTGTGTGTGAGACAGAGGAAGGTGTGTGTATGTGCATGTGTGTTTGACAGAGAGAGAGAGAGAGAGAGAGAGAGAGAGAGAAAGATCTATGCAATATGCTGAAGAATATCACATCAATGAGTTGCATTGTTCAATGTTTTTCGATAGCATTAAGCACATTAACTGTATCACTTTGGTACATAAAAATGTAGTTATAACATGTATGCAAATACAATGAATGGCAAATTACATACAAGCAAAATTTGTATTAATTTAGAAAAATTGGTGTAGAACTATTTACATATAATTATGATGAATCAATCCTAATCTAACTATATAGAGAAAGCTATGTATAATTTCTACAATAAATTATTCTATTTTGTAATACATAGGATAGAGAGTAAAACCATGTCATGAATAAAAGGTTTATACCTAAATTTTCTCAAACCCTTCCACGGAGGTCAAAGAAAGAGAAAAAAAGGCATCTACATCATACACAAGTCATGTCAGTAAGTCCTAAACTGTGCAGTAAACGAAAGATTGAATATGCTCTTCCTGGATTCATTCTTTCATTTTGAAAGTAAATAAATATGTGGCATTACAGCGGGTACAATGTGGCATATAACCTTATCAACAACAATATAAACTGCGCATCTTCTATGATTGATCAATTCTGATTAAGAATATTTTAATTCTTGCATTAATTATCTTTGATATAAAAATACAGATTGAGTTGAATGAAGGACAGCCCTTCACAACAACAAAACCTTTCTAGTAGTAGTTTGTCAAAAAAATTTAAACAAAGGGAGATAATTACTTGATGAAACAAGCATTTGTATACACATGTACAGTAAAACCTGCTTATATTGCCCCTTAATAAGTTTGCCATCTTAGTTATCATAACCATATTTTAAAAATCCTGTTTCTTTTGTGTATTTCTTATTAAGTAATCGCCCTCGATTTACTGCCAATTAAGCCCCCATTACACAAAATCTGGCTGAATAAAAGATGGCAATTAATCAAGGTTTTATAAGTACTGTATAACATCATCACATGATTGTCCTCCACCATATATATCTTGAATATAATTTTAACAATAAATAGTATATATACAATTTTTTACAATCTGAAACCAAATAACTAAATATGACTACCTTACTTAGATATTTTATTTGCTTGTTTTTTGTAAAATGTCTGGGCTAGCTAGCTGTCTTAAAATATAGTTTAATTGTTTCTGTTGTTGTTGTTGTTGTTATAATGTTGTTTTACATTGAATTGGCAATTATTCAGCTATTCATGATAAGATCAAGTTTATCAATTAGGAATTGTTCTAAGAAAAGACTCATGTATCGGTATGTGTAAAACATGCTTGGTGTGAAACATGCAAGCATGTTTCAGGTCTGCTTTGTACTAGTGCACACTCAGGGCAACTTTAAGGTGCTAGCTCACAGAGTTAGTATACTGCATACAAGCATACCACTCCCCAAGTAACACTATACTGACACAGGATGAACCAGTAAATGCCAAGAGCCAGATGATGAAGCAGTATCTCTAATTGTAGTCTTGTGTATGACCTAGTCAGGGTTTGAACCCAAGATATCTTGCAATAAAATACATTGATTTCAATTCTATCATTAAAGCTTGAATGCCATATTACTTAGTGATCTACTAAAAGTGATCTACTTGATGTAAAAGATAGCTCAACACAGATCTATCTGATCTAAAAAAAGTGGCTTAGCCATAGTACTGAGTGATCTACTTGATGTAACAAAAATGCCACAGTACTTATAGTAATCTACCTGATCTAACAGAAAGCCGGTCACCGTACTATGTGAACTAATTGATGTATAGTATATATATATATATATATAATGTATGTAAATATATCATTAGTACAAGTATATAGTGATGAATGTAAGTCTACCAAATAGTTGAAAAATTACAAGAAAATACTATTTAAAGATGATGACTGAAAGACTGAGACAGAAAATGATCACACATGTCAAATGACACATCCTAAGAGACAAAGGGTAAATTTTGATGATCATTCATCATGCTTATGATGCATATTTTCAAATGGCTGAACAAATACAGGTATACCTGTATGTACATATTAGAATAAAAAAAATTGTAGAAGAAATTTACTTGCCATTTAACTATTTATTGTTTGGGAAATAAATTCTATTTACAGATTAATTATAGATTTTCTATTTAATTTAATTCTTTATTTCCTTAATTATTTTTTTTAATAATTTATTACATGATTTTTACATGTTCCATATATAAGAACTTCCATGGCTTACACAGATCTGGTTTATTAAATAGAAATTATGTAAAGCAAGTTTCTGGAACCTGCAGCATCAGTGGCTAATGGTAAGAGGTATATTGGTTGGCTTGCAAGATTGCATAACAACAATATTCCTTTCATATACAATTTTTTCTTGGTAATTTTGAGTGAAAGTAAAAAATCAATGAGAAAAAGACAGAACTAGACTGATTTAAAACTCAACTAAGACTAAAAGATGGGCCAGTATTTGACCCACAGACAGTATTTTTGTGGGACAAAATGTTTATTTTGGGATTAATGTTGAAATGGTCTACATTGAAAACTGAACTAATAATTTGGAAACAAAGAAAAATCATCAAAGTTTACACTCAGACTCTTCTCCAGTTCTAATATAGTGAAAATTCATATCAATGGTCATATAGCATTGCAATTTAGTACAAAATTGCATGCTGTTGCTATCGTAACAAATGACCTTCACCACATGAACTCTGATTATTTCTAAGTTGATACTTACACAGAGTTTTCCTTGTTCAATATTCTAAAGTGTTGGAATAAATTTATTATACACAAATATAACCAAAATTATAACAGAAATATGGTTAAACCTCTCTAATGTGGACACTCTATCAGGAATCAAAAAATGGTCTGTATGCATGGTCTGAGAACAGAAACTATCAATTTGTTTCTCTTTTTTCAGCTGCAAGTTCTACTGACCAATAAAATTGTTTGCAAATTGGCCAATGTTACTGGTCAGAGACTAATTGTTCATAAATAAATTGTTCCCTCCTCCCCCCCCCCCTTCACACCACTTATGGATGGGTTATACCTTGTGGTCAGTTTCCCTCATTTGTGCTTATAGATACACAGATGAGACACAGTATATCTCTGAAACAGGATAAAAGTTGTTGTCTTAAGTATTTCCTACAATTGGTTATTCGTTGCCTGAAGAGAGCTCCTATATAGAGAGGTTTAACTGTAAACATTAACAAAACAATGAATGAAAGAACGATTTTGTTATACTTATATACAGGATTGTGTAACAAAAAAAACATAATATTTAAGAAAATTATAACGAAAAACTGAAAATAAAATTTAAAAAAAGGATTGTTTTCTATTGCAAAAAAATATATTTTGCTGCCATGCAATAAGTTATTCATAAAAAAAAAACATTTTACAAAAATCAAAGCTGAAAATACCAAAATCATAAATTTCAAGGCAAAATCAGTTTTCACTCATAAATATTATCAGAACAATACTGTTAATTCCTTCAAAATATTTCCTTCATGATAAAGCATAGAAAAAAATTCTTTAAAACAAAAATAAATATTAAAACCACAAAAAGAGCATATAATGCACTTTATAAGCTTTTTGAATCTAAAATCAAACAAAAATATGTACAACACAAAATTAAATTTATAGCATTTAAAAAAATAGCTTACAATGTCATTCTAAACTCTATTTTTTACTTGTGATAGTCAGGGCTGAAAAAACCAATAGTTTGAAGTAAAAAAAACCAATAATGATTGTCCTTGAACAAAGTATCCAGTGACTGATGAAATTTTGTTGATATTGTCAACTTACAATACACGTTACAATACAGTACATGAAAAATACATGTACTGGTAGTATTAAAGTAGGCTTTGACTGACCTAAATGATACATTTTTATTATTGACCAGTGCCATACATTGTTGTATAATGTAATTTATACAACTTTAGCAAATAAAAATTGGATTTTTTTCAGCCCTGATACAAAGATATAAAGATTTTGTCATTAAATGTGTATATACCTTTATTGCCAGGTACATAACTCTATCTGGTCCATTATCCATCCATATCAAACCATTAGCTTCATTTGTGATGAACTGGAATGACAAGGATTCATTACGAGCTTGGTAAAGCATTTCAGGATATTGTGCACCATAGCTGGTGAATTCATAAGCCACGTAAGCCGCTCCATCAAATCGCAGGATGTTACTGCTGGTGACCCGACTGGTACTGAAGAAGTTAGTCCTTGATCCACTACTGGAAGCACCACCTATTGATCCAGCCCCTGATAGCTGTGATGTTGCCACATCTGAAAGTCAAATTATGTATCAGAATTAAACATCAAAATCATATGATCACCATTGTATACAATCTACTAGAAACAGTTTGGTTGTTGACCAATGAAGATAGAGAAACTGATGGCTCTATGAAAAATTGGCTAAAAGGCACTTCAAGAAAAGGGATGGTTGGATCACGCAGAAGGACAATAAAGAAACCTCATGTGGACAAGAACTAGAATCAAGAGTACAATACTCCTGCCAAGTCTTAAAGAACAATAGAAGCAGATATCCAAATGTTGACACATGTACTTTTAGGTATCAGTAACAGATATCAATTATCATACTTCATTTTAACTGAGAAATATAGGCCCTAATCGTTTGCCTAATGTCTACAAAAGGTAATGACCTCAGTAGTACATTAAGTTTGTATTAAGCCATTAAAGTATGATGACTTTTAAGTTTTATATTGTGGGACATTTTACTTCCAAGTCACAGGTGCCCGATTTATTGGTATATTCAGATGCATGTGAAGTCTAACCTTGTTTGTCCAAGCGAATTTGGGAGCATTTTCTAACTTCGTACCAGAAACCAAATGCGTTCACTTGGGCAACATCGGAAGAATGGTACAAAGGGTAAAATACAAAATGGTTTTATCGAGACGAGATCCAACCGGATCCAAGGAATGTCCCTGCTTTGACTACATTATTTATACGCACATGCCAATTTTATATGGACCTTACTAGTTTTTGTCAGTTTTTCCAAAGTTGATAGTTCTTGCTAGATCGAGATAAAAGGAAGGTAGGCATAATTGCACCAAATGCCATCGTTTTCCTGGGAGACTGTTCATTTTGAGCAACGTACAGTCAGATAAAAAGTCAATAAAAACAGATATTACAATAGATTTTTTCCAATGTGCTCTATTACATTGTATAGCCCCACGGTACTACGACATCCGTAATATATTATAGACTGGGCCTATACAATGTATATAATATAATATAATGCGAAAATTCTGTTAAGCTTTTAGTTTTTTAGCTGTCCAGAGCTCACATAGAGTGATATTGATTATTTACTATAGTACAGTATTTTGTGTGCTTATGCTGAAAACCAAATTTCTCAATTTAAATTGTACATAACCATAATATAGCAAATGCTTATCAATGTTTTTTGGCTTTCTTTGCTTGTGGAATTATATGCTATTTCGGAATCCAATACAAAGAAGTAATATTAATTAAAGGTCTGGTACCGTAAGATTTATGGCAATCTGAAAGATCATATTGATAAGCAGGTAGCCTGGTAAACTATTTACAGATAGCTCCCCGGTATCTCCTCCCTAAACCAAGATGCATCGGTAGGATTGCCAGCTGTACTGTAAGTGTGTACACAGAATTATCGTATCCCTGGTATTATATTAGGGGTAATATTGTTTACACTAGAAACAACATTTATTATTTCAGGAATAATGTACCGAAACAAGTTACATACCACAGATTATTACTTTATTAATGGACTGCATCTATAAACATGGCTGAGCAGAGCGTGATAGAAGCTGGACGTTTTGTATCAGAAAAACGCAGCTGTTTGGGCTAAAATTATCCATTCTTAAACGAAAGTATTTTCTTATTTATAACGGTTGCATTTTTATAATTATTTGAAGCAATCTTTTGGCAACTGTCGTTTATTTTAACATCAATTGGATGCATATGCACAATAACATGGATTTATATCTAGCGTTTTTGTTGTAACTGATCTCTACTTCCTGATTTTTGCGTCAATTTTTTGTGCATTCTCTTGATAATTACCTTTTATTTTTAGCATCAGTCTATAATGTATTTGTACACTGAGTAAGTTTGGGATATATCTTTTATGCTAAGACATCTATTTTGATCCTCTTAGGATGGTTTTGGAGAATATAGATCTTCAGGTTACATTTTCATCGAGTGATGTATGACTCATGCACTAGTTAATGAAAACACCTGAAGTCTGTATGGCGGCCCCAGGCTTGGTTATCTGCAACACTCACCTGGCTTTCAGATTGTTGAATCACTTTTTACAGATTGATGCAGCCTTTTCTATATCAGTCATGTTTCTGTGATTACTCTCTCTCTCTCTCTCTCTCTCTCTCTCTCTCTCTCTCTCTGTAGAGAGTGAACTATTCTTAACCCATAAAGTGCTGTCAGATAATGATATGTGATCTGACAGACATTTGACAAAATGTTATCTCAATGTCTATATATTTTCATTGTGTAAAAACTTCCTTGCATTCGGGTTTCATATGTAACATGTATAGAGGTCTTTAAGTTAAACCGGAATCCACCACTTGTAAAAAATTAAATTAAAAAGTAATATCATACACTCATATATGTCATTAAGACATCTATACTAACCCAAATACTAATGTCATTGGTCAGATTTACAACAAAATAGTGTATTATGAATACAAAAAAGGGAAATTGTTTCTAAAGTTGCAAAATTTATATGAATTACGTTAATAAAATTAAGATCAAGAGATTTGTCTTGAATACATATTCCTATGCAGAATAATAATTGCCTACTTCTTTTGATTATGGTGTATTGGTTTCACAATTAATATGCTATGGTAGAACTTATTCCCATCACTTGAACTTTATACAACGATTCAAGCTGCAAACAAATAAATTGTTGATACAGAGACATTGCAATGGCCTGCAAAAAGTGTTATGGCCGTCATCACAGTATTGTTGATAAGTATAATATGTCTGTATCCAAAATTACCCTGGATATATTTTACGTCCCATAGCTCTATGTTCCTTTCATTCCAAATTTGACTACACGCGTGACTGGTGAAGCTAGCTAAACAAGAGGTGCTTACCCTTCCGGAGCACCTGGTCTCACTCTCCGGTGAAAGCTCACATTTTTAATCTCGAAGTTTTTACCTTACTTTGGGATTTTGATTTGGACATGGATTGGTGTGTTTGTTTTTGATTTAATGCCAATAAACTAATTGAATTTCTAGATCTGTTCTATTGAATCGTCTATACATGATGGTTCATGATGAATAATCCTAATGAATTGGGTCAAAGTCGTATTGAGGTTCTTGAGGGTAAAAATAATCATTATATTATATACCTTTGTAGTTGTTTGTTAAAAACCTTTTTGATAATAAAACTATTTTGATAGGTTTTCGTTGTTAGATTTATTTTGAGACGGAAGTCCCGGGTCCGTCCGATTATAAACTGTTTCATTTTCCCTATTTAAGTAATTATTTATCTTTCTGATGACTTAAAATAAAAGTTTGATTATCCATGAGATATATGTGAAATTTTTGACTGCGTCGAGTTTCTTTCACGGCTAGTCTTTAACAACTAGATAGAGCGTGTCTAGTTTATACGGTAAGAGTGCATCTAGTATTTTACGGCTACAGTTAGTATATTTTCTTTAACGGCTATAGTACGTCTAATTTTTTTAACGTCTACACCAAGGCTAATTTCTTTAACGGCTACAGCAAGTCTAATTTCTTTAACGGCTACAGCAAGGCTAATTTCTTTAACGGCTACAGTACGTATAATTTCTTTAAAGGCTACAGCAAGTCTAATTGATTTAACGGCCACAGCAAGTCTAATTTCTTTAACGGCTACAGTACGTCTAGATTTTCGTCAAGTTTTAACGGCTATAAAAGCGTCTTGTTTCTTTAACGACTATAGTGTGTCAAATGTCTATGTCTGGTTTCCATAACTGCCAGAGTGTTAATTGTTTCTATAAAGGCTAGAATGTGTATAGTTTCTTACAATAGAAAGAATACAAATACTTTCACTCAGCCTTTCCGAATCGCTGAACATCTACAGCTTGTAAATCTAAGTTCAGAGTTTGTAAGATTTTTCGGATTACATGTAATTGCTATTTTGTATGGTTTTGGTTCTCAAACAATTTATTTACCAAACTTAAAAAAAATGTACGACTTTATTTAAAATTCAAAATTTAAAAACAAAAATAAAGAAATATAACATAAATGCAGTTGCCCCATCAAAGAGTTGACAATAAGTAATCACGGTGTGTATCTTTATGCCCTGTGGTGATGGGAGTCTACTTTGGTATATCATGCTGATGTTAAATTAACCTATCAAGGGATTGTTATCACCGGTAGACCCGGAGACTATCAGCTTTACTAGTATTTGCTGACTATCTGTCGATCTTTTAAAATAGGACTCGGCTTGACTTGCAGCTATTGTACACTTACTGTACATGTAGATGCACAGTGGTAGGGGATAATTGGTACTTAATAACAATTAGTTGTTCTGTAATCTGCATTCATCGTTTTCTGTCAACTTTACAAGTTTATTTATTGACACACTGAGGACTTTTACATGTATCAATTCTTAGTCTGGTCATGATTTTTCAAACTATCTAAATTCCATGAAAGTATCAACCGTGAAGAGATTATGTCAAGAAATCTAAACTCCACAAGGACTGGAAGCTGCAAGTTGACACATACCTACTATAGTGTTTCGTAAGTCCGTTAAAACTTACCTACACCTGTTATATTTTGTGTAATGGCTTTATATAGTGACTTGCTTCTGTTTCTAGCTTTCAGCTATTTCTACAATCAGCCTTACCTTACATGACCAATCACCTTAACACCCAGGCTGCAGGCAGTTCTGTCCATCATTTATAAACTTAACAAGTACTATCATCTCGTTATTAATGTACAGTCACTATTGTCTAACTAGGTTTTAGGTGACATATTACTTATACAAGGCCAAGACAGGAGTTTCCACATCAATTTGTAATATCAGTTGATTAATTAGAAAACTTTCATAGATTTAAAAATCCCCAATAACACATAATAATGCATCACACACACACACACACACACACTATTTTTTATCACGTCCCATTTTGTTGCCAGTTAATATTTTTTCTCGGCTGAAGAATGTCATTTTTATCATTCATACATTCATTTTCTCATTCATTTTATGTAAATTCTTTTTAAGTAACATAAACACACAGTAAACATACAGACGATCTTATCGACAACATCGTGAGACTGAGAAGTTATAACACCCGTGAAATATAAAAAAGACCCATTGTCTTAAAAACTTATGAAGTTTGGAGTAGAATTTGATCAAACATTCAATGTTTATTTAGACTGAAAGTTGTATGTTATTCATCTGTACTTGATGAAGGGGAAAATGTTCAAATCATATACAATTCACTGGCAAAACCATCTTTAAGGATAGTGGTAACTTTATTTGGAGCGAGAGGTCATGTCCAATAAGGAATTCGGAGAAAATATTATGTCTAAAAATAACTAGTGCATGAAGATAAGTGTTTTCATTTGCAATATTGCTACATATATTTTGAGCTTTTACTTTAATACTTCAAATTTCATTTTCTTAAAATTGAATTAAAATCTGAAACATCGAGTATTAAGAAAAAGGAAGCTAGCTTGGTATCTGTAAAGGAAGAACTTGTTTGTTTTATCATATGGTAATGATAATTACCAGACAAATCCCGAGGTTGATTTTTAATTAACACCAGTCATCATCCCTCACAAGACAAAATAAATGAACATAACATACTGTCTAATATGATTAACATCTTATAGGAATGGTTAGGGTGGCCAGCCGGTGTCTGTATGGTTACTTCTAGATAGCATCTTACAGAAACTCGATACAGAGTTCCCAATGTCTTATCTCTTCTTCCCACTTGACTGTACTATTGATAAATAGGAGAGAGAGAGAGAGAGAGAGATTTTTATTCAAACTACTTAAACCAGCTTGTACTTTCTTTCCAATTCTAATCAAATTACGGAAACTCCTGGTTGCATAAAGGGACTCAAATCTAGTAACTTATCAGAGTCCCTTTACGCAACCATATAGTTTCCGTAATTTGAATAGAAATGAAAAGATAGCATTTTGTGGAAGGGTTATATTTTGAGAGAAATTACAAGTTGTTGAAAAAAGATAGATAAATTATTCTTAATACTGAATCAATTAGTTTTTGATAGATAATTTTTAAAAAGACAACAATAAACAAAAACAAACGGTACTTTCTTCAACAGTTTTAGATATGTTTTGAAATATATAATATAAATAAGATTTTCATATCCTCCAAAGTTTTTCAGTGATATTTTTATCATCCTAAGTGAGGCATCTGATGATTTATTATCTGATTCAGAAAGAAGGATAGTGACGGGAAAATTATCCACTATAGTTGCATTCATACGAAACCTTAAATAACATATAAACTAAGCTGCTATCTATAAGGATGAGCAGTTCACGTGTCTGATGTTGTGATTCAGATACTGTTTTTGGAACTCACCCAGATCTTTGGATGGGTTTTTTTTCTGGTATAATTTACCGGTGGTATTAATCAGGCAATCAAGCATCAAATCTGATTACAACAGAAATGATGCAGCGGTGTGTCAGGGAGATTAAGTGCTTCCTACAGCTACCCTGCAACCAAACTTGATATGAAAGAACTCTCTCTCTCTCTCTCCTTCTCTCTCTCTCTCTCTCTCTCTCTCTCTCATATAGTCACGCAGCTTCAAGTAAGGATTCATTATGGTATGCTATAGAATAGTATAGTAATTTTACCAAAAAATCATTACATTATCATAAAAATAAATGATAAAGTTTTGTTATATCGAATTAGAATTGTCGTTTGCGTTTTTGACTATTCGTGTATCTATAAATAATAATAATAATAATAATAATAAAGGCATTTTGAAACATTTACATTCCATTTAAAAACATAAATAAATAAATAAATAAATAAATAAATAAATAAATAAATAAATAAATAAATAAATAAATAAATAAGATGATTTCTTTTAATTCATACTTTGAATATGAAAAACAGCCATATGAACAGAAAGACGAGTTCCCGATCATCAACATAATCATTATTATTTATTATTATTATTATTATTATTATCATTATTATTATTATTTATTTATTTGTTTTTACAAATACAATTATTACAAAGTTGATACAAAATGAAACAAATACTTACCTAGCAACAGTAGAAAGTTTACAAATATAATCCAGTACATTTTCATATAGTTGGAATCTCTAACATTATAAAATTTCCACTTTTTAACAAAAAAATGTTTTCAAAAGTTATGTTTGTTGAAATATTTCAAGAATTTAATCGGAACTTAACACTAGTTATTTAACATGTAGAGGAAAGCTCGTTTTAACCTCTCAATATCCTCCTTCACTATTAACACATAAGATGCTTTATTGCTAAAAACAAGATTCCATTCTAAGCAGCAGCAATATATGACGTCACTTCCTACCTACGAGTTTACTAACACTTTGCAGGGGGCAAGAAGATAAGTACTAGCGCAGCAGACGACGAAAAATGTTTTTGTTTTGTGCACTAACGAAAAGAATGAAGCACACTCCTATGGTTAACGGATTATGTACTATTAAGGAGAAAATGAAACCTAGTTTATAATGATTTATATTTAATGTAGATGTCTCCCACCTGAATGCCCTCTCGTAAACCCCGGGCACTTTGAGTAAGATAAAAGACACCAGTTGCTACTGGCAAATATCCATCCAAACATAGACATCAATCTAAACAGAGAGGCTTCATACAGGAGAGAGAGAAGAGAGAGAGAGAGAATTTGGTGTCTTTTGAAAAAGTTTATTATTATTTATTTCAGTGGACGTGGATTCTTTTTTAAAATCGTTCTTTCATATGCAAGATTAAAAAAAAACTACAATGGATTTTTGAATGTATGAAGACCGTTAGATATATGCAATAAAATAAAATGATATATAAAAAAAATAAAAAACAAATTTCAATTGCAACTGATAACAAAAGAGAAGATTATCTTTATACAATAGCTTACTAGTATATAACGTGTAATAAATGAATGTCGTGTATTAAATCAGGACCTGGATGTTGTTCAAAGTTCCAGTCGCTTCACCAACTGGTTAGTGAACATTAAAAACGTTATTAAAATGACAAAAATATTGCAGATATATAGCTATGTGTCAAATAAAATCTATTCGTATACATATTTAGAAAATATTTCCTTAGCCATTTGATGAAAATTTTAGTTAAACCATTTGCAACTGGTTAAACTAACAGAGCTTTGGACAACCGAGTTCCGATGTCAACTATTTTGTGACGTTGGTTGACACTCTATAAATTTTATTTATAACGATAAAATTATATAATACTGATAACAGAATTAACCTTCACCATAGGATTAAAACTAAAATGAATAGGTTACTTAAAAGTAAATACATAAATAAATTCTATCCTTAAACATTTTTAAGAAGAAGAAAAAAATCAATAAACCAAACAAATAAAATCGAAAAATGTGCAATCCTATTTAGTTTAGACTTGTGTACGTCTATATTAAATTGTGCATTGTCTAAGAGTTAGAGTCCTGACTTGCATGTAAACAACATCTTTCTTGACTAAAATAACTATATATATATAATAAGTACATGTCTTAGTCAGAATTAATCTGTCAGATGGTCTGTCTTAGTCACTGTTGATCAATATATCAGTATATCCGTATGGTACTGCGCCAGATAGTGCCCACAGTGTAACAGAGGCAGCAACAACCGGGACACGTCTGAACATCAAAGAGCAATTATTAACATCGAAGAACATGTCTGAACATCGAAATACATGTCTGAAAATCGCGAACAAGTCTGAACACTTAAGAACACGTCTGAACACCAAAGAGCAATTATGCACATCAAGAACTAGTCTGAACATCGGAGAACATGTCTGAAAAACCGAGAACAAGTCTGAATATAAATGAACACGTCTGAACACCAAAGAACACGTTTGAACAGCCACGAACAATTCAGAACAACCAAAACAAATTTGAACATCAAAGAACACGTCTGAACACCCAAGAACAATTCTGAACATCGAAGAACATCTCTGAAAAACCGAGCACAAGTCTGAACATCAAGGAACACGTCTGAACACACAAGAACACGTTTGAACAAGAGCGAACAATTCTGGACGCCCCAGAACAAATATGAACATAAAAACATGTCTAAAAACGCGAACAAGTCTGAAAATCAAAGAACACGTCTGAACAATCACGAACATTTCTGAACAACCAAGAACAAATCTGAACACCCAAGAACAAGACTCAAAAACCAAGAGCAGGCCACATACAAAGCAAGAAATATAAAAAATTCAATACTAATATTGTCAAGAAGTGGTAACTATTTCTTCAACATTTTAAGTAATCAAAAAACATATTTATTATTACTAAAATCCAGAGATTGTGGCCACATTTTACAAAATTTTACAACAGTTGCATCATTTTATAAGGAAGTGACCTAATGTACAATGTAAGTTTCTGCTTAAATTTTATATTTCAAAAAATAAACACACTTGTAAAAGAAAATTTTACTTTAAACTGAAAAAATTCTATGTCCAAAAACTCCGCCTTTTTATCCTTAAGAAGAATGATTGATAGCTGGTTATGTGAATGACATCACAAATTGCCTGACCAAATTATATTGATAAAAGATTAAAATACGGCTAAGAAAATATTGCATCGTTTTTAAAAGTAAAATTATAACAGTCGATAAGTTTAATATTAAATTTGCTTAGTGCAAATTGAAAGTTATCGCTTTTTACATAGCCTCAAATATAGCCTTTCGCGGGTATCATTATTTGTCCAAATATGAAGATGATTAAAACATAGCTATGACGTCATACATTGTCTTTGAATGTGTATTAACTATTTGTACTTTAATTGCCAGTTTTTACCTGTAAGGATCCAATAAGTTCATGCAACTGTACATTAACTAACCGAATGGACAGTTAGAATGTACAGCTAGGTTAACTTACTGGACAGTCACAGGTGGACTGATTATCCATCCGAAACAGCTGAAGTGTCTAACAGAAAAACAGAACAGAAGCTAAGATGGAAATTATAAATTTTCACATTTATAGCTCATTTTACTGATTTCACATCATTCCGAATAATTTTATTTAATTCCAGAAGATTTATATTCCCTTCACAGACTTATTTCACTTTTGGATATAAACATTCAACACGTTCTTCACTTGAGCTATCCACTATTTCAGAAACGTTCACTGTTTCATTTTGTACTACATGTACTTATAGTTTATCTTTTTACTCTTATATCAGATTATTTACATGGTAAAATATACCTTACATTTATATTTATATTATGGTCTGTGGCATTCATAAGATCATTTAAACCTGTATTTAAAATCCTAGTAGCTGTGTGCACAGTGAGTAGTAAGTATAAAATCCTTGAATCCAGCATTTTCACTATGAAAAATACGAAACAGATTTTTTTGAATGAATATTATTTCTATAGGCATGCACCTCGTGTAAAATGTGCATTTACTATTTGATGACATTTTTTAAAAACGATCTGAGCAGATGGAATATTAAATCACCTTGTGATTATAAATACAACTAATACAAACCGTAACTCTGTATGATGAATACTCTTCACTAAACACAGTGAGAAGTTACTAACCACCCATTAATAAAATTAAGTTGTGAAGAATTGTGATCTCCGTCAGTGACCAAAATCATTTTCACCTACAACTGTCATCATTGTCACCTACAACTGTCATCATTGTCACCTACAACTGTCATCATTGTCACCTACAACTGTCATCATTGTCACCTACAACTGTCATCCTTGTCACCTACAACTGTCATCATTGTCACCTACAACTGTATTCATTGTCACCTACAACTGTCATCATTGTCACCTACAACTGTCATCATTGTCACCTACAACTGTCATCATTGTCACCTACAACTGTCATCATTGTCACCTACAACTGTCCATTATTTAATGAATGGGAATTTAAAGCTGTATTTTATTTACACAAAGATGTGCAATGTTTTACGTTAGAGAGAAGCCGAAAACTGCGCTAACGCGCCTCTATTAATTCTTTCTCTCACAGAATGAACAGTTTTCGGCTTCTCTCTATAACATAGATGACATTCGCATAGTCTCTAAAAGAATTAATAATGGATAGAACGTCATCTATATATCTGTTTTAGGAGTTGAATGACTTTGCAATGGCCTTTTTTCTAGATTAAACAAGGTTCTGCATAAATCATGATGGTGTACAAGTTTTGTATTCCGATTGTTTATTGGAAAATTATTGTATTGTCAAACACAACAAATATGTTGTCAATTAACAACTTACATTTTGATGGTGCTTGGGAAAATAACCAGAATCCCTGTTTAACACCAGGTGATTATATTTTGGCTTTTTTGTTTTAGACGTTCCATCAATTAAGAATGAGGGATAGTGACATAAAAATGTTTCCGTTAGAATGTGTTTCGTGTTTTAGGTTCCGAAACGGTCTCAAAACGTGAGGTGTCAGGTTCTTAATTCTTGAAAAGTATTTAAATGGATATAGATTATTTGTGAATGGATTTCATGGCGTTTCATAACAAATTCCTAAAGTACCAGAATAACAAAATCATCATAGGAACGTTTATTAAGCCTGGTTATTTTATCGCCAAAGACAAGGTCATCTTCAACATTTCAAGACTAATTCACAATTAAAAATCGTAAAACAATTAAGTTTTTGAATGTGAGTTGTTAAGCAGTCAATGTGTTTGCATGTTTGATAGTAACCGAGTTTGTATCGGAATGTTTCAACCACAAGGTTATTAATTCTGTAAATGTAATGTCAACGTTGTGTGTTGAAGTTATTTAATGACTTCTTTAAAGTTATTTGATGACTTCTTTAATTACTAAGAATAGATGTACGAAAAGTGTTGCCTACAAGTTCCAAGAAATTATCAAAATTGCAAGAATCATTGTTGAAATTTTTACTAAAATTTTATAAATGATATTTGTTTTATTCCGAAACGGCCGTCTAGTTCTGTAAAATGAAACTGGTATAATATGTAAGTTTATTATTTTTGATTTAGACATAGAAACTGACAATATTGTATTACATGCACAAAACCATGTTATTGCGTGTATGACTGCGCGTAACTAAAGAACTTGAAGGCGCACGTATCTTCTTGTAGGTAAATGAAGTAATAACTAAGTTGGCGTATGGTGTTGTCGTTACATTTAAGACTCGCAACCATAGGGAAGTTTTTGAGGTTTTCTGTATCAATCTAAATGAGCAAGAATTAAGCTCCCTTACTTGTATTGGATTCCTAAACTTCACAAAAATCTATCCAAGGAAAGATATACAGCAGGTTCCTCTAAATATACAACTAAATCATTAGTAATAATTCCAACACAAATTTTGACAGTCGTCAAAGTGTTCAGATAAAGTCTATTCTACATCTAGTGTCAACCAAATGTGAGTTCTAAAAGTTCAAAAGAATTACTTAAACATTTTGCTTCAAATAATTTACCTAGTGTGAAAAACATTAATAAGATTGTTTTACATTTTATATCACTAGACGTCATTCTTAATTGGAATATTATTTATTTGTCGTTCTTTTTCAAAAAACGGTACGTCAAGTGTCGAATAGGGATTCTGATTATTTTGTCTAGCATATCATACGGATGGCAAACAAAAGTATACCGAAGATACCATCAAAATGTTAGGTTTTGATAGACAACATATGTGTTTTCCAACAAACAATCGGTATACAAATGATCACAAATTGTACACCATTGTTTTGCTTGATTTGTTTCTATGTTTGCATGAACTGAGAGTTATGCACAACCTTATTAAATTAAATTCGGAGAGAAGACTGTCGCAAAATAATCAAATGGTTAAAGGTTAAAGGTCCAGTTGAGCTACAGTAGAACCTGTATATCAATATGTCAATGGTTGGTTCGCAAAATAATTCAACTCCACATACAAATATATAGGTGACGTTTTATCTCAATAATCTCAAAGTTTGAGAGTTTGTGAATGACCTTTACCTTAGTGAGCTTGAAATAAAAGAAACGACTGGTTCTGAATTATACTTCAATTATGACACACATGGAAGACTACATTTGAAGCTATATGACAGATGTGATTAATTTGTTGGTTTTTTTATTTTTTTTATTTTTATCAACTTGCCTTTTCTTGTTTAGCAATATATATTCTTCTCCTGCTTATGGTGTATGGTTAATACGTTATGGTAGAGTTTCTTCCCAATACGGGGACTTTAAACAACGAAGCAAGCTGTTTACAAATGAATTGTTGATTCATGATTATACCACACCCAGGCTTATCTAGGCCTTCAAAAAGTTTAAGGGCTGCCATCACAATTATGTTGATAAGCATGATGTGTCCAAAATCATCACCTCCTGTTTAAACAGCTACAGCCGCTGTAATCATTTGAGAATGAAAATGGAGCTATGGGTAATTTTGGATACAGAGACATCATGCTTTTCAACAATATTGTAATGTCCAATGTCGACCATAACACTTATGGGGGGGGGGGGTTATAAGTCTAGGTTTGCATTATATTTGTATCAACAATTTAGTTGTGAGCAACTGCCTTCATTGTATAAAGTTACCGTAGTTGGAACAAGCTCTACAAAAGCGTATTAATTGTGAAACAAATACACCATAAGCAAGTGAAGCAGGTGTATTGCTGCAAAGAAAAGGATAGTTGACAATAGAAAAAGTGAAGTCATCACGTTTGCTTTGCCAAACAACTTCAAACGTAACATTTAATTGGCATCATAATTAGATAATTGATTCTAATTTTGCTCGATTCATTAAGAATTTACACGTAAGGAGACTGTGCATACGCATGAAAGTCTCCGTTCGATGTTGATAATGATGTCATAAACAAAAACCTTCACTGATACACCGCAACATTATATTGTAAATAATTTTGAAACGGATTAAATAATTACAACCGAGTTTTTGCATGTTTACACTACCAATAATAGAACATTTTAATCATATGTAACAATCCATTGTGGTGTTTGGGTTTTTTTTAATGAATTTCTATAAGAAAACTGTAAGTTAGCAGTTTTTCAAAATCATAGTATCTTTATTCTATTTCCTTGATGTTATATGTTCACGTTTCGTCCTTTTTGGAAACAATCAAATATATTTAGCTTAATTTCAAACTTGATTTAGCCGAAGATAGTATTAATAGAGACACAAAACTATTTCTAACTCGGGTACGATGTAGCCTATAATAACTGATAATGATGTCATACACAAGAACGTTATTTATGATGTAAAAATCTAAATGTTAGAAATGTTATATTTAACTGAAGCAGTCGAAGAACTGTTTATAATTGTTTTTATTTTTATGTTCTATATCAAAGGAATTGTGAGTAAGAAGGGAACATTTAATTCGATTTAATATTAACATCAAAGTATCAAAGAATCAAAGAAAAGGTGTAGACTGAGTTTAAAAAAATAAAACATTTTCATATTATATATACAGTTCAACCTGCCTTAAAGGCCACCTCTATATAGGGGCCACTTGCTTATAAAAGCCAGTAGAATTGTATCCCAATTGTTCTTTATTCGTGTTATTTGAACCTGTATATAAAGGCCACATTTACTAGTTCCCTTATGTGGCCTTTATAGGCAGGTTTCACTATACACCGTCTCACAATCTTAATCACTTATAAACACTTAGATCACAGAAACAGAATAATATTTGACTGTACACACATTGGTTTGTGTGTCCCTTTGCAGTTACTTCAACCTTTTGTATCAATGTATACACCAAATGACATAAAAGCGAGAGCTTATAAAAGAGAGATAACTCGTGTTTAGTTTTTGCACCCATACATGACCTGGGTTTAATAGTGTGTGTGTGTGTGTGTGTGTGTGTGTGTGTGTGTGTGTGTGCACTTCAATGTTTATCATTTTAACTGTTATAAATAAACTTTACAATTTTTTTAATGTTTCATACAGTTATGTTTTTAGATTTACATTTTAGATATTATCGTTATCACTAAAAATTGCACTCTCTATTAATATTTAGAATCTGATTAAATTTAGTATGAATAAAATCTCCACTTTTTAACCAAAATCATTAAATCTCAAAAATACAACATTAAATGGTCAATTTTACAGTAACGCATGACAGAAAGTACACAACCAAAAAGAAACAGTCAGTTATAAATTATAGTCACAATCACAAGAGCATATATAGTAAACACTTTGAAAACTGATAAATTAAGTTAAAACACATTTATTTCCACCAGGGAAGTGAGGCCGATTGCTCTTGAAGTACAAAAGGTTTTTTTCCAGCGAAAAATAGACAAAATAATGGCATACATGTACTTAGTATCAGATTGGTTGTTATTTATACAAAAACTAATTCTACCAAAGATGAAATTTTTTCGAATCAAAGTAGATTTCTAAGTCTTTCGGTCTCAATATAAAAGAAGAAAATTTCGACTTTCCTTACTTGTATGGGATTCCTATGATTATTATGAGGTAGAACAAACGTCATTTACATACTTGTATCTGTATGTGGAGTTGATTTTGCGACAGTCTTCTTTCCAGATTTAATACGGTTTTGCATAAATAAACAGTATCAAATCAGCAAGCAATAGTGCCAAGTTTGTGCCAATTTGTATATGGAATGTCTGTTGGAACAGTATATTACCATTTTGTTGATAGTATATGCTGTATATCTTTTACAGTCCGGATGATGCTTGCCAAAATACTAGTAACTAGAAACCCTGTTCAGCACCCGATACTAATATTTATATTTTGTTTTACCGTTTTTGTGAAACAAGGCAAGTAAATGATTTATTTAATAAATTCTTTCCATTTATAATTATGTATTTGAATTATGATATAATTCTATCTATCCTCTTCGTCCCTAGTGGAACATAAGGTCACAACAAGTTGCCTCCACTTCACCCTGTCCTTTGCTATTTTTTGTGCCTGCCCCCAGGATAGTCCAAGGTCTTCCAGTTCAGCCTTTATCGTTCTTCTCCAGGTTAAATTATACTAATACATGTATTTAAATGAGTGCAAAATTATAAAGCTGGTGAATTTAACACATAATTCTGTCCTAAAGTGTTCCAAAGTGTTCCTACCCATTCTGTCATATTTTAATTGTCAAATAAAATTGTAAAACAATCGATTTAAAACAAATTATCCACTCGTCATTCGTTTAGAAAAATGGAAGACAAGATACAAATATCTGGTGCTGAATAGCGCAAGCGCCATACGGATTACAATCAACAATAAACGGAAGATACCATCAACAAAATGTTATTGTTATTGTTTTTGATAGAAAACATATTTGTTGTTTTTAGTAATATAATTTCCAATAATCAATCAGCATACCATTGCTTGCCTTTTTGTTTCATTATTTGTATGAAGCAGAATTAATGCAGAACCTTGTTTAATCCGGAGAGAAGACTGTAGCCAATCCATTCAACTTTCCATACAGATATATAGATAATGTCTATCAATAAGCTTAAATTTGCAGATTATGTGGATGTCATCTGTCCCAGTTAGCTTGAAATAAAAGATATGACTGGTTTTTCATATTTTACCTTAATTTTAACGCCAATGAAAGGTTATATTTGAAGATTTATGACAAACGTGATGACTTCAATTTTCTTATTGTCATTTTTCATTTTCTATGTGGCAATATATCTGCTTCTCCTACCTATGGTGTATTTGTTTCCCAATTAATACGCTTTGGTAGAGTTTGTTTCCACTACAGAAGTTTTATACAACGATGCAATCTGCTTACAAATAAATCATTGACGCAAGGATATTGCAAGCGAAAGCTTATCTGGGCCCTCAAAAAGGTCCATCATCACAATATTGTTGATAAGTCAAATATCAATTCATGTCTAAACCCAAAGTTTGATGTCTCTGTATCTAAACTTGCCCTGGATATAGTTGACGTCACATAGTTCCATTTTCCTTTCATTTCCAATTTTGATCACAAACGTGTCGGGTGTAGCTATCTAAACCACAGGTTGTTACCCTCCGGAGAACACCCGGTCTCACTTCTCTGGTGGAACTACACGTGTTTAATCTAATTTCCTTGCTTTCAAAATTATTTGATTTTTGGATTATGCTTTAGACATGGATTAGTTTGTGTTTGTTTTTGATTGATTTATTATATACGTTTTCATTGGTAACTAATCAAAAACAAGCATAATATTCATGTCCAAATTACAAAAGCAAAGTAAAAACTTTGAAATTGTCAAATGAAGTTAAACTTCCACTACGGAAATGAGACCGGATGCTTCGGAATGGTAAGAGCCACCTGTTCGGCTATGGGACGTCAATATATCAAGGATATTTCTTTATACAGAAAAATTATACTTATCAACAATATTGTGATGGTGGCCATAACACTTCTTGGGGGTTTTGATTTGCCAATGTGCACAATATATCTGTGTCAGCAATTTATTTGTAAGCAGCTTGCATCGTTTTATAAAGTTTCCGTAGTCACGGTAGCAGGAACAAGCTCTGTCATTGGGTATTAATAGTGAAACAAATACACGACAAGCAGGAGGATCAGCTATATTGCTGCATAGTAAAGGGAAGTTCACAAAAGAAGATAATTAAAGTCACTACGTTTGTCATATAGCCTGAAATTCTGTCTTTCGCAGATGTCATAATTAAGGTATAAGTCCAAATCAAATATGAAATATAACTTAAAGAATCAGCCTTAGCTTTTATTTCAAGCTAACTAGGAAAAATGTCATTCATAAAGTCTGCAAATTAAGGATTATGATGATGTAGAAAATGTGAAATTGATTTTGCGATGGAATTCCTTCAAGATCAAGTTAACACGGTTCTGCATAAATTCTGCTCCAAGTGAATAAAGTAACAAATCAGCAAACATTAGTGCCCAGTTTGTGCCAATTTTATATGGATTGTCTGAACACAACAAATACATGTATGTTTCAATTGTCATTTTATTAATAGTATATGCTGTATATTTTTTGTTTGCAGTTCGTATGGTGCTTGACAATATAACCAAAATCCCTGTTCAGCATTGAATATTTATATTTTGGTTCACCGGTTTTGTAAAAAAATAGGACAAGCACTTTATACCACTTGACCACTAAAGAGAGTAAGGTATTTATGTAAAGGGAAACAACTCGATGTTTTAATAATCAAAAACAAACATACTAATCCATGTCCGAATCAGAATCCAGAAGCAAAGTAAAAACTTTGGAACCGACAAGTTAGGTTAGACATGTGAACTTCCACCAGGGAAGTGAGGTCGGGTGCTCCGGAAGGGTACGCACCTCATGTTTAGCTAGCTACACCCGCCACGTGTGTAATCAAAATTGTGTGAAAGGAACATGGAACTATGAGACATCAAATATATCCAGGGCAATCCTGGACACAGAGACATCAAACTTATCAACAATACTGTGATAACGGCCATAAAACTTTTTGAGGGAATAAACTACTCGATGTACATGTACTACTAAACAACCCAATGTATTAATAAAGGGAGATCACTCGTGAAGACTTGTGCTTCGATGGTTCTTTGTAGGCTGTAATAATATACTGTATACAGTGTATAACTTGTATCGTTACTTCGTGCTTTTTAATGGTGAATTATTCCTAATTTGGTTGCATTATGGGGGCATGCATCCTGATTTTACATAAATTTGAGTTCACGCATATATTACATGTAGGTCTGTCTTTGATCTATATTTATAATATAAGCTTGGATAAGTGTCATGTGATGAACTTTTAATAATTTTCTGAATGACATATTTTTAAAAAAAAAATAATACATGTATTTAACAATAAATTTTTTAATATTTCGTTTAAAAAATGAAATATTGATAATATGTCATAATTCCTAAATAACAATCTAAATCATGTGTGGATGTTTAACGTCGAGTTTTCTGATGTTTAGGAACATTTGTTTATAATTACTTCTGATAATTAATATGAGTGTTATAAATCTTGTCTGTTTATACATGGTTTTATTACCTTTCCTATATAATTACAGTACTCACCTCGGTGGTAGTTGTACTGGTAATGTTTATTACAGTCATTGTGGTATTTATTGTAAGTGAACGTTTCGGCCGTACAACCTTCGCAGATCGAACTCATTAGAGTTAGCATGACGTTGAATGTTTGTTATCCTACAATGTACCTTTGATCATGAACAGTCATTTCGGTCATGATGTCATATACGAATGTACATGTACCATTTTCAAACAAAAATATATGTGCAACCACCTCTTTTCATATATTTGTATTCAAGCTCTCTCTCTCTTCTCTCTCTCTCTCTCTCTCTCTCTCTCTCTCTCTCTCTCTCTCTCAATTATTAACATCCAGTTTCAATTATGGCATACTGTGTGTGTGTGTGTGTGTGTGTGTGTGTGTGTGTGATGTCTTGTATCAATATAATTTATAATTATGAATTTGGTTGTTATCAGTTTGGTATCGTTGTATGTATCACACCAGGTAATCTAACTACCGTCATATACATTTGGTATTTACAGAATTGGGCGCGTACACACATACATGCTGGCAGTGATGTAGATGAAGAGTAGTGAGAAATTACTAAATGATATGCAACCAAACCAAACTTCCATCTATCTGAGTGGGGTACGAAACAGGATAAAACTCAGATCACAGACCGATAATAAAATATAACAAAGCCATGACGACATTAAAAGAAAACTTTTTAATTTAACTTTGAACATTTCTTTTCAAAGAATAATTACAACAAAGTCACTCATTAATGAATAAAAATTAAGGTATTTGGCAAGCATTTCGACCTCACGCAGTGCCGGCTGAATCTATCATAGTGCTACTGCAGCAAAAATGCCGCGCTGATGAATCTTCATAGTGAAAGTAAAAACGCGCGTGGTAAAGTCTGACAAACTTTTAAACAATTTATAAATACAAAGTACGTGATACTATCTAATATTGATAGAACAAAGAAAACTTTGTAAAGTTGCTTCCGTAAATTTGAAGCATACTTCATATAAAAAGTGAACATGTGAAATTGTTGTACAACTCAGCGGTGGAAACATTCCATTTAGCAGACGACATCCTACTGATGATTTTCTGATCAGTTTGACGCTGACATCTGGATTTCAGTATCATTATCATCACTGTTTAGAGACCTGTGGATGTTTCATTTCAAGGTTCATTGTGAAAACATTCCTTTGTGAAGATTTTAAAATTGGAATGTGATCTTAGGTGTTAAACTTTTAATAATAATTGAAGAAAGGAAACTACTCGGAATTGCAGGTAACCAAGGAAACATTTTACGAGTTAAAATTCATAGCTAATTTTAAAGTTTATTTTAAGGAAAAAAGGCAGACTATATTATATAACTTCTAGTGAGACAGTCACGATATTAAATTCATTTTTTAATTATATAAAAATACCAAGGCCGATTTCAAAATTTTAAATTACACAAAAAGTTAAAAAGTTCACAAGTTAATAGTCATTACGTCATTTTTAGTCAGAGAAAAAGAACAAACTCATTTACATAATTCATGAGAAGGTTGTTGTTTAAACATAGAGTAAAAACGGAATAATTAATATCACATATATATTCGACATAAACAATAAGTTGACGAGGTGTTATTATCACTGTAGGGCGATATCTATCGTGTTAGGAGGATGGACAATAACTAGAATATTGCCTTGCTAGTGGCGGTATATACTATAAACGATACAGTAAACCAAGCGATAAAAGGAAAAGTTGTCTCGCAACTTTATAATTATATACATACTTTTATTGTGTAGTAAAACCCCTTATATCACAAACTTCTGATTTGAAAAAGTCCTACCTATTGAGTTTGTGTCAGCGATATATAGACCTACGGAAAACAGGTAGCGTTACTTTAAAAGTAACCTCTAACCTTAAACTGTGGGATTTGAACTGTAAATGCTTATAGCTCCGTGACAAACATATACCTGCCTGCTCTCATTCAAGAAATATTTTTCTGTGTCAGTGTGTGCATATATATTTGTATTTTGGAATTTATAAAAACTTTAACCCGCCCAAGAGAAGATAATTCAACCGTGACAGACCAGTCAGACAGCAGGGATTCTTTGGAGTGTATACAATATATAAATGGAGTGATATCGTGTTTAAATCATACAGTTTGACCGTGCTGAATAAATCATACACAGGGGAGGCTAGGATTGTTAGAGTCAGGGGATTTTAAAAAAATGTATGTGTAAGTGATTTACGTTATATAGGATTTTCTAGTTAATTAGACACCGGTGTACCTCTGGAGTTGACAGACCCCGGGAGAATTCCTGGAGGTTAGGTTTATAGACATTTTCTCCTGGTGTAAAACCGGGAAATAAGTAATCATAATGGAATATTCAAAGGATCAAATTGTTTTAAAATGGATAATTTTACTGTTTATAAACTGTATATGTGTTGTAGAACCAATTGGGTTCACCGGTGCACCGAATTCGTATGCTAGATATACCAAGTGGAACGCATGTCTGAATGCCTCTATAAGTTTTGAGTTCAAAACCAGAAAATTAACTGGCTTATTGATGTATACGGATGATAATGGCACTTATGATTTCTTTGAAGTGATGCTAAGTGGTGGTGCCGTTAGGCTCCGGCTCAATATCGTAGATGGTCGGGATGGAAGTGTCGAATTCGAAGCCGGGAACAATCTCAACGATAACCGGTGGCATAGTGTTAAGATCACACGAAATAGAATGGAGACTACCCTTAAAGTCGATAATTTAGTCGATACCAAGGTAGCATTTGGGTCCGATTTTAATTTCGGACATTTGGAGACAAACAGCGATGTATTCTTTGGAGGTGTTCCTGATTATCATTTTAGAAACGATTTAAAATCCTTAGCTTTACCATCAGTCATCTTCCATGCAAGATTTTCAGGAGAAATCAGAAATGTGATTTATCAGAATTGTTCCTGTATGCCAGTACGAGCTTCAATGATAGCCAGTAATGCTTTAGATCCCTTGGTCCGGAGAGAACATTGTGAAATCAACAACCCATGTAATGGCAGTCTGTGTGTCAGTACCGACAAAGGTCCAGCTTGCAAATATGTAGAATCAGAATGTATTCAAGGTTAGTAGTTATATATGAATAACTAATAATTTTACTAGAAATTATTGAAGTATGACGTCATCGAACCAACCTTTGAATGACGTCAAATTACACTGACGTATTTCAGTAGGACTTCACAGAAGTACTATAGTTATATGTTGGATAATGCATATGTATTACTTAGAATAATTTTTCATTTTTATTTCCCCTCGATCTATGCATAAAGTAAAATGCTTACTACAAGGTTCTCAATACACTGCATCTAGAAAGCCTAATATCGTAAAAAAGAGCCAATGTACGTACACCATTGCTTAGTAAGGCATTTTTGAGTGACTATTTACACAATTAATTTGCTGTAAATTAAAATTGGATATAAAAGTGGTTTTAAACGAGATCATAAAATCAAGAAGCTAAAGTACTACACTATTTGATTTTCTGACCATAAAGAGTAAATACTTTATTTTGAGTTCTTTAGAAGTGAACTTTCTAATGTTTTCTATGTATTGTGTGCTTGTATACATTTCGAATTAGAATAAATTCGTTAATGGCAGATATGAATTCGAACTTTTTATATTTGTATAAGCTGTAGTAGTCATAGTCGAATGAGTGTGTAAATGAGAATATTTGTCAATTTGAAAAATTATTCAAGTGTGAAACTTGACTATCAATATACTGGCTAACACTGTTGTAAGAACATCTTCTTATTCTCCATATGAAATGACTGCACTTTCATGGTGAGATGGAAACAGAAAAGATATGAACTTTCATTTTGAAAGAGCGAGAGAAAGAGAGTTTATTGCAGAAGGGTGTACCGTTAGTTGTAATATGACCATATTAGGAAAATCAACACACAGTTCATTGTATCGGTGTTGGTATTTCTGTGGGGTTGTAAAATTTTAATCTTTAGTATGAATGGCTCGAGTTAACTGAGTTAAGGGGGATTAAAGACTGTACAATTATAAAGACGTTTTATTACACTGAGAAACCATTGATGTCGGGTCACTTCATATTACACTTAAGCTTATTGTTGTCTTGATCAACTAAATGGTTTGTAATGAGTTTAAATTGCTTAAAATAGTTTGGGTAACTCCCACATGTAACCTCTTGTAACACACACACACACACACACACACACACACACACACACACACTTTCAATAGACCAAATATGATCTCACCCAGCCAAGTTCACGTGAAGTAAAATTTAAAAAATACGTTACATCTGGAATAAGATTAATTGACCCGGTATGCCCCCTTATAAATTTGACACGCGCATTTGGTATACCATTTACACGTGAAATCTCCCACCAGTTGTTCAGACATGCAGAGATATAAAGATGCCATGACTGGGCAATCTGTGGGAATGATTTTGTACTTTAAATTACTTTTATATGATGAGATTTTTTTCGATTAAGAAATAAGGAATTTGTTGTGGACCACATCAAAAATCTAAAACAGTTGGATACCAACAAAATGTACAAGTAAAGTACAGACTATAATTATATCATTACGTTACACTCTCTATATAGTACATGTTAGACTTGCACAAGTCCCTATATTAAGTTATTATTTTCAATATCTAGCCACTAAGTAAAGTTGATCTTTGTAATTGTTTTAAAGGGATAAGATACAGAAATTAATGACTTAATATAGGGACTTGTGCTAGTATAAGTACATGTACATATCATTAAGCCATTCGTCAGCGTACAAAATCAAACGTTGACTCAACGCTTAGGTGGAACGATATGGGGCACGTAATTCGACGTTTCCTCGTAAAAATGGCGTTATTCCTAGGAATTTACGTCATAAGCGTAATGCATATCCATTGGAAATAATTATGTATCACATGGTACACTGCGAACCATGGTTTATATAGAAAAACTTTTATCATCATGTTTTCATGATTTTCACAATCGTAAGGTCTGTACAGAGTTAGTGAGGGCTGTGTGCAAAATCTGGCTTCATTTTTCCTAGCAAGTCACTCTATGTATGCGCTGAAGCCAATAGTATTGCGGGTATTTTTTACCAAAAAAATTAAGCTTGATGGTTAATGAATTGCGAACATCATTTCTGTAAAAACAGCTAGAAATGATGTACTCGAAATACACACTGACAAAGAATAGAATTTCGTTTTGTAATGTTGATACCAGTCTAAGCATTATTACCCGTGTTGCAAATTTGGATAATTGTGAAGCTTTTAATGGACAGGTGTGTTTGGCCTGGAAAGATTTTTCATGATAACACGCGTTGTCCAATTACAAAACCATGAATCTTAGTTAGAATACTCCACAGACAGTGCTCATTATAAGTTGTTAGTTCCATTAAGGGGCTCATTGATTCACCAGACTGATTTTACAGGCGGGTCAAAACGATCACTACTGACTTGGGCAGTATCAAAACGGTCACTGCTGACCTGTGCAATAATATTTCAAAATGGCCACTTACACATTACATCGTTTTCGAACATTCAAACAATATAACATAGCTTGACCAATACTTATTCCAAAATGTTCTAGCGCTCAGAATATTTCTGCCAGATTATTTAAACGATTATACACATAACACTGGTTTAATTACAAAAGTTACGTCAAGCAAAACGGTATATGCTAACCAGTATAACCAAGCTAACATTGGTTCGTTACTTTGAATGTAATGCAGAAATAAAATGACATATAATTTGGTCGTTCTGGTTACGAAAACGACTTCCATGCAGGTATTAGCCCATTTACCTGTGACCTATATAGGTTATATAATATAGTAACACATACTTCCTGACTTCTGTGACCTTCATAATGTTTGAAATGATATAGTATCTTTTAAAAACTTTATGCGAGTTTTCTTATTGTTTTTCAGATGATCTAACCCTTCAAGGTAAATCTTCTTCAATGAATGCAATATTTTAGAAATGTATAATTATTCTTAATATGTTAGTTTTACAAAGTCATTTGAATTTTGCATGTACACTAGTAGCTATATTTACTGCATATAGTCTTGGTATTTGTCCAACAAATCCTTTACGTCACTATAGTATCTATATTGTATCTCACTTCTATGGCTTTAACATCGTAGAAAATACATTGAAGGCAGATGGTTCATAAACGTTATCAATATGTTCTTACCGGCGGCCATCTTGGGCTTTACTTAGTTCACATTGGAATTTAGCATAAACATCTTCTGATACAGCCCCTGTTTAATTTGCTCTCATGATCTATTTGGAAACTTTTTCAGGCTGTTTCAGACTGCATCTGTTTTGATGGACTATTAAATAACCCCCAACTCCGGAAGTTGTTTCTATTTGTACATTACAATATTAGTTGTTTATCCGGCTGTTTGACCTCATTATAATATAAAAAGCATGTGGTCTTTTATATCAAAAAGTTTTAACCCGAATGATTACCGACAGTCAGTTATTCTTTCATGGTTTTCAGCATAACTTTGATGTTATGACTCAGTTCCAAGACATAAAGATACAGTTTGTTCTGATAAAAGTCTCAGGACATTACACCAAGTTTCTATAGCGTGCGCTTATATTCTGTGGTTTAAAGGTCATTACTGCTTCCGCTGCTTTCGGTCTGCAGCCAGTGGCTTCATTTCCATTGCTGAATACCTTTGCGCTCCCTGCTTCCAGAAATATTGGAGCTCCCTGACTTTTTACCAGTATTATAATTTTCGACCACGTGACTCGGAAGTTATGTGTACTCACTACAAAATATTAAATATTCAGACAACACAAAACGTATTTTAAGATATTTTTTCTTATCGATCTGGAAGGCGTTTTTATTACGCTAGATAATAAGGAAAAGTGTTTGTTTTTATCAATGTTGGTGAGATAACACGATAAGGGAGCGATAACTTTAATATTTGCACATATCCTTGCTGTTAGATATCCATTTCATTTCACGCCATATAATGTATTGTGTCTGGTCCCAAGAAAGCCAACAAAAGAACGATAAAGACCCCAGAATATTGAATTACGAGACTAGTGCAGATCCCCTTACATTCCCAAAGTATATCGCGACATGAGGTCGAATTGACACTTTACTATGTTGATATGTTAAACTCGAGACGTAGAATGAATATACCTGGAACCTACTTATTTCTGGTGGACGTAGGCGGTACTTTAATAACTGAGTGCATCATACAAACTGTATATATTACCATGGTTGATTTTACAGCACTAGAGAAAACGAGAAACTTAGAATAAATATACCTCTACCAACGGCATTATTTTCTGATGCACGAAGGCAGTACCTTATAAGTCCATGTACCATACAAAAGCATTTGGTGTACGTGGATTCCCGTCGTGTTTAAAATTGACAAACTTACTTGAAGCCTAACAAGATATACTCTATGAGAACCTTTGGTAATTAGGATTCAGAGAGATAAATTCATTCGATTTATTTTAAACATAAAGAGAACTGATATGGTGATGTTTTTATGTTTTGTTATTTATACCACATGTCAAAAACACTACCTCAAACATTTAGATACAACAAAACAACTGTGGCTTATCTTGGCCAGTAACAGGCGTCAACATTCATCTCTCTCTCTCTCTCTCTCTCTCTCTCTCTCTCTCTCTCTCTCTCTCTATCTGTTTCCTTCAACATTCATCATTCTCCTTCAACATAGCATGTAGGAGAAGGTTTTGTTTTCATATTAAATTCATTAGCATGTGGTATATGATTGGTGAAAAAATTAAGTTCATATTTCAGTGGCGGCTGTGTACATGTATTGGCTTACATTTTCAGTTTATTTATTTTGAAGCTTTATTAAAGAGCTTGTTTTGATGTTGTTTTACAGACGTCTGTATATATGTCTGGATAACCCAGTCTGCCAATAATTACAAAAGTTTTGGTGCATTAATTTTCTATTGTAACTGTCAGTATTCATATTCTATTACAAAAATATTATGTCAAGACATTTAAAGGTGTGTGTCTACCTCAATAAAACCCTTTAAATATATTTAAAGCTATTTAACGATCGATTAAAAGCTGAATAAGTAATCTAGATCTAAACACTTTATACTGCTCGCAACGCTTGTCGAGCAATTGTGCAAAGATAGTTAAATGACAACTTTCTCTTTCCCAAAGAGTGCAAAAATCAATCTGCTGTATTGGACATTTCGTACAGTGTAATCTTGTCCTAATGGTTTTGGATCTATTACACAATTAAACTTTTCTTCTATCATTAAATATTGGCACAAATGAAAAGGACAATTGGGTGATTTGAAGACGGAACATTTCGTCCATGGAACTATTGCCCTTAATGTTAGTTTAACCTTAAACCAAAGCCTCTGTTTTCTCTTATATAATTTTGTAATTAGGCGAGGTAGACCTTAATCTTTTATCCGTTTTACCCTTCACTTGAGTAGTTTAATCTCAGAACTTGAGAAATAATAGTTTATTGTTCTGTATTATGTGTATTCCTGTATACAATAGTGTATTAGTTATAAAAAGTACATCGTTATAATACAGAGTACAGAAATGTCGAATGTTTAACACCCGGCTAACGAAATGAGATGAAACTTGACTTCTGAGTGAGTGCCGAGATATGGATAGTTATAATGACCAACAAGCTGTGGAGAGGTAGATAGTAGGTGTTGAGATATAGCTATTGAAGGGCCGAGATTCGCTTCCGATTCAGCACTTATTCGTGTGTTTAGAGTTAAACTTTCGACAGGTCTGTACTGTAGTCCAAACATCTTTGTTATATTTAATAAAGTGAGTTAAGGTATTGCTGTAAGGTGTTTATGATATATTATATAGATAGAGATCTTGTTTGTATTTATTATGAGTCACATGTATTTAGGGAGTGTGTAATAGTGCAGATTTTGACAAGGTAATTCTTTATGGTTAATACACATTTTTTGTTGTCGTTGATTAATCAATACACAATGGTGAAATACATAACAAGATTTATTTATCTTGGGAAGGTTTAATGGTTTCCTGTACCTTTTATCTAAACACCCACCTGTTGTAATAAAAGTTTAATATATGCATTGAATTTTAAGGCTATTAGTAGAAGTGATTTTTTAAAATCAAACACTATAGGTGCACTTTGTTATACGTAATCGTGTGGTTTAAATAACATAATATATATATAAAAGAACAGGTTAAGTTGAGTCAGTTAATTAAACCCACAAATAACATGCAAATATAAACCTTAAAATAACATCATTTTGAAAAGTTTTAAATATGAAAACTCAGTTTAATTTTAACTAAAATTCTTGTTAAAAGGATGTCTGTTTAATAATGTTCCCATTTTTTCCTTGTGGAATTGGTTGGTCATACTGTTGCCAAGTGCATGCTATATACATAATTTCAATATTAAAATATTGCATATTATTAAATAAATATACAAAATTTAAGTGAAAACATAAATGGGTACATTACACTTGTAATCGAAGGGATTTACATGCCTTGTATCCAATGTCAATACCTATACAATATGACCCCACATCGCTTTACGATGGACATGGCGACATGAACTATTTCTGTATCTTCTTAAAAAAATATAAAGCTTACATAATGGCACCTATTATCGTTCTTGATGTCTGATAATTTATACACTTCAGAGCCATGGGGTCATATCAACTTGAACGGGTATATAACACGGAAACCTGATTGTCTGAAGATAATACTCTAAAATAAAACGCTCGGGTCACGATAGTTTATCTACGTAATACTTTGCGTCATAATGTTTGCTCTTTAAAATATAAACTATGCTGATTAGATTTTTTAAATATGTTTTAATGTCGATTTTCTACCAAGAAACATTGACTCTTTCGAAGCATATGGCCTCACCTCCAATATCTGGTAAGGTTATTGAGTTAAGACTTGCTGATAGTGGGAGTAGTATAGATGTATTGGGTACTATAACTGCTGACTATTTATGTATTGAATGCTTTACAAAGGTGCCAATTAATTATAAACCATACATCGCACATTTTGCGAGGTACAGAGAATTCCTGAATTTTGCAGATAACTAGAGTTTTAGTTTTGTTTAGTAACCGTTCAGTGATAAACAGTGTGGGAGTAATAATGACGTTTCCAAGATTCAGCGTTACTAAGATAGATAATGTTTCCTCCCAATATTCCAGCAATTAATATCCTTTAGCAGACGTTAAACATTAACTAAGATAAAATCATATACCATATGGCTGATAAATCTCTGACTTGTACTTCAGCGGGATATGGAGGTTAACAACCACCAACAAACGGTAGGAGAGAGGGCAGGTTATTATTACATGTATAATTATTTTTCCTCAGAAACCAGCGATTCTAGTGGGATGACCTATTAAATACTTCCTGCAGACTATGCACAAAAAGTAGTTTACGCGATCACACTACAATCATTCACCAATGTTCTGTTATTGAATTCATGTTTTCTCTTCTGTTTCTGCTAGGAACATCTAGTTACTTGTTGTGGTAAGTAATACATCAAACTAGACATAATGTTTCTTGTAAACAATTTCTGTGTCTGATTCAGTTTTTCATAATCCTTCAATTTATTTGTCATCTTATAAGCATATATAAGCGCCGGGGATGTATTTGACCCTGAACAGCACAACAGGTGTCAGGTTTTGCTAAACTAGCTTTTCACAACCCTTCCATAACTGCACGGATGGACAGTTGTCGGGAATAAACTCGTCACTGTAATTACTGTAGTTGGCTTGATTTCAAATCATGCATATAGGTTTTTAAACAAAAGAAACTAATCTTGGTTTCGGAAATTAATCTTGGTTTTGCCTAAAATATTATTTCTTTCTTTCATAGATTTCAGTATTCAATACCTGCCCTGTTGTAATTATCAAAACAATGTAGTGTGTTGTTTGATCTTGAGTCAGTGTTATCACCACGTCCAGTGTGTTCTTAGTGCTCGCTGATAAAACTTTGGACTCATTATCAATCTAAACAGCATTAATTACTTCTTAATGGAATACTTCTCTGTATTTGTTAGTCAGCTGTTGTTGCTTTCATCATTTATATGATGGTGCAGAGATAACATACACTTGTATATATCAAAAACATTCCTAAGTCTATTATCAATTCCCATCTTTCATTTCTACTTCATGTTGAAGGTACTGTTGCAGTTTTCTTTGTTGGTGAAAAGTAATATTCGTTTTCTCTTACTTCAGTGATATATGAAGGTCATCAAGTTGTGAACGTGTAATCATCGTGCATTGCACACACTATAATGTATGCAAAATATTCATTTTTTGATATGAATAAACCACGGACCCACACAAATGCTCTGAGATAGCATACACGCAGTTGTTTTTTGGCCTGCTGTAATTAATCAAGATGGTCCAACACAAACATCTAACACCCACCCGCCCTTATAAAAATACCACTATTTATTTTATTGGACAGGAAATGAGTCCTTTCAGGTGCAGCATAACCTGGGTTGAATATATACATGTATGAGGAACAGGTATACATCTTTTGAAACATTGCCCAACTATGTCACATAAAACTTTACAATCCTCTCAAGGTTATCGGATTCTTAGGTGCATTGAAACTCTGGGGTAAATACAAATGGTAATGTTTTCTCAATCAACAAATCATAAATCATAAGTCCTTCAAGACATTTCCTGGCTGTAATAAACATCTAGACTGTTGCAACTAAAACATGCTTTTGGTCTGAAACTAAAAAAATGAAGGAATCTAGACTACTCTAGATTCTTATTTCTATGATGCAATATGTACACCTCATACTATCGAAGGCAATAGGCTCACAAAAGGGCACAATAAATGTATGAGGAATGTAAAAGATGCATGATCTTATCTCTGTATAAATCTTACAATCTGCTAGACACTGTTCATCCCTGGATCTTGTCTGTGACATAACTTGTCGTAGATATACATGTATTATATAGTGGTAGAGTGTTAGTAATGGATGTATATCATGTATGTTTTCATACTACATATGTTATCTATTCTTGACTTAGCAGACAGTGTAATTTTATGTCTTGACATAATCCAACTCATCCCTCTCATTACAAGTAACATGGTACACATTCAGAGCCAACTGTGAGGCGACGTTAAGGGGGTGTTTCCTCGTGTAGATGCATGCACTATTTCGTGCAAACTTACATATCTCAATTATAACACATAGTACCTTTCTCCGGATTTGGCAAAATCAAGTGGTAACTACATCGACTTGCCAAACTTAAGTGCCAGGTGCATAGAACTCTTTACCGTTTTAAATATAATTTTCCCAGAAATTGGGTCTGTCATTGACACAACATTATAAAATCATTTTGCATTGGTAGTGCTAGGAATGTTACTTTTAGAAACTCAAGTTTTTCATACATATTGTACCATACTAGAAATACTTAATTGGAAAAACTGTTTTTGGGTATGATTTCTTAATTTGCGTTTCTACTTTTGACGTTATTCCCTAAATCATATCATTTTGTCGTTACGAGTGCTCCCGTCCATTGTCGAAATTGTTATAATTAGTGGTCTCAGTATATATAAGTGTATTTTTCGTGTTCAGTGTTTTATTTGATTGATTCTTCTGTTTCGTGTTTTTGGTTGTATTGACTACACACGTTTATCATCATTGACTTATTTTATTCCAAACTTTAAACAAACCAAGTAAACTCTTGCTTTATATACCTGTACAAAAAGTATTTATTAGTACAGATAACTAGCTAACACTTTCTACATTCCAAGGATTTGGGTAAATAATGATGAAATGTTACAGATGTTTCTCTTCCATCTGTTGTTGATTATATCTTTCAAAAATTTAATGCCAGCATAAAAACAGCATTAGATACTTAAACGTCTCATGAAGAGTTATATTCATGGTTAAAGCCACTTAAAACTCTTACATTTCAAATTTTGCGAAAATTAATCCAATTTTTCACAGCAAATTTACTGCAAGATTGATTGTTATACCATCTGGTTTTGTAAAGGTATCTTAAGGTTTTGAATCATAAAAACAAAATAGAAGTTTTGTTTCAGGGATTTATATCCAGTGGTTTCATTTTTTTAATTTTTCTTATTTTCGTCTTTCGTGTTTGTTGTTTCGTTTTCGTGTTTTTCTAGCATTGCCTGTAGTCAAGCACATATTGTCAGCTTCAAATTATTTCATTTTAAACTGGTTTGAAATATGTTAGTAAAACCTACGTATTTATATTACAGTCCGGTAATTACATATTCAAAACCCTTGTAAACAATTTCCTGTTTTATTGGATACATTGGCATATCTAGACACTAATTAGAACTTACATAATACAATTACTCTTTGGTTTGATAAGAGCTGCCTTTGAATCATGCTTCCTTCAGCAATGCCGTAAATTGTTTTTGTAGGTTCAGTCAGGAAAATTTCGCAAAAAGTTAAAAAAATAAAAAAAAAAGACATACATACCTCCCAAGAGTAATAGAATACAGGATATTGTGTTGCATAGGATAGTCAATGAAAACGGTCAAAGATTTAAATTGAAAACAGGTTGAACAAGTTTAGGACCGGGATCGGCGACATCACCGATCAATGTAATATTCTTTTCATAGACGCGTTGTGTACTAATCTTAGACTCCGACATGACACAGATAGTCTGATGCCAAAACAATGTAATATGAACTCTTAAGCTTTAAGTACTTATCATTTCACTTTAAATCACCACTTGGAAGCGGATTTTTGAGTGTTTTGATGAATATGTCTTTCTTAAGAAGCTACTTTTAGACAATGTGCCAAAACTCCAGCAATGATATAGACATCAATTGTATTTGCAAAATGTTGAGAAATAATAAAGGAAAAACTAATTAAAATGTTTTGACTACTTATCCAAAATGGTAAAACAATTTAACGATTGAGGTTAAGATATGTCATTTGTAGTTTAGACTTGCCATGGATGCTCGTAGATGGACTGTATTGTCGGTTGTTCTGTATTATCTGCGCTATTGATAGAACAAAATTAAAACTTGTGACAATAAGTTACTGTTGCATTGTGAAGAATGAATCTTTATTTAGCTTGATCTTGAAAGGATTTCTAGAATAAATCAGACACAGAACGACAGTAGATATGTTGTGATGGGCTATACTCAATTAGTAATAAATTAGATATGTTGTCATTGGTTACTGAAAGACAATATATTAGATATGTTGTCATTGGTTTCTGAAAAAATATATTGGATATGTTGTCATTGGTTACTTACTTCATATATTGAAGTTGGTTACGTCTACTTTTTGTAATTGCAAACTTGTCAGTTTTTGTGTTCTATGCGCGCATGTGTAGGAAAGGCTTACTTTATTAATTTAAGCAACAAAAACATATTTTTCCAGGTAGTAAGAATGTTTGTTTTTTAAAATTAATGCACACTTTACTAGTTTTGGGGTTAGCTTGAAGTTGAATGGGATTGTGATTATGATGGTATATTGTAACGCCTTAAGTTAGCATTTCTTCGCTTATTTGTTTACTGTGTTTGAAGCGATACTTACTTTTTATACTTTGTTTGAAGCGGTGCACGCTTTTATTTTTAGTTAGACATCACCACCGTTTGATAATACATGCCTTTAGATACGTTAGACTGTTCGTAACTTTTTCGTGATTTCGATAAACGAAATGTGATATCATTATCTGTTTGTCCAATCTACAATCAATCTTGTTATTTATAGGTGAACAGTGTTTACGAATTAAGGCAAAACATATAAAATACACCAACTAATAGCCATTTCCTAAAATTGATTCTAATATTGGTTATTACTAGTATGTTTTTAAAGTAGAACATGATTAATTTTTTTTCAAATACAAAGAAAATTATCTCCGATAAACTTGAGGTCCGCTGCACTTCGAGCTACCATTGCTTCAATGCAATATTTATTTTATCGTACGGTAGATGGTACAGTTGGTACCTTGTTACGGTACTTCTGTTGGCCACGGAGTTTACTGTTTGTGCATGTAAAATGACCAGATTCAGCTGCACGACTAGGTAGGTAGTCAATGTAACAGTGTCTAAATTCGTGTACCTGTGTTACCTAGCAAGTTTAGTAAGCCAGTTTGGAGTTGAAAAAGGTTTGCATGATAGCAATAAACTTACTTTCATTAAGTTTCCTTGGTCATTGCAAAATTGCCCATAGGTTAGGGTTTCTGATGGGGGTGGGGGTATACGAGTAGGGTCTTTACCATATCGATTCAAACAAAGCACCAAAACAATTGGCTTGTTGTTTTAAAACTCGTTTGTCACACAGATCTGCTTATAAGATAATATTTAGACGTGCACATTTTATGTTGCTATACCATGTAATTCAAACTCCAAATTTGCTTTTAGCTAACCATAATCTATATGTAGTTTTAGTCTTTAGATGTCAGTTTGCACACATAGTGATTGTTGTCTAATACGAATAAGCTAGTACGTTATTGTCTTGTACGTCTCATAAATGATGCATTCAGACATAGCACCTTAGTTGTCTTACTAAATGTTAGTGAGTTTAGCAAACCACTTTCCCTTTGTATTTCTACCTAACATGTCAACATCATATTGGTAACTTGTAGCCTGTAGCGACTAGATGCAATTGATTCCCATGTACCTAGTGCAAATTTGTACATCTGTAAATAATATTTGTATATTTGGCTGCACCAGTGTGTGTGTGTGTGTGTGTGTGTGTGTGTGTGTGTGTGTGTTAGTCAGTAATAGTCAGATACATGTATATAGTAGCTTAGACACGAAGTCCATTGATCATTTATATTGCTATGGATCAGTATGTTTCCGCCCTGTACCAGTTTCAAAATCATTCTTTAGCTACTTTAATTAATACAACTTGAAAACTTAAAAGTTATTATTAAATTGGTTTTTTTTAAGACTTCAGCTATGACGCTATATGCCATTACTTTCATTTTATTTTACTTTATTTTATTTATTTATTTATATTTTTTTTAATACTCTAACATATCGCATACAGATTCGTAAATTAAGTTTAAGGAATGATCGTGTAAACCGGGACCTGAGTTAGTTCATTGTAAACTCCTACCTGTTTGTAATGTTTTTCAATAGTTTTGCTGCATCAAAATGTTCTATTTGTATAAATGTCATACCTATACACAAAATATACACAGTACAGGCTTGTCGAAAGTTTAACGCTGAACTTAACGAAATGGAGTCAATGTTCGGTTGTCAAGTGGCTGTGATGCAGATAACTAATGACAGAAAAGCTGCCAAAAGATAGAAAACAGCTGCCGAAAAGCTATGAAGCTATAGCCAAAATGAGCTGCCCCTTCGGCACTAATTCGTTAGCAAATTGTTAAACTTTCGATAGGCTTGTACTGTGTATGTATGGTATCATTTGTTTAACCAGTTTATGAGCGTATATAGATATAGAATAGCGATAATTATACAATAATTTTTTATAATACAAGTCTATTTATTACAAAACGTATGTTATATAATACGTACACTTTACACATCATTAAATCTGTCTAATTTTACACAAAACACATCATTGATTCAAATGTAGTCACGAAAACTCAAGGGCTTTACATTTGTTTTCTCGTCTTATCTTTGTATACATCAAGCGCCATGACCCTTTACTGAAAATAGAACTTTCGAAGCCAGGATGATGGGAGGTAACACTCTAACTGTTATTGGTAATCTTTGCAATTAATATACACCAAATGTTCTCTGTTTTAAACGTTTAAACACAAATGTTGTGTTGAAAACTTTAGAGTTTTACAATTGTTTTCTCATTTTGTCTTTGAATATAACAAACACCGTGACCATATACTGAATATTGAACTTTAAAAGCCAACATAATGGGACGTCACCCACCAATATGGCTAAATCTGCAACTAATCTACTTACTACAAAAGGTAGAAATCAGTTCGTTGTATGCGAGATCAGCGAGATGCATCCCATGCCCCTTGTACCATTCTGTTTGTCACCATCCAACTCAGTCTACCCTGGTCGAACGTGGATTCCTTTGGTAGGACAGGACGTGTGTGCATATTGTTCCCAACTGATTCGTTTAAAATAAAATTAAGAAGTTTGTTATTGATAGTAGAATAACATGTACTTTGGGAAAAAAGTTACCAAGGAAACGCTTTAACAAACAAAATAAAACGTAACGCTTAGCTGACAATGTGCAGAATGAAAAGACAATCACAGACAAAGATATAGAAAAATAACTTCAACGTGTATCGTGTTTATTTACATTGAAAGTATAAATACACTACACATCGACCGAAATAAAACAATAGCGACCAAAAATGTTTATTTATATAGCAAATTGCAAATACACTACCCTTCGCGATAGAAAAAAATAAAAAATGTTAGTGGAATAACTACTTGATGTGTACTTCATCTGTATAGTGTACTTTACTTGTGCATTATGCAGGCAGGCAATTACGGTGTTAATTAGCAGGATAAACGTTTGAAACAATACACATGTCGCACTTTCGACTAAATAATTAAACATACTGGTAGTAAGATAAAAGAACTTAGTGTTATCAACTTTACGACGTGTTATCCCAAGATAACAAACACTTTCTGAATTTCCCGTTTTATTTGATAACTTTTGAAAATGATATTTATTTATTTATTTATTTATTTATTTATTTATTTATTTATTTAAATACCACATCAGTTCTACGTTTAGTATTGTTTGTTGATTCTGGGACATATATAAATGTTTTCAGTTGACGATAATGGCAACTGGATTTAATCATTTTGTGTTCAAATATAATATAGGATATTTTGTACATTTTACTATAGGGTTTCAATAATGACTTAATTGACTTGCTTCTGGTTTTCATACATGCAATTCTATTTATCAAAAGACACATGGAAACCTAAATAATATAATACCAATAGCCAGCACAACCAGGAACTCTACGTCAAAATTACCAGGAAACAGGATAGTAGATAAACACGTGACTCCTGGTTTTTTTAAAGGAGCTGTCTAAAATGGCTAAATGGTAAAAGAGAGACATATTTTACCGATGCTTGTATCATTTTCCGCCATTAAAATTTCATTCCAGTTCTGTCAGCAATACTGTTACTGGAATAAGTAACATGGTACAATGGTGCCTAGGGAAACGAATACTCATGTTGTAAATACAACATCATGCATGTATCAAAGTTTGCAATATAACTAATCAAAGACAGTCAGCAAGAATGTTGAATATTGTTGTGTGTAACATTTGGTAAAGCGGCTTTAAACAAATGTCATAAAATTAAAAAAATGATACAAATGCTGATGTGGCTTCTTCAAACACTTAACTCAACCATTGAGATATCAAGTCTCGTTTGTATGTAGGGTAAATAATGCAAGTCCTAATCTGAAAGTAAATGTTTTTAATGAAGTTATTCAGAACATTGTGGAACCACCTGTCCTTCTTGTATAATACCTAGTGTATAACTGTATCTATCTTCCCAGAACACTTCACTTCACTTCCAGTACACACGTGGTCACCGTTGTAGAAATAACTTTAATGCACTTAACACCATCATATTAACAAACAAATATAATGTATGTTAATTGAAAAATAATGTAATTCAAAATGATCTTAAATGATAACGTTGTCTACATTGACATCAAAATATTGAAAAAAATATGTATAGACGTTATATCATAATATGCTAAATTGACAAAATTGAAATAATTTCGTCATTTTCTTATATTTCATGAACTTGTTTTCATATTTCATAGACGCAAACTTGAAATTGGTATAAGTGTTTGTTCTATTCGGATAATTATAACACAGTTTTCTTAGAAAATATATTTTTATCTTTTTTTCAGATGCAGGAGTCAGTTTTTACCATTTGCCTATGGACAGGATTTCTGGAAGAACTGGTCGCAATCCGAACCTTGCAAATCCGTCCGGTTTAGAAGCCGTATTCCATGGCGGCCGTCCTAACTTCAGGGGTGGAGCTTTGAACAACTCCCTGGAGATTGATGGCAGACGACAGTATCTCGTGGTTAGTGGACCAGGTCATAGACGAGAATGTCTTGGTGACCTTGACCTTTGCCGTGAGGGTAGGTATGCCAGGTTTCAGCACTCTTGAGCACACTTGTTTAAATACAGATATATACAAATGTTTCCAAAAACGGAGATGGTTCATCGTATGGTGTTTCCGAGTAAAGTGTTTACTTAATACATCATACCCATTGACCAACCTTAGCCTTCCAAACTGATTTGTCCCCCCAAGAAACACACACACACACACACACACACACACACACACACCTATATAACATAATTATGGTGGAATATTTCCAAATTGACATTTTACTCGTATTTATTTTTTATGACATTTTGACGGTTTAGATACCCTTTAAGTCAACATAAAGTTTATTTGTTATTACTTTTGGTATATTGTAGGTTACACAATGGGTTTCTGGATAAATTTCCTAGGTGCTGGCAGTACTAAAGCCGTGTATATGTCAAACGGAGGACATAATGCCGAGTCTCATGGTATTGCCATGTTGTATAAGAGTGGAACTATAGAGTTTGTGTTCCGGAAACGTAACGGTGATTACTGGAGAGTCCAGGGTGACAATGTCTTAAACGATAGATGGTATTATATAACGGTTACCTGGAAACGGGACATAGGGCTAATTCTATATGTTAATGGTGATTTGGTGGATAAGAAGGAACTGCCAGATACCAGGTAAAACAGGAATTAATATACACATGTCCATACAACAAAAATTAAATTGGTTATGAAAAATGCTGGATATATACATATATATATATAAACAACAGCCCATATAGGAAAACAGAATTGACCTGTCTGCTTGACCTTTAATTTAAATACTCATTATGGACAGGTAAATTTAAGTAATAGGGGTCCCGCGTGTACATATTTCGTCTATATGATGTGAACACTAATCATGGGCAACGTGTATGTGTATTAACTGCGAATCCTAACTCTACCTGTGTATTGAGTAGACCTTCTATATTACTATTTCTAATGAAAGGTCAAACGGACAGGTCAATGTTGTTTGCCTATACTACTGTTAGCATAACCTGCGTTTTGCTTCATATGAAATATGACGAAACACAGCCGTGAATAAACAAATGATATACCCATGGGTCTTCCGTTTAACTAAGGTACTCCCTTGCTGACTTTTTGATGTCTTAAAAAGGCCGGTTACGTGTTTCTTATTGCAATAATGGATATTGATCTGAAGTCAGAATAACTAATTACGTAACTCAATCTGAGGTTATTTTGAAAATGTTTATAAAATCTGAAGCAAGTGACATTTACAGGTTTTTTTGGAATGCAGATATAATTATAAGTAAAAATCTTAAATTTTAATGGCATTGATGACCTGTTGTAGAGGTGCAACCTTCAGCAAAACATCTGAGATGCAATAGAGAAAATATTGACGTAATTTCATTACTTCCGTTATCTTGTACAAATCACATATTTAATTGAAAGGTGCTATCGTTTAAAACAGCTATATTAACAATACCTGATGAAAATTAGAACACAAAGGCTGATATAGTCTACACCAATCCATACTTTAATAATAATGTAAACTTGTAAATAGTGGTGAAGCTCAAATCGGTGATACAACGAAAATGAATACTACATTGATTACATTTACCAATTCGCTGCTGTAGATAAGTTAATGACTTTTATGTGAATTTAAGGACACACATTGAGCTATTTTTTATGTTTTTCAGAGCTCCGGTTAAAAGAGATACTTCGCAGGATTCCTTTGTGATTGGAAGTGCCAACGATAGAAGTGAATCCAGTAATGTAAGGCCCATACTTATAGATGAGTGGAAATTCTGGCCCGATTTTAAAACAGGAACAGAAATCAAAGAATTAGGTAATGTCATAGTTCAGGATAAAATGTTTTAATTATGTCATGTGCTGATTTTGAATTATTATTAAAGTCATGCATTCAAAATCAGCATATGACAATATGACAATTACATTGAGTCGAGACGATGAATAGAGCAATGATGTTTTACGTCTATGTCAAGAGTATAAAATATTCTGACTGAAATATTTAAGAAAAAATATAATATTATACAAATGTATGTTATAAATTTTTACATATTTTATTCAATAATGTCGGTAGCATTAAGACTGTTAGACTGTTATAGACTTTAAACTGAAACCATCACTCTGTCTGACATCCATAAAGAAAGATAACTCAACATCATACCTGCTTCTCCTGCTAATGGTGTATTTGTTTCCCAATTAATACGCTATGGAAGAGCCTGTTCCCACTACAGGGAATTTGTACAACGAAGTAGGGTGCTTGCAAATAAATTGTTGACTCAGATATATTGCAAACCTGGGCTTATCAAGGCCCCTTAAAAAGTTTTATGGCCGTCATCACAGTATTGTTGATAAGTTTGACGTCTCTGTGTCCAGGATTGCCCTGGCTATATTTGACGTCCCACAGTTCCATGTTCCTTTCACACCATTTTGATTACACACGTGGCGGGTGTAGCTAGCTAAACAGGAGGTGCTTACCCTTCCGGAGCACCCGGCCTCACTTCCCTGATGAAAGTTCACGTGTCTAACCTAACTTGTCAGTTCCAAAGTGTTTTCTTTGCTTCTGGATTGTGATTCGGACATGGATTAGTATTTTTGTTTTTGATTGATAAACCATAATTTAAAAAAACAATAAAGTTTAACAGGCATAAAATAATATTTATAAAAGGATTAACACAATGCCTTCATACATTACACAGAAAGTATACCTAAAGATTTTCATAACCTTTATAATTAATTCAGACAATACATGTGTCTTTGTAAGAACCATGTTTTTTGTATTTTAGGGCCAATTTACAAATATCACCTAACCATGGATAAAACAGAAGGTACTACAGAATTAGTTGTTCCTAATCTGAATACACGAATCTTTGGAAAGCCTGTGTTAGTCGCTGGAAAAATCGGAAATGCTCTTCGGTTCGATGGAGATGGTGCATATGTAAATATTGGTAATTTTGAGCGAACCTGTCTGGGTGATGTTCAGAGGTGTATATACGGGTTTACCCTTTCATTCTGGATATACTTCACACGTCTACCAGGATCTACATCAGATTCAGATTATTATTTTGTTAGCGGAATCAAAGGATTTCATATCTTCTCCAAAGGAACACGACTACATGCCACTGTACAAGATGCTGATGAAAAATGGGAGGATTCCTTCCCTAATTTGAGAACAGGAAGGTTTTATTTTGTGGAGGTAACATGGAGCAGGGATAAGGGACTGTCTATGTACGTTGACCAAGTTCTAGCCTCTAGAAAAGTACGCCCGCTTGTCGAACAACCCAAACCTACAACATTTAAGGACTTCTACATAGGCCGTGCTGGTTATGCCACGAAAAACTTTGAAGAGTTTGCCCATGCAATAATTGATGATGTTGAGATGTTTTATGCACATAGAGACATCCTGTTATATTTGGACTTTATTCAAAGAGGTAATACAGGGTCCATGTTTTCTTAGATTTTATTCCTGTGCTATCAATGATGTCAACTGCTAATGGTAATACGTGGGTTTCATAACTCATTTTGATGTGTTGTCTAAAATTGTGTTGGTCAGAAGATCAAGTTGAAGTTTAAATTACATATTATATTAGTTTTTATTTTACAGCACTAGACGGCCGTTCCGGAGTACAATTCTTCATCAATAGTGCTTGGTTCAAATTGTGAAAAAAATTTATTCAAGGGTTTGAAAAAATAAACAAAATACATTTTACCAAATTTAGCCAAGGAAATACTTTGTATGAGGGTGTTTGGTTTAGTTTTTGAGGAATTTGAAAATGGATGAATCTAAACATGCTGATAGCATGTAATGCATAAACAGTATTTTCAAAAACGTTCAAGCCGTTGCCATATAAAATGTAACCAAAACATCCTTGCAGTCATCATTTAAATAAACAAGTTTTAATTATCATGTTTATTTCTAATTTACCGTTTATGTTGGGTTTTTTTTTCAGGAAAACCAAACAGATTTCACTTTGGTTTGGATCGGATGGTTGGTGACAGAATCGTAGATCCAGCAATTCTGATTGAAGCTTATAGAAACCCCAGATTAGTCTCAGGAAAAATTGGAAATGCTTTAAAACTTAACGGTGAACAGCAATATGTTGATTTTGGCGAACAGTCTTCTGCCTGTCTTGGTAACTTGGACAAATGTCCACATGGGGTCACCTTAAGTATGTGGATGAAACCTGCCGATTTTAGAAATAATAGATATTTCTTTTCAAACGGGCATAATGGTATAACAGTACAAAACCGAGGTAATATATTAAAGATAACAGCCCAGACTAATACTGAGGAATGGGAGACTAATACAGATAAGATTCTCCCTGACCAGTGGCATTTCCTGGAAGTTTCCTGGACCCGTGATGAAGGTCTGGAATTATACGTGGATAATCAGCTAACTTACAGAGACACTAGTCCACGACCCAGGAAGGCAAAGTTCCCTGTCAGAGCCGATGAAGACAAATTCTACCTAGGACGTAGTAATGATGCCATGGAAACCGGCACTTATGCTAAAGGAACGTTTGACGAGATTGATTACTGGTATGCTCCTAGAAGTTATCTAACCTCTAACGGATATCTACAACGTGGTAAGTAACAAAGTTATCTAACCTCTAACGGATATCTACAACGTGGTAAGTAACAAAGTTATCTAACCTCTAACGGATATCTACAACGTGGTAAGTCACAAAGTTATCTAACCTCTAACGGATATCTACAACGTGGTAAGTCACAAAGTTATCTAACCTCTAACGGATATCTACAACGTGGTAAGTCACAAAGTTATCTAACCTCTAACGGATATCTACAACGTGGTAAGTCACAAAGTTATCTAACCTCTAACGGATATCTACAACGTGGTAAGTCACAAAGTTATCTAACCTCTAACGGATATCTACAACGTGGTAAGTCACAAAGTTATCTAACCTCTAACGGATATCTACAACGTGGTAAGTCACAAAGTTATCTAACCTCTAACGGATATCTACAACGTGGTTAGTCACAAAGTTATCTAACCTCTAACGGATATCTACAACGTGGTAAGTCACAAAGTTATCTAACCTCTAACGGATATCTACAACGTGGTAAGTAACAAAGTTATCTAACCTCTAACGGATATCTACAACGTGGTAAGTAACAAAGTTTTCTAACCTCTAACGGATATCTACAACGTGGTAAGTAACAAAGTTACCTAACCTCTAACGGATATCTACAACGTGGTAAGTCACAAAGTTACCTAACCTCTAACGGATATCTACAACGTGGTAAGTCACAAAGTTACCTAACCTCTAACGGATATCTACAACGTGGTAAGTCACAAAGTTACCTAACCTCTAACGGATATCTACAACGTGGTAAGTCACAAAGTTACCTAACCTCTAACGGATATCTACAACGTGGTAAGTCACAAAGTTATCTAACCTCTAACGGATATCTACAACGTGGTAAGTCACAAAGTTATCTAACCTCTAACGGATATCTACAACGTGGTAAGTCACAAAGTTATCTAACCTCTAACGGATATCTACAACGTGGTAAGTAACAAAGACGATCATCCAAATGTTGACAGAAGTATTGCAGAATTTTGTCAATGTTTTCAAGACACTACAAGTATGTTATTAAATTGATTCTAAGAAATTCTTTAGTAAATTACTGCACAATTTATTAAATGATAATGATTCAGTCAAGAGCTGAATAGCATTATAATGTGTTTTTATCTTTCTGCAAAAATATAAACAGTTTAAAGATATAAAGTATAAGCGTAATTTTACATCCCTAAAATTGATATGATAATGATTTTTAGACATTTTCTTAAATTGCTTTGTGTCTTTCACATGTCTTGCAGTACGGATAGGGATTTTATTTTACTTTGCATTGGTTTGAACAAAACTGGCTGTTCATAAATTGAAGGCAAAACCAGCTATTTCAACACTTGACAATGGGTCCAACCATGTATGTTGCTTTATTTAATTTCACCGTTTATGGACATGAACTTGATAGAACTGAAAATTGCAATGCTGTATGAAAAAGAACGACGAACTAAAACTGGTCATAAATGCGTACAATATATTTATAAAACCCATTTGAAATCGCATACAGAGGGAAGTATTTTCAATTTTAACATATAATTCGTTTAAATAGTATTATTTATGATTCTAAATCAATGTCATATATCATTTTGTAGAGAAACCATTGAACTATATTCTACCCATGGATGAACTAGTAAAGAACAGCATGCCACATCGGCGTCTGAGGATCACGGTTACAGGAAATCCTGTGCTGATACCCGGTGTAAGTGGAGAGGCTTTACTGTTAGATGGCAACGACCAGTACATCAATCTGGGCGAACATCCGGATTCATGTCTCGGAAACCTGGCAAACTGTTATAATGGTATAACCATATCTACTTGGCTACATTTCCAAGAGTTTGATGAAAATATGTATATCATATCGAGCGGAAATCATGGTATTCGTCTGTTCCATAAAAATGGGTATTTGTATGCAAAGGTATACCAAGATGGCAAAGAGTGGGAAGTAAAGGCACCCAGAGTTGACCCTAACACTTGGAATCTGATTGATCTATCCTGGCACAAAGATTACGGTCTGGAAATGTACATCAACAACACTCGTGTCGCCCATTCCACGTATAAAAATATATCAAGAGGACCAGAGCAAGGCAGGCCTCAGTTCTTTGTCGGCAGAGCTAATATCGGAGACACCGCAGAACCAACCAGATATGGGAAATTTGCTATAGATGATTTGCAAATATGGTATGGAAGACGTCCAGAACTTGTGGCTTTTAACTATTTATTACGAGGTAAGACAGAATTTTGTAAACAAAATAAATTAAATATAGAAAATAGATTTTTATGTTTTTCTTCAGATATTTATATCAAGAAATTGTTAAACATATCACCTTAAATATATAATCTTGTATTAATTAGTTGATTTTACTATAAATTATAAGAGTAAAGTTTAGAAATAGAAAACACTTTTTACATTTTTTGTAAACAATATATATTTTACTCAAAATTTTAGATGTAACGAATAGTGTACTATTTGATGTGAGGGAGTATAAAAGCATTTTAATTGGATGGGTAAGTGGTAAAAGGGATTACCGTCCTTCTTTGTAAGGCTTGTTATTTCACTTTTACCTCTTAACCTTGGACTGTTTTGAAAATATCAAAATATTAAGTTTAAAATATATTTTGCATTGAAAATAGTACACTGTTCAGTATTGTGTGCATGTATTACTTATGCTTCATTGATTATGGGTCGCTGTGATGGGGTTTCATCAAATTGCTTTGCAAAAGGGCTTCATATCATTGCCTAATTAATGCTTAAAAAGAGAATAACTGCAACAATGCTTAAGTGGTATGTTGTTCAAGCATGGGTCAGCTTTACAACAAGCATGCATAGAACTAATTGTAATCTAGGATTCGATATCGTATTAAGTCGCCCGGATGCACGTTAGGACTAGCTGTATAAGTATATTTTTAATGTGTCCCTCCCTTTCATGTTATATCCTTACCGTTAATGAGCTATTATAACATTTCGATTGGATATGGAATTATCACGCAATTTTAGGAAAATGTTACGAATGAGAAGGGTTTTTCATTATAAGTTTTAACAACGGTGCTGCAAAAACTTTTCATATAAACCATTTGGTTCAAACATGAATCGCCTAATTTTCTGTAAAAGTAAGCAATTAAGATGTCACCAGAGAAGAAGGTCTAGAATTTGCCACTCGTCAGCAATGCAAAATTACACACGTTCTTTAACAATGATGAAATTTTCGTATGTTCAGAAAATCATGGTAGTTGTTGGCGATTAACCTAGTATGCGGGGTTAAACCATTTATTTTGGGAGGTAACTTTAGGTTTCATTTTTTCCTTCCCTGTTGTGCTGTACAAATTTCAGTTTATTTTCAATAATTTCCAGATCTAATTATTGTCAAGAAAAAACTGTATATATGGTTATTTGGTCTTGACAATAAACATGTTTGTTCTCAAAAAATCATAACATAGTTACAATTAGTATTATTAATTTCCGCGTCAATGTTGTGAGCTGTTAACTATGTTAACATTGCGTATATTTACGACGATGCATGGCAAAAATTCCTACTTTTAAAAATATATAGGCGAAAAGCGATTTGACTTGAATGAGTGTATCAGAATATATATGATTTGACTGAAATCAGATTAGTATTGTATCAGTACATGTAGTAGATTTAACTTGATTGTTAGATATAGATACAAAACCCCAATGAACCAAATAACATGTGATTATAGTTCTAGTACCTTCTTAGTGCATGACTACTGTTGATAATGATGATGAGTAACCCGTTATTCTCTGATCAATAATGTTATATAAATATAAATACAAATTTCAGAACTCCATCAGAGAAAGTCTTATGTCGAATGTTGATCGAAGTGGTTTGAAATTCCATCGGTGATATTTTGGCCAACCACGTGGATCAGAAATACCTATGGTACCAATGCATCCGAACGTATTTAAAATCCAACTTCGAATTCTAGTCTTTTTGTGCTTATTTTTGCTTTCATTGCTTTAAGCAGTTTGTGTGAGGTTTCTACTTTAATTAATTGCTTTAATTTAATTTTCATTTCCGTTATTAATACCGCAAATTTGTTATCTTAACATTGTTTTAAGTTTTCTTTTTGGCTTTTGTTTTTAGCTCACCTGAGCCAAAGGCTCAGATGAGCTATTGCAATCTATCACCGTCCGTCGTCCGTCGTCCGTCGTGCGTCGTCCGTCGTGCGTCGTCCGTCGTGTGTAAACTTTACATTTTAATCTTCTCCTCCAAGACTACTGGGCCAAATTTAATGAAACTTGGTGATTATCATGCCTGGGTAACAGCCTTTCAAAATTTTGTTCGGGGTTTGGCCACGCCCAACAAGATGGCCGCTGTTACTAAAAATAGCAAAAAGACAAAAAAATCTTCTTCTCTGAAACCAAAAGGTGCAGGCAAATTTTGATTGGATATTTGGATTTAGCATACCTGGGAACGTTAAAATTGTGTTTTTCATGAAAATCAGACGAAAAATAGGTTACGCGTTTTTTGCGTAAAATTATGTAATTTTTAAAATGAGACATTTATTGTTATAACTTCATAACGGCTGAAGATAATTGTATGGAGTTTTCACTGTTGATCTTGTCTTGCAATTTTCTTCGAATTGATGTCAAGGTCGAAGGTCAAGGTCATGTCCCAGTTTTTGACCTTTGATAAAAAAAATCCTATTTTTTCAACATTTCTTGTGATGATGGCGTAGGATTTTCAGTTATTTGTAGGTATTGACATGACGATCATTTTGATACATAGATCAGGGTCATGGGTTCAAAGGTCAAGGTCACAGATGTCCAAGAATACCAAAATAGTTAATTATCTGCAAAACTATGAATTTTTTGTATAGGCATGTATATCAGAATATTGTAGGTATGGGCACAATGGTCATTTTGATATATGAATGAAGGTCATGGGTTCAAAGGTCAAGGTCACAGATGTAAACAAGTACTGAAATGGTTAATTATCTCAAAAACTATAAACTTTTTGTATAGGCATGTATATTGGAATATTGTAGGTATTGGCCTAGCGATCATTTTGATATATGAATGAAGGTCATAGGTTCAAAGGTCAAGGTCATAGCTGCGAACGAATATTTAAATGGTTAATTATCTCAGAAACTATAAACTTTTTGTATAGGCATGTATATTAGAATATTGTAGGCATTTGCACAACGATCATTTTGATATATGAATGAAGTTCATAGGTTCAAAGGTCAAGGTCATAGATGCAAACTAATACTTAAATGGTTAATTATCTCAGAAACTATAAACTTTTGGTATAGGCATGTATATTAGAATATTGTAGGTATTGGCCTAACGATCATTTTGATATATGAATGAAGGTCATAGGTTCAAAGGTCAAGGTCATAGATGCAAACGAATACTTAAATGGTTAATTATCTCAAAAACTATAAACTTTTTGTATAGGCATGTATAGTGGAATATTGTAGGCATTTGCACAACGATCATTTTGATATATGAATGAAGTTCATAGGTTCAAAGGTCAAGGTCATAGATGCAAACGAATACTTAAATGGTTAATTATCTCAAAAACTATAAACTCTTTGTATAGGCATGTATATTAGAATATTATAGGTATTGGCCTAATGCACATTTTAATATACAGATGTCTTAGCTGTTTATAAATAATATATTGTAGCTAGACTTTAGATATGTTATATATAGCATACTTATATAATAATTATTATAATTAATTTGCAAAAATACTTGCATATTATTGGCCCTTACTGCTGAAAATTTTGATATTCTCTTTTATTAATGTCATTGACCATTGAACCTCTGCATAAGATATGTACTCTTCCTCAGGTGAGCGTTAAGGCCCATGGGCCTCTTGTTTAGTTTGCTGCCATTTCTCCTCCCCTTTTTCCAATAACGCTTAAATAAAAATTCATTCGTGATTCAATATTTATAACTAGAGTTATTCAAGAGAACCAGATTTCAAGTTAAAATTGATTATGGATAAAGGTGCAATGCAAGATATCAGTATAATTATCACTTATAAATTATTTTGATTAATTATGGAGAAATTACTGATACGAAAATGTAGAAATATATTTATTTATCTGAATAGCAATATAAATCATTACAGTCAATAGTATCTCCATACACGACACATTACAATATTATGTATCATCTGCACTTTATAATAAAACTGGCACAATAAGCACGGGATGCAGATATGAGAACTAGCAACCACTTGTAATAAAAAAAACATACTAATCCCTGTCCGAATCACAATCCAGAAACAAAGTAAAAACCCTGGAACCGAAAAGTTAGACATTTGAACTTCCACCAGGGAAGTGAGGCCGGGTGCTCCGGAATAGAAAGCATCTCCTGTTTAGCTGGCTACACCCGCCATGTGTGCAATCAAAATTGTGTGAAAGTAACATGGAACTATGATTTCAAGATTATTTGCAAACTTTTTATATGACATCATTAAGTAAAGTACAATGAAACCGGAGACCATTTGCGTTTTGAATTAAGTGCCTGTAATAAGGGTTATTCAGAAAAATAAAGTTATTTAGAAAGTGATAAAAATTAACCGAAATTCTTCAATTTTATTTACTAATACTAAGGTACATTTAATACAATCATAATACTGGTGAAGGTTTTCATTATATAAACCATGATAGCTACACTACTAACACCGGGGAATGTCATGCTGTTTACTAATAATTTCTCTTTATTAACATGATATCAACTGTACATATTTGTAAAAACCATTTTCTGTTACAGCATTTGTCTCAATCAGACTTTTTTCATGTAAAAAATACCATGTATACATAAACACGGATTTTCAGTATATCAGATTTGAAAATGAGTTTATATAAGTTTATTTCGACATTTTGGTACAACGTAACTTTTGGAATGTAATTCAGTAGAGCTAACGATTATCAATTTGTTAATAATCGGGATTTATCATTTTTCAAAGTAAATGGATAAAAATGGAAATACTTTCTTATGTCTAAGTATTATTTAAAATTAAAACCCTTATTATATTTTTATATACATGGAATACCCAAAACATTCCTTTGCCCAGCCGGCTAATGTCTCGCAGGATACCTTTGTAACAAATAAACATAATTAATAAATAAGTTCAATGAAATATTCTACAAAATTAATAATTTTATTAATTTATTAGCATTTGGCCTTAAAATTATTTTTCAAAACCAAATTATAGGCCCGAGACCTTTAGGTATACATCTAGTTGACGTATAAAATATTTTATTTACATTTAAGTGCGCTATATACAACAACACAAAATTATATTGTTTTGAGACTGACATGCAGCTGATGACTATTTCAATTTCATTTAAAGTCTTCATAAAACTTACATAAATATCCCTGGAATGTGGGAAATTCAGAAGAATTAGAAGCATGTATAGCATACAAGTTTAAATTTCCCGTTCGTAAACCATATTTCTTTATTAAATAATTATTTCAAGTGTCAGTTACTGTTGTTTTTCCTGAAGCACTTCTAGATATAATAAAGACAAGCACTCATTCATTTATAATCGTGATAATAATTTAAAAGAAAGCTTCATTAAATCAGATAATTGTTGTTGAGTCAATTCTCAGCATCAACATTCTGATGAAACCTCAGTGTTGAATATGAGGATTAAATTGTAGTGTTAAGATATTTTTGCCACACCATGACCTTTAGGAAAATTATCCTTGTATACAGAAATTTTAGGCTAGGGCTTCTTTAAGAACACGTTTTGATTTTCAATATAATAACAAACATACAAATCCATGTCGACCTAATCTCAATACCACCACGAAAGTGAGGCTTGGTTCTAAGAAATAAAAAATTAAGAAAGAAAGAAACATGGAACTATGAAACATACAATATATTTAAGATAATTTGGAATACAGATACTTACTTTACAATTTTGTGATGGGGCTGCGATAAAAAATTTTGAGTGTCCTTTAACCTTAGGGTGGGTGGCAATATCCGTGCGCTATTTAAGGATTCCCGTAGTAAGAACACGTTCTACTATAGTGTATTATTTGTGAAACAAATATACCATAAGTAGAAGGAACAGTAGTCAATAGATTAATTGAAGCCATCACGTTTGTCATACAACATTAAATGTAGCCTATCATGTACGTCATAATTGAGGTGTGAGTTGAATTATTTAAAAGAAATTTGTAACTACTATTTGAGTAAGGGAATAAAAATACAGAATATATACATCCAGATTAGTCGAAATTTTAACATTTTTAAGTGTAAATTAAACGGGGGTGAACGGAAATTTATTTGGATGCTCTTAGATACATTGACCAGTGTTCAGTACTTCTCTTTCAAATACAAATTATTTGATTCCGGTTAAAAAAATACGATGTTAATTTCAGACGCAGGTATATAATAAATAACTTTTTTGCTTAATGAGGTTTTATTTGTTCCCAATAAACTTTAAAAACTCAATGAGAATTACAAATTTAAAACCTTATTCAGTTTTCATTAGACAGGATTTAGTTTTACTTTGTGATCTTAGCATTTTTACTCTTAGTATTAACACATATCTGCAATAATCTGGACACAAGGCCTTTTTGTACTAATTAACATTATAACATATGTAACATAACGTAACAAACAATATTTATATCAATTTGTTTATCATTCTCAAGATTAATTAATACAAATACGATAGCTATTCATTTTCTATTTAGTTTCATATAACATTTGCATTAAACGAGAAATATTTTAAATATTCATCAGTTCAAAGTAACTTAATTTAATTTTTTGTTTGCATGTAAATTTTGGCATTTTTAGTTTTATTTTGTTTATTTGATTTGGTTTTATTTTTATTTGAATAACTAAATCGTTGTTGTTTTTTGAATATGTGACATGCATGGCGTATTCTGATTCGTGATTCTAACTCTCTCACAGACAACATTCGGCATGAGATTTTCTCCATGGAGACCGATAACAATGGAATTACTCTTCTTCATCCACACTTTACTGTCCATTTAGTCAACGGTGCAAGATTGGTACGTGGAAGAATCGGGAAAGCAATATCATTCAACGGCTCTCGACAATACCTCGATCTTGGTGTCCATGACGATAAATGTTTTGCCAATATCGAACAATGTAGAAATGGATTGACAATATCATTATGGCTTAAGGCGAGAGAACTTGAGGAAAACACATACTTCTTGTCAAGTCCGTCATATTCTCTGTCTTACCGAAATGGTAAGCTTTGGGGAAGATTTCATCAGAACGGACGAATGTGGGAAGTCTCGTCACCTAACTTCCGTTCAAAAAGATGGTACAAGATAGATTTATCATGGTCACCACAGGGTGGTTTATCAATGTTTCAAGATGGGAATCTGATTGGTAAATCAGATAGTTGGACTACAGTTGCTAGGGATGAACGAGTTACAAAGAATGTATACGTTGGTAGAGCACAATCAGAGGATTCCCGATCACGCTATGCCAACGCAATCGTTGATGAGCTTCAATATTGGTATGGCCCAAGAACACAAGTGGAAACATCGGGGCAAGCGTTTGCGGGTATGTTATATGTATATATTTATTATTATCATGTGTCATTTGTCATTATAATGAGCAGCATGTGCATGATTCAATAAACACTTCAAATATTTTGTTGACGGAAAAGTGTTTAAAATATAGCACGAAATGACAGTATATCCATATTGTTTGATTTTAACAATATCGTGAAATGTATATATTCCGTATTTCATAATGTTCTCCTGTATCCCTAGTTGTGTAGTTACATAACGTCATGCAATTCAAGATGCACATAATTGTTGCTGTCAAAAACAATAGCAATTAGTTTTACTTAAACAAATATGCAGCATTTTCTTTCCGAAGGTCAGGTTTCTGATCATTGCTGACGTCTTTGAACTCGCTTCAAACGTGTTTTCAAACGGATACAACGACGACGCATATATGTTCTTGTGTAAATATTTTTTGACAAAGACTTCATAAAGCTTACATTCCGACATTAGATATGGTGGGAAATAGCTTGAGTGTTTACTTGTTAATGGCCATTGTTTTATCATATTGGCATAATTAAACATTGAGATAAAGTGTTGTCAAAGCATAGTTAACTGTTGCTGGGTTGCACGACACCTCCAGTTAAGTCACGTTAATGATGATAGACATGTCACTGTCAGAAAATCATTTGTGGCATCTTCCTGGCAAAATAAACTATCAAAAACAAACATACTAATCCATGTCTAAATCACAATGCAGGAGCAAAGTAAAAACTTTGAAACTGACAAGTTAGGGTAAACACGTGTACTTCCATCAAGGAAGTGACTATCTGAGAAAAGTAACAAGGATTTTAATGACATGTCTGATGCAGCTGTTTCTACTCTAGAACCAAATTGTCTCTGCTGTAATCATCATAATTCGGCCATCTGAAAGTGTATTTGAAAAATGGAAATAGTGACGACATAATTTCAGTTGCCCGAAGCATCAGCCAGCCATGCCAACCCTGGTTCTTTCCACCAATAGTAACAATTTTGAATGTTATACATTTTATTTAAAGTATTAAGTTGTGCAGCATCGCACTGAAGCTGAATTATAAGATACACAGTAGGATTATGAGGTTTTTTAATTACCCTTGAGAAATATTTGTTATATTTCAATGACAGCAACTATTAGGTAAGCTGATAGAATAAACAATAACAGCAATATATATCATTATATTAAAATATATTTAATTTGAATTAAAATTGGACATTGTATGTACTTAAATTATTCTTCTGTTTATCAGGTTCTGTCAGCCATCAAGCTATATCTCTTGATCGTATAGTAAGGTTAGAAAATGGTTCGTACTGGATCATGTTGCCGACCAGATCTATCCGGTTGTACGGTGGAGCCTATAGTGTCCAGGGTGAACATGGAAGAGCAGTAAGAGTAAATGGAAAGGGACAATATCTGGACCTAGGAGAGGGGGTTATTTGTGGTGGAAATATCGAGCATTGTTCAAGAGGGTTTACTTTACGTTTATACCTGAAACCAGAACGATTGCTAGATAATATGTTCTTTATGGACAGCTTCCCAGTTCGGCTTTATTACCAAAATGGAAAGCTTTATTCAACTGTACGAACACCAACAAAGAGTTGGACTGTGTCTACTCCTGGGTTTAATCCAGGGGCGTGGCAGCTTGTAGATATTTCATGGCACCCTGAAGCAGGTTTGTTTAATTTTTGTACATTTTCTATAAAATCAGAATATTCTGAAAAAATTGAACATTGAAACAAGAAAGGTTAAATACTATCATTTATTACTAAATAAAATCATAATATTCTTGGAAGTGTTAAACTTTGAAAATAGAAATGTTAAATACCACCATCTGTTTGTTCCTGTTAAATTCCATCATTTGTTTGTTCCATACATTCATTTAGAAACTGTGGTATCTTGTACAAACATTTCTTAAGGTCAAAATGTTGATCTTTACAATTGAGTTTGAATCAAACATTCTGATTTTTTCTTTAGGTTTAACAATGTTTTTGAATGGGGAACAGGCATCCCACCAGACATTTGGAACACCAGATGAGGTTAGAAATTGGAATACAAGAACATACATTGGTCGTGCTTTGACCGATATGGTAAAGGAAGTATATGCAGATGCAGTATTTGAAAGAATGGATGTGTATAATGCACACAGGGGCTATCTTGAATATTATGATTTAGTTATGCCAGCAGTCACCACTCCAAGGCCAACTCGAAGAACCACCCCAAGACCCACTCCAAGACCCACTCCAAGACCCACTCCACGACCCACTGAAAGACCCACGCCACGACCCACTCAAAGACCAAGAACAACAGCAAGACCTTGGCCTTTTACGCCAGGTAGGAAAGAGTACTGTTTTTCTAAATAAAAACAACGAAGTGCATGTTCTGTGCTATGGTGTTGGCTTTTGTTATTTGAAAGTTTTATTAGTTTAATTAGATGCATGTTATATTTTTGCTATATGTCCTTTGTAACAATTCTCCGAATCCCTTTAGAAGCTAAGGCATGTAATGCGGCGTTCTAACACCGATTTCGTGTGATGCTGTAGACAGTCCTTTGAAAATGTGAAAGAAATCGCATATAATTACAGGTAGTCCCAATTTATAGTGCTTGAGCTTATCTTTAATCGTGGCAGATTTGGTATATCGAAATAAAATATACCGCCAAATCTGCCAGACTATTTCAAGAGATTTGGAAAAAATGTATCTCACATTGTACGAATATCCTCATATATGATCAGAATGTTTCTATTCTTCGAAAATGTTTATAAAACGTGTATACTGAATTGCTAATACGACGTTGAAAAACAATGCTTATTTTCCCTAGACCCATAACAAAGGCATTATAAACTTAATTGTCAACATCTATATGCATATGTTGTAGTGGGGGTATTTGTTAAAATGTTATCAAACGATACAGCTCAATTCACAAACAAACGCCAACCCCTCATTTCCATAAAAAAACGTCTCCCCTAATACAATAATTGTAAGAACAAAAATACAAATGCTTTTCATTTAAAAGTAATTTAATAAGAATTAGTCACATTGTTTGGTGTCGACAGAAGCTTATTTACAGCTAGTATTTTGTGGAAGTGAAGTACATCTTGCTTGAATAACAGTTATGACTCGATGATGTAGTGATCGATAAACATTTTGACATTCTGGTTGATCATCTGATACCAGTGCTTTTAAACAGACTGCCAAAGTTCTGTTGAAATTTCAGACTATCTTCGGCTTCTATTTAACCCTAACCCTGTTACAACAACAGAAACAGATTAAGGGTTAGATGTCAAATATTCGAATGAAAAGTTCTTGTACGAAATTCTCAGTGAAAAATCTTGTTTAAGGTCATGTTTGGGAATTATGTCATATAAAGGCGTAGGTGGACTAAATTAGGTAACTGAAACCTTAAATAGCCAACGGTACCAAAGAAATTTAATAAATGATTTACAAATTGAGTGTGGATGTTTGGCTTTCCTCGAAAAGCAATTCATCTCTCGGCAAATATTCTTCCTGCTCATGCTCATTTTTTTGAAACAGTGAACATTTCTATCCTTGACTGGCCCAGAAACTCTCCTGATACGAGTCCAATTCAAACTTTGCCGAACTCCCTTAAAATAAAGTAGCAAAAGTCCGAAATCGTCAACAGAGCTTTACAAGTCTGTTAAAAAGCATTGGTACCAGATTAAGAAATCAGATTGTCAAAAATTGTATTATACACTACCTCGTTGTGTTAATGCCGTGATTCAAGCAAGACGTGCTTCCTGATTCAAAGAAAATTACTTCTAAATAAAATGTATTTGTATTTTAATTTTTATTATTTTTGTATTAGGTGTGAGTTTCTTTATGGAAATCATGGTGTGACGCTTCCTTCTCGAACGAGCTGTATGTGATTATTTGATTGTATAAAGTGGTTGCATGTTTATTGTGTCCGTGGAAGAATCAAAGTATGCTCGGCCTTTTGAATATGTTCAGCTTATCTAGTTTAATCTGTTTTCTACTTGTTTGAGAAAAGTGATTGTTATGTACTAAATTTTCCAATTTAATCATTTATTTTAAGTTGTCAGTGTAGTAGACATCTTGCATGAATTCAAAATAGTGTCGGTATTATAAATGTTACACATAATAACGAGCAGGGATATAAACATCACTTGTTTTCTTGTTGACTGTGCAATGATTATGAACACAATTCAAATGAAAGTTTTTATTATAAGAAAGAAGTGTTAATTGATTGGGGTTCGCCAGAATACTACTTGATTAATACTTCTTAACGTGAGGGCAATGGGAAATTGTTTATGTCACAAATAGCCTTTTATCAGTAAAACATCGAACGATGGTATGTCATAGCAAGTAGTATAATCTTTATACATACAACGTTTTATCTTATTTATACTAGTAGAACGTATGAGTTAAAATAGTTCATTTTATGACAGCACTTACTATGAAATGGACAAAAGGTTTTATTTTGCCTTTAAGCATGTATGAAACAACCAAGGAATTGACATACGGGATTTTGTATCGTGGTCATAAAAGGCCAACATTTTTCTTTCTTCATTTTCGAAACGACCACCATCAAAACCAGTAATTAGTCACAAATCTGCAATATATCCTCATCTATTACCAATTCTATGTCTATAATATCCAATAAACCTGTTTTATTGTAATAAATTGATAAACAATACATACTGTGTATCTGGTTCGCATATATCAGTACCAATCCATGTCCAAACCAAAATTCCAAATAAAAGTTAAAAAACTTTAAAGCTGGCAAATTAGGTTAAGAACATAAATTTCAACTAGGGACGTTAGGTCGAGGGCTCCGGAAGAGTAAACCTTCTATTTAGATAACTTAACCCGCCACGTGTGTATTCAAAATAGGGGTTAAAGGAACTATGACTTTTATCATTTTATAACAGCTGTCTGTGTTTGGTATACTATTAAAACATGTTGTTTTACATACATGGCAAATAATGTTACATATTTCTTGACTGGTACAGAGGATCTTGTACGAGTGATTATACAATAATAAATAATTTAAAAGATATGAATGAATTCAATGTTACATAAACACGACTGTAAGATTCTGTTTATTGTATAATATTAGGAAACTCGATTCTTTTGTATCTGTAAAGTGTTTTCTAACTATGACAAGACAATAAAATATATGCAAAACATCATCTAGTATAACGTCATAGTATGTTACAATAATCGAATGACGTCATTTACCAATGAAACATAAATGATATTGTACGTGTGTAATATGTTTTCATTTCATGACTTTATGGTATGGGTTTTTGATGTGATTATACAATAGATATAAGGTTTGTCCTTTTCAAGTATGATCCATACCAAATAGTGTTGGTCTTATATCGCTTATACCCTTGCGCAGAATCTAAACTTGATATAGCTTGTCATCACTGATGTGACGTGTTGATAACAGAGCATTTATACATGGACCCTTTACATATATACAAAATACACTGTTTTGCCATCGTTTGTATTGACATTAACGTATTTGTCATTTTCCTTTTAGATATATTATTTGTAATTCTATATTTGACTTAGGCTTAATATTTCAACAATTATTCTTAATTACGGTTTGTGTATGTATGTTATTATTTTAATACTGAAGCAGATGAGTTATTGATTTAAACATACAGTAATAATCTTCTCAGCGATTTCAAAAATAGCATTAGTTTTTTTTTAAATTTTATCTATAAGTTTAATGTAGTTGAACAAACAACAATACAACACTTTTCTTATGTCTAACTGTCAGTTATTATAACTCTTTAACAATGTTTGTATATGATACAAAAAATTCTGATGATCTTTTTATTTCCTGATTCTTATTTTTTTTTTTTTTTTTTTTTTTTTTTTGTTTCTCTTGTGTGCCAGATTGCATCAAAATTCAGAACTAAATTATAGTAAAATAAAAAAAAATCTGGATTTGTTTCATTTTAGGACCACAACCAACATCTACAACATTCCGTTTCTTTGGACACGGTTATATGCATTACGATTTTTCACAGTTATTAAATCGTGGCATACCTAGACAGGTGTTTGATCCAGCTAGGGACGAGTATTTATCTCTAAGCTTTACAACACAGAGACCAGAGGGACTTATCTGGATGGACAGTAGAGATGGACAAATCATGTACCTGACAATAAAGGTATGGTTTATACAAATTACCATAAACAAGACGTAAGCTTACATTGGCCAATTTATATTTCTGTTTATAATCAGTTCAAACCAAATCTGGATCTTACCTCTAGTACTTTATCTCGTGTAAAAGGATAAAAACATATATTTTCTTTACTTTACATCAATATTCCTCATTTTAAATTGAAGAACGTCTTAAACAGATAATTCACTTGTCACCCTTTTACAAAAAACGGTAAGCCAAGACAAAAATATCTAGGTCTGAACGGGGATTCTGGTTATTTTGTCAAGCATCATACAGATTCCAAACAAAATTATACTGAAGATATCATAAACAAAATGTTGGAGCTTTTGATAGACAACATGTTTGTTGTGTTTGGTAATATAATTTTCCAACAACAATCGTTATACCAATGGGTACAAACTGTGAACCATTGCTTGCTCATTTATTTCTTGATTCATATCAAGCAACATTAATGCAGAACCTTGTAAAATCTGAAGAGAAGACTGTCGCCAAATTATCAAACTCCACATAAAGAGATAAATATGACGTTTTGTTCTCTTAACAGACTATGTGAATGTTATCTATCCCTGTCAGCTTGAAATAAAAGACAAAACTAATTCTTCAAAGTACTGCTTTACATTTGGACTTATATTTCAATCATGACGCCCACAAAAGGCTACATTTGAAACTGTATCACAAACGTGATGACTTCAATTTTTATATTGTCAGTTTCCCTTTTCTATGCAGCAATATAGCCGTTTCTCCTACTTATAGTGTATTGTTTTACATTTGTACGCTATGGAAAAGCTTGTTCCCACTACGGGAAATTATAACAACAAAGCAAACTGCTACAAATAAATTGTTAACCTATGGATTTTGCAAGCCTTGGTTTATCAGGACCCTCAAAACGTTTTATTGCCGTCATCACTATTGTTGATAAGTTTGATGTTTTTATGTCCAAGATAACCCTGGATATATTTGACATACCATAGGTTCATGTTCCTTTCACTTGATTTCGATTACACACTTGTTATGACGGTGTGGTTCGATATTACATGACAACACGTGAACGTTGATATTTTGTCCGTTTCTCTTCATGTATATTTCTACATTCTCGTCAATTCTTTCGTATGTTTTACTGTTTACCCTACCTCTCTGTCATAATGTTTTAAAACGATATGCTGTTTCAATTTAGGATAATGAGATGGTATTTGTAATTGAAGATGACACCCCGGGAGTGCCCCCTCGTTATATTCCAATACGGCCACGAGGTGGTGGTAGGGTCACTGACTGGACATGGCATAACTTTAAGATGCATAGGAATGGTCGAACGGTATGTATTGATACTTTAAGTCATTTGAATGTATATAATTGTATTATAATGTGTTACTTTATGTTTACCTTTTTTATAGAAAGCAAGAACTCAAATACATGTATCTTTAGATTTTCAAAAGAACGGATACAAATCAGCAATTCATTCACTTGAATGATCCGATTCGATGCTAAAAATCCTTTTTCAATATTATGAATGCATTATAGCTCCTTTAATACACTAAAACGTATCTTGGATGGGCGTTTACAATGATAAAAAATTTGACAAAATGGCGGTGTCTTTAGTGTGACGTGATAATGATGGAAAAATTAAGTATTTACGTAGGTGCATAAGGGGGACAATGAAGGGTTTCTGAATGTCTTAAGTGATTTCTGAGGTTTTTTTTAGCTAACATCGAAGGTTATTCTTCATAAAAGATAGGAATCAAAGTAAGATAATGTTTGAAACTAAATTTGAATGATAATATTGCCTAGAGATTAGAATATTGAACCACAAGCTCTAGACTATAAATTTCAATACTTCTTATTTTTGAAGAATAAGTGTGTGTGTGTGTGTGTGTGTGAAGCCATCTATATGCTTTGAGAGTAAATGCGCGTGAAACCAATAGAATGAATTAATATATGTTCAATTTTGATTTATTTGAAGCTGAATTTTTACATTGATGGTAATCTTGTGGAACAAGCTGTTCTTGAAAGAGAATTTCAGTTAATTGACCTTGGTGATGTTTATCTTGGAAGCTCCCCAGACAATGCCGACCTAACAAATGGTTATGTAAGGGAAGGATATGTTGGCGCTCTTGGTCAGGTAGATTATATATCAGCCATTAACTAATATAATCTGTTAGCATAGTGCGTTATCAATACACAACATGTTTGTGCCGAACTTTATAAAAGACATTTACATCACAAGTTTTTGTAGATAACGATGTTTTGTAGAACGTTAACTTTTGTAATTCAATATTAACAGATATAGATGTCCCACACATACGTTATTGGGTGTCGCATGTTACGCTGATGAACGCATTTGCTTTCCTACTATTTGCCACATTAGTACGGCAATTAAAAAACAAAATGGATCCTTTCTCTGATTTTTAATTACAGATTTCAAAAATACTGACATTTTACATGAAAATATACTGAACTACCGTTATTAATTTGTAACTTTAATTGTTCGAATCGTGCGAATCATGATAACATGACTTATGTTGTTTTATTCTAAACTAAAGTTCTCATTCAACGAGTGAAAATTGTTTTTGATAGGAAAACGATTCAGCTCCTGTGTATTAAAGCTGTAACTTAAAATAGTTATATTTTTTACATTTTACAAAATAAAGAAACACTACTGTCTTGTATTTATTATAGAATTCTATAATTATTAATATTATAATTTTCTTGTCTTAGGTTTACTATCAAAAGGTGCCACAATCGGATCCAAATTCAGTAATAAATGTTGTCTTGGAAGGGACAAATGGTGTATCAAATGGGTATGTCATAATTGATGGGAAACCATCCATTGTAACACCTGGACCAACACCGGCACCACGAACAACTCCAAGACCCACGACGACTCCAAGACCAACACCGACAACCACCACACAAGCACCAATAAGAACAGTCATAAATACAATATCAATCACAGAGCGTGGCAGAAGAGTTCATGTTCCAGGATATCTCGATCTTAGAAAAGGGGGAACAATCAAGTTTAGGTTCAGAACAATAGATGACAAAGGTGTTATATTCTATGCTCAGCGTGCTACGACTGTTCCCCGTTTTGTTGGTGTAGAAGTTTTTGACGGAAAATTATTTTTCGTGTATGATTTTGGCGATGGAAGTAAACGTCTTCAGATGTCCGAATCCGATGTCAACACTGGAAATTGGCAGGAGGTTGAGCTTGAATTTAATCAAGATGATATTAACTTTAAGTTAAATGGCATTGGAAAAAGAGTACCAGCTTCTGCCAGGGAAAAATTTAACATGTACTTAGACGATGGTATATATATTGGTGCCTTATCACCAACTGTTACGCCTTCATGGGACCTTTGGACAAGGGATGACGGGTACGAAGGCTGTTTTGGTGATTTGCAATTACGGAATGTTGGTACGTAACCCATACAACATTATTTTTATTATTATTGCAACCTTGTCATCTTTTTTACAAAAATAATCATTCAGACTTTTACAAAAAAGTATAGAAATGTCACTCAAGTTTACGTTATGAACGGTACTGGTTGTACCTCTGTACTTCCGTCCGTCGGTCCGTCCGAATCAAAAATTTTCATAACAATTTTCTCAACAACTTCTAAACGCAGCCACTTGATATTTTGTATGATATTTCAGTAAAAGGCAGGTACCGATTTCAAATTTGGCAGACATGTACTTCCTGTTTATCGACTATTAAATATAAATGACATTTACGGTCATGTTTAAAGTTAAAAGCTGTGGGTATTCTAAGTGAACAGACGCTCACAGATTACTTATTTTGACAAATGTGGGTTGATGGAGAAGAAACGGTAAAATCTGTAAAGTGTAAATAATTTACGAAACAATCTATTTAAAGGAACCAGTATAGGATTGGTGTCTGATGCCCAATTTATCAACCAAAGAGGCGTGCAAAATGGTTGTGTTTCTATGACAAGACAGTGTGTTGGTCGTCCATGTGGAAATGGAATGTGCTATGAGGGACTAAACAGTTATATATGTGATTGCTCTGGAACAGGCTTCTCAGGAATACGTTGTGATGAACGTAAGTTTTGTTTAATTGATGTTTATGTGTCAAAAATCTCAGTAAGAAATCTGACTTTTTACAGTTTCGTGTGCCTTTTCTTCTTAATATTAAAATATTAATTTAACACGTGCGGGTGTAACTAGGCAGATAGAAGGCGCTTAACATTTCATAAAACATCGCCGCACTTTCCCTGGTGAAAGTTAACGTGTTTTAAATATTTTCTTCTAGTCGAATTTGGGGAAAGGCATTTTAACATTATTCAGTATGTTTGTAATTGACTTTTGGGATTGGAATTTGAAAATGATCGCTATATTATTACAGTGCACTGTTTGGTTAAGTGTTTTTGTAATTTTTGTGATTACATATTATACCAGTGCACTGTTTGGTTTAGTGTATTTGTAATTTTTTACTGATTTAATAAGACTACCTCATAATTGAATTTACTTTTTAAATCAATGAACAGTTTGAATTCGTCATTAGTTTCAGACCTCAGTGGTGAAATGTCATCACACCAATAGTTATCTATCTTTTCGTGGGAAATTTAGATGGACAGGGTAAAGTTGAGACCTCTGACCATATCTGACCTCGCATCAACTGGGGTCTGCTACCTTAGGTTTTCTTAACACGATTTACTTATTTTTTACAGCTGCAATCATTGGTGGTTTTAAAGGCATTGGAGTAGTCCCCCCGTACCAATACCCCGTTCCAAAGATAACACATTCAAACGACATGTCTATAAGATTCAGAAGTCCCTTGTCTAGAGCGTTCCTTTTCCAGACAGCAAATAATGAAAACAATGGATATATAAGAGCAGAGTTGGTTGATGGCAGAGTGAGAGTCACTTTAAATTACAATGGAAAAACACAGGTAGACACTTCATTTTCTCAGATGAGTTGATTATTTAACTTATAAATGGCATGCTATGATTGAATGTTGTATTTATTGCAGTGAGGATCAAATCGGAAAAATAAAGCGGTATGATTGTGTTTAAGTAAATGTTTAGAATCATCTGAAGTAAACAGTTATGTGTTACTATAGCAACAACAGCTGATGTTGTATATAGTATTGGTATTCATTGGTGTCTGTGTAAAATGTCAAATGGGTACCTGATAATTTGGTGACCTAATGTTCCCTAATACTTTTATGTTGACAATTAGTTAAAAAAAACTTAACAGAACAAATGCTTACCTAATAAATTACCTCTGATAAGCTCATCAATCAAAAACATACTAATCTTTGTCCAGATCACAATAAAAAAACAAAGTAAAAACCCTGAAATCTTTGAAAAACTGACAATATAGGTCATAAGTGTATTTTTTTAGATTCATAAGGCACTTGTTTTTCGCTATTTAAAAGCGTATCACTAATTGACATTTTGTACTGTACCCCAACAATACCTCCTCTACTTTCTCATGGTTTGTGACAAACAAAGCATCCTTAATGATTCTCTTATGTTTTCTGTTTTATGCATTTCCTTTACCAAACTACATGTACATAATAAGACGTAGCGATGTGATAGTCAAAAACATTGTATGGGTAAAGATTTAATACACAAACTCCAGGAAAAAATACCACCATCGCATACATAAAATAAATGTTACATTATGAAAAAATGCCTTCTGTAAAAAGACTGTCACTTCATGGATTTGACCAGTTGATAAATTTACAATCAATAAACGATTACAGAAATTTGAAAGTATGCTTAAAAATAAATCTTGAACGATAATTCGTCGTGTATGTCTTTAAAGATACTATAACATGAACAATATGACGAAGTCTGCGTTTATATTGATGTTTGTTTAAGAGTTTAATCTAAATTTATATTTCAGGTGTTTTATACAGGAAATAATTTGAGTCCTAATGAATGGCATAACTTATATATTCGTCGTCGTGGAAACCAGTTAAAATTATGGGTGAATAAGGATGAACCCCAAATGAGTAAGCGATTTTCTTGTTTATCTTACTATTACTGGAATTGTAATATTCAGCTCAATATACATATACATGTATATTCTTTTTGCTGGTTCATTTTTAAAGTGAATATGATGCTGAGAAGAAAAGTTTGCCAGCTAGCTTTGTGGAAAGTTGAAGTTTTCCTCGATAATTCTGTTCCTTTAGCTGATCCATGCTTGCGTTCATTTAGGTGAAATGATCTAGAATTAAGTGTAAATCACTTGTGAAAAAAACGCCCAATCAATAATTTGTTTTGTTTGATATACGCTTGTCATTTTTTATCTTCAAAAAGTGACTTTAAACTATTCATTTTAAATATAATAACAAGCAAATCATCGCGAAAGCCTTCGGTATAAACAGTGCTATTTGGTAATTTGTGCAACACTAAATATGCATAAACAAATGTTGTGACAAGTGTACGTTTTCAATCTTACATTTAGTCCGTTATACCCATCTATTGTCAGATACAATCAGTTAATAAATCTTTGCTTCATGACCTAAAGATATACAGAGTACTTAGCAGAAAAGCTTGTATACCGAGATTCTCACCTGAATCATATCATTTTTATTTCAGATACCATAGCCGGCAAAGATTTTTATATTAAAATAGACCGAATAAATGTCGGTTCATATGGAGATATTATTGATGAAGGCGTAGAAAGAAACTACATTGGTTACATGCAGAATATGTACATAGACGGTTCTGATATCTTTAACAAATTGCGCACAATATATACAATAAAAGACTTCTGGGTTTTAAATGGTTCTAATTACGACAACTTGATGTTCTTCCCTATAACGTACAGGACACGTGACGTGTATAGTCAGCTTCCTACTCTTTCTACAAGAAAACCAATGCATGTTAAGTTCAACTTCAAAACTGAAGAACCCAATGGTGTCATTCTGTTTAACAAAGGAAACGGACAAAAGTTTATTGCAGTTGAATTGGTAAATGGTAAACTTAGGTTTGCGTTCAATAATGGTTATAAAACTAGTGATAATTTGCTGCCAATGAAAGTGGATGACAATAACTGGCACACATTTGAGATTAAAGAAATTCCTAATGCAAACCAATATGAAATCCGTCTGGGTCCAACCTTCAGCAGACGAATTCCAATTGTTGAATCAGCAACTTTAGACTTATCAGGGCCATTATTTATTGGTGGTTTATCTGCAAATATGTTGAAGGACAACAGTGTGAGGAATGTTTTGCAGTCAGACGTGGGATTTGTTGGATGTATAGCTTCTGTTGACTTAAATGGTGTAGTATATGATCTGACAACATCAGCTAGTAACACTGACTTTGTACAGACCGGTTGTGTCGGTACGTATATATTTAATCACTCGGTAATCTTCACTGTACAAATAAATGTTATTTTGATTGACGAATTAGTTAAACAAAAGTCTATGAAAAGAGTTGCAATCTTCAATCATGTTACACTGTATTTGAAACCTTTAGGACCTGTAAGCCTAGTGATTGTGTATTTGCGTATGAAACTTGTCCCCCAAACTTTGACCCACCAATGAACAAACATTATCTTCTGTTACCTCAAAAGAGGAATCACTCCATGATGTTTTCTATTCGGTCCGTACCTTCACGACCAGCACAAAGGAATCAAGGAACGGTGTTCAATACATGCTATCTAGTGCTGTCGCTATTGTTTTAACGCAATATATGTTTCTGACGTGTGTTTGGTTGTCAATTGTGGTATTTGCCTCTACAGGTATGTATTCTGCTTTCGACTCTGTTCTTCGATATTTGTACTGGATCGTTACAGAAGTGAATTTTGAAACACATGCCCCGTGCTTCGAAATCCAAACATATTTTTATCTAAAAATACAATCTTGCTTAACAAAGTTCTAAGCAACCCATATACCTCATATACACCTATACAATTAATACCTTATTACATCGAATTGTAACAGTTATGCATTAACTTTATTGTCTTTATTGTTTCGTTTGTTCTTTCCTAAGTAATTGAAGGGAAATGTCCTGAAATAAATCCATGTCTTAATGATGGAATCTGTTTACCTGGGATAAAGACATACACCTGTGATTGTTCGATGACAGCCTGGGCTGGTACATTATGTAATGAATGTAAGTTATTGATGTTTACAGCTTAGCATATATTTAGACACTAACAAACAGAACGAGTGAAATTTACATAAGTTAAAGTTTAATTTTATATAACGTTGTCATCAAAAGTCTTGATTTTTGTTAGAGTAATTAACGAATGGCAAGGTTCTATGAATGGTTGTGTTTTTATGTTTTTATTTTATAATAACAACCTTACAAAATGCAGTTCTAATGAAAAAACTATTGTTAAAGAACATATATAATATTTATTATCATTAAACCACTGCGCCCTATCATCAGGCAAACTGGAATTGTCCTCTGTCTACAAATTTTTAAAGACCAATCATTTACTTGTTCAAAAATTGATTCAAAGCATATTTATATTTTGTTTTAATCTTTTGATCTCACTTTATCTTTCTGTATTTAGATCCTAACGGAATATATTTTGGAAGGAACCAGAACAGTGGTGGTGTTGTGTACTATACCTTCCCTAAGCTAGAGGAACACGGAGAAGATAAAGTAGCAGCAGCATTCATGACAAATGAGGAAAACGGTGTTCTTATGAGATTAGTTAGTGGAACCTCAAACGAATTCATTGAATTGAAATTGGTGAGTACGATGGATATAAAAATATCGTCGAATTGAAATTTGTGCGTACGACGGCAAACGAAACGTCATCCAATAGAAATTGTTGCGTACGATGGAAAATGAAACATATCCAGTTGAAATTGGTGCATACGACGGCAAACGAAACATCATTCAATTGAAATTGTTGCATACGATGGAAAATAAAACAACATCGAGTTGAAATTATGTGTAGGATGGATAGTAAGATATCTAAGTAGATGCATGTTGACATTTCTTTGTTGTGTTGTCAACTTTCCTTTTCAGCAATATACCTGTTTCTCCTACTTATATTTGTTTCTCAATTACGCTATGGAAGAGCTGTTTTTCACTAAGGGAACTTTATATATGAAGCAAGCTGCTAACATACACATTGTTGATACAGGGATATTGCTAGTCTTGGCTTATCAAGACCCATAAAGGTTTTATGGCCGTCATCACAATGTTGCTGATAGGTATGGTGTCACTATCCAAATGTACATATATTTCACGTCCCATAGTTCCATTCACAATCTTGATTTCACACTTAGCGGGATTAGTTAGGAAAACAGGAGGTGCTTACCTTTCTGTGGCACCCGGTCTCACTTATTTGGTAAATGTTTGTGTGTTTAACAAATATTCCAGTTTTTAATAATATAATTATTGCATAGTACTCTTTGTTGTATTAGCTATATCAAACTATTCAAATTGAAACTAAATTAATGTTGTAAATTGTTTTAGGAGGATGGTTATCTCGTAGCTAGATATGACACAGGAACTGGAGAAGAAATAATTAATTCAGGCGATCAAAGAAAATATAATGATGGAAGACATCATGTGGTACAATTCATTCGTAAAAATAACGAAGCCACACTCACGGTAGATGGAAGGCCTGTCACAAACTCTCATTCTTGTATGTATTCAATACTCTTTAAATACATATATATGTATTTCTTTTTTATGTATACTTACGTAGTAAAATATTTTTTAAAAAAAACATTGCCAGCATTCTTCATACAAACCAAAAACGGTATACTTTTGAGATGGATTAACATTTGATTACTGTTGATTTTAACCACCTTATCAAATCTGAAAATTGAAATTAAATTATTTTAATAAAAGCTGTTCCCAGTTTCAAAATCATCACTTGATTCAGAGATTCAGATTTTCCTGATCTTAATTATGTCGAATTGGATACTGTTTTGTCAAATTGGTTAATGTTAGTGCCTTAAAAATACGAAAATTTAATCTGTTTAAATTAGGCTATTAGTATTGATAGTGAAACTTGGGCCAGGTATTAGTTGATTGTAATGTTGTTTAACGTCACTGTTTTTCGTTTATTCGCAAGAAGAGCAAAGTTTTAATCACTATGGATTAAAATAAGAACAAGTTCATATATGCGTGAGATATGCGAGTGTGTTTTATGGTTTTATGGTCTGTCTTGTACTAGTGCCAACACGGGCGACTTTAATGCGCTAGCTCACAAAGTCTTTACGCCACAGACATATATTCTACTCCCTCCCTCAGTGATATTATACTGATACCAGGTGAACCAGTCTAAACTCATTATACTGGAGACAGTAAAGAAAGCTGTATCTCAATTTTACAGTTTTATGTATATATTATAACCAATACATTGATCATGTTTCAATACTAAATTTTCACCCTGTATATATCTTTTCGTTACAGCTGTACACTCCTTGTTAAATAATGTCCAGTATGTATTTGTGGGTGGATTTAGAGACTCTTCTGGATCAATTATGAACGGCTTCAACGGAATCATAGGAGGTAGTTATAAATATAGAATAGCATTATATACACAATGTACAGCAACAATGGAGATCTTTGTTATTATATCCAGTAAACTTCCTAAGATGTTTTATGACCAGAAGACGCAATATTTATTTATCTTGTCTTACTTTACTGGTTTATTTCGTTAAATTGTTTTAGGCATGGTTTGCTTGTTATTTATTTAGACGTTTGATAGGAAGAGCAGAAATTCAATAACGACAATAAATGTTTCTTATTTGTTTAGCTTCGCTACACGGCAACAATGCTAGGATACGTGTTCCACAAGATCCTAGTGTCAGAATTTTGTCGGTTTCAATTTTATATGATTTAAGAGTTAGAAAATGTCAGCGTTGGTGATTTTCAACAAACTCCAATTTATCTCATAATTTATCCCACATTGAAAAAATAATCATGTTTCTTCAATTTTAATAAATAGATGAGTAGACAAACTTCTACTTACATGATATTTGTTAAATAGCCATAAAAGTTCACAAACCATTTCATCTCGGACATTTATGTAAACTTTTGAAATGCAGCAGGATGACTATCCAATCTAACATACAATATAATCATTAAACACAAACATCAGTCTATGTTCAAATTTGTGTAAAGTAAAATCATCGACAACTGGCAATTTATTTAACATATGAAGCGAGGCCAGATGCTCCGGAATGATAAACACGTCCTGCTTATCTAGCTACACTGGCCACGTATAAAATCTAAATTTAGTAGAAAAGGAACATAGAGCAGCTATGGAATTTCAAATATTTCTAGGCTTAATTTTGATACAGGGTAATCAAACTTGCCACCAATATTGTGATGAAGGCCATAAATCTTTTTGAATGTCCTGGTAGGCCTAGGCTTACAGCATTCCTTAGTTAACAATTTATTTGTAAACAGTTTGATTCATTGTGGAAAGTTGCATTTATTAGAACAAAATCTACCATTTCGTATCCACTGTAGAACTAGAACGTCATAAGCAATACAAGCAGATATATCAATGTATAGGTCCTTCCTCAAAATAAAATCACTCCGTAATTTCCATAAAGAAAGTTCACCCTTTAGTAAAAATATATCTTACAGAATTCCAATCACAATGTATTCATTTATTCAAATTAAAAAATTATGTTTTCCAATTATCATTTCAGTCACATTAGTATTGTGTTGAACCACCTCGAGCTTTTATAACAGCCATTATTCTTTTTGAGAGACTGTCATAGAGTTGCTTACATAAACGTTTTGGGGTGTTATACCAATGGTTTTTTTTACACATTCCAATAGCGAAATGGATGTCTTCGGATTGTCCATTGCAACATTCAATTCATTTCATAGATTTTCTATTGGATTCATATCGGGTGAATTTCATTCTCGAGTTGTGTTGTTATTTCTTTCTATGTTAAACCAGCATTTTTTATGTGACAATCTGTATTCTAACCTTATTGGAAACACGCATTTTGTAAGAGCTGTAAAAAATAGTAAAATACACAGAAAAGAAGTCATAACGGGAGTACAATTTTAGTGAATGACTCCATTAAATTGACAAATATGCAAGTAAGTCATGCATAAAAATAAGATTCTGAACCAAAATTTGAAATGTCAAAAGAATGTAGAAGTTAACACTTACCTCAGAAAAGTTGCTTTATCTGGTTATGGCATTGCTTTGTCTGATTTTGTGTTTGGTGGGAAATTTCATTCCTGTATCTGTGGACTTATGAGTAATTTTCTCAAAAGTTTTACAATATAATTTATATTCCGACATGGTATTATGAATATAAATATATATGTTTGTAATAGCAAAAACAATAGAAAACGTTTGCAGCAATTTTTCTCTCAAATATTGTCTGATTTTTTTCAGAAAAGATTTTAGGGGAGAAAAGTGTTATGAAATAAATTTCAAACTGTGCAGATGTTTGCTATGCATTGCTAAAAACAAAGGGGGTGAACTTTCCTCATGGAAATTACGGAGTGATCTTATTTTGTGGAAGGACCTGTATAGACAGAAAACAGCTTGAAGTCATTAAGTTTGTCATATACATGTCGATTCAAAAGTAGCCTTTCGTGAGTCCCGCAATCGAGATATAAGTCCAAATATAATTCAGATCGTTTGAAATTCGACAGCGTCAAAAGGATATTGTAATAATTTGACATTAATGTATGAAATCTTTATTACAGGAACGTATTGGAACGGGCACCACTTTGTAGATATGGCTTATGGTTCTAATTCTAATATTAATTGGGATGGAGATGTAGAATTCATAAACAAAAATTGGAAATTAGTTGACCCAATGTAAGTATAAACACCCCCCCCAACACACACACACACACACACACACACACACACACACACACACACACATTATTTCATATACAGTCAATAAATCATTTCAAAACATTTGTTTGAGACTTACGCCCTTCAACATCAATATGTACTTGTATAATAAACACAGTTATGGTGTAATTACATATTATACCAGTTTTAATTTTACAGCACTAGACGGCCGTTTCGGAATACAATTCCTCATCAGTAGTGCTTGGACTAAAATTATGAAACCAAAATTATTTGAAGATGTTGAAAAGCTACCCAAAGGACAAAAATATATTTTACCAAAAGCTAAGGAAATACTTGAGGGAGTATACCTTAGTTTTTGAGAAATTTCAAATTTTAACTTGCAGGAAATTTAGACAATTATAGTATGTAATTAATTATGATGTAATTCAGACAAAGTGACGTAATTGCATTACACACAAAAAATCTGCAATAATTCACCATGACGTAACAATACCTACAAATATATATACATGGTAATGATAAATAAATTTTGGTGGTTCATCTTAGCGTTCTCTCATAAAAGTACCGGGAATGTGTGAACCAAATTTAGTGTGTAAGTTCCCTTCATGGTGCTCGCTAAATTTTGCGTAGATTAATTGTCTTTGGTATCAAAGGTGAACCCGTTACTATAAATAGCAAAATGTTAACAATGTCCAATACAGGTTAATTTATTAATCATTTTAGTTCAAATATTGCCAAATCACAATCCAAAAGAATATTAAAAACATGAAACAGTGGAATATATCAAAAAAACATTCACAGTTCTGTCTGGCATGGCTGTCTAATAAAATATATTTAAAGTGTCAATTGAACAAAGTAGTCCCTTATTGGCCTGTTGTCCGTGTGTTTTCTAAGTTTTTGTAAAAATACTATATAACCAGGTTTCAAAGTAAAATTAATGAATGGTCTAAATGATATATGTAGGTAATACATAAATGTTAGAAATTAACTCACTCCACGCTAACTAATATCATATATCATTTTAGAGATGTTTTTTTTTCATTTTAAGTGCCCATAAATTTTCAAATGTATTTAGCTGGATATTGTAATATATTTTGAAAATCTTTATTTTTCAGCGCAGTCACAATACCCCCACCCTCACCGTTACCAATTGGTCCTATTGTCATACCACCAGAAATAGGTGGAGGAGGTATTGGTGATTTAAGTGGTACAGGACTAGGCGGTGGTGGAATTTTAACACCAAAAAAAGAACATTTAATAAGTCCTGCTGCAGCATCAGCTGGATATGGAGCAGGAGGTGGTGCAGGTGGTGCCAGAGCTGGACCTGTTGCCGGAACTATCTTAGGAACAGGTGCATTCTTAGTTAGTTTGATGTGGGCTCTGTATAAATTCAAGCCGGGTACTGGAGGCCTTGGTGGCGGAGGTGGTGGTGGTGGAGGTGCTGGCGGAGGAGGTGGTGGTGCCTCCGCCGTGAGTATTTCCTCACCCACATCCGTAAATGTGCCTGTAGTGCAAGGTGGAGCTGGTGGCGGCGCTGGAGGAGGAGGAGGAGCAGGAGCAGGAAGCGCAACCGGAGCTGGAGGAGGTAGCTCTGTGTTTGAAAGTAATGCAGTACAATACTCTGGAGGGGGTGGAGGCGGTGGTGGAGCCGGTGGAGGAACCAATATCTTCACACAATACTACTCATCTAACGCAAGTTCTGCTACTGCCGGGGGTGCTGGGTATGGCGCTGGAAGTTCTGGATATGGCACTGGACAAGGTTATGATTCCGCTACATTAAGAGCCACAGGAACATTCTCAAATCAAGGTACATCAATCGGTGGATCCCCAAGCCCAACTGGACTTACCGGACGTTCACTCGAGTCTGCTAATTATACTTATGGCTATGGTGCAAATACAATGACGTATGGATCTGTGGGAGGTGGGAGTAGAGGAGGAAGTGTGTCTGTAATGGATGGAAGAGCAGGAAGTGTCTCAGCAGGAGATGGAATGGGAGACTATGATTTAGCACCAGGAGTTACTGGCGGCGGTGGTACTATGGTAAAGGGTGGCAGCTATTCTACATCAACTCTAGCCTCGTCATACAACTATCAGGTATAAATGTTTAAAAAATACAATATTTGAAATATTTTAGAATGGTATACGATATATTTAAAATGTATCAGTTACTGATATTACGATACCGGTATGTAATTATCACTCTAAGCAATGGTTAAGTTCTAATGCCCTTTTATGAGAATTGTGTAATAATCAGCAGCCATTGGCTTTAAGCAGGAAATATATAGCTAGAATGTACTGTGTAACAAAAATGTTCTGTATTCTTTTTCTCGTTATACTGATGAAACATGGAACCCATACTGGAAAAGGAACATGCCGTGGAACATCATATCATTTATTTACTTATATTTTTAAAAAATGGTTTGACAATTTTAGTCCAAGTACTACTGATGGAGAATTGTATTCCAAAACGGTCGTCAAAATCATCACTGGTATAATACGTAATTAAAATAACTGGGCGGTACCTGGTGGATTAAGCATTCCCAGGATATTTTTAACTCTGGTTAAATATATTTTTGTCCTTTTGATTTTTTTCAACCCCTTGAAAAATATTTTGGTTTCACAGTTTGGGTCCAAGCACTACTGATTGGGAATTCCGAAACGGCACCTCTACTGTAAAATATGTACATGTAAATCTCAAATTTATATTTATAGTTCCAAAATGTACGAACGGTAAAAATGAATAGAGACAGTGTTCACCAAATGGTCAACTACGGAGCTCCTGGCTCAGTAACACCGGGGGCTGCTGGCGACGAGGTACGTGTGGACTGTTGTCTTATGGCAGCTGATGGGAAAAGCGTTGTTACTGGATCAACACTTGGACCACCACAAGTTTGGGACATGCAGGTAAACCATTTATACAATCTGACATATCTACAAGTTTTAATATTATTTCAATAAGCAAGCTGTTGTCACATATATATATTGGTTAAACATAGCAATTGTTCTTTAAACGCGCGGCATGGAAAACAGCAAAATTAGAAAGATAGACAAATATAACTGATGCCATTGGTTACAATGTATCAAAAGACATTCTCAGGCATAGTGTAATTGAAGTTGTAATATTTATAAGAAAACAATATAAGAAACTAATCCCCTCCTCAAACAATGCTAATTCATTTCATCAAATTGGGATTTTTATAGCGATGAAGAATCCAAACCTTTTTGCATAAACATTTGAATTTAATTCTTTAAGTCTACTTATTCAAAACAGAAATTTTGTCTTTTCCCAACTCACACCATATATTTTCCTAGTTTTTCTCCTTTACTCATTGATCTCAATATGTTTCTTTTTTATATCCGTTTGTATTATCACTTATATAAAATGTAGATAATTTTGTCTGGTGTCAATTACACGTTGTTCAACAACAAATGTCTATATTCCGTGATAATTCAGTTAGTTTTATTCTGCTGTTTTAGACTGGCGATTTGTTACGAATAATGAAAGGTGACACTGTTGGCTCTACAAACCTTCACTTAGCATGTAATGATAGATTATTAGTTGGTGCTGTACATGCGGATCTAGAAATTAACGAATTCTCAACCAAAAAGGGCGTTACAAACAAAAAACTACAGGTAAAGCTTAAGTTATATATATAATCATGATGTGTTTTCTACATGGACTATAATTTTATGTTTAATTAGGAACAAAATCGTCTCCACTTATCAAGTATAGAACGTAAACATACATGTAGTTTGTTTATTCCAAAGTGTTTTTCTAATGGCGATTTTTCATACATTTACACTTTGTTTTCGTACAAGGGTCTCAAATTATGTTTTATTATGGAACGCCCAGGACCTTTTGCATTTATTTTTGGCCGGTCCAACAAAAAGTATTTAAAGTCCAATATCACCATTGAAAGCTCCATATGCCATTATGTTATCATATAGAAAAAGTAGAATTATCCTGGTAAAAAAATGACGGGTCCATCGGACTTTTATAGTTCATATGTCAAAGGTCCCAATGCAAAATCTTAAGGTCCCGGACCTTGAACCCGGAAATTTTGAACCCCCATCGTAAACAATCATACAATGTTACTTTGAAATACACGTGTAAGAAAAAAGAGTTAATAGGAATGGATGTACCTTATGCTAGTCTGTAGATACCGAGTACATTTAATCTGCATTGGAAATAAGTTTCGTATTTGAACCATGATAATGACACTCAGTTACAATAGCACTTGTTTTATATGTATTTATAGAAATAACAGTTTGTTACATTTGTATTTCAGATCTGGGATTTCACAACAGGTAAACCGTTAGATATGGGCAGTGAGGAGACATGCTCTGGTCTGTGTGTTATGACTGATCCAGATAAGGTTGTATTTGGTCGGTCTGAGAAGTATGGAAATGCAACACATATACTAGTCTGGGACTTACTGGGAAATCAATCTATAAAGGAAATGTATTATGATGCACCTGTAGGAAATAATGACTATCTTAACTTCCTGAAACTCTCTCAAAATGACAGATATTGTGTGGCTGGATTTACTAATAGTTTTGATAACCGTGCTGAATTTGTAGTATTTGACATGACATTAACTAGTTATAATATAATTGAACCAATCACCTTGCAATTGGATGCCAATCCCGAATGTACTGTGATATTACCACATGATGAGGCCGTTACTGGACTAAGGAATGGCGATCTGGTTGTATGGAGCCTACGAACTGGACAACCTAGTAGACAGTTAATGTCCAGCGGTGGAACACATGCTCACAGTAAAGAAGTTAAAGCTTTAGATATATCCAGTGATAATAGGTACTTAGTTTCTGCATCAGCAGATGGAACACTCAAAATCTGGGATATGCAATCTGAACGTGATATACATACTCTGTCAGCACACTCTGATGAGGTAAGAACTAAACTGTTATACCTGCCAGTTATCTAAAATAGGCAAACAACACTGACCTGTCTGCTTGAACTTTCATTAGGAATATTCATCTAATACATGGGTAGTTACAGGATTGGCAGTTACTACATAAACAATGAATGTTTCCAGTGTTGTATACAAACAAACACATTTTTACCCAATACACAAATGTATAAGTTCATAATAAATATTCAAATGAAAGGTCAAGCGAACAGGTCAATGTTGTATTTCCATAAATTAACTAATTCCACAGGTATCTGAAACATGTTAATAACAAAGAGAAATCATGGATCTGAATAGTTTTCAAATTATAAAATCGCAACGAGTTCTGAATCTTCACACACGAGTCTTGTGTTGAGGTACTTTGTATTACTTTATTACATATATAATGATATGATTTATTTCGTATATTCTGAAAAATACTAGAACAACAGTTTATTGTGTAAACTAAATAACTTGTCAACTCCTCCGTTTTATTGGAGATGTTCATCTACATTCTAAATGTAACTGACGAAAGCGCATACAATATACGATACAAAAAGCTCAATAGCTAGGGCTATTAAAAGTAGTTTTGTAATCATAAACAAATAAAATAATTAATCCTCTTTATGAGTGAATAGAGAAATTATAGGCATAAACTTTGACTGATAAAACTCATCTGTGTCTTAAAATTGAACTACATAGCATTTATGGCTGATATAAAGATTGACAACTTTATTTTTTCAGGTTTGGTGTGTAACAATTTCACATGACAACGAGATAGTGGTATCAGGGTCACGTGATGGTACAATCCGGTTGTGGCGCTTACGTAATGGATCAGAGATATGCGCCTTTAATACAGGGGTTGATGTGTTTTACGTTACGCTCAGTCATGATAAAGGAACAATAGTGGCGCTTGGAGATAAATTTGGAGCCCGGAAATTGATCATGTTACAGGTGGTCAGGAGCAAGATCCGTCGTGAAATCAAATCATAAACAATGTTTGTGTAGCCTTTCTGCTTTTTATGGTGCAATTGATATTTTATTCTTATATAAGGCTTTATCCTAAATTTTTAGCTTGCTATGAATTTTAATGACTTTGGCTTCAGATCTTTTAATTTTTACCATATCAGTTTAACTCCAAAAAATGTTAGGAAACATACAGTTATAATAATCATATATTATGTATGTAAATTCTATAGAGATATACTTCAGATTCTAAAAAATTTTAAAATTCAACTTCCGCACATGTTTGAAATATGAAAATCTGTTTAAAATGTTTTAATTATTGACATTATCTAAAAGGAGTTTGTACCTGAAAAAGCACAAGTTTCAGAAGTTAATTAAATGTATGTTTATATAAAAAGCACAGCTAAATTGTTTTAATAGAGATTATTATTTAAGAATGCTCACATTACGCAAGTGCAGTTTTAAAAAATCTTGCTAACTACAGAATGTCTTCAACAGCAACAGTATTTTGAAAAAAACAATTTAAAAAGTGCTCAAATATTGGTTACAGAAGGAAGAAAATTAAGAAATTGTTTGAAATTATAACATTAATATAAGATTGAGTTGTGTTCAGTGTGATTTGATAATACTATGCTATTGTTATATAGTGCCATTGTAATGATGTTTATATTTGCTGACATATTTAAGTAAGTGATGTGTACAAGTAACTCTACCCGAGTATAATACATATTTGTTATGTGTAAAACAACGTTTTATACTTTATTTATGCTTGAATAATTATATATATATTGCCAAAAATTTTATGTGTTCTCTTTTTATTTACATATGGTTTCCGTAGACCCTCAGAAACTTTTATGGCCGGCTTACAAGTATGATGTTCCCATATCCAAAATAATCTAGGATATATTTGGCGTCACAAACCATTCATTTTAAATTTTGATTTCACACGTGGCTGATGTAGTTAGCTGGACAGGAGGTGATTTCTTTCCAAGAGCACCTGACCTCACTTCCCTGGCGGAAGTTCGCGTGTTTCACTCAATTTGACAGTTTTGCTTTTGGGTTGTGATTTTGGCATGGATTGGTTTGTTTGTGGTTTGTGATAGCGAACAATGATTCAAGTTAGTAATGGGTATGTAAGATACCATTGTAGCTTCCTCTATTCTAGAACTGGTCATCTGGATATAAGTGAAATAATCTTGACCGGAACTTAATTAACAATATATCTATAGACATAGTTACCAATAACAACATCGTTACAAGACAACATTTAGAATCGTATTTAAAATGAAATAATAATTGTAACCTTTGCAATATACTCACAGTGTATTTCACAATACATACCCAAGATAATGAATGAAACTCTACAATAGAACTGTTATAAAGATTTATATTTAAAAAGTGTTGGAACCGAAAAATATATACTTGTCATTAGTCAGAGTAAATGACAAAAAGCTTAATACGTATTCGAATAATATATATCAAAACTTTAATGCATAGAAATAAACATAATAACCAATAGAACCTACAAAAACATACATACAAGATGTGCATGACAGTAGCCACCGAACCCAGGGAAATATTACAGAATAGGATCACATGAGATCACCAATACAACCTACAAAAACGGACATACAAGATGTGCATGACAGTAGCAACCGAACCCAGAGAAATATCACAGAATAAGATCACATGAGATCACCAATACAACCTACAAAAACGGACATACAAGATGTGCATTACAGTAGCCACCGAACCCAGGGAAATACTACAAAACAAAACAACATGAAATAACCAAACAACCTACAAAAAAGGACATACAAGATGTGCATGACAGTAGCAACCGAACCCAGAGAAATATCAGAATAAGATCACATGAGATCACCAATACAACCTACAAAAACGGACATACAAGATGTGCATTACAGTAGCCACCGAACCCAGGGAAATACTACAAAACAAAACACATGAATAACCAAACAACCTACAAAAAAGGACATACAAGATGTGCATGACAGTAGCAACCGAACCCAGAGAAATATAACAGAATAAGATCACATGAGATCACCAATACAACCTACAAAAACGGACATACAAGATGTGCATTACAGTAGCCACCGAACCCAGGGAAATACTACAAAACAAAACAACATGAAATAACAAAACAACCTACAAAAACGGACACACAAGATGTACATGACAGTAGCCACCGAACCCAGGGAAATATTACAGAATAAGATCACATGAGATCAACAATACAACCTAAAAAACACGGATATACAAGATGTGCATGCCAGTAGCCACCGAACCCAGGGAAATATTACAGAATAAGATCACATGATATCACCAATATAACCTACAAAAACGGACATACAAGGTGTGCATCACAGTAGCCACTGATCCCAGGGAAACACTACAGAATAAGATCACATGAGATCACCAAACAACCTACAAAAACGGACATACAAGGTGTGCATGCCAGTAGCCACCGAACCCAGGGAAATATTGCAGAATAAGATCACATGAGATCACCAATACAACTTACAAAAACGGATATACAAGATGCGCATGGCAGTAGCCACCAAACCCAGGGAAATATTACAGAATAAGATCACATGAGATCACCAATACAACCTACAAAACACGGACATACAAGATGTACATGGCAGTAGCCACCAAACCCAGGGAAATATTACAGAATAAGATCACATGAGATCACCAATACAACCTACAAAACACGGACATACAAGATGTGCATGGCAGTAGCCACCAAACCCAGGGAAATATTACAGAATAAGATCACATGATATCACCAATACAACCTACAAAAACGGACATACAAGATGTACATCACAGAAGCCACCGAACCCAGGGAAACACTACAGAATGAGATCACTTGATATCACCAATACAACCTACAAAAACGGACATACAAGATGTGCATGGCAGTAGCCACCGAACCCCGGGAAATATTACAGAATATGATCACATGAGATCACCAATACAATCTACAAAACACGGACATACAAGATGTGCATGACAATAGCCACCGAACCCAGGGAAATATTACAGAATAAGATCACATGAGATCACCAATACAACCTACAAAAACGGATATACAAGATGTACATGGCAGTAGCCACCGAACCCCGGGACATATTACAGAATAAGATCACATGAGATCACCAATACAATCTACAAAAACGGACATACAAGATGTGCATGCAAGTAGCCACAGAACACAGGGAAACACTACAGAATGAGATCACTTGAGGTCACCAACACAACCTACAAAAACGGACATACAAGATGTGCATGGCAGTAGCCACCGAACCCCGGAAAATATTACAGAATAAGATCACATGAGATCACCAATACAACCTACAAAACACGGACATACAAGATGTACATGGCAGTAGCCACCGAACCCAGGGAAATATTACAGAATAAGATCACATGAGATCACCAATACAACCTACAAAAACGGACATACAAGATATACATGACAGTAGCCACCGAACCCAGGGAAATATTACAGAATAAGATCACATGAGATCACCAATACAACCTACAAAAACGGACATACAAGATATACATGACAGTAGCCACCGAACCCAGGGAAATATTACAGAATAAGATCACATGAGATCACCAATACAACCTACAAAAACGGACATACAAGATATACATGACAGTAGCCACCGAACCCAGGGAAATATTACAGAATAAGATCACATGAGATCACCAATACAACCTACAAAAACGGACATACAAGATGTGCATGCAAGTAGCCACAGAACACAGGGAAACACTACAGAATGAGATCACTTGAGGTCACCAATATAACCTACAAAAACGGACATACAAGATGTGCATGCAAGTAGCCACAGAACACAGGGAAACACTACAGAATGAGATCACTTGAGGTCACCAATACAACCTACAAAAACGGACATACAAGATGTGCATGCAAGTAGCCACAGAACACAGGGAAACACTACAGAATAAGATCACATGAGATCACCAATACAATCTACAAAACACGGACATACAAGATGTGCATGACAGTAGCCACCGAACCCAGGGAAATATTACAGAATGAGATCACTTGAGGTCACCAATATAACCTACAAAAACGGACATATAAGATGTACATCACAGTAGCCACCGAACCCAGGGAAACACTACAGAATAAGATCACATGAGATCACCAATACAACCTACAAAAACGGACACACAAGATGTACATCACAGTAGCCACCGAACCCAGGGAAATATTACAAAACAAAACCACATGGAATCACCAATACAATCTACAAAAATGGACATACAAGATGTGCATGAGAGTAGCCACCGAACCCAGGGGAATATTACAGAATAAGATCACATGAGATCACCAATACAACCTACAAAAACGGACACACAAGATGTACATGACAGTAGCCACCGAACCCAGGGAAATACTACAAAACAAAACCACATGGAATCACCAATACAATCTACAAAAATGGACATACAAGATGTGCATGACAGTAGCAAACGAACCCAGGGAAATATTACAGAATAAGATCACTTGAGGTTACCAATACAACCTACAAAAACAGACATACAAGATGTACATGACAGTAGCCACCGAACCCAGGGAAATATTACAAAACAAAACAACATGAAATGAGATTTGAGATATATACATAATATAAAATATCCATAGGAACAGGTGCACAGACAAAAGAAAAGCATGCAGCCTAATACTTGTAGATTGTGTTTGGAGTTTTCTTTAATCATATAAACACTGTAACAAGTCACAATTCCTTTTTAACATTCATAGCTCGCTAACTGTCTGCATCATAGTATTAAATACTAGACGAATATAGAGAAATTAAAGAATATTTAGTGAATTCATGAAAATTCCGCTCTTATTTGCCATGCTCAACAAATGAATAAATGTCGTAGGCTTAATATTTCTATAAACGTATTGAATAAATCATAACTACATTTACTTAGTGAGATACATGTCCGTATGGAAAATCGCAAGACAGTTCATAACAACAATAATTTTAGATAATACCACATAGGTTTGACCCAACTGTTTTTATTCGTGCTTCAGAAAACAGAGCTACCGGCGAATGTACAGTTAGACTGAACTGTCGTTCCCACACTGTTTCCAATGGTCAACATTTGACCAGAGGCTGTTTAAATGTAGAGAGCATCAAAGGCTACCAAGTGACCGCTGGTCATTTATTCATTTTAAATAATTAACAATTTTCCCGTCAAACAAAATATTTTAATGGAATAAAGAAATTCAAGGTTGAAAATTAATCAATATTTTCAGAAAGCAAATGCTCTCTCGTTCATGTACAACCGGTATTTAATAAGCCTACCAACGTTTGATTCAATGTCTATCTAAGGTAAGAAATTAAATAATAATAATGTTTTCCGTAATTTTTTACGATAATTTCCGCCAAGACACCTGATCTAAAAATTATTTTGAAAACCTGAGATATATATTTGGCATATTGTTATACTCAAATAGTCAAGTACTTGATGTTTAATTCTGAAAAAAACATTAATATAAAAAACAGAAAATGGTTATACAGATAGTTTTTGTCTAGAAATATATATACTTTTTTAATATTTTGAACTTGACAATAAAATTTAAAAAAAAAACACAAATGGCGGTTTTGACTTGACTTTTGATATAAAAATTTTCTTGTAAGTAAGGCATGTTAATATTCACCGGCAAGTAAAATAAAATCTAATACAAGTACAAATGGGTGTAATATTTTGGTAGGAATATTTTGTATTGTTTAAAATATTGTATTGTCTGTTGTGAACATGTCGCTTTAATTAAAAACACTACTTGACAGGGTAATGGATTTCCATAAATCAATGGAATTTTTTTTTTAAATGTCAAAAAGGATTCCTTTGGAAGAAAAAATAAGCATTTCCAAAAACTTACTGAAACCACTAACTTTTATTCCAATTGCATTACCCTTCAATTTACTGTAGAACCATATAGCAAATATGCATATATATATTTTTTTTCAATACATCAAAAAGCCGGCTGTGACATAATGTTGTCGGTTTTTTGTTTTTTGTTTGTTTGTTTGTTTGTTTTGTTTTTAATATGCGTCATTGATTTCATTTTATTAATGGTTGAATTAGTCCATATATTACATAAAAAGTGAAAACTACCACATTAAAGAAAAACACCATACATTATATTTACTGGTAATGTTAATATTCTATATGTAAAACGTATCAGAAAAGCTTGATATTCTTTATGGATGCAAGTTAATTTTCAGAAATATTTAAATGTAAAGTACTTCACAACACTTTCCTCTCAGGATCATTTAAGGATTGTCTGTTAATTGTACTGTATTTGTAACGTTGTGTCGGTATTGGTGTAAATACAATGTAACTACACATCTTTTAATTAGATCTGCATCATACCTGGAGAGTATGTAAATTGTTATATTAATTTGATTATTTTGAAACCATGTTGTTGGTACTGAAATTTTAGGTGAAGTATAAAATATAGGGTACAGAAAATGTTCAAATATTTCTTAAATACACATCTACAAGATATTTGTAAAAAGGTATTTTGAAATTGTTCCTGTATACAAAGTATTGGTCACATGTACTGGACACATGGTCAACTACATTGATTTACATACCAAGTGTTTTCAATGATCTATCGGGCAGTTATAGTTATTACGTTAATATCTATCTTGAAAAAAGAAACAAATCTGTTACAACAAGGACTCGTGTACGGTTAAAAGTTTACTAAATATAAAAGAGAATTTATCAATTAAATTCTAGTTTAAAGTACACTTGTTTCTAAGAATACAGTGTCAATGACACATTATGATATTTTTTTCAAATATCTACCGCTACCTGCACTATAATCCGTTACGGATCAGATTTTAAAGCAACCTTACATGTTTAAATTACTTCACAATCCTCAATCCTCAATCATTCTTTTTCATTAATCAAGTAAAATTTGAACATTTGTCTTTTTCAGAATATTTTGACACAAAATAGAAGTGATGTATTTATGTATTTTTGTGTTGGTTTTGTTGTCTACAACTGTTCAGAGCCAGCAGTGTACACCTACATTAAGGAACCGTTATGATTATATAATCGGTGAGTATTTTATTTTATATACAAAAAAAATTCAAAAGGTCTAAGCATTTTCAATTTTTAATGCAACACTATTAAGACAATCTCGAACATAGTTTTAATTTGTCAATCCGCCACCACTCCTCTTTCATCCAAACTGTTTTCAGACTTTAAAAATGCTTTCTTTATTAATTTTTCTATTATATAATAATGATTTGCCGCCATACTTATAAATATATATTGTATTGTATATACCTATAAGTGTATGCTTTTTGTTATAATAAATAAAATGAAATCATTTTCAATGCTAGCACGGCCCGTTAAGTTGATTGTATTCTGAACTGAAGTTAAAAGTTTAAAAGAGAATTGTTAGTCTGAACATTTAGCTTACCCCGTCACTAATTATTCTCTCGAAACATAAACATCTAGTTTGTGATGTCTTCATTATCCAGCAATTACGTTTTTTTCTGTAAGCACAGAAATTGCGCATAAAACTTTGCAAAGTACTTACAAATAACGTGATTTGTACATAAATGTACTTACTATTGTTAACAAACGTGTCCACTGTCACGACAAAACTTGTTACGTCATGCATTGTCTACAGTTGAAACAACACTGAAGGAAATGCATACTGAACATTAGAAAACAAACGTCCAACAGATGTCAAAACTTCGTATATATAAAGACAAAAAAACTGGATAAGACAAAAAACTGGATATTTGACACGGAGCCTTACGTTAAAGCAAACATATCGCGTAAACAGCGATCGGCAATAGCAAGGATACGCTGTGGATCATTTCCGATCGAGAATGAAAAGAGCCGGTATAGGAACTTACCCGTCGAGAAAAGAGTCTATAAAACTGTGTGACATGAATGCCGTCGAGAACGAAAAACACTTTATATTGGAATGCTATATTACACGAATCTAAAGAAGGAATACATCAAAAAACTGTATTATATGGAGGAAAAAGACTTACTACAAAATATACTTTTGGAAACAAAAAAATTTAAACATTTGCAAATTTTTAAGTTTTTTGTTTAGAAAATCGTGCGCGTGGACGCATGTAAAAATCATTAACATAATCTCGTTCGAAAATGTTGGTGCATCATAAGCCTATTATAGGCTGGCTGATTATGTTACTCGCGCTTATTATTTTTTGTATAATGAATTTATCGGATTGCACTTTAAAATAAAATTATTATTATTATTATTATTATGTGGTTTAATAATGTAATGCTTTAACATGACCACTACTGAAACTGTGTTGGGTAAAGTGATCGACCCATGGTCAGTTCACTAGTGATTGTAAGTAACGAAAAACACAACTTTCTCAATTTCCTTTTTTTTATTTCTACAGTTGGTGCAGGCTCAGCAGGAAGTGTTTTAGCTAACCGGTTATCAGAAAACCCGGGTGTAACAGTGCTCCTTCTAGAGGCGGGAGGTTCACACTTAGATCGACCAGAAAGCGCATTGATAGATACACCCTCCCAGGCATTGCAATTATGGTACTCGAACGTATCATGGCCGTATTACACTGTACCACAGAGGAATGCCTTTTATGGATTAATTACAATGTATGTACATGTATAAACAGTGTATACAATTTCCACGTTTTAAAATATCTCCTTATTAAAACTTACTTCTTACTTTTGTAACTGTTGTTTCAACTAGCTGTCATATTCTGATTTCTAATTTCTATTATTTTAAATAATACATTATGTTAATAAAAATTCTAAATCAGTTTCTTTCTGTAATGTCAACATTTTTATGCATTGAATCCAAACGATATTCTATTCGGTTCTACGCATTTATTTATTTATTTATTTATTTATTTATTTATTTATTTATTTATTTATTTATTTATTTACATGTATTTATTTATTTGCATGTATTTATTTATTTATGTATTTTTATGCATTCAATCCAAACGATGCTGTATTCAGTTCTGCGCATTTTATTTACATGTATTTATTTATTTATTTATTTATTTATTTATATTTATTTATTTATTTACAGTCTGGCTTTACAACTCGTGGTAAAGTTTTAGGCGGATCATCTTCTATTAACTACATGATATATTCGAGGGGTAAAAAGGCAGATTATGACAAATGGGCGGCCAATGGAGCCACCGGGTGGGATTATGATTCTATCTCTCCGTACTTCTTGAAATCTGAAGACATTCGAATACCAGAATTGATGAATTCATGTAAGTAATACATGTATAACCATTGTTTCTGTGGCCATAACGCAAGGGGCATCATGTTTGCGAAATGTTGATCTTGAACTAAAATCCAAAGTGACCTTCAATATGGAAAAAAGTTTCAAGTTTTTTGTTACTTACCTAAAAAATATGGAAACAAAAAATTGTATATTTATAATCGCTACACGAAGGGCTACCAGGATTGATGAAGGGCAATGACTTCCATTAACTTACTAGTATATAAAGAAAACACAACACTAGCTTATGGTCATCTACCAAATGGCTTAGAGAGTGGACACATCGTATTAAGCATCAGTTCATGAAGAGCTAGAACGTTTACAAAGTATGTTTATCTTTGCTTAATCTACTAACTAAACAATAAACAGTACAATATGTAGTCTGTAAATGTATAAAATTAGATTTAAAAAATATTAACATAGCTTGATTTGAAGGCTCTTGTCATTCAAAATACCTACTTTAAGTTATTACTTAAAACGAGTTATGTATTGGGATAAATTCATGAGTTTGAAACGAGGCTAAACAATTCTGTTGTAAAACATATTGTCGAAGATAGTAATTTTAAATTCTGCACGCATTTTTATGAAGAGCAAGGAGTGGCTTAAGTTTATCAAAAATATCGGTTGTATGGCTGGTAGGTGTACATATCGGTCATTATTTCACGAAATTAACATTTGAACTCTTTTATTGGATAACTTTCAGGAACAATAGAACTATATTCTTGATGATTTAGTTATTCTGTTTTAGATTATATTTAACTAATACATGATATAACTAAACGTTAGTCTAAGGAACTTTATAAAGATATATTTCACATATGTTTTAGCTTACCATTCCACATGCGGACCTTTAGTAGTATCTGGACTAGAAGATAGTCCCCTTACTGATCTGTATATAAGTGCTGCTAATGATATTGGTATCCCAACTGTAGACTGCAGTACTCCGCAGGACCTAGGTATTGTAAATAACAGAGAGAGAGAGAGATAGAGAGAGAGAGAGAGAGAGAGTCATTTGACAGTTATTTATAAGTATTGTATGTTTGTTAAGTTGTTACTGTGATATCATTTATTTTAATTTCGTGGTGTCCAATTTTCGCTGTTCTAAGAAAATAAATACCATTTTGTATTGGTATTAATTCGCTGTTTGTGGTTTCTGTTTAGGTTAGTTTCCAATATGTAATACTTTGCTGACATGTGTACTAGTATTCGTTGGAAAACAACTTAAATTTGGGTACTCACGAAAACCTATGATTCCATAGTATCTTTGTAGTCACATGTTACAGCGATGGTTAACACACAGGACAGAACTACTCACTATATCGGGTAGCGAACAACTCAATAATTTCTATTTTAGCATAAGTGAAAAGTGAAAGAACATCTTTATTGATATTTAATGTAGCAGTGGGGTTAGGTAATTAAATTGTGAATTAAATAAGAACACAAATCAAGATTTGTAAGTGTAATACAATGATTGTGACACACAGGAATTAATAATTAATGTTTCATAATGATACAGGTGTTTGTAAAATACAAGTTAACGTACGGTCAGGAGTCCGATGGGGAGCTGCGAGAGCATATCTCGATCCTGTTGCTGAGAGAAAGAATCTAGACATTGTTACCGATGCTTTAGTTAGAAAGGTGGGTGAAATTAGACAGCTATCTTTTTTATGGCGTACAATTTTAGATAAAATTTAATCATAGGGTTTATATTTCGTCAACTTTATCACAAATTTATAGCAGAAATATTACATTACTGGGTTTATTACTTACTACATTCAATCGGTCAATTCATACTGAATGATAGATCTGTGTTATTGTTTGTTTTTGTTGCTCTTTTTTTCCACAAAATGTTGACAATCATTTAAACGCGATTTCAATGATTACTTTTTTTAATAAAACTTTTGATTACACAGTAAGTAATTCAGAAAGGCGTCACTGAAAACATGTTTGACGGATTAAAAATACAGCTAAAATCAATACATTATCAGTCGGATACCAGGTCAGTATTTCACTGTTTGTAAATTTTTTGTAGGTAAAAATCACTAAACGGAAAGGCGGTTTAAAAGCAAATGGTGTTAAAGTACAAATTGGGATGCAGGAGGTAACTGTAAGAGCCACGGAGGAGGTAATTCTATCAGCCGGGGCGTACGGCTCGCCAATGATATTGCTGCGATCTGGCATTGGCCCAACTCAGCATCTGAATGAAACTGGCGTAAGTAAATAATAATCATAATAATAATTATAAAATGTACACGTATTGCATTGATACTATATGTTTCATTCACGAAATACCTTTACCTTATAACAAATGTGGAAATATTGTTACTACAGGTTGTGTTGAAACTTGCTGGGATTCAGTCACTTCGACTGAAAATGTCAAATTGTGCAGTCCCATGTATATTGTAACAAAGGTGTTCATGAGTATTATTTTATTCAAAGATGTTATTCCGCTACATTTGTTTTCAATTTGCGTTATGCTTGGTGTCCTGTGATACTTTTGAATTTTCAATAAACGACGATTCATACATGTGTGAACACAAGATTGTTAATACGTATACGACTTTTCTAAAATATGACTACAGGTGATTAGCTGAAGTTTTAAATTTTAAACAAAAACAAACATTTCCATGCCCGAATCACAATCCAGAAACAAATTCAATAAGGAGATTCTTTAGACCATATGGCTTTCGATTTCAAAATATCTCTCTACAGATGTATTTAATAATTATGTAGCGGTCTGGATAGCTCAGTGGTAGAGCATTCGCCTATTTTGCGGGAGGTGCCGGGTTCGATCCCGACCCTGCATTTTTTCTCTTTCCTATACATTTGGGGGCTTGTCTGACCCTGGTAAGTGGCTGACCAACAGGTTGGTTCCAAGGTGGAACCTGGTGGTTTCGTTTCAAGGGAGTTGAATCGAAAAAATGAAGGGAGGAATTAAGCGGTCTGGGTAGCTAAGTGGTAGAGCACTTGCTACAGTGCGGGAGGTCCCGGGTTCGATCTCCGGTCCGACTTTGCATTTTATCTCTTTCATGTTAAAATTATTATTAATTACTATTAATAACTATTATTCTGTTTTCTGCCGTTTAATGTAAAAAAATTTCCATCCAGGATTATGATTTGGACATATGCTTGTCTTTGCTATCACAAAGTGACACTAACTCCTTTATTTTTTATTAGATAAATCAAGTTTTGGACCTTCCTGTTGGTGAGAATTTACAGGATCGGGTGGCCACGAGTATAAGGGTTTATATGGATTTTCCGACCATTAAGGAAACCAGTTATCAGGACCCAATGGTAGTTTCTCAGTACTTGTTACAGAGGAGAGGTATAAAAGAATCCAAGTCGGTAAACTGACAATTGACGGATCGCCGGCCACGCCCACAATGTTCCGACAAAGGGCCGGATGCTTGATTTACACGCAAAAAGAATGAAAACTCCGCCTGAATTGTGCCATTTACTGACACTAGTACGTCATTTGTTGCTAGTCGAGTAGGCATTTTATGAACCTAGAAATGTTCATTCCTATGAAGTTTTTTTGATGTTTTGTTTTCCTCATGGGTCCTAGAACAAATTCAACTTAGTTTGCCCCTTGGGCAACTTTGGGCAACTTGCACAATATACAAAAATCCAAAATGGCCGCCAAACGCCGAATTGAAGTACATACTGCGATATAAAATATCTTCCAATAGCTTGTAATATATCTTTTTAGATGTTTTCAGGTATGAGAAACCCATTTCTGGTGTTAATATTTACATACGATACACCTAACTCGCACAATAAGCTATAATTCAAGATGGTCGACGGACGCCATCTTGAAATACTGATTCTGTACAAAAGCAAATCTACAATAGGTTATAATATATCTTTGTAGGGGTATTTAGGCACGGGGATATTAATTCTGGCATTAAATTTACATTTAATACCATCATTTAAACAATAACCGATCATATGTGTCAAATAAGTATTTATCCTGGGATAACAATGGGTAACCTAATTTAGTGTAAAACTTGTAACACTCCTATCTCTAGAACAGTTACAAAGTTATGTACAGGGCATCTTTAAGGCAAACATATCCTTGTGTATTGCACTTATGATTTTGAGCCTTACACTGACATAACATGACATAAAGAAGTTTTGGTGGCACAGGTCTCCTTAAGCGCTAACAGATAATATGAATTGATCTTTGAATTTCAATCCGAAGTCTGCTATCACCTTATACTCTTAAGGAGGATCTTTACTGCCGGTCCCTTCCACAACATTTACTTAATTTGAGACAACAGAACATGATGTTGGAAACAAAGTCATAACTATTAGGATTTGATGTTCTTTATGGGGAGAATGTAGCGAGGAAACGTCACAGTTTTTCCTGTAGGCTGGTCACACAGAACAACAAAGAATGGTTCAGATCTAACCAACTAAATGCACAAAATGAGGAGAACAAGAGTTTGTAATGCTGATAAGTTTCCTTTTCCTAAGAGATAGCATGGTGTATCACATCCACTAAGTGCATGTATGCCTAGCAGCTCAAGACATCTAGAACGAAGAGCAAGTCCCTAAGAGCATTCATGCCTGGCAGTTCAAGACATCTCAAACGAAGACCATGGAACAACTTAGATCATGCATGTCTACGAGTTCAAGACATCTTAAACCAAAACCATGGCAAATAGAGCATGCATGTCTACCAGTTCAAGACATCTCAAACCAAGATCATGGAACTTAGATCTTGCTTGCCTGGCAGTTCAAGACATCTCAAACCAAGACCATGGAACTTAGATCATGCAGGCCCGACAGTTCAAGACATCTCAAACCAAGACCATGGAACTTAGTTCATGCATACCTGGCAGTTCAAGACATCTCAAACCAAGACCATAGAACTTAGATCATGCATGCCTGGCAGTTCAAGACATCTCAAACCAAAACCATGGAACTTAGATCTTGCATGCCTGGCAGTTCAAGACATCTCAAACCAAAACCATGGCACTTAGATCTTGCATGCCTGGAAGTTCAAGACATCTCAAACCAAAACCATGACACTTAGATCTTGCATGCCTGGAAGTTCAAGACATCTCAAACCAAAACCATGGCACTTAGCTATAGAGCATGCATGTCTATCAGTTCAAGACATACCAAACCAAGACCATGGCACTTAGAGCATGCCTAGCAGTTCAAGACATCTCGAACCAAGATCATTGCAATTTGCATAGATGTTCAAAACTGTTCTATCTAATCACTTAATCTGTACATCGTCATCGTATTGTATTCATGCTTATACACCCAATACACTAAAAAAACAAAGACATCTGTGTCTCGTCCATCAGCACACAAATAATATCATGGCATGTTTGTGCAGCCTGGAGAACATGCGATACATAGTTATGCCGGATTCATCATGGCCGAATCCACAATTGCATACATTTCCCTGTGTTGCTTCCTGTGATGGACCTTAGCAGATATGACATGCTATTTGTCGAAAACCAAGACTTTCTTTGAAATGTCTGGATAACAATATGACTTTTTTGAATTGATGCTATGAAATCAGATGGGTTATTGTCATGTGATCACGCGATGTGGTGAACAAACTACACAAAGCTGTTTGACTAGAGCTGACTTCATACCTTTTCAATGACAACCATTTTCATCCACAAGTGAAAAAAAGAACATAACCCATTTCAAATGCAAGCAGAAAGTCAGCTCAAACTACCCTTGCTGTTATTTAATGGTAACAAAAGATCAATGACCGGCTTTGTCTTTGCATCTTGACCGCGTCACAGTGAAACTTATTGCCTTTATAGAGCTAGTGGTGGCATTATATAATCCATCAAGTAGACTGAATATTCTAGTACTCGTATTCCATCTACACGTAAATTACAACTGAATCTACCACAATGACACATTAGAAGCAATTTGGCAAGCGATTGGCTTATGACCTGTTTTTATTTAGAGGGAATTTGTATTAGCAATATATTTTGGTCACATGTATCTAAGGAACACCGATGATTGAACTCTTCTGTGAGTTAAGGTTCGTATCTTCATTCAAATCGATCATAGACGTACTCTGAATTTATTCTGACGCCCAATCTACCCACTAAAAGGACCAGGCTAACGAGTCTTGATTTCAAAGTCCCATTTTTTAAATATGAAAGTTTTTATCCAAACTGGTCAGCTGCGAGAGCATCCTCATAAACACCATAGTTTTGACATAAAACATCTGCCATATCTTCGACAGGACACTCATACTGAGTAAGATAACGAATATATTGCACATGTCCAACATCCAACAAACTCATTTGTTTGGTGTGTTTTATCAGGTTACAAATAGTTTTTGGTGATAGGCAGTGCAGGGATATTACTTTCTGCAGTCCAGTATAATTTATAAGTGAAACAGCACTGTCGAATCTAGATGTTGAGATGTTGCTTAATGGTATCATGGATAAGATGAGACACCGTTTGTCAGCCAAATCTAGACTGCATTACCTTTTTACTTGTACTAACTAGATTGATTGACCTGGCAGTCTGTAGACATAACGCGTGTCTCATAGCGTTCATTTGGAGTTGAAATATTAGATCAAAATATCAAAACTAATATAAAACAAAAAAAATTAACAAAAAATATTAGTGCTACTCAAACCCATCAATTTGTGGAAGGTTGCTGCATTATCGGAGCAAATTTCACTGCAGATTTCCGAAACGATAATATTTCATCATAAGACGTCATATATCGATGTTCATGTAAAATTCGAATCAATTCACTGCTGCTAAACTCATGATTAAGTTTGATAAAAAGTCGGAATGTAGTTTGGTATTCATGGTAATATGTGGCTGAATTAACTGTGATGGCAATAGTGAGGCTGTGAAAACTTTTCCGTTTGATACACGCTTAAAAGAAACCTAGGCAAAGTGGAACTAGCCTTTTTGTTAGATTTAGTAAAGCTGTAATCACTAAGATCATACTTTAAATTTGTTGTTAAAAGGAATTGTTTGAGATTCATTGATGACCTTTAAATCAAGATGTATCAAAATGAATGATTAAGTTATGCAGCATCGAATGTGATATACTGAGTTGCATTTAATAATCAACCCTGTTACTGATTCATTTGTCTGGTCAAAAATGTTAAATAATACCTTTAGATTGCATAAAATGTTGAAAACAACAATAAAACCGAGTTTCTCATCCCTGAAAACATATAAAACGGCATATTACAAGCTATTGTTGAACAATTCCTCTGAAAGATAGATTTTCAATATGGCGTCAGGCAGCCATCTTGGATATATGCAAATTATGCAATTTGCCCAATGTTGCCTGCAGGGCAACTAACCTTATTTTACTCTAGGGACCCTAAGTAATACAAAACAGCAAAAAAACTTTATAGGAAAAGACATTTCTAGGTTCAAGTATTGGACATATGGGAGTGTCAACTCGACTATGCCGTGACGCTGATTTGGTACCGTGATGGCAGCCAGTGTCGGAACATAAAAGGCATGGTCGACGATACGTCAAATTGATGAAATTGCCGATGGATACCAAATTACAGTGAACATTAAATTACATATTATACCAGTGGTAATTTTACAGCACTAGACGGCCCTTTCGGAATAAAATTCCTCATCAGTAGTGCTTGGGCCAAACTTGTGAAACCAAATTTTTTCAAGGAGTTGAAATATATCCAATAGACCAAAATATATTTAACCAAGTTCAGCTAAGATGCAAATATAGTTAAACTTTTTCTTTCTTACTTTTAGACAACCTTTACCAAGTTATACATTGTATCTATTATAAATGACAGTTTTCAGGGAATGAAATTCTAATAAAATGTTATATTTACACTTTAAGATGAAATAAAAGCTTAAAAAAATCCCCGAGTTAGACACAACATAATATCGGCATCGGGAATACATTTGTCCCGACAAAAATATCCTTGATGTACAACTTATATTAGCTCTAGTCAGTTTTAATTATACCCTTTATCACGTGACACTGCTAAAATGTTTACAAGTGTCTTCTGGTTATATTACACACCAATGCTTCTGTCTTGCAGGAAAATAAACCTGAAGATGAACCTTAATTAAGTGACATCACAGTGTACATTACAAAACCCCGTTGTTATATTTTAGGGTTATATGCTCAGAATCTTGGTGAAGCGACCATGCATGTACAGACGGACCCATTGAAGCCGGCAGGTGAACCGGATCTACAGTTCTTGTTTATTGGTTCGTTACCAGATAATCTTCTAGCGGCTGCTCCTGTTCTTAATTTCAAACCAGAGGTAAATAATAGTAAGAGTAAATTTATTATAATATATTAGATGGAATTCTAGATATTCTCTCTCATGACTGTACTCAAATAAGCATTGTAGGCGTTATTGTCTTGTTAAAGAGTGACCATAGTACATAGTAATTTTTTCTAATGATTACAAAACTGCCTTTTGGCGTGGGGATCTTACTCTTGGTTTAAACAATATTTATTTATCAGTAAATACAAAAAAAACAATGTTATACAATATTAAACAAGACAAATTGTAAACTTGAATCAGGAACAAGTGCAGCTATAGATAAAAAAATCTCCAGAACAACTGTATAACATACTTATTGCCGATGCCAACCATAAACAAAATCAATAGGCTTCTGTAACCCTTTGAGTTCTTGTTGTGGAAGTAACAGTAAGGTCAATGCGGTCATTCAATAAAGGTAAACAAAGGAATTATATATATATGATTGTTTATGCGTTACGTCTAAATTAACGTCAAGTGTTTCAGGTGTTATTTAGTTAATCTGATAATATCAACAGGTAGGACAGATACATGTATAAGCCTTAGTACTTTTTTCTACAAATACACTCAATGATGCTGACCCTTAAGGTTGGGGGTTTCACGTAGGACTAATCATTCTGAACTCGATAAAAAGAAGTAGTCGAGTTGACACTCCCATATGTCCAATACTTGAACCTAGAAATGTCTTTTCCTATAAAGTTTTTTTGCTGTTTTGTATTACTTAGGGTCCCTAGAGTAAAATAAGGTTAGTTGCCCTGCAGGCAACATTGGGCAAATTGCATAATTTGCATATATCCAAGATGGCTGCCTGACGCCATATTGAAAATCTATCTTTCAGAGGAATTGTTCAACAATAGCTTGTAATATGCCGTTTTATATGTTTTCAGGGATGAGAAACTCGGTTTTATTGTTGTTTTCAACATTTTATGCAATCTAAAGGTATTATTTAACATTTTTGACCAGACAAATGAATCAGTAACAGGGTTGTTATTATTAAATGCAACTCAGTATATCACATTCGATGCTGCATAACTTAATCATTCATTTTGATACATCTTGATTTAAAGGTCATCAATGAATCTCAAACAATTCCTTTTAACAACAAATTTAAAGTATGATCTTAGTGATTACAGCTTTACTAAATCTAACAAAAAGGCTAGTTCCACTTTGCCTAGGTTTCTTTTAAGCGTGTATCAAACGGAAAAGTTTTCACAGCCTCACTATTGCCATCACAGTTAATTCAGCCACATATTACCATGAATACCAAACTACATTCCGACTTTTTATCAAACTTAATCATGAGTTTAGCAGCAGTGAATTGATTCGAATTTTACATGAACATCGATATATGACGTCTTATGATGAAATATTATCGTTTCGGAAATCTGCAGTGAAATTTGCTCCGATAATGCAGCAACCTTCCACAAATTGATGGGTTTGAGTAGCACTAATATTTTTTGTTAATTTTTTTGTTTTATATTAGTTTTGATATTTTGATCTAATATTTCAACTCCAAATGAACGCTATGAGACACGCGTTATGTCTACAGACTGCCAGGTCAATCAATCTAGTTAGTACAAGTAAAAAGGTAATGCAGTCTAGATTTGGCTGACAAACGGTGTCTCATCTTATCCATGATACCATTAAGCAACATCTCAACATCTAGATTCGACAGTGCTGTTTCACTTATAAATTATACTGGACTGCAGAAAGTAATATCCCTGCACTGCCTATCACCAAAAACTATTTGTAACCTGATAAAACACACCAAACAAATGAGTTTGTTGGATGTTGGACATGTGCAATATATTCGTTATCTTACTCAGTATGAGTGTCCTGTCGAAGATATGGCAGATGTTTTATGTCAAAACTATGGTGTTTATGAGGATGCTCTCGCAGCTGACCAGTTTGGATAAAAACTTTCATATTTAAAAAATGGGACTTTGAAATCAAGACTCGTTAGCCTGGTCCTTTTAGTGGGTAGATTGGGCGTCAGAATAAATTCAGAGTACGTCTATGATCGATTTGAATGAAGATACGAACCTTAACTCACAGAAGAGTTCAATCATCGGTGTTCCTTAGATACATGTGACCAAAATATATTGCTAATACAAATTCCCTCTAAATAAAAACAGGTCATAAGCCAATCGCTTGCCAAATTGCTTCTAATGTGTCATTGTGGTAGATTCAGTTGTAATTTACGTGTAGATGGAATACGAGTACTAGAATATTCAGTCTACTTGATGGATTATATAATGCCACCACTAGCTCTATAAAGGCAATAAGTTTCACTGTGACGCGGTCAAGATGCAAAGACAAAGCCGGTCATTGATCTTTTGTTACCATTAAATAACAGCAAGGGTAGTTTGAGCTGACTTTCTGCTTGCATTTGAAATGGGTTATGTTCTTTTTTTCACTTGTGGATGAAAATGGTTGTCATTGAAAAGGTATGAAGTCAGCTCTAGTCAAACAGCTTTGTGTAGTTTGTTCACCACATCGCGTGATCACATGACAATAACCCATCTGATTTCATAGCATCAATTCAAAAAAGTCATATTGTTATCCAGACATTTCAAAGAAAGTCTTGGTTTTCGACAAATAGCATGTCATATCTGCTAAGGTCCATCACAGGAAGCAACACAGGGAAATGTATGCAATTGTGGATTCGGCCATGATGAATCCGGCATAACTATGTATCGCATGTTCTCCAGGCTGCACAAACATGCCATGATATTATTTGTGTGCTGATGGACGAGACACAGATGTCTTTGTTTTTTTAGTGTATTGGGTGTATAAGCATGAATACAATACGATGACGATGTACAGATTAAGTGATTAGATAGAACAGTTTTGAACATCTATGCAAATTGCAATGATCTTGGTTCGAGATGTCTTGAACTGCTAGGCATGCTCTAAGTGCCATGGTCTTGGTTTGGTATGTCTTGAACTGATAGACATGCATGCTCTATAGCTAAGTGCCATGGTTTTGGTTTGAGATGTCTTGAACTTCCAGGCATGCAAGATCTAAGTGTCATGGTTTTGGTTTGAGATGTCTTGAACTTCCAGGCATGCAAGATCTAAGTGCCATGGTTTTGGTTTGAGATGTCTTGAACTGCCAGGCATGCAAGATCTAAGTTCCATGGTTTTGGTTTGAGATGTCTTGAACTGCCAGGCATGCATGATCTAAGTTCTATGGTCTTGGTTTGAGATGTCTTGAACTGCCAGGTATGCATGAACTAAGTTCCATGGTCTTGGTTTGAGATGTCTTGAACTGTCGGGCCTGCATGATCTAAGTTCCATGGTCTTGGTTTGAGATGTCTTGAACTGCCAGGCAAGCAAGATCTAAGTTCCATGATCTTGGTTTGAGATGTCTTGAACTGGTAGACATGCATGCTCTATTTGCCATGGTTTTGGTTTAAGATGTCTTGAACTCGTAGACATGCATGATCTAAGTTGTTCCATGGTCTTCGTTTGAGATGTCTTGAACTGCCAGGCATGAATGCTCTTAGGGACTTGCTCTTCGTTCTAGATGTCTTGAGCTGCTAGGCATACATGCACTTAGTGGATGTGATACACCATGCTATCTCTTAGGAAAAGGAAACTTATCAGCATTACAAACTCTTGTTCTCCTCATTTTGTGCATTTAGTTGGTTAGATCTGAACCATTCTTTGTTGTTCTGTGTGACCAGCCTACAGGAAAAACTGTGACGTTTCCTCGCTACATTCTCCCCATAAAGAACATCAATCCTAATAGTTATGACTTTGTTTCCAACATCATGTTCTGTTGTCTCAAATTAAGTAAATGTTGTGGAAGGGACCGGCAGTAAAGATCCTCCTTAAGAGTATAAGGTGATAGCAGACTTCGGATTGAAATTCAAAGATCAATTCATATTATCTGTTAGCGCTTAAGGAGACCTGTGCCACCAAAACTTCTTTATGTCATGTTATGTCAGTGTAAGGCTCAAAATCATAAGTGCAATACACAAGGATATGTTTGCCTTAAAGATGCCCTGTACATAACTTTGTAACTGTTCTAGAGATAGGAGTGTTACAAGTTTTACACTAAATTAGGTTACCCATTGTTATCCCAGGATAAATACTTATTTGACACATATGATCGGTTATTGTTTAAATGATGGTATTAAATGTAAATTTAATGCCAGAATTAATATCCCCGTGCCTAAATACCCCTACAAAGATATATTATAACCTATTGTAGATTTGCTTTTGTACAGAATCAGTATTTCAAGATGGCGTCCGTCGACCATCTTGAATTATAGCTTATTGTGCGAGTTAGGTGTATCGTATGTAAATATTAACACCAGAAATGGGTTTCTCATACCTGAAAACATCTAAAAAGATATATTACAAGCTATTGGAAGATATTTTATATCGCAGTATGTACTTCAATTCGGCGTTTGGCGGCCATTTTGGATTTTTGTATATTGTGCAAGTTGCCCAAAGTTGCCCAAGGGGCAACTAAGTTGAATTTGTTCTAGGACCCATGAGGAAAACAAAACATCAAAAAAACTTCATAGGAATGAACATTTCTAGGTTCATAAAATGCCTACTCGACTAAAGCTGATTATGGAACCCAATAATTGGCCAAGTTCTCCTATTAAGTCAAGTCAAGTAATACTCAGTGATAGTATTCAAATTTGTGATTTGGAGATTCGAGCCAGACATTATTTGTTTTTTGGAGATTCGAGCCCGGCATTATTTGTGATCCGGAGATTCGATCCCGGCATTATTTGTGATTTGGAGATTCGATCCCGGCATTATTTGTGATTCGGAGATTTGAGCCCGGCATTATTTGTGATTCGGAGATTCGAGCCCGCCATTATTTGACTCAAATTTTGCCAAATATTTATTTAATCGCTATATGAATTTTTCAATACTAGTATTTGTTTTTATAAATAGGTATTTTGGAAGTTTAATCATTTTTATTCTAAAATGAGTCAGTGACGCGTTTGTGTTTAATTATCTGAATGAATTGTATATTGAAACAGTTAGTACAGAATTGGTTTTCTCTTGGAACTGGAAGAGATGGAATTCAGATAGCCTTCTATTTAATGAAGCCTAAGAGTCGGGGTACAGTAAAATTAAGCAGTGCCTATCCACAGACACCACCTATCATTGATCCAAACCATTTCTTTTGTGAAGAGGATTTGAACACGGCCGTAAAAGGTAAACGTTACACTCATCTGATATAAAGATCCAGAGCAATTCATATGACGGCCCAACATGGGCGCGGGGCAGAAATTGCGGACAAATTATTCCTGTGTAAATATTTATATTTCTAAACTGTAATAGGTAGTATCTCTTAAATAGAAAGAAAAAATCTTCAAAATTAAGAATGAATGGAACATGGAACTTTTGGACGTCAAATATATCCAGAGTAAGTTATGATACAGAGACATCATACTTATCAACAATATTGTGATGACTGTCGTGAAACGTTTTGAGAAGCTAAAGTTTTGCCAAGTGTATATATATCGGCCATTATATGGCATTATATCAAACTATTGAATAACTCTGTTCAACTTCTAGGAGGGGTTACTTTATTTCAAGTACACATTATTTTCAGGTAAGGGCCTTCATAATCCCCTCGTTTAAGTGTTTAATTATTTAAATAAATTCACTAAGTATCATGACGTTGTTCTACTTTAATGTCCTCCATTTTCATGCTGTTAAGAAACTTTAATAAATGTACATATCAAAATGTATTTCTTTCGATATTCAAAATGTTCAATCAGAAAAAATTAACACAATAATTTTTTGCCAACTTAATTTCTATCAATATCTGCCATGGTATGCATATTTTTCATATCATCTCTGTCATGCATACTTTTGATTAATCACTTTATTTATATTTTGGAAAAAGCAATCAGATTAATTCAAGATCTTGTGAATTCCACAACATTTCGAAGTGTTAACGCAACGATGGAACCTCCATTTTATGAATGTGCAAATCACACCTTTGATAGTGACGACTACTGGAAATGTACTATAAAGTACTATGGGACCCCTGGACACCACCCTTGTGGTACCTGTAAAATGGGAGGACGTTATGACAAATCAGCCGTAGTAGATCCCGACCTTAAGTAAGTGTTAATTTATCATGAACAAGATTTCACCTTAAATTCCTAAATATCTTGAAAAATAACAAAATTATAACGATTTGAAATTTTACAAGATTTAAATTCAGGAAAATCTTAGCTAAGGAATGATTGTGAAACCGGGATCAGTCCTTTAATATTAAAGTTGGTTTACACTATCAAAAATTGCCATTAACATTTTTTACAAAAGAATTTTGATCAAAGTTCAAGTGTTCACACTGTTGACCAACGTTATCTGCCAAGGCCTAAAGAAACGAAGATCTAGATATACTTTTTATTTCACATTAAAATTTTAACAACTCATAAAATTACCATCTTCTTAATCAAAATTTGATTGGTTAAATGTCATCAAATTTTGGATTCGGGCCTTATTCAATCAAGGTTCTTCACTTTTTGATTCCAGTGTTTTATATAAGAGGTTACTAAAGTCTTTACAAACAAAATAAGACCAGTGTAGTATTGTGTCTTGCCGGCTAGTATATCGCGCCTATCGGTTTTGTGGTGGCGGAATGGGGTGATATCTTGCACCTGTTGGTTTTATGGTGGTGGAATGGGGTAATGGCGTTTTACGATACAGTCATGATTTTTTAGCCGTTAGTTCTTGCACCTGTTGGTTTTATGGTGGTGGAATGGGGTAATGGCGTTTTACGATACAGTCATGATTTTTTAGCCGTTAGTTCTGGGGTGATATCTTGCACCTGTTGGTTTTATGGTGGTGGAATGGGGTAATGGCGTTTTACGATACAGTCATGATTTTTTAGCCGTTAGTTCTGGGGTGATATCTTGCACCTGTTGGTTTTATGGTGGTGGAATGGGTAATGGCGTTTTACGATACAGTCATGATTTTTTAGCCGTTAGTTCTGGGGTGATGTCTTGCACCTGTTGGTTTTATGGTGGTGGAATGGGGTAATGGCGTTTTACGATACAGTCATGATTTTTTAGCCGTTAGTTCTTGGGTGATATCTTGCACCTGTTGGTTTTATGGTGGTGGAATGGGGTAATGGCGTTTTACGATACAGTCATGATTTTTTAGCCGTTAGTTCTGGGTGATATCTTGCACCTGTTGGTTTTATGGTGGTGGAATGGGGTAATGGCGTTTTACGATACAGTCATGATTTTTTAGCCGTTAGTTTTTGGGTGATATCTTGCACCTGTTGGTTTTATGGTGGTGGAATGGGGTAATGGCGTTTTACGATACAGTCATGATTTTTTAGCCGTTAGTTCTGTTCGAAAGTTGACTTTTGTGCTTTGAAGGACACTATTATCATGACGAAATGATTAGTATCAAGTCACGTGTTCCGAGAACATCATGGGGTTAGACTCGCTCATTTTAACACATGTGCATTCATAATAATACAAACACCCTTTACTGATCTTCAATCTTTCCATTTCAGGGTAATTGGTGTTGATAGACTTCGGGTTGTAGATGCCTCAATTATGCCGGAAATAGTATCTGGCAATTTAAACGGACCAACGATGGCAATAGCAGAAAAAGCAGCAGATATGATCAAAAGAGACAGACGAAGACGAAGGCGAAATGATTAAATGTACACAACCGTTTATGATCATTCTGTGAATGCATTCTATACGCGTTTTTGTGCCTCATGATACCAGATAATCATATTACATGTGTAAAACTTGGATATCTGTAGAAATTATTAAAACATTTAATCTTTACAGTAAATAGTCTTGTTATTCTTAATTAGGGTAAAGTAATCGGAAGTCGTCCATCTTCATACATTCAGCCGCATATCTTTGAAATGGAGATTTCATGGAACAAAAGTCACTTTTGCCAATTATTATCGGATTGCTTAGGAGGTTTGAGTTTCACAGTAAATAACTCTCGCATTACAAAACCCCAACTAAAAAGTCCGACCCGACCCTCCCCCCCCCCCCCCCCCCAAAAAAAAAAAAAAAACGTTTTTAACCTCGATGTGAAGTTGGAATAAAGACAATTAAATACAATACTGAACTAGTGGTTGGTGATGCAACATGGATTGATTCATCAGTGGGACCCAGAAACTCGCGACTCATTCCTGTCAAGATAATTCACAACCCAAAATTATGATCATGTTATTGTGGAAATATACGATTTGTCGGTCATTTATAAACGTGCTGTAATCACCTGGACTTGCTAAACAGATCTATAAAGAAGCTTAATGTTGCATTTAACAAAAACGAGAGCCAAGGGGAAAGTTGAGTCGAGGTGTATTGGTTCTTCGTGACAATGATCCTGTAGCAAGTCAAGGATTGCAACTACTGCTATTCGTAGAACTAATTCGTCTACAGTACAGTCCAGATATAGCCCCAATATATTGTAAAAATCATTTGTTTGCAGATGCGCTATGATTAATCTAGGTCTGACGATAAATACTTAACATTGGAACCACCGTTTTAGTTACTGGCTACTTCGACGTTAATAAATCGTTATCTGTCGTAAAAGGCTAACTTGTCTTCTGTATGAGATTCACAGCATTGGAACTGAACTGGAGGCGACAAGCAGATACAGTGCAATTTTTTTTATCTCGCCGTTTCAGTGAGACGGTTGAAAAATTGAGAAGGGCATTGCTGTACAGATACAGCTGAAAGTCCGGGTACATTTCACAATCAATTGTAAGAAGTAAAATAATAAAATTAACGAGAACGACACGCGAGTAGCTCTTTTAAAGACAAATATCTGGAGAGACACGATGCATAAAATTAACATGTGATTCTACATAGACAAACTGTAAATATACGTCTTATTATCTAAATACGTGTGCATGAGGAACAATACACTTAATCAAATATTAAAGTTTTTTACGTCTTTGACCTATTGTGTTTATTTATTCATTAAGAATAGATTGAGGTTTTGAATTACAAATTTAACACGCTTTATAATATCTACCTTCACGACATATGAATGACCATTGACTTGGTTTATCATTGCCTACCATTGTAACAGTCATGCTGATAATGCTTCATAAACAATAGAGCACATTAAATACATGTCTTCTTTTTAAATATTTGTTCAAAAATACTCTGTATTTAGTATTATTTGGAAAAGTTTCGATTATTTTTTCATTTTAAAGATATTTAAACATTTTTTAAGATTTAGTTTAATTTTACTACCTAAAATTTGCGACATCGGAACAAGACATGCTTTAATTAAAAAAAATCATTGAAGATACTTGTAAAGGTATCTTATAACTGATCGGATCAGGGGACAGTTCATTGGTTATTTTGAAATGGCTGACATAACACGTGACACAGGTATACACAGCCAGGTGTACAATGTCGTTATTTGGTAAATAATCTATTTCAAGTCTGTTCCTGATAAAAAGAAGATTTTTTTACAAACAAAAATGGAAACAATTTCTACAGAACTGGTTGTTAGTAAAGAAAACGGACATTTTACAAATGGAAATTGTGGTGGTGTTTATGTTGGAATCGAGACTATTGAAATCTCAAGAACTGTCGGAAAGAAAAGTTTTATTCCTCTACCTATCGACAATAAATCGTCGAACGACGACAGAGCATCGACATTTCTACAAGCTTCAGACACGTCTGACATGAGACTGGTGGTTGATGGAAGACCGCTATATGTGTCTAGGGTGGTGTTGTCACTTATATCACCAGTATTTAAAGAAGAGTTTGACACACAGAGCAGACAAAAGTCGGTGGTTGAAATTTCACTTCCCGGGAAATCGTTTGATGATATTTTAGAGTTTTTATGTTGTGTTTATCCAGATTTTCTTAAACCGATTTCAGGTTTGTAATATTTATTTTATTTATTTATCGGTTAAGGTCAAGTGTCAAAGAGGAAGATGTTCCGTTCTCGCCATGGAAAAAGAGGGGAGGAGATTTTGCATTAATTTGAAGGAAAAAAACAATTCAAGCTAGTTTATTCTTGACTGAGACTCTACGTTATTTAAAAAATGATCATAAATTTTTACTGATAATGGAAGTAATCCAATCTATACTTTAACTCAATCACATCATAAGTCATACTACTAGTAAATTAGCTACATGACAGTGGCAAGATTTGATCATTTAATGTAGACGTCATTAGCCGTACGTATCATCATACAATGTGCTTGCAACAGTGATGAGCCATGTAGGTTTTTACCCACTCCACTGAGAACCATTCTGTCATTATGTCTGGTATCCAACTAAAGTCGGATTTTTGTAATTGTGTGTAGCTTTTGTTTAGTATCTTGCATTTCATTCATTTCGTTTTGTTTTGTTTTGACACGTTTCAGTTGAGTTGGGTAAAGGTGTTTAACGTCCCAGTCGAGAATGTTTATATACTGTATATTTACTTATATCGAAACGTTGCCAGCTATATGCGAGGATGCAAAAAATTACCTATGCGTTGCACTAATGACATTATATTGCAGGGTTCTTTGTCGTGCCACGCTAACCGTGACACGGGACTCGTTTATTTTAAGTTTCCATCCGAAAGAACCATGACTTTCATTTCGTAATACCGAGTGTTTGGCGAAAAAAGTCACTATCCACTTTCAAGTCTTGAGTCAGACCCGGTCGGGGTCCGAACCCTCGGCCTCCCACTTACGGAGCGAGTAATCTACCAACTGAGCTACCTCAATGATTTTGGCACGTTTAAGTAGCTTAGACTAATGTAATACCAAGTGCATGTTGATCAACTACAAACCTCATTATTTGACCGGAGTTATCGAGCCTCGTCCGTAGATTTAGCATGCCATGCATAACGGAAAAACACCTGTTTACAATGCACCCTTTTAAAACTTTTTGAAACATCTGGTGGCGGTGACACCTGTAACGTTAAACAAAGAATGCGAGCATTCTAGCAACCAACTTTGCTTCTTACCCAATGGTATTCTGAACACTGTCAAGTGTTTTTTAATTGTATCGGTTACCTATTGATATACGGGTAATTCCCATCCGTTTATCAATAATTCCTTATACAATGTATTTGTGTAATCCTGAGATTTGCTTAGAGACTGGACATTTATTTGGAGTTTTAATGTTTAAACATATGTGAACCTCATCTCTGAACCTAATATGTATAGAGTATAACTTCCCAAAGTTTGGAGTTTTACAACCAGCAGGCCAAGATGTGTACATGTATAAGTTTTATAGCTGTATCTCATAGCATTTAAGTTTATATGGACTGTTTCCCGTGGTTCTGGCTATAACCTAGCTGGCATATTCTATCTACATGCAACCAACTGTTGAATGTCTTTCTCTACATTAGTTCTGGGCAAATCTAGTATATGTTTTTATATAAATCTATCGTTAAATATTCCACGGTACAAAAATGATTAAATTTGTAAGATTTTGCACCCAATCTTGTAATTATTTCAAGTATATGTGCTGTAGTTCATAAAATGTTACCCTAGCATTTTTGCATCTGCCTTGTCCAACTTCTATATTGTAAACATTTCACGTTCAGTTAGTAAAGTTGAAAAAGGCAAAGTGCCCATTACTTATATACGAAGGACTTAAGTTTTATAAAGGTGATTAAGCGAAAATACTGTGCAACAGAAGGGTAGCAAATTCGGTTCTCCCCTCCTTCCACATTTGCGTATAAGTTGAGTAACCTATGATTTAAAATTAACTTATCCTTAATTTTTACTGATTTGTTTTCATTCATTTCTTTCACAGATGATAATGTTACCAGAATGCTGAAGTTAGCGGTAGAATACAGGGTTGTAACATTACAACAAAGATGTGAATGTTTTTTATTGAATCAACTTCAAAAGAATCCCAAAAAGCTGGCGCCTGATAAGTTGATTTTATATATGCATTTAGCTGAGAAATACAATTTGGAAGAAGTCAAAAACTTGAGTTTCGACGTAGCAACTCGAACGTCGTCGGATATTTTGGAAAATACGGAGGGTTTCTGGAATTTACCACATGTAGTGGCGTCAAGTTTATTTGTACAAAGGTTAAAGTTATTTGAACAAGCAGGTAAAAAGATAAACAAGAAACTAAACGAAGCAGAAACTCATTGTAGCCTGTATCATAAAAATGAAAGATGGGGAGACATGTTATGTAATAAATGTATGGCAGCCGTAGGAAAAGTTGCCGCCACTGAAATTACCCAGTTATGATAACAAGGTGGCAGCGGTGGGATAAGCCAACCCTCTCATCAGTTTTTTATGGCAGCGGAGGAAAAATTCACTGTTAAAGACTTTTCACATCAATTACCAACAGTGACATCGATGAGGGTAGTCAGACCCAGCAAAATGATCTGATTACTGAATAATGTCCGGATAGCATTCGGATGTGTATTCTATTGTGTTATCTTCTAAAGAGCCGGGGTTTTTTTTAACTTTTTGGCTTAAAGCCTATTTACATTAAATTCGCATATTAAGTCGCTTTCATGCTACTTTAACTTTATTATAAGCACATTGTAACTATTGTTTCGCTTTTGATACACCGATTCGCACCAAGATTACGTTCTCGTGAATTAATTTGGTTCTTCAATTTACAAGTACAATTGTACTGCTACGCTGCACAATGGTAATTTTGTCACACTTTATTTATTATGTGCTTTGTCATGATTTGTTATTTATGCATTAAAACATGTTTTTATCATCTATAAATGAGTCGACTTGTCAGTTATACCAGTATAATTTAGGGGATTATAATTTGGGGTAGTCACAAGTATTATCAGACACTAGCCATTGAGTATATGTTTGATTTCAATATCATCTCTTTCAACATGCACATTAATTTTGATAAACATAGAGAGTTTCCTCTCTTTCCTCGTTTATCTTGTTTCTCAAGTTATATTTAACTAATGCGTTATAATATGTACTTAGCAGCTCTGTCTTTTATTTTGTTATTGAGGTGTGAACTAGTTTGCTTTGCCGTTAACGAAGTTCTTACGCAGCCATTTTTCCCCATGTTGGTTGTAAAATTACTGTTTTGTAGTAGTACTAAAACTCTACTCCTATATAATCATTCTGTCTTATTTGTTATGTTTTTCTAGCAAAAATGTAACATGTAGCTTATGAAAACCTGACAAGTATCGGGCATTCGACATTCAGCTGTCACTTGTAGGATTGCCTAAGCAAAAAAAAAACCATTTTAGACTGCTTTTGATGTCCCCTTTTACAACTTGACATTGCATTGGCGGGAGTTGTGTGAAATATCATAAACGGGTGTTTTTATGACCTAATAAAATCCAAACAGCATTCGCTAGCATTAGCTAGCATTAGGTCAAGAGAAGGTGTGAGCGCAATAATGTACATTGTATTCAGCTACAACTTTATATATGTATTTAACTTTAAAATACCAAGAACATTTATTGTATATTATATAGTTTATTCTTTATTGGAACTTGTCGATTCACATGATAATATTAATAATCAAACATTTTGGTGCCCTAATACTAAATTGGTTTTGATAGTCCTAAATCCAAACATTTAACTGCCACTGAGTTTACCCGACAAGTGGAGCAGTTGCTGGAGCATCGTTGTTATTGCCAAGCTTTTGCAACAGGTACCCGGTGAAGGTTGCATAAATCTCATCCGGTTGTCCAAACAATGTGAATTCCTGGTGAGGGCGTGCCTTTATGTAAACTGTGTCGCCTTTCCTCAAGAACAAGATGATGGAGTTTCCAGCAGTTGAATGGCTGTTGTAACCGGAAACGGAAATTTGGAAATCTTGGTTCTTAAACAGCTCTATCCACATAGCTGTATCCTTGTTGCTGTTGTATGCATGGAAATGGAAGGCGTATAAACCATTTTGGGGACTGGTAAATATACCTGAAATATTGTTTTATTAAGATAAATCTACTTTCAATATATTTATGGTTGTATAATAAATTTGTTATTACGAAATTTTAAATATTCAAACTCACTTATGTCAACTAAATCTTGTAAACATGTGACTGGAAATGTCAAAATAAAAAAAGTAATAATAACAAAATAAATAAATAAGGCACAAATAATGGGGATACTGACTATGATATTAGGGACTTTAAACCTGTACTGGATCTAATGACTAATGGTATATCAAAAATAATCCTCAGTTAACGTATCGCTGTAATGCATTTTTAAAATATTATTTATATGTTTTATTGATGACGTCATCATATTTTACCTGTTGTGGCACTGTAAGCTCCTCCCATGTTGGTGAAAATTTTATTGAAGATGACAGTTTCACTTTGGAAGAGATGTTGTGTCTGGGCCAGACCAGCAGAAAATGCAACTGCTGTTTGCAGGTGGTCCGAATATACCTGAGAATTCACTGAAATGGAAAGAATAAGTTCTTTATATATCAAATCAGAATACATCTTTTTGTTTAGAATCTAATATAGTTTAATAAACAGTCAAGGGTTTATCGTGTATATCTATAAATTATTTAGTAAAAACCAGTCTGGAACTGTCATTACGGCCCAGGATAATGGTCAAACTCCTTACTACTAGATCTATTAGTGTTATTCTTGTTGTCTTTGTAGCCGAGTTGATAAAGTGTTTGCTTCGTATGTAGGAGGTCGGAGTTCTAACCCTCCCTCTGGTCTGACCAAAATATGAAAACCGGTAGCTACTCAAGGTAGTCGCGGTTGTTTGGAAGAAATGTCCGGTGTTGCCGTAGTGACTGTTCTTACGATACACATTCGATATTTAGAATTTAAATTCACCAGTCTTTTTGAAAGGTTTACGGTCCCGTGTCGTGGTAGGGTGGTTTGCAGAAGAATACTTTCCTTATTGATACAAATTTCAAATCTACTACTTTACCTATCGTTATTGGCGCCGAATGTAAAATAAATACTAGTATAAATATTCTTGACTGGGACACAAAACATTCAAACATTTTGTTTTGGGTTGTTTCCCTTCAATTGCTTTATTAATTTCATTTATATGGCACTTCAGGTAGAGAATGTTTTCTTAAATGCTGTATTTAACATCAAAAATTTTAAAAAATCATTTCACAGACAACGAGCAAATACTAAACAAAATGTCATACCAAATATGTAGACAGCACCACGGTAGTAAAGCAACTCGGCCACTGGGTCAGATTACTTATGTTGCTATTGAATATAATGTCTTGTACTTGATTATGAAATATACCTTATGAAGCATTGACACTAGCGCGCGTTTCAAATTGAAATACTAAGGTACAATCCTCTTACTTATGTAGAAATTGAAATATTTTGAAAATTGTTTGAAATACTAGTAATATGATTTAATCACAATTTAAAACACCTCTGGTTTTAAGAAAGGAAGACCTCTGGCAGGTCACAATGGACAAGTACAATTTATACTAAGAAGATAAACTAAACACTCTAGCACTGTTGTAAGCGAAAACAATTATCAATAATGATTAATATAATTGTCTGGAATATTTCTTAGTTATTCCGTTAAACTGAGGGCAAAATGGCATAATATAAAGCTTCAGAAAGAACGTTATCTTTCTCTATAAGTAAAGTCAGCGGTGTTACAGTGTTTACGTCACAATCATCATTCTTTCACTCATATCGAGTAGAGTGAAGTAATAGTGTTTCATGTCCTATTCAAGGTTCTTTTGCTTATACAGAGGCGGTAAGTTCTTGGAATACTGACAGAACATGTCTTATTTGGATTTTTGAAAAAGGCGATGAGAGGCCAAGAGCTTTAAGCCAGAGTATTAGACCACTTGGCCACCGAGACCTGCGGGAAGATGAGAGGCACAATGAACAGATACCGAGGATCCTTCATTGTAAGAATGTAACATGCCAAAAAATGTTATATATGTAAATGCCTACCTGACTGGGCCACCATACAGGTGAAAATGGCACAAACAGCTACAAAATACATGGTGTGTGTGTGTGTGTATCTGAAAATATAAGAAATGACGTTTGAAGACTTTGACCTAAATACAATAAAACGTGAGAACTTGAGGGTATTAATGTTTTAGCCAGGGATTTGTAAAACACAATTTTCTTATTTCAACATATGAATATTTTTGATTTTCACAATTTTGGTCCGGACACTACTGATGAGGAATTTTATTTAGAGACAACTGTCTAGTGCTGCAAAATTAAAACAAGTTTAAAAATAGAGATATTGTATAATACCCGCAATTCATGCCAAAGAACAGACCTTATCATCAGCAAGGTTAGTAATTACACCTGACGAGGGTTCTAATCAAGTCTATTTTTCTTATAATCGAATACATGTATTTCAGATTTACACCGGTCACATATGACTAGATTTAAACGTTTGTAAGGAAAGTTTTGGAACACGTTAACGTCGAAAATGCGATAATAACAATCACACTTCAACTGATGTCCATTCCCAATGGAAACAGTGCTAAGCATAAACGATATGACCATCCTGATCAAGCTGTACCCTTGACCATCCTGATCAAGTTGTACCCTTGGGGATAAGCAACTTCAAATAGTGTTAAGTAATAAAAATAGCTTTAACAACCTTCAAATTTTGAAGAAAACATATCACTCAATCTGCATCGAAGTAAATGAAATCAAGTCAATTTTAAAATAAAATAAGCACAAATGTCGATTTTCAAAAGTCCGCGAACACGCCATCCGACTCATCTGAACATGTTAATTGGGCAACAAAACAAAAGAATATAAATTTGATATCTACGAAAATTTATTTCGAAACTCGAATTACTAGTCCTTCAACGGACAAGAACACATTTACCGACGTTCAAAAGGTATATCTCTATTGAAATCTGATTTGCGCTAGATTGAAAAATATGAAATTTTGTGAAAAAACCGCATTTGTTTTTAAAAAAACCATTGCGACTTACAATGGCAAAAAGTGTTACGATTATTTTGGAATGACTGTTTCGTATAATAATAATGATATGTTTTAGACTGTTTCATATCATATTGTTATCATTATCAGTTCCCCTTTAAACAGACAGTAAAATTGTAAGAAATGTTCTTTTACAACAATACTGGCGATTTATGCGATTTATCCAAACGTACATGGAAGTCGGAGATTAGAAAGCTAAACCCTGTACATAATTTGGGATTTATGGAATAATGCATTCAAAATAACAGTGTGCTACGTTTGATTATATCATTTCATAAAAAGTTAAATACTAGTAAAGCAGTAAATACATCAGTTATGAAAATTAAAACTTACTTAGATTTACCGTTCGTCAATTACCAATTACCCTTCGAATTAATTTTAAAGCATGCATGTTCTCTATTTATATGTATTGCGTTTGATTGATTTTAACTGGCGTGGGTGGCAACAAGTGCAGATTTTAAAATCTCCTTGACAACGGCAGGATTAAAACATCTTAAGTCTACTTGAGTTCATTGGTACTTTTTAAAGTCAAATATTTTATAAATATTTGATAAACTGAAAGGTGTGATGTTTACAAATATCTTAAAAAGATTAATTTTGAGACTTGTTTATGTTGTTGTTGAATGACCGTTAGATCAATTATTTTTGTGAAGAAAAGGGGTCTGGTGGATGAATATTTTGTCCACTATGGTAAATTAAAACGTCAATATAAGTATTTTAACCACATAGGTCATTAAACCGCCTTAGATTGATGACATTTTAGATACTAAAACAATTGTGCATTTATGGTGTTCAGTGACCACCGGATCATTAATTTATTTCCATGTGTGTTAAGCACCCTAAAAACTGTCGCCTTATCACGGTAGGCATGACAAATACCATTGCGGTTAACTACCCAGAAGACTCTCCTTACATGTAATGCGTCTCATTTCGATAAAAGAAGAAACTGATTAATCTAAAGCCGAATTATTCCAATCATTCTCACAATGTATAACCTCATATAGTTTCAATAATTGTTCCTTTATACGATACTTTGCTTAAAGTCGCATATCATGTTGTTTTGCAAAGTAGACTAATGTTCCTATGCATATGCTAATCCATATCCAAATCAATATCCCAATCCTTAAAAACGTTCAAACTGACAAATTAGGTTAAACACGTGAACTCCCACCACGGAAGTGAGACCGGGTGTTCCGGAAGAGTAAGCATCAAAATAATAAACGTAAAATTTCAATTTAATGGAGGTCCTTGTGCCATCTGCGGCAACGTAAACGGTAGGGAAATGTTGAATCAATCCACTTGGGCTAATAAGGTCTAATTTCAATTCAAGTAACGCAATCGCAAGTCTTGTTGCATGAAGTTCTAAAGAGGTTAGTTATCATCACTGAATCTAAGGGTACATATTCGAGGAAAGGCAACTTTTGTGGAATCTTGTAAAACAAACTTTTATTCAGCCAAGAGTGCAAACGGACAAAACTTTTTTTCCGAAACGATCGTCTAGTGCTGAAAACTTAAAACGGGCACGGCAATATTTTTGTATTATATTCTTTTTTCATTCAGAATACAAATATGGTAAATAATATCCGTTCTTAGGAACCCACAAACAAAACAACATTATCATCATGAAATAATATGAAGTAATTGAAGTGTCTGAAATATTTACAACAGCACGGAGATATAATCTTGGGATTAATTAAATACCTTTACATTTTATTCTATTACCTTCAACACCTAGACAAGGGAATCCTTGGTGGGGCAGTGATATTCTTATACCCGATGCACTGGTGTGTTTGACGTCACCAAATAACAGAAAAAACAGTGTTAACGAAAAAACTGAAGTTAAATATCTATATTTATAAACTTTTAAGATATTTAATTCTATTTTAGATACCTATTTATCTTAAAAATCAAAATATTTCTAGATTTGACAGTCCAGTTTTTTGCAATTACAAATGTACATGCACAATTTTGAGTGATGTGTTTGACTTTTAAGTAGGTAATCTCACAAAGCAGACTGTAAATCGAGTGTAAATCTACTCCGATATACATACACGGTGATACATTGGGTTCGTGTTATTTACCAAATATTTATGATAGAGACAATTTTAATTAATTTTTCCATAGATCATTCAATATACCTGTAAGGCATGATAACATATAAACCATCATTGGGAAAAATACATAAATAAATAAGATTCTGTCTATTTTTATTTTTATTAAAAAAAGAAAAAAAGATGTCCACATTTATACATTTGTAATTATTACTACCGGGTATATCTGTTTTAGTTTTTCAGCACTAGATGGAGGTCGTTTCGGAATAAAATTCCTCATCGGTAGTGATCGTACCAAAATTGTGGAAATCCAAATGTTTTTAAGATGTTGAAATGGGGGAAAGAAAATAAAATAAAATAAAATAAAATAAAAAAAACATAAATGTATTTATAGATGACTTACTTGTCTGTTCAGATGACCAATGCCAAATATCCCAAAGTTCTGAGTACTGACCATCGAAAAAGCTACCCTTTTATATAATTATCCATGACCCAAAAAGTACCAAAGTACATATGGACCTCTTAAACGTGGTATGATAATATAATGGGTCCGCTAAAATTAACTTTTTTAAATTCAAAAGCTTTAGTTAAATACAGAAAGGTGGATTAGTGTGCTGACACTACATCAGAGGCTTTGGCGCCATTCCATTTTTAACTTTTTTCAACTTTCATTTTTATTGACATCCCTTATAAAGAAGTTGATAATTAATTAATGCACAGAGAAATGATAAAAAGGGAAAAAAGTTTTAAACTACAATTTCGTCAGACTGAAATGTCATTTACAGAAAGTATATGTGCACTTTAAAAGTCCTTGCATTCACTCATTGATGTTGGCTGTACTTTTAAACTACCCGATTTAGCTTTGCTTTCCTTTATCGTTTCGTGGCCTTATGACGAGTATAATTTTACAGCCATATTACAGTCACCACTGTCTATATTGACAACTCAAGGGAACGCGGTCTTTATATGCTTTCAAACACTACTGAAAATCTAAAATGATATCAAGAGGAAACACATTCCACGATCAAGTTCTCTTTCTTTAAGAAAGTCTCTATATTGCAAGTTTACTATGAATGCATTAAATTGTAAGTAAGTTGTTTGTATGAATACATTGAGTCATCACTAGGCAATGTTCTGAACACGAAACTATCTAGAAATTCCTTTCCTTTTGGTCTCTTTATTTTTTGTTTAGCTCCAAGGTCTGTGACAATCATTGACTTTACATGTAATTACCATAACAGTCGGCGCATAATTTCCTTAGTAGGGCCCTTAAAACGTTTTATTGTTGAGAAATATTATGCCCCTGTGTCCAGGATTGCCATAGATGCATATTTATGTCCCATAGTTCCATGTTGATTACACACGTGGCGGATGTAGCTGGCAACAGGAATTGCTTACGCTTCCTGGGCATCCAGTCTCACTTCTCTGGTGTTAAGTTTTCAAAGTTTTTAATTAGCTTATTGTGATTTAGACATGAATTGGTATGTTTGTTTTCTATTTGAAATCCGACCAGACATTTCAACTTTCAATTGATTTTAAGTATTACATAAACGATCAGATCGAGATCGACTGTCGCCAATGTCGAAACGGGTTGGGTAAATGTCAAGTCGACTTTTCGTTTCTGTTTCTTTGCACATGTGACGATAGTAAAGAAAGTATTGAAGGAGCAAAACTGATCCCAATAGAAAACCATACAATGCGTGGGCGTGTGATATATCTAATACAAAATCCAACGTTCACCTCATTTTGTTCCATTCTTTTATATTTTTTATTCATTAAGTATGCATCATCCAACATTCAATCCATTTTGATCCATTCATTTTATTTTTTATTTTTACTCCTTTAGTATACATCGTTTAGATAATAATGAAATGACAAAACAATACAAAAAGAACAATAATAATTATCAATTCCCATCCTGTCAAAGGTATTGTCTAGGATGACAATGATTTGGCACTTCGTGAGTTTCCGTCGATCTTCGGTCGTCCTCTGGGGGTAAAGGGGTTTTGACTTTGTCCTGAAAAATATTGAACAGATAAAATTTTGACAAGAAAAATATTTTTTCATAAATATGTTTCTGTTTAAAAACTGTATTTATAGAAAGAGAAATTTATAACATGTATTTTTACCTTTTATTGAATTAAAAATAATAAATGTCCCCCTGATAGCCTCTGCCTGAGGACAAAAACAGGACAATTAACGCCTCACATCAGATAGATATAAACATATATGAATGTATATCTTTATGACATATTTGGTATTGTCATCAAAACTTAGTGTGTGCATGTACTGGATAATGTGCTTATCTAATTCTCAGAAAGGAAAATGGACGGGATATAATGTGAACGGATTTTATCCGCGAAGTAAAGGTGAGTACCCGTATGCAGTACCCGGTATATATCCGGTAAAACTAAATGCGTGTTATTTCCTGATTTAGATAATAGCTTCTAGTTTCAAATTCTGATAAAATAAAATAATTTTGTTACCAATATCTTACATACGTCCAAAATGAAAAACAATATTCTTCGTTTTATGATTTTATTTTTTCATCTTTGCAATTTGATAATTATTGACCAAAAGGGGAAAGTTTTGTTTGTTGAATTACTATTCTTTGTCTTCTTTGTTTTTTTTTTGTGTTTTTTTGTTTTTTTTGGTTTTTTTTTTGTTTTTTTTTTTTAAATTTCTTCTAACTTTTTGTGTTGGTATTTGAAATTCAGCTGTTGTGTTCATTATCATTTTACTTAGGAATTAGCATAGACTGCCTATACCATGATATGTGTCCCGTTTGTACCATCATGTAAGACCCGGCCAGTATAGACTATACGGGGATAGTTTCTTCGCATCACGTCTTTGTGCTTTTAACAAAATAAAGTCTATTTCAAAAATAGTAACAGAGAGACAGGGATGGAAAAATGAACAAAACTACCGATTCTGAACTGTGTCTGTGCCCACTCATGTGTTTTTAATTACGTCTTGCAGTACATTTACTTTCTCAAGATAACATATAAACTACATCTGTATTTGGACATGTAAACACTCAGCTCAGTGTTAAGACATTTAAACACCTCCGTTATCTCTCAAAACAGTTTTCTCTTTAAAACACTGACCAAACACTCTTAAAGGTTAAAACTTTAAGACAATTTTGACGTAAATTAGATTAACATTAATTAAAACATTTTTACGACTAAGTCCATTAACCGCTTTACAGTGTCGTCTGGTATTAATGTACAGTGTAAACAATTTAACTACTTCCTGGACATGGGTAAAAAGTTTTGATATAAGACATTGTAGCTCGCCCACGAAAAACTGTAACCAACAGAATTTCCAAGATTGCCTGACTATGTACCGTGATCACTTAGCCGTTAAATCAAAAGGTGTGGTGCCAGATCGCTCGCCTGCACTGTAAGGCATTTAATTCACTAGAATCAAACGTTGCTGTAAAAATGAGTATAATTTTTTCACCTTCATAATTACCTAGACAAAACATTTTAACTAAACGCATTCTACCATAATATTTATTGGTTTCATAACGCCAATTGCATAATCTCTTCTTTACAGCGTAAAAGCTGTTCATTTCAAAGGTTAAATTGATATGGTTTATTTCACAATATCTTTTATTTAGTGTTAGTTAATTTCAATGGTGACGTGGCTATATAGCAAAATCTAATTTCAAAGTTGGTGTACCCTGAAATGAATTTAATTTCTTCGATGGCCTACGAACCTCTGAATTCTGTTACCCTCCTCCTTGCCCTCGACCGTCTCCCACTCTACTCCCTCTTCTCCCTCCTACCCCCTCCACCACCACCACCACATCATCATTATCTTCATTATCGTCGTCGTCATCAATATTTAATTTTTTTTTTATTTTAGTGTGAGCAGGCTCTCCATCAGAACTTTGTGGATAACATTAGACTTTAACAGTTGCTTTAAGTGTAATTTTAAAAACACAAATACCAAAACAATGTCTGTATCTGTTATAAACCAGAGTACAAGAGCCTATACAATAGCCAAAGCCGCTAATATTACAGAGAATGACTTAAATACCAGAGATTCCAATGGAAGAACGGTACTATTTTATGCCGCGCGATATGGTAAAGCACAAGCGGTGAAAAATTTACTAAACGCCGGAAGTGATCCAAATATCCATGATGTGGAAGAGAGTACACCATTACACGAAGCGGTGGAGAGATGTCACACAGAAGTCGTCAAGATATTGGTTAAAAATGGTAAGGTTATTGTTTATTCGTTCTAAAAATGCAGAAATAAGAATTAATTTCAATGACAAAAATTCCCAAATTTTTCTATTGAAAAGGAGTGGTTTGACTGACTAGAATAGTGCGTCATGTCCAAGTAAACATCCTACCCGATTCATTTAAAAATCCCCAGTATGTTAAATGAAAAGTTTCACGGATATTTAAGTATGACATTCTCAGTATAAAACATAAATCTTGAATTTCATTTCTCTTGTAATAATGTAATTTTGAAACGCTGAGAAAGTTCTAGAAATAGTCTGACAGACCAGATGTTAAAAGCATTATTATTATTATTATTATTATTATTATTATTGTTGTTGTTGTTGTTGTTGTTGTTGTTGTTGTTGTGTTGTTGTTGTTGTTGTTGTTGTCGTCGTCGTTGTTGTTGTTGTTGTTTTCAATCGTAGGTGATAGTGTAGTTGATTTTGTTTTTTCCTTCTTTGTTTTATTACATTTAACATTCATACCGCCCTAATGTTTATGACCCATCATGATGACCGTCATCTGCTCTCCAGTACTGAAAAACAACATTTAAAATCGTGATGTTAAATGTTTATTGCAATACTATTGAAATAATAAATGTCAAAAACAATTCTGCAAGGTGTCCGACCCAGAGATTTACATGTGATGATACCTGGTTAGGACAATGGTGTTATTTTAATTATATTAAACTATTTGCACTTTATAATTTTGATGATGTTTGGTATATGACAGTAACAACCGAAACCTTCACTTTTCCCGCAGAATTAGCATGGATACATGTAAATATTCAGGCCCCATAATAATTGCCAACTAAACAAAATCCTCCCTGCTATGTAAATGTTATCGTTGTTTTGTACTTAGAAAAACTCGCTTCGTTTAATACTGTAACATACAGTACATAACATAAACAAATACAACTTATGTTTTATTTAAGAAATAATCAACATTTACCCGTGGTATATCGTCGAATAATACACGGGCCGGAGTTCACATGCGGAAGAATATATTACGAGGTGGCTCTGCCACCGATTGATATATTCGCCGCATGTTAACGACGATATACCACGGATAAATGTTGATCATTTCAATTCTAACATGACTTGGATAAAAAAGATTGAAATAAACATCATGAGTACATTTTACTATCTATTTGCAAAAAGGCCCATTGAAACAATTCGGCTGTTGAATTTTACTCCATTGAAATAAATGGTTTTATGAATGAAAATTACGTCACAACCATTGTTCGCGACACATAGCATGACGTCATAATATAAGCAAGGGAGTACGTCATTAAAACGGAACAGCGATGGGTATATCGTTTGTTATACCACGGCTGGCTCTCTTTATGTTTCATATAAGGAAAACGCAAGTCATGTTAGAATTATAAATTTGTCATGTTATTATATTTTTACATTTAATATATAATCGTGTTAATGTTTATTTGTATGATAGTACCGTAACAGTAAACTGAAATTTACTTTGTCTCAAAATTTTAAATCAAAAAGGTAAAAAATCGAATATCAGTGTAATATCTTATTATCAACAACAAGCAAACAAGTTATACAATCATTGCTTAACTAAAAGTGACTTAAATCTGGTAAATTTAAAAAAAAAGAATAATTTTCTTAGCTTTAAATCAATTTAGGAATTACAGGTGTTATTTTGATGATAATTTTAAGTTTAACGGTATCTGAATTAAGAGACTTTGTGATTATTGTGTTTTATAAGATCTTAGTTAACCCTTTACAGTTCCCTGTATTTTTACATCTGTTTTATGTAGGTTTTATTGGTTGAGCAAAGTTTGCTTTTTCTCAGGATTGCTTAAAATTTGTCATTGTAAATGCATGTTATTGGTTGTATTTGGTTATTGGTTCGTCTTGTGGACTACACATTGGTTGTGTTCGTTTTGTTAACTACATATTGGTTGAGTTCTTTTTGTAAACAACATACTGATTGAGTTTGGTTTATAAACTGCATATTGGATGAGTGTGTTTTGTATTCTAAATATTGGTTGAGTTCTTCTTGTAAACTCCATATTGGTTGAGTTCGTCTTATAGACTGCATATTGGTTGAGGTTTTTTTTTTTTTTGCAAACTACATATTGGTTGAAGTCTTGTTATAAACTGCATATTTGTTGAGTTCGTTTTTAAACTGCTTATCGGTTGAGTTCTTTTTGTAAACTGCATATTGGTTGAGTTCGTTTTATTAACTGCATATTGGTTAAGTTAGTTTTGTAAACTTCATATTGGTTGAGTTCGTCTTGTAGACTGCATATTGGTTGTGTTCATGCCATTTTGTTCAACCAAAATAATCTATATTTCATATGTATGTTTTATTTACAGCTAACACGGATATTAATGCTAAGAATAAATTAGGACAGACTCCACTAATAAAAGCTGTTGTATTTGATGACGTAGAAGCACTTAAAATGTTACACAAAGCGGGTATGTATGATAAAAATACATGTATACACAAATAGCGAGTGTATGTGCAAATACTTGTACAAAAAATAACAAATAACGTACATGTATTCCTACGAAATCAAAATACGATTCATTAAAACCATAACTAATTTAAAGGTTTCTACAATTTTAAAATTGTTGAAAATTTAGTCCTTTTTAAAGTATTTTTCACAAATTTGCTAAAATAGGTTACTTTTAAAAAAATTTCGTAGAAATTAGTCTCCACTAGCTACCATGAATATAAACATAGAATTGTAATATGAGCATGATCAATCCAGAAGAAATAGGATTTCCAGAAAAAACATGAAATGTTGGGACCAGTTTAGATATTAAGGACAATATTTTGGACGGCTGTTGTATATGTTTTGGTTTATTAGATTCAACTGCAAGAAAACATGGTACATTTACTGAAGATAATTACCATGCATGTGCATTTATAATAGTTGTTACTACTCAGAATATCGCCTTATTATATTAAATATCATATTTATAAGTTATATTTATCGTGCCCGAGGCTCTCGCTGACTCTGTTTTTGCCAACTACATTTATCAAGATGTTTCAGTTTTCTATTACTTCGTGTTATGTCATCTTGTAAACAATTAGAAAATATTAGAATAAGGTTAATTCTAGGTTAATGAGTACATAAGGAGTTTTAAAACCAGAATGAATTTCGCCGAGTAATCTCTGTCAATGCAAAAAAATCGCGGTAAAATGTTACGATTGACAATTGAGCATGACTGTTTCCCGGTATAACAGTCATATTTAGTAACATAAGACACCAAAATGTCATTAAACGTATATTACCACACAATGTCTTATATGTTAGTTAGGGCTAAAGATAGTCTCATGAACCTGTATGTCCGGTAAATGGGCGTTAGACAACTGGTCATCGTTTGACAAGTGATGACCACATATGATCATTGATTTGACCATTATTACCAGACATTACTCTTAATATTGTTTTTTCCTCGTATTCGTTTTTCTTTCGTTTTTTTCTAATCTTATATGACTAAACTATTGTCAGTAATAACAGAGTAATTTCCTCGTCTCAAGAACTAAAATTCAGGGATCAGCGGTTCCTCCACCATCATAGAACTGGCCATCTCGATATAAGTAAAAGAATCTTGACGTAAAACACCACTCCGCTTAAGCAAGCAATATTTATAATTAGCAATAACTAAAAATCAGTATTATTGTTACATGAAAACACATTGCAATATTTGAATAGACCTATAATAAAAGCACTGGTCATCTAAAATATTTCGGTTCAATATAAACGTTATATATAACTTTATATAGGCATATATCGGTTATGATTTTTACTGGCTATATTTAAAATCAACTTTATTTTGTAAAGTACAAACTCTATGCAATGTAGATACTGTAGCATACAGATGGCTCATTTTGTAAAGAAATTCTAAGTAAGCAAGTGGCAGAGACAACGCGTTTGGTGCTATTTGTTTAATTTAAGCAAACGTAAGTTTTGACTCTATTTATAATGCTTTTAGCCTAAAATCTTCATCTTTCATTTTTTTTACAATTAGAGCTTCTCCAATTAACGTCTCTTTAAAATTTGTTTTTACAGGGGCGTCTTTGGAAGAGCCAGATTCTGCGGGTAAAACGCCGTTCCTTGTTGCTATGGAAGAGGGGCGGGAAAGATGTGCAGACTATTTACTTAAGAATAATTGTAATGTGGATACTATGGACAAACTTGGACAGACAGCTTTGTATCTGGGAGTTATATGTTTCCATGGGTCAGCATCCGAAAACGTTAGGAAATTACTCAAATCTGGTAATTTTTCATACATTTTTTCTACAGATACATGTATTGAAATTGTTCTTACAGTGTTTGTTTGGTGCAGAAACTTACAATTTACCCAATATACAATATAAAACCACTGTAAAACCTCCTACTTTATCGGAGATGTTCATCCAGTTGGTAACAACTAGTATGTAAAACCCATGATTTTACACAAAACAACTAGACGGCCCTAGTCTTACACGAATAAACAAAATAGTAAGGAAGAAATAAATCAAGTTAACATGTTTTGAAGTACCAATAGTGAATTTTTTTATAATTTTATAATTTATAGTTTTTATACAAATGGTAAAACGAGATGTGTTCGTTGTTTGCTTATTTTAGAGCTGTCCAAAATTGTAGTTACAGACCGATGTAAACGTTCCATTATTATTTTGTTCATTGTGAATTTTAGTTCCTCTTGCTGTTTCAATCTTGATAATAAACCTGTTCCTAACGGATATATATAGCACAATGCGTGTTTTATATACTACCATTTTGTTACGTCACTGACATAAGTTATGTATTGCATATTGCATTGTTTTATTTTGCCATCGGCGGTTTTCAGGACATATTTGTACAGGTCACTATGGCAGTATGTCAGTTTTCATTTTATGTTTTGCAGTTTGAGATTTACTACATATATATTCACAGGGATTGACTCTTTAATGCAAATGAACAAATACACGGTTAATAAATACTAGTATACTGGTATTTGTGGAGACCATTGTCGTTTGCAGAAGTTCTGAATATTTTGTTTTTAGAAATTAAAAAGTCTGTCAATGGCATTATTACTTTTATTTCTAAAAAAAAGAAAAAGAAAAAAATGCACACAAGTCGCATTTATATATATTTTTATCAAAATTTCGATTTGTTGATATGATTGTTAAGAAGGTGAAAAAGTAATTACTATGAGACGATTCGGTAAAATATTGATAAAATATGCCTAAAGCCAGTCAAGACAAGTGGTTCCTAGGTCCAATATTGAAGTCTTTGTCCTTGGGTGCCGAAATGTGATATGTCGTAGGTAAATCATACAGAAATCTGTACCATTAGGTAGTAAAAAAACTAACCTTCTGACTGAGTTAGTAACATATTACAGATATTAAACACGGCGTGTATATTTGTAAGGTTTGTGGACGTTGTACAACCTTACATCAATATGACAGTTGTGTATAATTGATCTGTACCTATCATACATCACCTGACTGTCAGGGTTTTATTCTCGTTTATATTAGGTGTACAAACTTACTTATGATAATAATAACGCAAAAACATGTCATAATGCCGTAACAATACACTAACAGAGTATCATGTCCATACAGACTGTCTTCTTACACCTTAATGAATATAAATTCATTGCAACGACACAGGAGGGACACGATCAATTTTGAGAGAGAGAGAGAGAGAGAGAGAGAGAGAGAGAGAGAGAAGAGAGAGAGAGAGGATTTCATAAAATATACTGAAATATAGAAAGTTGCAGTGTAGACGGTATAATAATTTAAAATATTTTGAAATAGCAAAAGCAGTAGTCGAATGGCCAATACATTGAACAGAATAAAAGAGAATTAATACATTAGGGTTGAACAACATATTAAGTGAACTGATCTCATCTATGAATAAAGTAAAAGTTGGTAAATTTTATGTAAAAATTGCTTATTTGTGTTTTTAAACAAAAAAGTTTTATTCTTCTCAGAAAGTGAATGGTTGGTTGGTTAAATGTTGCTTTACGTCGCATCAGCAATTTTTTCAGCTATTCGCGACGAGAACTACTAGTATTTTTATAAAATGGATTAATCTATGCACAAGTTCGTGTACATGTGAAGTGCAAGTGTGTTGTATGGTCGTCTGCTTTGCACCAGCGCGCACTCTGGGCGACTTTAAAGTGCTAGTTCACCGAGTCAGTACGCCACAGACGAGCATACCACTCCCCCAGTCACATTATACTGATACCGGGTGAACCAGTAAAGGCCAACGACAAGGAAAATTCACTTTCCCAGTGGTCTGAGTGGGACTCGAACTCACACTGGTGAGAAACCCTGGATTTGTAGACTATAACGTTTTATCCATTAGGCAACAGTGGCCTCCTCATCTTTATTCAATTAAACGACGGTTGTCTGTCCGTAATTGCCGTCTACCAATATGCAGAAGCAAAGATATTGACGTCATCCTTAGCTGGTAGTCTTAATACACATGAATTATGGTAAAATATGCAATCTATTTTTATTTTTAAATGAGCGTGTTTAACATTTACATTTTATTTTTAGGTTATAATTTGGAAAAAGATAGAAAATGGTTGACCAAGGCGGGTGTGGATATTGATGCGTTTAAACAGAAAAATTTCTTCCAAAGGCTTATAACAAGAATAACGACAACACAAGCCCGACGTCACAGCGAAGGTCAAATCCTGGCTAGATATAGAACCAAAAGTGAATCCGCTAGGGTAGTCTCACATGCACATCCTAGATTTCGCGCCAAAAGTAAATCATTCCAACTTTGACATTTATATAGCAGATAATTGTGGAACATTACATCGTAAATTATCGGAATATAGCAGTAACTATCTACTATCAACATAAAATAAATTATATAGAGAAAAAATGGCGAAATCCATATCCTTATATATAATGCATGTAAAGTGCGTGTAACGAATATGCACGGTCGAACAAAACATATACCCAACATGGATGAACGAACATTTACATGAAAATGAATACTTGGTGTCTATATTTATTTATTGTTAATTTGAAAAAGTTGTGTTGGTCAAAAAGTTGTGTTGGTCATATGTTTTTGTCTTAATGAATATTTAAGTTATTTTGATATATGGCAGTCGTGAACTGTTGAACAGTATTTACATGTTATCGGATGCTCGGATGTATTTTTCACCTGCTGATGTTCAGCCGATACCGTTTGACGTCAGCTTGAATGAGATTACGAGCTCAACCGATGTTTGCCGAATGCTGATATTGCCTGGCAAATAAAGTCACGGAGAGAAAAATGGCCAGTCTGTGCTCCATGTGCATTGGTGGTGGATAATCATTATATCGAATTTCAATTAATTTTCGCCATGCTAGTTTATTAAGTGTTCAGACGGAGGAATTATATCATTTGTTAAACCTGTCTCGAATCCGAACAGAGCTAGATCAAATGGGAGAAAACTCTAATACAATATGTCTCATTGTTTCGTACAATGCAATGCAACTAGTTTCAAATTTTACATATATATATATCAATACACATTAAAAGTTAATTAGCTGGACTAAATAACTTGTGTGACATGTATACATAATATAAATAATATATCGTATGTATTAATCTTCAAAAGAAAAATTGGAATATCACTCGGGCTTTTCCGTCGCACTTCGCTAATTTCCGATTATTCCGGAAATGAAGGGACATATGCAACAAGGAACACTTTGCAAATCGCGATGGCGTCTGCTGGTTAGTTTCTTTTTTCTATCAAACATGACTATAAAGTTGATTCAGTTGAATCGGCGTGTTCGTTGTTTTCTTCAAACACATTTATGTTTAACTATCTTATTAATTTGATGGGTTCTATTAGTACATCACTGGTGATGAGGAATTTGGAACTTAGTATCTCATATGAGAATATTTATTTATTATAAACATTATTTTTGTGTGATCTATATTTTTGAGTGTTAAATTAGAAATCTTAATATTTTGTTACTTCAAACTTTGACTGTCAAATGTGCTTTTTCAGTCTTCATGTAAGAAATGATTTATTTCATTCTATATAGACGCATTTTTATGGTTTTTCATTAAACACGCATCACTTACAAATTTGTTTTTAGTTATGTTATTTATTGAAATTTTTTAAATTAAGAAAATAGCGTATGACTAAATTTCACAAATATCTTGGGATTCCGTTAGAGTTTTTGGGTTGTTTTTTTTTTTTTTTTTTTTTTTTTTTTTTTTTTTTTTTGAGTAGGGGTGGTGGTCCAGTTGTCGAAAGCGCGCTTTAACAGTTCACAATGACTCTTGCCATCTAGGTTGAAATCCCAATCGGACACTCTGGTTTTCTCTAACATCCTTGAACCGACATCTTCGATATAAGTGAAACTGAGAAGTTGTTCGTAAGTTACTACATTCCATACTATCGGTTAGAAGACAAAAATGTAACCAAAACGCCGAATTTATGATAAATTGTTTTGCAAGTACATGTATATTCAATTTCAGACGTTTTATGTAGTATAGTCTCGATCTCTGTTAGGGAGCCTCTGTGGCCATGGGATCTAAAGCACAAACTTGCAGATAACTGGAGAATGCTACACACGTGTTAGTAAACGATCACCTTGCAAACGATGTGCGATCGGCGGTTTCCTCTGGGTACTCCGGTTCTATCCACCATCGCAAAACTAACCACATTCGGTTATAAGTGAAAGAATATTGACGAGGTACCATTACTCTACGTCTTTATCTGCAATGTCAGGTTTACTTCATCTGCAATGTCAGGTTTACTTCATCTGCAATGTCAGGTTTACTTCATCTGCAATGTCAGGTTTACTTCAGATTCATATCATAGGCGTAGGAGCAGGGGGGGGGGCCAGCGGGGGCCGGCCCCCCCCCCAATGTCAGAGAAGGGGGGCCAGGCCCCCGCAATATATTGTGTGAAATTTTGTATCATGCTAAAAAAAAGAAAGAAAGAAAAAAACCAAGAGCTTTAACAGGAAATGTCCATCTGGTAACCAATCAATTATCCATTTCATCATTATACTTGTAAAAGGGCGTCAAAATTTTCCGGGGTACCCCATATCCAGTGGCGGATTCAGCGGGGGCGTAGAGGGAATACGCACCCCCCTTTATGTCGCTAATAATACATATTGTTCAGCTCAGATTGCACCAGAATGCAGGATTTTTGCGCCACTTTTTCAAAATTTTCCGGGGGAGCATGCCCCCGAACCCCCCGGCTAGAAGGTTCGAGCCTTCAAATCTCATATTATACGCCCCCTTTCTAAAATTCTGGATCAGCCTCTGATATCCATCTCCGATGAGGGGTGATTATGAAACTGGTGTCATACGGTTATTTTTTATAATCTTGCCTTGATATCACAGCATTTAAACCTATCAAAACGATGCACAATACATTGAAAATGCGTCTAGACAGGACTTAGTTTTGAAAATTTCCCGGGGGAGGCCCCCCGGACCCCCACCTATGCGAGGGGTTTAGCACCCCTCTCATACTCTCCCCGCCTCGTGCCATAGGCACGAGGTCGTACCTGCGGCACGACATAAGACATAGCTTCGGTTTGGCCCCCCCAATATTAAAAACCCTCCTACGCCTATGCATATGATTAGACTAATTAAAGCTGTTATGGACGTAACTTCAAGCGTAAGTGTTAGGTCGTGGTTCGAACCTCGACCGGATCTGACCCAAAAGTTGAAGGTGGGTAGTGACTGTTCTTTCGGCAAACACTTGGCATTACGAAATGAAAGTCACAGTTCTTTTGAATAGTAATTTTAAAATAAACGAGACCCTATGTAACGGTAGGCGTGGCACGATAAAGAACCCCGATGTATAATGTCATAAACGCAACGCACAGACAGAATTTTTGCACCTTCGCCTATAGCTGATGACGTCTCGATATAGCTGAAATATTTTTGCACCCCAGATAGAAAAATCCATAAAAAGAGAGGTGCAAGATATCTCCATCTTGTACCCCCCTGTGCAAGATAGCCTACACGCTACAAAATCAGAGGTGTATCGAAAGTTGAAATTGATTTAAAATTGAAAAATTGTACTTTCTGATGCAAGAAATAGAATCAATCACTACTTGTGGTGCCAGATAAGGAAATCTCAACCCTCGTTCTAATATATTTGGTCCAGAACTCGGCAAGCCTCGTTCTGGACCAAATGTATTAGAACTCTATTAGAACTCGGGTTGAGATTTCCCAATCTGGCACCACAAGTAGTGATAGATTCTATTATTCTTGACTGAGACGTTAAACACGATTACTCATCTCTACACACTCGTTGTACTATACTTCCAGGTGTACTAGTATAGTCGCTGTGTTTTACTGATAAAATATGTAATATACACAGATTTAACAAACAACATAGTTTTCAGAACATATTAGTTACAACAAAAAAGTGTTAAACTAATTATCTCGCCATAAAAATAAATTGTGTGCATTAAACGTAAAAATTGCGAAACAATTAAAATATTATACGAGGCATTAGTCATGATGAAATAACATCATGAAGAACTAAGGATTATAATTATATAATAAGACATAATTCTGGAAACACTACACCAGGAACAGCTTTACTGGTCAGCTTTATAGCACAAGATGACGATAAAATATACACATGTCATGAACAAGGATGACTTTTGGTCGTTAAATTTGTCATAATCACGATTTATTTTAAATTAAAGATTTGCTATGTGCTACTTTTAAAATTTATGTATTTTATAAAAAATCAAAATTGGCACATGGCAGTTTTAATGAATACATCAAAGGCCAATTAAAGATTATCTTTGCTTTTCTGTTCTCTTTGGTTCTATGTTCTCTTTCTCTGTTTATGAACCATTGATTGTAAACTGATAAGCGGGGTAGTTCTATATAGAAGTTCTTAAACCGTTCACCGGATACCATCTTGGCAGTATCTCCAGTACCCGTCTCAGGTCGTGAGAATTTTATAATCAATGGTTTCCGGGTATTTGTATACACGTGTTGACCACTGACGTTTGATAGTGACGTGTTTCTGATTGACTTGGTTGGTTTTTCACTAACAAATTAATTCATTAAAAGCTGACTGACACCAAATATTATAATACACGTATTAATCTTATTTGACTCGTTTTGGTTTCAAGTTGTTTATAATTGCCATCACACTACATCATTGTATATAACGGACCCGTTGTTAATCATGTGTTTTGACATTATGTACAGGATGCATATGTTAATGCATACTATTTGTCTATCAGTGGTCAACAACACCTTTGTGGTCAACAAAATAATACACGTGTATGTTGTTTGTGTTTTGTGTGGAATGTTTCACGGTTATTTGTCATTATAGAACTACTAGAAAGTCGAGTTGATAAGGACTTGTTGTTGGTGTATTACCAATGCTATATTTTACAGTGACAAGATCTGTCAGTGGTCAGACCAAAACTGCCCACAACACGTGTATATTTTTTGTAGTGTTGTTTTCCCTCGTACACCTAAGACTGACAAGGTCGCCAGTTAGGAGTAAACAAAGACATTAATAGTGATTAATTAAATGTCGATCAGGTACACACTTCAACACGCTTGATTACACAGGTAACATCAATCAGGTGACACATATACACAGGTAACATCTCCTACGTAATTTACTGCCACATGACCCATATCCATATCCACGTGTCTTTAGGTTCTCTAGGCAAGTATCCCTTTTGTAACCACATCCATAATTCTGTGTAAAAACGGTTAAAAAGTATCTTTCACAGGGATCATTTTTAATTCATTCAGTTGTTTTTAGAATATTTTATGAATATATTTTATGATTACATTAAAAAAATGATATATGACAATGCAAATAGTACTATCTCCTTTTTTCTGCATTTCATTTCTTCATTTACAACCATAATGCAAGGCAAAACTCGGGACAAAACCCCAACTTCCAGCATGCAAATAGCGATATAAATAAATAAATAAATAAATAGGCACCAGGGTGCACAAGTCAAATTGCAACTTCAAATTCTATATAATGTAAGATCCACCACATAGCTCAATATCTGTAAGAATTTATAAATTATATATTACAGTCTAACCTGCCTTAAAGGCCACCTCTTTATAAGGGCCACCTGCTTATAAAGGCCAGTAGAATTGTATCCCAATTGCTCTTTATTCATATTATTTGAACCTGTATATAAAGGCCACCTGCCCATAAAGGCCACTTTTACTGGTTCCCTTGGGTGGTTTGACTGTATACCAGTTTTAATTTTACAGCACTAGACGGCCGTTTCGGAATTCAATTCCTCATCAGTAGTGCTTGGACCAAAATTATGAAACCAAAGTTATTTTGAAGATGTTGAAAAGCCATCCAAAGGACCAAAATATATTTTACCAAATTTAGGCGAGCTGGACTGACAAAACATGTCAAATAATATTTGTTCAATATCTCTCGGCAAGCTTAAAAAATCCGAAAAACTATTTCTAAGTCCATGGCCTATAATTTTATCAAAAATTCCCTAAACCGGAACGGATACCGGCAGTTTAATATCTGCAGGCATTTATTAAAAAAAACGGAACATTACCACCACCTAACCCCACCCCCCCCCCCCCCACACACACACACTCACCCGTCTGTATCACCAAATGAATAGTCGAGTTTAACTTGGTTGCGATTCGACAAAAATATGTACTATTTTATAAAACAAGTGATATACGAGTCAAACCGGTTCCTTACCCCGCTATACTCCGATATAATTAATAACAAACCCGTTATTGATCATTTATATTCATATCATATTTAATAATTTATTATCTTATACATCATACTTATCATAATTATACAGGCTTTTCAAATAATAAAAGTATATAAAAAATGCATTTAAACTTAATTATTACACTTTTTAACCAGCACACATGATGCATACATATACACATTTTCACGTCGCATACATTCACTCCACGGTAAAACATTGTCATATGCGGCAGTAAATTCACAAAGAGGGTTTTGCAAATAAAAATACACAATATGGCACAACATGTATTTGATATGAAAACGCAATTAAAAATAAAGCGTGCATTAGGTCTATACAAGATGATTAAAGATGATATCAGAGACAGTATAAAATAAAACATCCATTAAAAGTACGCTAGAAGTTTCATAATTACATAATTAAATAATGTGTTAATGCATTTGTCATAACCACTCCCAGGTGCCTGTGTTATTTTCCAGGTGTCTGTGTCCAACTAATTACGTAGGAATTTTAAAAAATAGTTTACTGCCGCTTTGGTAATATGCAACTTAACTTAATAAAAGCTCATTAATTGTAAAACTTCCAGTGAAATAAACTATGTATAGTAAGGTAAGAAGTACATGTATTTGTAAATTTAAGACAAATTAATAAATAGACAATCTTTGGGACAGGACAGTAAATCCATGAGTTGATCAATCAATCACAACCATACCGATCAGTGACCTGATCACAACCCAAAAAGCAAATTAAAAACTTCGAAAACTGTCACAAATACGTGGATGTGAGACTGGATGCTCAATAAACGAAATATTGCCAAAATATATAAAACGTCGTAACATCGTATCCATGCATGCAGCCATTTGCAACACCACAAGATCGTATCCATGCATGCAGCCATTTGCAACACCACAAGATCGTATCTACGCACGCAGCCATTTGCAACACCACAACGTCGTATCCATGCATGCATGCAGCCATTTGCAACGTCGCAATTATAATGGCAGCAAACGTTTTGGCTGTTTACATTAAAATGTTATTCATAATAAACACGACGATTAAAAATTCTAAGTTCGTACTAAAGATAACTTAGCAAAAATGTTGAGAAATAATTATTACGGTTTTGTTGGTGGTATTAATTGCGTTAGACTATTTTGCTGATATTATTTGTGAAACACGAATGCTGAAAATAAGCCTCCTAATTTTTTGTGTAATTGTTGCTGTCATATACTATTTTAAAAATTTTATCATGAAATTAATTCAAAAATTATATTTGTCTATTGTCACATGCACTTTTCTGAATACATTTTATGATGGATTTTAAAAAAAGGTACACATGACAGCACTAATGGATGACTTATTGTTTCCCCTAGGGCACTCGGTTTGTTACTGGGCGTTTGTGATGAGTTCTAGGCAAATGCTGGCACAAACTTTATGCAAAATGCACTTTTTGTCATATTGGTTTTTATATAGAGTTTTATAAAAACTCCTAAATAAATCCCGACTCCTGTCAGATAACAAACGTATAAGAAGTGTTCTTATAAATACAATCTTCATACAACGTCATTTGTGTTACTGATCACGTAATTATATTATATATGTCAACAATATATCACAATACATTATATATGTCAACAATACATCACAATACATCATAAATGAGTACTCCCTATCAATAGTTATAAACGAGTACTCCCTATCAATAGTTATAAACGAGTACTCCATATCAATAGTTATAAACGAGTACTCCATATCAATAGTTATAAATGAGTACTTTTAATCCATATGTCACAATACAATGTAATGTTTTCTAAATGGGTACTCTCTATAAATGTATCACAAAACATTATAAATGGTTACCCTCTATCAATATATCGCAAAGACTAAAAAAAACTGTACTCTGTATCAATAAACGAGTTCGCTCTATCAATTGATCACAATATATTGTGATACATTATAAATGGATACTATTAATATATCACAATATACAATAAACTGGTTCTCTCTATCAATATATCACAATATATTATACACGAACCTTCTCAATCAATATATCACAATATACTTAACTATAAATGGGTACTCTCTATCAATATATAGTGATACACTATACATGGATATATTCTCTATCAATATATCACAAAATATTATAAACGAGTACTCTCTATCAATATAGCGAAATGCATTATAAACAAGTTCTCAATTAATCACAATATGTTATAAATGGATAATCTCAATCAATATATCACAATATATTGTGATACATTATAATGGATACTCTCTGTCAATATATCACAATATATTGTGATACATTATAATGGATACTCTCTGTCAATATATCACAATATATTGTGATACATTATAATGGATACTCTCTGTCAATATATCACAATATATTGTGATACATTATAATGGATACTCTCTATCAATATATCACAATATGTTTTGATACTCTATCAATAGTTATAAATGAGTAATCTCTATCAATGTCTCATTATTGTTTTCTTTATCAAGTCTATTTGTGAATGTCGATCTCTTCCGTTTGTTTATGAAGTATATCGTGTTGTCTTGTTCAGAGTTCTTGTTGTTATAACTATTGTTGTTGTTGTTGTTTTCTTGTAATATATTCAGTTTCTGTAAAATACTGTCATAAAAATCATCATCTTGATAAAACCTAGAAGGTTTATCTCCCTTTGATAACCAATGTCTGTCCTTTTCCACGTTGTAACCTACAACAAAAATAATTCATCATCATTATTGTTCTTTTCGACTTGATTGTCATTTATTGTTTTTATATAAAACAGTATAAGGACTACTTTCGAGAAACTAAGAGAATCGCATACATCTACCAGTGTAAATTAGATAAAACAAAACATAGTGCTCAACATTTAAAAACTACAATGCTAATTAGTAAAGTGATGTACTGAGTAATTTTGTTAATGTCAGTGATCAGTTTTATTGACATGCTGACAATATCCGACAGAGTTTCATTCCTAATGATAAACAAAGAACTGATTTGCGGTATATGTTAATTTGCAACAACCATTATGAAGTAAGAATAAAAAGAATCTAATTTCAATAAAACTTGACTCTTTTGCGTCAATATAAATATCTATTAATTTTTAACATAGTCGCAAATTTACATCGCAAAACCCTTAAAAGATCTTAAAGCGATGTGTATATTAATAAATATTTTCGCTACTTTAAGCTATCATTACGTAGGGTAGGCACAAAAGACGGAACAGCTACGATCATGACGTCATGGTATGATCATTCATTGGACTATGAAAATTAATGCATAAATGACCTTCATCTAAAAAATTAAAATGATATTGTATTTACCATGTTCTAATAAAGCTTTAGCTGGGTCAAGTGAGCTGATATAAGGTGAAAATGTGGCTTCAAAGAGTGCACTGTGACCATCTTTATCTACTACATTGACATCACAACCATTTCTGATGACGTAATCAACAGTTCGTGTACTGCCTTCTTTCAGTCCAAGAAGAAGTGGTGAAAGACCGTTTTCATCCATTTCGTTTAAATCTGCACCTTAAAATGACAAAAAATGAAGATTAAAAAACGGAATTAAGTTTGTTTGAAAAATGATACAATCCAAAGTGTTTCCAGATTTATTAGAGTTTGGAGATGTTCATTTAGTCGGTTAAAGTGAGTAAGCACATCTCCGAGTCATAAAACGCAATATGATCCCATCAGGCTTGCAATGTAAGTAAAACTGTGGGCAAAAACTAAATATTAGCTTATTATACTTTTAAGTTTTGTTTGAGCAAACCAGGAAAGTAAACATAAATTAACCAAGTTGATTGGACAGAAACTGAGACAGATGCTGCTTTACGTGGAGTTATGAGTTATGAGGCAACTTAAAATCGGTGATAGCGGAAGTGTATAATCACCCGTTATCATTCTACTACTTAATGTGGTACTCTGTATGAATACATTTGGCGTTCCATAGTTCCAAGTTCAATTTTGATTACGCATGTGCGGGTGCAGCTAGCTAAACAAAAGGTGCTTATCCTTCCGGAGCAACCGGCCTTACCTCTATGCTGGAAACTCAAGCGTTTGACTTGGTTGACCATTGTGGTTTGGACATGGATTGGTATGTGACTTTTTTTAGGAAGACACAAAAAAAATTCTAGCTGAAAACATGTTTAGCAACATTCAAAATAACCAAGAACACACCACGGATACTATAAAGAATAAGATTGATTAAAATATACAGTTGAACCTGTCTGAAAGGCCACCTCTATTAGTCTATATCAGGACCATCTGCTTCTAAAGGCCAGTACAATTGTTCTAACTGCTCTTTATCTATGTTTTGGGACCTATATAAAGGCCTACCTCCCCATAAAGACCAATTTTATTGGTTCCCTTTAATGGCAGGTTAGACTGTTAATACATACCATGTTTATGAAGAAGTCGGACTATCTCTGCGTAATCATAATAAACAGCTCTCATCAAGGGAGGCTGATTGTCATTGTTTTTCATGCAGACTGAACATCGCCCTTAAATAGACAAATATTTTGTTTTATATTACAATGATTGTTGTAGAATACCGTAGAATAGCAGGGTACGTTGTGATGATCAGAAGTATAACAATAAGCTACAACAAAACAAGCGACTGAATAAGAAATACAAAGCACGTGGTTTTAACGTAATTAAAACAAAACACACGTAAATAAAAATAAAAACAAAAACAAAACGGATTTTTGTCGAACACCTGACACGATGACGTGGATATAATTTCGTTGCATGAACATTAGTACCAGCCTTTATTGTAAGGTTTGGCATCGTTAGCAATTGCATGATTTTAAACATTTTATTTTTCCAATTTTTCAAAAATGTATTACTCTGTCACCGAGTCATTTAGAAGACGTTACTTTGTTTTTAAAATCGAACCGATTGCTTACTCCAATGTGTAGGTTTCATCGAAAAAAAAACAGATGCTGAAGCAGTATTTGGCAGGGTTTATCTATGGTAGAACATAACAAGACCCCAATATCTATCCATTAGTTTGAGACAAGATTTCATTTGGCCGTGGAAATAATACGTTATAACATGTGTTTTAAGAAAAAAATTATCAATCCCCAATTTAAAACAAATGTATTACAGTTTTGTAACAGAGGAATGTGAAACATTTATTAACAATGATCTGGTTGTGGTTTTAAATTCTTGTCAAAATTATCACATTAAGTGTAGTTTTTTATACGAAAGTTCAATGTCTCGTACCTGACAGAAACCATCCCCATTTATTGTAACAATGGATATCATTATAGGTGATTAAAAATATATGTTCATTTTTTCTAAAACATTCCTAAAACAATATGATTTTTGTAACGTGTCACAAAGAACATATTATTCAATCATAGTCCTGCCATGTGCAAACCTTGTGAAGAACTTGTAATATTTTTTTCTTAAATTTTGCAATTCTGTATATGACAGTTCTTTTGTTTTTAATGACCGGTTTTGTAATTAATGTAACATTTCTGTTAGAATTGTTGAAAAGAAATATAAAGAATAATTTGACAATTTTATCGTTGATCAAATGTTTTTATATTCGGCAAATGTAGCATGCATCTCTATTAATATGTATGATGCAACCTCCAGGATCAGAGACAGGGCATCACAATAATGGAGGTCTATATAGGAAGTACAGGTTAACTGAACTTCAAGGATCTAGCTTTCTTACCTGATTCCACTAAAGATTTGACGATATTTAAGTCTCCCTTTTCAACAGCTTCGTGTAATGGGGTATTTTCCTTGTTATCCGGAATGTTTGGATCACACAAAGTTCTTTGTAACATAATGTCAACGATTTCCTGACGTCCGTAGCTGGATGCTAGAAATAACGCAGTTTTCCCTTTTGAATCACGGGTATTGATTTCACCACCGTTTTGGTCCAGATATTTTATCACATTTTCACGATCGTTTCTGTAAGCGTATAAATGTAAATCCGTGGCTTTTTTGTCGTTTTTGATGGTTAAAGATAAACTTCTCTCCATTGCTATGGTAACGTTATTGTTTCAATAGAATAATACAGAATAACGTATGTTTCCTATCCTTTTTGCTCTGAAAATAAAAGAAATATGGATTATAGAAATTAAACATACTAAGATAATCAGAGTGCAAATAAAAAAAATTTCAGATATATTGCTTTTCATGTGAGATCAAAATAATTTTTTACCATGTGTAAAAGAAATCCTTGCTTATTATTAAGAAAACCTAAATTACATGTAGTTCACTTTGTTGTCTAATGCAATTTAAATTCAAAATAATTTGTTTTAGTCTTACCGTTAGATAAGTAAACACGGTGTGCATATAAATGTGTTGTATCAGTCCCTCTATCAATCTCTATTAGTCTCACGGTAAAACTAACATTCTCTATCCATCACTGCTCAGATCACATTAATCTCAACATCCGTGTCATCACTAACTATATCTCAGTTTAAAACACGTGATTTGTGAATCAGAGTTATAGATGAACTATTAAATTCCTGGATTTGTTTTTTCTCTGAATTTTGTAAATATCAGTGACGTAATGAATCGTAATATTGTGTCAAGGTGAGATAAATGGTGCCTTAATTAATATGCTACAGGTATACCTCATTTGCATATTATATTTTTACTAATTATTTGTTGTGGTTGTTTTTCTACGTCGGAGAAAATTTAAAGCATGTTCTTTTATTTTACTCTCAAGTACAAGTATTGCTGAAAACGTAAAAACTCTACATTATTGTAATTTTAGTCTGAAATCCGTGTACTCTGTAACATTTATGTATAAATTAATTCAATACTGTGTCCGGAAAGGTATCACTCCTTCAACAAAAGCGAGAAAATAACGAACACTTAAAAGTATCGAGATTGTGAAAACATTACAGAGTGAGTGTATATGTAACTTTATCGTTGCTTTGTCATCGTCTGAAACATTTTGGATCATTTTCGCTTTTATAAGTCGAAGCCTAAGAACGAAACATATTTAACTGTTGCAGTCACGCAAAGTTAAGATAAGGGTAAAATACATACTCTGCCCTTCTTTCTGTTCAATGGTACCAATAGACACTAACAAAGCTATGCAAATGAGTTGCATCAGTGATTTCTGTTTGTTAATGGTTTATAAAAATAAAACTGACTTCACGTGGATGAAAATATGCTGAAGATTTTCAGGTTCTGATAGATATTTTTGTCGTATTTTCTAAGAAATAATTTGTACACCAATGGGTACAAACTGTGCACCATTGTTTGCTGATTTGTTTCAGTATTCACATGAAGCTGAATTTATGCAAACCTGGTCAAATCTGAAAAAAGACTGCAGCAAAATTATTAAATCATTCAATTCCATGTGCAGATATAGAGATGCCATTCCATTTCTTGATATTCCCAAATTAGAGCTTCATATAAAAGATACAGCTGATTCTTTAAGTTCTGCTTCATATTTGGAACTATACCTCAATTATGACGCCCATGAAAGGCTACATTTGAAGCAATATGACAAACGTGATGACTTCTATTTTTTCCTTATCTATATGTAGCAATAAACTCCTTCTTGTGGTGTATTTACTTTTGCAGTTAAAACTATAGTAGAGCTTGTTTCCAATAAGGATTTAGCTGCTTACAAAGAAATTGTTGACCCTGGGATATTGCAAGCCTAGGCTTATCAAGAAGCTCAAAAGCTTCCTTGACCTTTATCACAATATTGCTGATAAGTAAGATGGCTCTTTAACTTTGAAAGGTGAATTTGAAAATTATTCATTGATATGTAAAATACATAATTTTCACTGACCAAAGATTTACGCTAAGAGCTGAGACGAACCAGATTTAGCGCCAGCAGTCTCGGTATACTCAGATTGTATAGAAACTAACACAGCTACATGTATCGCACAATTATTGGTTTAGATTTAAAAAAAATAAAGCCTGGGCATTCAAAACATAAGGCAAGAACCAAATAGATAATATTAATCTTAATCCATTGGGTTTAAACTCTTCCTGACTTTGAATGAGCATTTAGGACTTTCAAAGTCCGGGATCGCCAGTACATAACTATTCTGGATTTCACAGTAGGCTCGCAAAAAGTACATTGAACTAAGGAAGTTGTTGTACTGTAAATCCAGAGTAAAAAAACAAAAAACAAAATTAAAATTATTCAATACACATCGTCGTTTAATATTCAGGACTTTTCCTGGTTGATGAAAATAGATATACATGTATATGATTAATTACATTCCAAGCTTATTTTTTCCTGTTATGAATAATAAAAATCACAAATATTTGAACAGCGGTTTTAAGTTATAGATGTACCTGATCAGGATATGTTTGTATCTAGTTGGTATGAGAAATCAGAATCAGTCACGTGATAAATATTATATATACATGTATATAAAATAAATAAATTAAAAAAAGAACAAATAAAAATATAAAATTCTTTGTTACTGAGACAACGCTAACTTTATTACATATTCTTCCCAATTTAAAACTTATTTTTATTTACTACGCTAGATTTCCTCATTTATTTTGATTTGTGATTGATGTCGACACAGATCACCCAGTTCACATTTCCGTTCAGAAAATCTGACAAATCCTGAGCAATGACATCAGTTTTATCTGGATATAGTAACTCGACAAAGCTACCAGGAACACGACATAATGACCGGACAGCGTAAATTAAGAAAACAAAACAATCAAAGATATACTTCTTGGAAGAAGCATGACACCATTTGAAGCTGTATGACAAATCTAAAGACTTACCCCTCCGGTGTACCTGACCTCACTTTCGTAGTAGAAGCTAAACTTATTTTTCAAGTTCTCAAAGATTTTTCATTACTTTGGAATTGTGATTTGGACATGGATTGGTATCATTGTTTTCTATTTTATTTTGATTCAGAGTGGAGAAATAGTGTTTGACTAGAGAATTTTACTTACTAGTATAGCAAGGTGCTAAAGTAGCAGGAAGCGACCTGTAGCTAAGCAGAGCCAATGACATAGAGTGGAGTTGATGAGTGGATTGGAGTAAATGCCACAAAAGTGTTTCATAAGAATATTCCACTTATATCGAGGCAGTCAGTTCTATGATGGCGATGGAAACCAGAGTACACGCAGAAACCAGCAACCTTCGGGAAATTGATATAACATTTGACAATGTCATTGATACCCATAGAGAGAACCAAACAATGTTAATATTGCCATCTACCTTTTTTTAAATTTAATCATAAAATACATTTTACATTAAAAATGCCATGTATTATATGATTGATTAAAATAGTGGTAGATGACAACACTAGTATACCACTCTGGACACGTAGAATTCAAAGGCAATTTTATCCCTACTTTTGTCTTTGTTATGTTATTTGAATGATTAACATCAAGATAATCTCAATTTAGTAAAATTCAGCCAGCTTCTCTCTCTCTCTCTCTCTCTCTCTCTCTCTCTCTCTCTCTCAACAATCTACAATGAAATGAAATGGTCTACCTGCCCATTTGACTTTTTAATTTCCATTATAAATTACTTAATTAAATACCAGGAGCTGACGAAAAAAGGGATTTAAAGTCCATCATACTCCTCTCTCTCTCTCTCTCTCTCTCTCAACATAGTCTATCCGTCCATCTACTTTTTAATTTCCATAGTGAATTAATTAATTAAAGACCAGGACCTGACGAAAAAAAGTAGTTACGTTCCATCATACTCGGTTAATTAATTATGGTTACATCACCAGTATGTGTGAGGTTGGCGTGTAACAATGAGACATGACGTAGTAAGACAGATGTATTAAAGATCACCTTGTATCTCTTTGTGTTATACCTAACATGATAACTAATCCATTGTCTTATATTTGTTTATTGTACATCAGTAATTAAGAAATAGAGTAGGATTGCTCATAACACTTATATAGATATATACTCAATCAAGATAAACTCGTCTTTTCATGTTTCTAAGTAGTTGAAGAAAAACTAAATGAGTAGGGAAATGTTGAGCAATAAATACATTAAAAAATAAATAAAAACAAAACGGGAAAATGAACGATTTTAGATTTTTTAAGTAAAATCAAAATCATCTTACATGTATGTAAATTACTCATGTAGCTTCAACAACTAAGATGATCCAATTGTTTGGTTACCGTTTCCTTATCACTGGTATATGAATAACACACCAATTTGTCTTATGTGTGAATCAAGAAAGCAGGCATGTGAATATATTGTTATTTTGAAAAGGCAAAAAAAAAAAAAGAAAAATAAAGAATAGACAAAACTGATTCAGAGAATTATGACAAACCTTTATAATAGAGAACTTCCGGTTAAGGGTATACTAGTATTTTAAACAATATGCCATACTATGACAATATGAACGTCTTGTACTGAATTACAGCAAGTTTATAGACTGGAGCGACCAACCCTTGTTTTAACCCTTTATATCCGTAACTTGTAGAAAGTTACTTGCACACAGCTATGCATGGTCTTAAGCTGCAGCTTCACCACCGACATCCTCAGCCGAGGCCATCCTTCATTGTATGTTTCGACCCCTTGCTCTGTAACTCTCTTGATGGAGGGTCCACATTGGTGATCATGCAGTCAAGTCACTGCCTGTCGGTAGTGGGTCTCCAGCTACTGCTCTCTCTCTCTCTCTCTCTCTCTCTCTCTCTCTCTCTCTCTCTCTCTCTCTCACTCTCTCTCTCTCGCCATACTCAGCATGAAGGTCTCTCTGCTGCCTACGACATTCTCTGCACTGCTGCCTTTTTGCTCTTTCCCATAACTCCCAATGCTGACAACATTTTCCATACTGATTGTGCAGGGTATCCTCTGCGACCAACCTCCACTGGATATTTCCATGTCTTCAATCCCTTCCCTTTACATTCTGTCAGCACCTATACATAATTGTTCTTCTTTCTCTCATGGAATTCACTGCATCTCTCCTCCCATTGAACTGTCAGCTCAGTTATTAGAACTTCCTTTGTCCCTGGTGACCATAGAACCATATCAGGTCTGAGATATGTTGGTGCCATTTCAGAGAATGTCAACTTTTAGCCAAGATCAACTGCTAATTCCCAACCACCTGCCTGGTTTAAAACTCCTATTCTCTTCAGCTCAGTCTGTTTCTCCTTCTCGCACGAACTGTATATTTGTTCTCGTTTGTTTTACATTTTTCTTTCACTCACCTTCCAACACATCTGCTAGTCCCGTAATACCTGGAGGTGTTGCCATGTATATCTTCTTTGTGAAAGAGCCACTTGACAAGACGTCAAGAGTTCCTCGCTTTCCACAAAGATGACAGTCTAGTGTGTCCAGGATATTCCTTCTATGCAGGTTTGCTGGTGATGGAAGTACATAGTACACAGTTGGAGTAAGAACTGGAATTGTTGTGGACATTTCCATATATCTGACCAGATGAGAGATAGCTGTTCTGTTTTTCACACAGTCCATGCTCCCTGGCATCTTTGCTGTTCTACTTTTGTTTCTCTGGATTCCTCTTCTATTGCTCTGATCTCTTTCTGTACCATATTTTTTTCTTTCAATTACACCAGCTTTCACCCAATAGCAACTCTTTGCTGTTCCAGGTCCCTGTCTTCAAACTGCTACTGTTCCTATGACATCCTTGTGTCGTAGTCTGCCCTCCGCTTCTTTGCGTGCTAACAATTTCCTTCTAATTCTTATTTCTATTCCTACTAATCGCACCTTTTCATCTTTAGATTCCTTCAGGGTCATAAACAATCTTGCTTTTCTTGTTTTATATTCTTCTACAAAAGATGTTAACGGTAGCTGTAGCTTAGTTGTTCTGCTGTATAGACCTGCTGGTGTAAAGCTGGGTGGTACTCCTAGCCATTTACGGAGGTGCTTGTTGATTGTTCTTTCTAGTTTTTCTACAGTTGACACTGGGATTTCATACAGCATCAATAGCCAAGATAAATGTGGCAGTAGACCATGTTGGTATATCCATGTCTAGAACTTTCCATGTGACCTAGCCTTGTTGATATTTGTCATAACTTCACTGACTTGTTGTTCTATCCTACTGATGTTCATCTTGTCCCCCTAGTGATTAAACAAACCACTTTCCAAGGCATTTAATTTTGCTGTTGATACATGGGATGGTTTCACCCTGGGCTGATAGCTGGAACTTCTTTGTATTTTCCCTTTGTTTATAACAAGTGCTCTATACTTCCTAGGCTTCCCGTCCACTTTGCTTTTTCTTCCAGAGCTGACAATATCCACCTGAATTGCACATAGGTATCTGTTCTGATTGTCAAAATATCCATGAAGCCTCTACTTGGATGTTGTCTGATGTTACTGTATGTCTTTGGGCCTCTGGTTTCCCGTTCACCTACCTGTATCAACATTACAAAGATAATCCCAGAGATGGTACATCCTGTCACATTACCTTTTTCCTGTCTTTGCCAAGAAGTGACAGAATCATTGGTGGTAAATTTGAGGTGCATCCCGCTCTTATAACTTCTCACCATATCTATTAAGTGTTGTGGGATATGGTAATATCTATGTGCCTCTTCCATTTGCATGTGTGGGTGTTCCATACGCATTTGCTAATTCCAGCTACACTACCGTGAGATCCCTCTTGTTGTCTTTTGCTTCCAGGGTCAGCTGTGTAACAATACTAGTGTGTTCTATGCACCCTGAGAGGTCTGTTATTCCACCCTTCTTCTGTACTTATATGTCCACATATTTATTCGTAACCATGTATGATGTCATTCTTCTGACCAGTATTGCCACTTGAAAAGATCTTCCCCTCTACGGTTAAGAGTGAAATAGTCCTGAACTGGTTGATAGTTTCAGAGTTCTCTTCCTTTGGTACAGAAAATCCTTCTGCATTCTGCCAACATGATGGTATCCTTCCCTTTCTCCATACTATTTTAGGGGTTTTTATAGATATATCGGGATCTTCTAGCATTTCTTGTATACTTTATACGGGATTGTATTTGGACTTGGTTCTGGTGATGTTCTGGTCTTTTTAACCACTTCCTGCACTTCACTCCAAGTTAGTTCTTTTGTATCCATCCTGGTATCTGGTTCTGGTTTACGCTCTGTTCTCTCACATTGTCCTAACTGAGTCCATTGATCTTTGTCCCCACGAGTATTTGCCAGGTATTCCTTAACATCCTTCCTCTAGCGTTGATCTAGCGAAACTGTACGGATAAGCCACAAACCTGGTTCTTTTTTTCATTCTGTCTTTCCTAGCTTATCTTATTCTTTCTCCCTTTGAAGATCGTTCCTCTGCTCTCTTAAGATGTTTCAATTTATTCTTTCTCCCTCTGATACTGTTACGTATTGTTTGATGTCCATTTTATCTCTTCTACATTCTTGGATGTTTTCCGTCTATTAGGTGTTGTCTGTGGTTTCGTTGTCGTTGCATCTGTCATATACAATTTTTTGAATGTATTTTATGATTAAATTCAAAAAATGGTATATGACACATCTGTTTTTCACACAGTCCATGCTCCCTGGCATCTTTGCTGTTCTACTTTTGTTTCTCTGGATTCCTCTTCTATTGCTCTGATCTCTTTCTGTACCATATTTTTTTCTTTCAATTACACCAGCTTTCACCCAATAGCAACTCTTTGCTGTTCCAGGTCCCTGTCTTCAAACTGCTACTGTTCCTATGACATCCTTGTGTCGTAGTCTGCCCTCCGCTTCTTTGCGTGCTAACAATTTCCTTCTAATTCTTATTTCTATTCCTACTAATCGCACCTTTTCATCTTTAGATTCCTTCAGGGTCATAAACAATCTTGCTTTTCTTGTTTTATATTCTTCTACAAAAGATGTTAACGGTAGCTGTAGCTTAGTTGTTCTGCTGTATAGACCTGCTGGTGTAAAGCTGGGTGGTACTCCTAGCCATTTACGGAGGTGCTTGTTGATTGTTCTTTCTAGTTTTTCTACAGTTGACACTGGGATTTCATACAGCATCAATAGCCAAGATAAATGTGGCAGTAGACCATGTTGGTATATCCATGTCTAGAACTTTCCATGTGACCTAGCCTTGTTGATATTTGTCATAACTTCACTGACTTGTTGTTCTATCCTACTGATGTTCATCTTGTCCCCCTAGTGATTAAACAAACCACTTTCCAAGGCATTTAATTTTGCTGTTGATACATGGGATGGTTTCACCCTGGGCTGATAGCTGGAACTTCTTTGTTATTTTCCCTTTGTTTATAACAAGTGCTCTATACTTCCTAGGCTTCCCGTCCACTTTGCTTTTTCTTCCAGAGCTGACAATATCCACCTGAATTGCACATAGGTATCTGTTCTGATTGTCAAAATATCCATGAAGCCTCTACTTGGATGTTGTCTGATGTTACTGTATGTCTTTGGGCCTCTGGTTTCCCGTTCACCTACCTGTATCAACATTACAAAGATAATCCCAGAGATGGTACATCCTGTCACATTACCTTTTTCCTGTCTTTGCCAAGAAGTGACAGAATCATTGGTGGTAAATTTGAGGTGCATCCCGCTCTTATAACTTCTCACCATATCTATTAAGTGTTGTGGGATATGGTAATATCTATGTGCCTCTTCCATTTGCATGTGTGGGTGTTTCCATACGCATTTGCTAATTCCAGCTACACTACCGTGAGATCCCTCTTGTTGTCTTTTGCTTCCAGGGTCAGCTGTGTAACAATACTAGTGTGTTCTATGCACCCTGAGAGGTCTGTTATTCCACCCTTCTTCTGTACTTATATGTCCACATATTTATTCGTAACCATGTATGATGTCATTCTTCTGACCAGTATTGCCACTTGAAAAGATCTTCCCCTCTACGGTTAAGAGTGAAATAGTCCTGAACTGGTTGATAGTTTCAGAGTTCTCTTCCTTTGGTACAGAAAATCCTTCTGCATTCTGCCAACATGATGGTATCCTTCCCTTTCTCCATACTATTTCAGGGGTTTTTATAGATATATCGGGATCTTCTAGCATTTCTTGTATACTTTATACGGGATTGTATTTGGACTTGGTTCTGGTGATGTTCTGGTCTTTTTAACCACTTCCTGCACTTCACTCCAAGTTAGTTCTTTTGTATCCATCCTGGTATCTGGTTCTGGTTTACGCTCTGTTCTCTCACATTGTCCTAACTGAGTCCATTGATCTTTGTCCCCACGAGTATTTGCCAGGTATTCCTTAACATCCTCCTTCTAGCGTTGATCTAGTGAAACTGTACGGATAAGCCACAAACCTGGTTCTTTTTTTCATTCTGTCTTTCCTAGCTTATCTTATTCTTTCTCCCTTTGAAGATCGTTCCTCTGCTCTCTTAAGATGTTTCAATTTATTCTTTCTCCCTCTGGTACTGTTACGTATTGTTTGATGTCCATTTTATCTCTTCTACATTCTTGGATGTTTTCCGTCTATTAGGTGTTGTCTGTGGTTTCGTTGTCGTTGCATCTGTCATATACAATTTTTTGAATGTATTTTATGATTAAATTCAAAAAATGGTATATGACACATCTGTTTTGCTGGGGCTTTCATCCCCCTCTTCAAAACATTCCTTGTTATTTGTTTAGCCATGTTAATATCTATATGGTCATTACGCTGTAAAATAGAAGGAAGGGAGCGGCAATCTACCGTGGACTGTTCTAAGACGACTAATTAACTATAGCATTTATAGGTAATACAACCAAGAACACGAAACAACAAGCATAGAAATAAAAATGTTAAATATTTATACGGGAAAATAGGCTAGAAATGAACTGTAAACAGTGTTACATGCCAGTGTTGAAGATTTAGCAATAATAAATCATCAATATTATTATAATTTACATTGATAATTATTGTAAACATCAGTTTTTATATTACGTGTATTGTATTATGATCAATGTCTTGTCTTCACTAAATCATCAGTGGAATATTAAATCGATATGATTACGTCTTCTCTTTTATTGTTTTATAGTAACTGATATAATGATGGAAACAGGTATAAACTATGCCACTTGTCCCATTTTCGAGTCCTGGACGATTACATACTGATATAGACAATTTTCTGAGATATAAAATTCCATTGCAATACCTATGTTCAGACAAAACGGATATGTTTTTCCACACCTACATGATCCACTGGTACTTGACCATTGGATAATTATTTTGAATCAGTAATTTGTACAGGTCAATATGTTCCTCGATCCTTGACCAAATAAATATTCGTTATCTGAGCAAGTGATAAATGTTTACAAACATTTTGATTTTTATAATGTTTAAATATACCATATTGTTTCACGCTAAAAGGTGTATTCATTGTACATTCCATCACAGGGTAGAGTTTCTATCCTTCTGAAATGATTTTTAAGTATTTGTTATTATTATTAGTATTTTATTATTTTTTATTTATTTTTTATTATTTTATTTTATTTATTTTTTTTTTTTTTTGAAAAATGTCCCGCAAGGCGATGCTATGTTCACCTAATTATTGGATTTTTATTTATTGCCGAATGACGTCATAGTCATTAATTTTATTAGACAGTTTAAACACCTTATACTTCATCCTCATCAATAAAGAAATACAGGACATGTCAACACCTAATGAATATAATTATAAATCTTATTATTTTGATGATAGATAGGCCCAGATTAACATCCAACAGTATAGTGCATCTGCTTGTCGTTTTGTCGTAATGAGCCTGATGCACGTGTAATTTCTGGAAGGGATTTAAAACACCTGCTATGAATGTGAAATCGGTTTTTCTAAACTCAATAAATACCGATGATTATTAATTTTAAAACCAATGCATTTTTTGAAAATGCCAGTGCGTCCATGCAAAGTCGGGAGTTTTATAAAGGTGCGTGTGATGTCTTTCATGCAGTGGTTATGGTCACTACGGTAGCTCAGTGGTAGAGTGTCCGCTACCTATTCGGGAGATCGTAGGTTTGAACCCAGGCTGGATCTGGCCAATACTTGAAAATAGGTAGTGACTGTTCCTTCGCCGAGCACTTGGCATTTTGAAATGAAAGTCACGGGTCATTCGGAAGAGACCTTAAAACCCAATGCTGCGTGACACGGCAAACAAGACCCGTTAAAGAACCCTCCCTGCACAATGTCTCACTACAAGGGTAAAAATTCCTGCCACTTCACCTATAGCTGGTGACGTCTCAATGTAAATGAAATATTCTTGACTTGGGCGTAAACCCCATTTAATAAATCAATCAATTAATTAATCAAGTCGTGGTCATACCTTTACTAGTCCTATAAGTACTTTGGTGTTAATTTGTCGTAAACAACAGTTAACATATTTCCGCATATTTTTACAAAATGTTTCTACAGGTGATCGATCTGTATCTGGCGTGTAACCCATTTAGATTTGTGAAAACTGTCTAATTACATGAATAATATTTTATTTATAGAAACAAAATTTGTTAATTTAAAAAAAGTAGGAAAAATCAAATTTTGATAAAATAGTGCCCGACATACATAAGGAAATAAATAAGTCCGTAGACTTTTCCACATTCCAACTGAAAACCACATCAAAGAAGATAACTTGTATTGGTACATTATTACACATATAAAATAAATAGGGGATCTTTTCAAACTAATACATTTACAATAATTTGAATGAGTTGTAATATGTATAATACATATTTCCTGTTTTATCAATGTCTAGAGAAATTAAACATTGTCTATTTATTTATTTATTTATTTATTTATTTATGTATTTATGTATTTATTTATTTATTTATTACTTTGGATAATCGTTTTCAGTGTTTGATCAAATTCAATTTACAATAGATGTACTGTTAACCACCGTACTATTTGCGGCTTCAGAGCATTTCTTATTTGTAATTGTGATGGCTAGAATTTTACAAAAGCACTTTAATCAATAACACCATACTAATAGACACCGTACTTAAATCCGCACTTAATCCACACAGCTGGTCATCCTACTTTAACTACAAAACTGGATACTGTACTTAAACCAAACCACTGGATACCATACTTAAACCACGCCACTGGAGACCTTACTTAAACCACATCACTAGATAACGTACTTAAACCACACCACTGGATACCGTACTTAAACCACACCACTGGATACCGTACTTAAACCAAACCACTGGATACCATACTTAAACCATATTACTAGATACTGTACTTAAACCAAACCACTCGATACTGTACTTAAACCAAACCACTCGACACTGTACTTAAACCACGCCACTGGAGACCGTACTTAAACCACACCACTGGATACCGTACTTAAACCACACCACTGGATAATGTACTTAAACAACACCACTGGATACCGTACTTAATCCACAACACTGGATACCATACTTAAACCACACCACTGGATACTGTACTTAAACCACATCACTGGATAATGTACTTAAACAACACCACTGGATACCGTACTTAATCCACAACACTGGATACCATACTTAATCCACAACACTGGATACCATACTTAAACCACACCACTGGATACCGTACTTAATCCACAACACTGGATACCAAACTTAAACCACACCACTGGATACTGTACTTAAACCACACCACTGGATAATGTACTTAAACAACACCACTGGATACCGTACTTAATCCACAACACTGGATACCATACTTAATCCACAACACTGGATACCATACTTAAACCACACCACTGGATACCGTACTTAAACAACACCACTGAATACTGTACTTAAACCACGCGACTAGATACCGTACGTAAACCACAACACTGGATACCATACTTAAACCACACCACTGGATACTGTACTTAAACCACTCCACTGGATACTGTACATTAACCACGCCACTGGATACTGTACTTAAACCACAACACTGGATACCGTACTTAAACCGCACCACTGGACACCGTAGTTAAACCACACCACTGGATACCATACTTAATCCACAACACTGGATACCATACTTAAACCACACCACTGGATACCGTACTTAAACAACACCACTGAATACTGTACTTAAACCACAACACTGGATACCGTACTTAAACCACACCACTGGATACTGTACTTAAACCACTCCACTGGATACTGTACATTAACCACGCCACTGGAGACTGTACTTAAACCACAACACTGGATACCGTACTTAAACCGCACCACTGGACACCGTAGTTAAACCACACCACTGGATACCATACTTAATCCACGCCACTGGAGACTGTACTTAAACCACGCCACTGGACACCGTAATTAAACCACGCCACTGGACACCTTACTTAAACCACGCCATGGAGACTGTACTTAAACCACACCACTGGATACCGTACTTAAACCACACCACTGGATACTGTACTTAAACCACATCACTAGATACCGTACGTAAACCACAACACTAGACACTGTACTTAAACCACACCACTGGAAACCGTACTTAAACCACACCACTGGATACTGAACTTAAACCACATCACTAGATACCGTACTTAAACCACATCACTAGATACCGTACTTAAACCACATCACTAGATACCGTACTTAAACAACAACACTGGACACTGTACTTAAACTACACCACTGGATACCGTACTTAAACCACATCACTAGATACCGTACTTAAACCACACCACTGGAGACCGTACTTAAATTACATCACTGGATACTGTACTTAAACCACATCACTAGATACCGTACTTAAACCACATCACTATATACCGTACTTAAACCACATCACTAGATACCGTACTTAAACCACACCACTGGAGACCGTACTTAAACAACATCACTGGATACCGTACTTAAACCACACAACTGGAGAGCGTACTTAAACCACGCCACTGGATACCATATTTAAACCACATCACTGGAGACCGTACTTAAACCACACCACTAGATACTGTACTTAAACCACACTACTAGATACCATACTTAAACCACACCAACGGAGACTGTATCTAAACCACACTACGGGAGACCTTACTTACACAACACCACTGGAGACCATACTTAAACCACACCACTGGATACCATACTTAAACCACGCCACTGAAGACTGTACTTAAACCACGCCACTGGATATTGTACTTAAACCACGCCACTGGACACCTTACTTAAACCACACCACTGGAGACTGTACTTAAACCACACCACTGGATACCGTACTTAAACCACATCACTAGATACCGTACTTAAACCACACCACTGGAGACCGTACTTAAACTACATCACTGGATACTGTACTTAAACCACATCACTAGATAACGTACTTAAACCAAACCAATGGGGACCGTACTTAAACAACACCACTGGATATTGTACTTAAACCACACAACTGGAGACCGTGCTTAAACCACATCACTAGATACCGTACTTAAACCGCACCACTGGACACCGTACTTAAACCACACCACTGGATACCATACTTAAACCACGCCACTGGAGACTGTACTTAAACCACGCCACTGGATATCGTACTTAAACCATGCCACTGGACACCTTACTTAAACCACGCCACTGGAGACTGTACTTAAACCACAACACTGGATACCGTACTTAAACCACATCACTAGATACCGTACTTAAACCACACCACTGGAGACCGTACTTAAACTACATCACTGGATACTGTACTTAAACCACATCACTAGATAATGTACTTAAACCACACCAATGGGGACCATACTTAAACAACATCACTGGATATTGTACTTAAACCACACAACTGGAGACCGTGTTTAAACCATGCCACTGGATACTGTACTTAAACCACATCACTGGAGACCAAACTTAAACCACACCACTGGATACTGTACTTAAACCACATCACTGGAGACCGTACTTAAACCACAACACTGGACACTGTACTTAAACCACACCAAAACCAAAACACTGGATACCGTACTTAAACCACACTACTAGATACCATACTTAAACAACACCACTGGAGACTGTATCTAAACCACACCACTGGAGACCGTACTTAAACCACACCACTGGAGACCTTACTTACACAACACCACTGTACTTAAACCACATCACTAGATACCGTACTTAAACCACACCACTGGATACCATACATAAACCACATCACTTGATACTGTACTTAAACCACACCACTGGATACCGTACTTAAACCACACCACTGGATACCGTACTTAAACCACACCACTGGATACCGTACTTAAACAACACCACTGGATACTGTACTTAAACCACACCACTGGATACCGTACTTAAACCACACCACTGGATACATACTTAAACCACACCACTAGATACCGTACTTAAACCACAACACTGGATACCATATTTAAACCACACCACTGGAGACTTTACTTAAACCACACCACTAGATAACGTACTTAAACCACACCACTGGATACTGTACTTAAACCACACCACTGGATACCGTACTCAAACCACAACACTGGATACCATACTAAAACCATGCCACTGGATACCATACTTAAAATCACATCACTGGATACCGTACTTAAACTACATATTTATATAATAAATATATACAAACAGTTTAATTATACACAAAAAAAATTTATTTACAACTATGTTGATACCATCAACCTTTTATTGTGTCAATACGTGTTTTTCATTTTTTGTATCATAAGTTGAAGAGGCAGCATTGCATTTTTCTGTCTCAGCTTTGGATCAAAAACATTAAAATTTGCTTTTTGAATATCTGTTAAATATTTATCACAGATTAAACTGTTAAGAAATACTGGTATAGCTGGTTTTGGTACATTTCCCTTCAACGACCTTGCAAGATCTAATTGTTTTTTGCCTCACACGATACATCATAGAATACATCTAGTACTGGTTGATGTTGTTTTCCCCGGAGAATATCCTCGACAGATACACCGTGTTTGATTAGTAACTCTTGGGGTATCATTACTCTTCTGTTCATGGCATTATATGGGAGTCCTCTTAAAAGGGTGACCAAACCCTTAGCCTTCCCTAAATGACTTGCAGCATGGTCAACTTGAACATCTTTAATTCCAAGAGATTCCAAAAACAAATATAACAAAGAAGAGTTTGTGTTTTCTCCATATTCTAATGATTCCTTCATGGTCTGCACACTTCTAATCCCCATCTCCCAGGCTCTTGCTTCAACGATGCGTAAAAACCAATGTTTATTTAACTTATGTTTTTTTATAGCTCTGGCTAATTCTAATGTTATTGGTGATTGTGGTGGGTTACCTTTGAAAACTTTCTCTATGGAGTCCTTCCAGAATTGCATTCTCATAATCCCAGTTTGTTTATCAGATACATTATCAGCAACACGTGCTAATTCTACGTTGAATGCATGAATAGCCATTGCAGATGTTCTAATCGAGACAGGATACAATAACACACATAAATAATTCTCATAATCATGTCGTTTGACTAAATTTACACAGTATTCCAAATTTGAAACTGGTTTTGTCTCTGTGTTTTTACATTTCACAAAGGGGCTCAGTATGATGGATTTCTTTTGTCGTTCACGAATTGATCGGATTTGACTTAATGGTGAAATGTTTGCTGTTTTTATTCTGCCAGTTAATCGTAATGTCCCAGCCATGTCATAAACAACGTAAAATGAACAACAGTTTTAAAATAACTAGAAAAACAGCTACAGTAGGTCTGTTTGGTTATAGATGTAAAAGGAAGTCGGTCTCCTTGTATAAAATTTTAATTGGATTGGGTGACGAGACGAAATCCGGATTAAATAAATACTAGTAACCAAACTGTTCTAGCCCGTTCATCCCGGCATTAATAACTCACGGCAAAGTAATTTGGATTTTTTTTAATGAAATGGAAAAATCAAGATTATTATATTTTTTTATTAGTTTTTACTGTCCTACTTAAACACATGGTAAAATAAGAATCATTGTTCAATGTCAAGTGACATGTGCTACTTTTTTGAATTTATAAAATTGTATGTACATAATGTATCAAAGATAAATTGCATTAATTGTATTCGTGGATATTTTGTCATATTAATAAAAATGTATTTTCGATTGAAGGCTTTTAAATTTCTTGGTCACATGCGTTTATAAACTTTCTTCGTCATCGGGAAAAAATTACATTTGGAATGTGAAAATCTGGGATTTTTTCGGACTGAAAATTGTCAAAATCACAATTTTAATTTATTATTAATTAATTTATTTATTAATCAAATAAATGATTTATTTCATGATTTATTTATTAGCATTAGATGTTGAATAAATATGTGTTAATAAGTTGACTCAGTAAAAATCTTCAATAGTGTGAACGACTGTCTGTGTTGTTATTGAAGCCGGTGCCACGTTTCGAAGTTTAATTGAAAGTTTTGCAGGATGTGCTGTCTGTTCAGTATGATTTAATATTAAATTTATTTAAAATTTTTAACAAGTGATAATTCGTTTTCGTGTATTTGATATATAATACTCGTCGCATATATTTGGTAATGTCTAGGCTGACATTCAGAATTTCTGGGTCTCCTCTCGTTTTATTCATCAGCTGTTAATCTGATTCGCCTGTTTCTGGATCGAATAAATACAGCTGAACGCCAATTTCATCACTTACAAGGTTGGTTATTTCTTACCAAAATAAGATAATTGATTGATAATTTCTAGTCCGACTAATCAGCCCACAAAACTCCTATTTTCATTTTTGACTCGTTTTTTTTTCTTTTAAAAATCAAAATGAGGTTTATTGGGCTGATTAGTCAGATTACATAATTTCCTTTTTTGCCTGTCTTGCCATGAAAACTTTGATCAGTCGAAGTATTTTTGGCTTGAACAATGACTGAGATACAACAAGTTTATATAATATTGGGGTATGATATATTACTGTCATATACCATTTTTTGAAGTTAATCAAAAAATGGTACATGAATTACTACAATATGTCTAAAACAAGACATTATCAAAAAACTCAAATTTTAATGAACTAATTCAAACTAATGGGCACGAAACCTGGCGCGAATTTTTTTTTTTGATTCTCTTCATATTAGCATAACATGGGATGCTATTGACACTGCAGGTTACAACCTCAGGGAGATAACTCCAGCTTACATAAATGCCTGACTAAAATGGTTAGATGTATAGTCTCATTTTACACTAAAACATTTGAATAAAACTAATGGTAAAAAGGTTTTAAGAGCTTAAAAGCATTGATTTTTTTCTTGAATTCATGCAGTTGAAGCCATAATAAACCGATGTCCCGTACACTGCTAAAGGTAAACTACTGCAATTTTTGCACTGACCAGCATCTCATAAAGATGGGATAAAGCTGGATCCATAGATGTACATCGGTCAGGGAATTGTAATCACTCATTTTAATCTTGAAATATTTCAACAAGGGATACCAGCCATGCATTAATTATATACTGAAATATTATACAACAACTGCTTCATGAAACATGTGTTTGTAAATACATGTACGTGTATGCAGTTTTGAGAATATCCCGTGAAAAACAGCACTTCACAACTCAAAACACGTAACTGACAATATCTAGAGCAACCAATAACAACATAACAGAACGGTACCAAAACACAATGTGAACTCATATTAAGTTCACTGATTATAATAATCCCGACTTTGAACGATCATCGGGAATGATGTCAAAATGTTACGACATGTGTGTTTCGATCAATACTTCAAGTGTATGACCCTAACAATCACACTTACAAATTTGATAAAAATGCTGTTAATAAGTTCATACGTACTTTTAAAAATTCGGCCTTTAGAAAAGTTTGCATTATTAATCGATCAAACATTGATATTTATCAAGTTTCTACCATCTTGAATGTACCATTATTTAAGGAGAAAAGGAGAAAAAATTATTAAAAACTAAATTTTCCGCAGTAAAATTTTGTGATTGTTATGTTTCAAAATTATATAATTAGCTACAAGTCTAATCATACTCCAGTTTCTCTGATCTTTTATAGATAATGTTATCTTTTCACAACTATTTTACTAATGTTATTTAATTCCTAAATTCAAGACAACATCAAACGATAGGGGTAGTAATATTACAAGGTGTCATGACACCACTCTATACTCTTCTACACCTGTAAATCAATTTTGTTAATTGCATGACATCATGTTGATTAAAGGTATCGTGGTCTCAAACTAAGGAATGTCTAATAAACAAATTTTATATCAAGGTGGACTAGGAAGCCTCATTCGGGTGCAAATTCCACTTCATCAAATGAATATAATTTATCGTGAAATATTTCAGCTATCTATCTATCTACTTCGTGCAGTGCAGCATTCAATTTCTGAATATTATCGCACTGTCGCACTGTGGTGCTTGTGCCAGTCAGATCACACTAGGGTATCCCGACGTGAACATGACTGGCGGTGTATTATGCATATGTCTGCTTTGTAACTAGCGTGCACTCAGGGCATCTTTTAGGTGCTAGCTCACCGAGACAGCAATTGCAGAGGTTACTGCCCCACCGGTCCATTATCCTGACACCAGGTAAGTCAGCAGCAATGTGAAATTAAGTAACTTGCTTAAGGTCACAACACGCAGCCCGGCTGGGACTCGAGCCCACGACCCTTGGATCGTAAGTCCGCGGCCTTAACCACTCGGCCACGTGCTTCCACTAGTTTAGTATATTAGTAATGTAGGTACATATAAAGTGGACGGAAGACATGGAACTATCCAATGGAGTCTGGCTGTAGAGGATTCCCTGTACAAGAAATATGGAGAATGTTGTCGGCATTATGAGTTTAATGCCGAGAAGAGCAATAAACAGCAGCGCAGCGGATGTCACAAGTAGCAAAGAGAGCATCATGGCGAGAGAGAGAGAGAGAGAGAGAGAGAGAGAGAGAGAGCAGTAGCTGGAGACCCACTATCGATACGCAGTGACTGTCCAGACTGCATGATCACCAATGTAGACCCTCCACCAAGAGAGTGTACCGAGCAAGGGATCGAAACACACAATGAAGGATGGCCTCGGCTGAGAATGTCGGCGTTGAAGCGGCGAAGCAGCCATGATAACAACACAGCATTATGTAAGCATATAACAAGTATTCTGTGGGGGATTGTTACTTAGTGGCGTCACGACACGCGCACAGGGTCCCCATAACCGAACTTTTCGATTTGTATTAACGAGAGATTAGTCGATATCTCCCTTATTTAGGTGTAGATTTTTATGGAATGTTCCCATTAATCCATATTCCAGGTTCAAAAATTGTTAAGGTACTCTTAATTAAGTAACTGCATAGATTTAACAAAAACTTCAAAACTTGATTGAATGTCAAAGAACATTTTTACAAATTCTTTCCAAAGTTTCTGACGCGAAACAGACAAAAATTCACGGTTCCTAAGTCTCCGTTTCTAATTCATGGGTTGAAATCCTTATTTTGAAAATAATGTTTTCCATATATGTGTGTGTGTGGTGTGTGTGTGTGTGTGTGTGTGTGTGGCATTTAAAATAAGTGTCTATATTACTAATCATAAATAATTTACAATTTGAACTCCAAATATATACTGTGTTTTGCTATGTACCGTTTGAACATTCTAATACATTGATAACTACGCGCACCAGGAGCACACGGAACCTTATGTTCCATAACGGGCACCTGTCATTTGTAATCAGGAAGCATTTTAGTTATTTTAAAATCACTATCTCATGTTTTAGGGACCTGAAATATTAATTATTTTTAACATTTAATGCAATTTTTCAATACAGATAACCAACTCTAAAATTACATTTAAATTTAAATAAGTTATCATAACTTTAATCTGATGTAATAAAAACTTTTATGTCTCTGGTTTAATCCTTTATAATTTAGAGAAATTTATATTGACAATATAATTATTAAAAAATTATTGCGTTAACTTTTCAAACCGTATTTATATATTCTCGGTATGAAATTACTTTACCCGGCTTTAAAACCCATTTACCTGTACTTTATTGATTATGAAATACCTTGTTGACATGTTTCCAAAGTAACAAGTTTAGGCATGCGCTTTAATGACCCGGATCTCATAAATATGCATAAGTTGTTGACACTAAGGAAGCTACCCAAGACTTTATGAAAAGAACTTTCGAAAGAAGTGATCCCAAAATTTCGTTAAAAAGGGGACTTAAAAGAAATACCACAATGTGAAAGTTCTAAATATGGTGGATTAATTTATTTATTAAGTACTCGTGTCTTAAAAGAGCTGGTCTCTCGTAAATTTTAGTTGAGTTTTTCGTTTATAATTTTACACGTTTTTTGTATCGGTGTGTGTGAGCTGGTCTTGCACTGACCACCGAGTTTTATAACTTTGTTATGAAGTTAGTTTATGTGGGATTTCTCGTGGTATGCTGGTCATACCTTAGATTGACAGAAGGTGAGTTCTTACTATTAAATAGCACTGACCAATGATAATACCGGTATTACCAATTATATAACATGTAAACTAGCTATTGGGACATTGTTGTAGCTCATCTGACTTATTTACAGGCATTCGTTTCATGCATAGTTATATATCAGATGGACAGAGACTTGCCTTGTGCTATGCATCAATCTAGATTCTAGATGACCTGTAAACAACACTAATTATAACATGTACACAATGCAACATTGATGAATTTATATGTAGATCTATCATTTCATGAATCAATTAAGGGTAGACATTTACAGTTGTAACAGGAAAGGGAAAAAATGCAGCAGCCAACCCGGGACTCGAATCCAGAACTTTCCCGATACTAGAAAAACGCTCTACCCACTGAGCTACCCTGCCATCTATCGAGTCCGGTCCACCCCACAATTATAGTTATCTATTTGGGCATCTGGAATTTAAATCATTACGGAAGCTCAGTTCGTAGAGTGTTCACTTTCTATGTGGGAGGGGCGGATTTGATCCCAAACTGGGGTATAAGACTCAAAAATAGGTAATTTAATGACTGTTTTTGGCAAGACACTCGAAATTTAGAAATGAAAGTCACATGGTCCTTTAGAAGAGACCTTAAAAATTGAATCCCTACGTCAAATCACATGTGGCAATGCCACATGTATATAAAGAACCCTCTCTACACATTGCCTGAGCACACTACAAAGGCAATAATTTCTGCCACTTATAGCTGGTAACATCTTAATACAAGTGAACTTTTCTTTACTATGAGCATTAACTCCAATCAATCAATCAATTTGGAATTTAATTGGACTCCAGATTGTATAATCAAGAAGCTACTATGGGAACAGCTCTTCAGGTTTTGAAAGTCAAGGGTCAAATTTGGAAGTTTGACAAACCTGTGTCATGTATTTTGAAAACAGAATTTATTCATGTTTACCCTGGTACTTCAGTGTTAAATTCTTAGGATATTATGTTATTTTATAAAATATGATGCTTCAAATGTACTGTCTTCTGATTATTGTTGAACATAGAGTCATAGACAAAATCTAGTACATTGTACAAGCAAAAATACAAACAGAAGCTGCCAAACAAACAAACAAAAAAAAAAAATTATCATATGTCATTGTATCAACAAATGAGGTCCATTAGTAACCCCTGCTGCATACAAAGTGTAAGTTTGTAGGTCAAAGGTCATGTTCATAAGGTCAAGTCTTAGATTTGTCATTAAAATGGTATTTGCTCTATAACTTCCACATCTATAGGTGGATTTTAATCAAACTTGGCATAAATGTATACCAACATTAGGAGATATATGGTGTACCTAATCATGTAGGATATATCTAACTGTATATTGTTGAGGCTATTTCTCTCAAGATAATGCTCTAGTTGACAATGTCAAGTGTTGTATTCAATAAATATTAACTACATAATAACATATATACATGGATTGAGAAACAATGGATATATAGCGTTATATTAATCAAATTTGATATATATCAACAGGAAGCTTTTTCACTTCAAAACATATCAGTTAACATGTAAAAAAAACCTACCACATTGAAAATGTATCCATCATGGAGGGGAAAAACTTAATCTGAAGATTCTTTATAAGCAAAGATTTTTTTGTTGACTTGAGCTTTAAAAGTCAAAGTTGAACTAAACCATAATTTAAGATATGCCATCAATATTTTACTAAAATGAGATTATGTGTTGCATACCAAATTTAATTGCGTAGGGCAAATCTCAAGGTCACAAAGTCAAATATTAGTCTATATGTGTAAATAGCATGTCCGCTTTACATCTAGTGATGGATTTAAGTCTTATTTGGCACAAATGTCCATACCAATACAAGATGATGTGTCCCATACCAAATGTTGTTTTGTAGATCAAAGGTCAAGCCCTCATACTCAACTTGGCTCAAGGTCAAATCTTATTTTTGGTGGGTGCCCAAACACTGTGTCTGCTCTTATGGATGGATTTTGATCAAACTTGGAAAAATGTATTCCAACACGAGATGTGTTGTACATGGTAACATCCCATTTAGGCGTGTTAATCAAATGTCAAGGTCATAACCTTTTAGATTATCATTATATGTTTTCAACACCATTGTACAATCTTTACACATAGTAACTGTAACTGTTTTCCATTTTATTTTAGGAGCATGTAACTGTGGAACGGATTGTGCCACTAATTGTAACGCTGGAACGTATTTCGACTCTGGATCAAGTACATGTGCAACATGTCCAAAAGGATACTAGTGAGTATAAAACCAATTACAAACTCTTCAATTGTTTGTGTTCAGCTTTATACAGTTAAATCTTCTGGTCATCATGCTGTCAGTCTTAATAATGGTGTCTTCAGTCTAGTCAGTAGCTATGAAAGTTGTTACAGTAATTTTTGCTAAGAATTTCAATCCAATAAGATTCTGGTTTTCCTTGGTTTTTAGTTATATATGCTTGACAAATATCAGTAGATGTACCCATAAAGAAGTTATCTTACTATCGATTAGTGTCATAGGGTTGTTATTCAAGTTTGCATTCAACATTTCTATGATCATATAAGGGAAATGGGTATGAATGAAAAATGTAGAAATTGGAAATTCAGTGTCAGCTATGTAGATTAGACCTTTTCATAAGATTTATTAACAAGTCAAAAGCATTATTTAAAATAGGAAATTATAGAGGATTGTCTGATTTCAAGGGATTTTTACAATTATAAATGATGATAATGTTTACATTCCTGGTGTGTATTTTTACACCTTGGTAATTAGATCGTATTTATTGTTGTAATTACCAACAGTGTTTGGAGATCCATGGATTGTAGCATTAAATTCAGTTTTGTAAAAATATTTTCTGGTTGTATTCCATTTGTTAAAACGTTTCAAACCATGCCATGATGGCACTAGTCGATAGAAATGCTTGTGTCATGTATTTTAAAAAAATAATGGATTCATGTTTACATCAGTTAATATTTTAAGGTTTGTAAAAACTGATTGAATTATGGAAAATGGAAAAACTTAAGATGTGTTGTTTTCTGATAGTTGTTGAAATTGCTCTGGTAACTTAGATAAAATCTTGTGACAGACAAGTGAGATAAGCAGACCAAATAAACTTTCCTAGATTTTTTTGAGTGGTTGAAAAATGTTTAATCAGAGATTGTTGTCTATGTTAATTGGCTAATTTATGTTTGTGTCTTAGCCAATGTCAAATTAAGCTTGTACAGGTAGGTATAGATACACGCTTCTTCCCATATTTATGTGAAGTGCATACTGATTATCATTGTTATACCCCAGATTCGAAGAAGGGGGGAGGGATAAACTGGCTAACCTTTGTCCGTCTGTCTGTCTGAAACAAAAATTTTCTCAGTTTTCTCAGCAACTGCTAATCACAGTCACTTAAAATTTTATACAGGGTTCGTACAGGCCTGGAAAAGTCCTTAAATTTTGAAGTTTGCCCTAAAAAGACCCTAAAAACAATTCTGACCCTAAAAAGACCTTGAATTTATCCTGAAGGCCCTAAAAAGCCCTTGAATTTGGGCAGTTTTGTGTCTGTATTTGGATATTAAGTAGTTGCAAAAAGACTGATGTAAATAAATAAATATTAATTAATAAGTTACTTGAAAGGAGAAATTTAAAGGTACCTGGCCCTTCCAAATGCCCAACTTCAACCTTATCCACTTCAAGTGATGTTACTATGGACATGTAAGTAATTGTTTTATTGATTTAATTGCCTTTGCATCAATATTTTTTTGGCTTCAATTGTACCTCTGATTAGGCCTTAAATTTGCAAATAAGACCCTGAAAAGACCCTAAAAAGACCTTAAATTTGGAGTCCAAATGTCTGTATGAACACTGTTATATGTGAGTTCAGTATGAGGTCCCATGCCACAAGTGCCGATTTCAAGGCTGTCAGACATTTACTTCCTGTTACCAACTTAGTTTATTTTTCAACATTTAGGGTCAATGGTTGACGTTAAAACCAGGGGTATACTAAGTTAGCATTAGCTCACAGATTTATTCTTTAACTAGAAAAAACATTTTTTGTTAAAATGATTAGACATATAACTACATGCACTTCTTGTTAACATCATTTATTTCTTCAGAATTTATATTGATCAATAAATCCCATGTCTATCCTATCATTTGATTTATAATCAGTATATATTTAGACTTATCTTATATCTTGTAAATTTAACCTCATCTGTTCATCTGATCCCCCTCCATATTGTCTGATATAGATATTAAATTTAAGGTGTTGATGTTTACTTTGTTATAAAAGCAATAAAATATGATGGTCATTTAGATTTTGATAAAAAGGCTTGTTTTGGGACACAAATTTTGATATGTATTGATATGTAGTGTAAGGATTTTACATACAGTCAAACCTGCTTTAAAGGCTACCTCTAATATAATGGTCCCCTGCTTAAAAAGGCCAGTAGAATTACATCCCAATTGTTCTTTATTCATAATATTTGAACCTGTATATTATGGCTACCTGCCCATAAAGGTAACTTTTTGTACTAGTTCCCTTGGGTGGCCTTTATAGACAGGTATGACTACTAGGATTTCCGATTACCAGTATTTGATATATATATATATATATACCTGGTTGTCTGGTACATTGTCTGTGCATACCTTTGTAGTTCCAGGCCTCAGTTTCACAATCCTTCTTTATTAAATAACAACTAAAATCAGGAAAATTTGAAATCTTAATATTTTGTTAATTTTAAGTTATTGAGAAATTTCTGACATTATTTTGAAGATCACTTTAAATAAAAATCAAACATACCAATCCATGTCCAAACCACAATACCAAACCTTTGAAGCTGGCAAATTAGGTTCTTCCACTATGGAAGTGAGGCCCTATAAACTTATAACATTTGTGTGTAGTTTTGTCTAAAAATTATTTGCTGGTGGAAGTTCACATGCTTTACCTAACTTGTCAGTTCCAAAGTTTTTACTTTGCTTTTGGATTGTTATTTGGACATGGATTAGTATGTTTGTTTTTGATTGTTCCAAAAACTATTACATGTACTAAAAGTTTGCCACGTTAAGTCTTAAGGATTGATTGTGGAGCCTGGAGTGTAGGTATTTTAAGATACATTTGATGTAAAGTAGAACTTCAATAAATATGGCGACATTTTATTTTCTTAAATTGCCATGGTAAAATCTTAAAATCATTGTGTGGTCTGACTAATTAATTTGTCATTTCAATTTGCAACATTGTGGGTCAGTATGCTTGCACTCTAAAATCACATTAGTATGGTCTAGTTCAAAAGTATATTAAATATTTCTACAGATTCACCTGACCATCATACATTTACTTTTAAAACATGTTAATTTTATTTTATCTTATTGTGGCTATTGGAGAAAAATTTGCTGATGTTTTAACTAACTGAAGCAAGGCTTAAGCTCTATCCAAATTCTGTGTGTTTATTTGCATTGGTCGTCTTAAATTTTGACACAATAAGAAAGTTTTATACCCAATTGGAAGGCCTCAAAATTGAATCAGATTCAAAAAGAATTTAAGTATAATTTGTTCAGAGATTTTGTACCGATACAGGTGTAAATAGCTATGTACATAACACAAAAATATCCCAGTATACAAAAAACGTATATTGAAACTTGAAATTTTAAATTTTTATAATTGACACACTGTATTCTTTGAATGTTCATAATTAATCTTAAAGTCCACATTCTTTTCATTTCTTCAATTTTATTCTGGAAATTTCAACAAGCCCAAGGACTGAATTAAAAGTGTGAGACTTATTTAAGAAGAGTATAATTGATCGGACAATGTGAATAGTTTGTTGTTTTTAAGTATCTCTTTAACTTTAAAACATAAATAAAGGTTTAATTGTCTGTGGATAATATATTCACCTTTTGGGCTGAATTTAAAACAAAAGTTAAATTTGTTGTATATTATATATATATATATTATATTGGAAATTTTGCCAAGAGTGAAATTAGATCTATGTTACCTTTCAATATATAATTTATACCGGGTAATTACAGGTACATGTATGCAATTAACATGTGTACAAATTATTGTCAACAGGCTTATGGACCATGGCACCTCTTACTGCCTTAAGCATCCAGTTCCGTTTGGTCAGATATCCTTAAGTGTGAAAAAGTTTATCAGTTTGTTGCAGATTGGCAGGGTTTTCTCGGAACTCCAGTTTTCTTCATAATTTCAGAAATGACTTTAGTAGAGATAACTGATAGAGTTAAATAGAAAAAAAATCAATAACATCTTCAGAAAATATTAAAATGTTAAGTTTTATGTCAGCAATAAAATATATAATTTCTATTTGATTCGGCCATGCATATATAAATATGGTTTATGGACTGCCTTATTGAATGATTTCATTTAAAAAACACTTTTCTTGTCTGTCCCCATATCAGGCCTCCTACCAAACTAATGTGAATGACGTACATAAATCCTGAAATTCAAGAAGTAATTTCTTATTTTAAATAGAACTTATGTGTACATTTTTATTTTATTGACAAAATAGATTCATTTATGTTTTAGAAGTAAGATCATGACTTATTTTGAGATTTGACGTTTATAATTACTGGTTTGACATTTTGCCAATATCTTATATTTAAAAATTTGTACCCATGCTTATATTGAAAGAACTTTTTCATGGACCGTAATGAAAAAGCTCGTTTACAACATGCTCAATTAAAATTTATATAACGAAATATTTGTGCTATATACAAGTATTCAAATAGGATGTGTAACTTATTCTTTTTCTTAAGCATGTCCTAAGCATGTTTTAAGTCATATAAAAAAGGGCAATTAGAAAGAACAAGAGATTTTCAGATTACAAATCTAATATGAAATTTTTTTGGTACATGTGTACTACAAATACAGTTTACTGAAAACGTATATATAATGTACACTGGCAGTCATTTATAAAAGCTTACATGATGTCTTGGATTTCCAAATATCTTAAAAACTAACAAAAATTTAAGTTTGCCAGATTTAAATTAAAGTAAAGAAAGAATATTTTGAAATTGGGGCAAAGAAGGTCCATTTTAGAATTTAGAATACATTAAATAAACTACCTACCTTCCTTCTGTTGAGATTATACAGTATTTCTTTATTACACAGGTTTTTGTTTATATATTGTATAAGTTAAATTTATTTAAACATTATACTGTTGATATAAAAGATTTTTACTTCACCATATATTTACACAGAGTGTTTAAAGACTTTAAAATTGGCATACTTGGTAATACATGCAGTTAAATTTGGTAACTGTTTTAAAACCCTGAGAAGAAAGGAAGTGGGGGGGGGGGACTCAAATCCAAATATGTTATGTATGCTTACTGAATAAATTTTCCTTTAGAGAACAACATTTTGTGTCTTGTTAAACTTGATGTGAGTAATTGAGTTTGTTACCCCCCCCCCTTCCCCCAGTCAAGTTTCATTCACTTATATAGAGGCAATCATTTAAGATGATGGATGAATCCAGATTGCCAGACAAAAGACCACAGTCTTCTGTGATGTAAGATGATGGATGAAACCAGATTGCCAGACAAAAGACCACAGTCTTCTGTGATGTAAGATGATGGATGAATCCAGATTGCCAGACAAAAGACCACAGTCTTCTGTGATGTAAGATGATGGATGAATCCAGATTGCCAGACAAAAGACCACAGTCTTCTGTGATGTAAGATGATGGATTAATCCAGATTGCCAGACAAAAGACCACAGTCTTCTGTGATGTAAGATGATGGATTAATCCAGATTGCCAGACAAAAGACCACAGCGTTCTGCAAAAGAAGCAGCAAACTTTTTTACACTAAGATCTGTCTTTAGTGGAATTCATACAGAGGGGGTAATTGACGCTGTGATATGTAAGGGCACACTTTTGACCACTCAACTACTAAAGCTTCCCTATTTATAGTTTTTATGTTTAAGTACCTTCATCTCCATGTTTTAAATGGATGCGAGAACAAGTCTAAGTCACCCATATTGTCTCCACTTAAGGATTAAAATAATCCAAAATTGGTTACTGGTCATGCCAATTATCCTTACCAGTGTCTGAGAAGTGAAACGAAAGTCTAAAAGGTATATAAATATATAATATTCATATTTTGTTATATTATTATAATCTGATTTTTTTCTATTCTAGTTGTACTGGAGGATCGGCAGATAAAACAGGATGCCCAGCGGGAACATACAACAACCAAGATGGACAGACTTCCTCGGCAAATTGTTTGGTATGATAGTAATTAAACTAATATTTCTTTGTTTAAATGTTATTCTATGGAATCAGTAATATTTTTGGATGTGATATATCATGTTTTTGTCATTTAAAGATTTTTTTTTGGGGGGGGGGGGGGGGGGGAGGAAATTTCATGGAAATGTTTTTTTGCGAATATAAATCCCATTAGCAAGAGGTATTTTTCATTAACATTAAAATTTATGGTATTTGCTAATCATGACAATAGCTAAATTTACTCCCCAATAAATATTTGATTTTACATTAGCATTTGAATTTACTTCATCTTTCTGTACATCTGAATAAAAAAAGTGTTAGAATTTAATACTTGGTGTGCAGGGCTAAATGTAATCCCTGAACTATTTAAACTAAGGTAATAAATGTTTGTATTGAAATTATTTTTGACACAATGTGACTTTAAAATTTATTTTTTACAGTAAAATTTGCAATGTGAAATGCAATAATTTAAGGTATATTAAAACGTTTTATTCTAAAATTTAACTCCAATTTACAGGATTGTTCTAGCGGTACATACAGCGGATCAGTGGGGTCACAGGCTTGTGATCCTTGCCCAGCAGGAAAATACTGTGGAACAGCTACATCCACACCAGCTACATGTGCTTCAGGCTCCTATTCACTAGGTAGTGCTTCTACATGTTCAGTGTGTCCGCAGGGTAGCATATGTACTTCCGTCACCAGTGGACCAACATTATGTGCTCAAGGACAGTACACAGCATCAACAGGTATGATATGTTTTAACTATCAGTATTGGAGCTCACATCCCTTCATGGTTTTCCTGACATGAAAACTAACCATCAATCACTACTAAACAATGTTTCACACAGTATATGTATGTTATAAATTCCTGCAACTTCATTTAGTTGGTGACATCTTGATATAAGTGATAATATTTTGATATTAAACCCTGTTTCACTCAGTAGGTTACAAATTCCTATAAATTCAACTATACCATGTGGCATCTTATAAATGAAATTATTCTGAGATTAAACTATTTTTCATGTAATTGATACAAAAAACTGCAATATCTTGTTCACATATTATTTTTGATATCACATTGGTTGAAAAATTGAGTAACTGCGATTATATGTGGTTAAGAAATATTTAATGGAAAGTGCATTATGTACAAATATATTACAGGTACGTCATGATATGTATCATGGACAGTGTATCATGATATATACAGTATTGTATCATCATGTCTGTATTGTCCCAGACCTAGTTACTAAGTTGTTACCTTCGTACAATTTCCAAACTTAAGGTCCAGTGTCACCGTAAGCATTGGACGATAAAGAATCCTGCTGTATAATGCCATCAGTGCAACACACAGGCAAAATTTCTGCACCTTAGCCTATAGCTTGTGATGTCTCTGTATAAGTGAAATATTCTTGACTGGGACGTTAAACACCATAACCTAACTCCAATCATACAGGTTCCAATGTACCATTATGCTAAGGGGATTTGTAAGTTCTATAATGACTGTATTGAAGTCTAACATTTAAGTCATCTTTTAAACAAAAACTTCAACATTCCACAGTTTATTAAAACTCAAACCTGAAGATTTTGCTTACTTTAACTGTTTGCTTTCTTTGATAGGTTCTACAACATGTCAGACTTGTCCACAAGGTAGTGAATGTCCAAACGGAGGAACACCAGTACAGTGTGCTGCTGGATTGTACAGCACTGTTGGATCAGGAGTGTGTACTGCTTGTGGTGCTGGAACATACAGTAGCTCAGCAGGTAGGTTAAGAAATGTTTTTGTCGCACCAGTAGCATTTTCTGGTGTCTACAGCTGTCATGAAAACAAGTATAAATGTGAAAGTTGCATGTGAAATTCAGTTTAAAATGTAAATCAAGTTTGATGGCAGCTGTTGAAGCTAGATGAGACATCTTATGTCATGGAAATCTTGTTACTAATAGTTCTTCCTGTTTTGTATTATCATAAAGCTCTTGTGTTATCATAATGATGTAATAAAAGGAGGTTGTTTGTTAGGTTTTTGAAATTAATAATAACATCAATGATCTTGCACAAAGTCTTTGTATTTAAAAACTTCAGACACAGCTATACTTTACAGTGTAGATGTAAAAGTACTTGAGGATAATTTCATACAACCTACATGTAATGCTTTGCTATACTTGCTACATCTGGCCCAATTCTCCACAAGGAGAGATAGATATAAGTCAGTAAGTCATACTTGCTATATGCATATGTACATGGATAGTTAAAATTGTTTTGTTATTGATTTTGTTTAGAATTACAGTCAAACCTACCTTAACTGCCACTCTAAATAAGGACAACTTGCCATTCAAGTCCAGTAAAATGTTATCCCAATATTTGTCTTTTATCCATGTTATTTGAACCTGTATATATAAGGACCACACATATAGGCAGGTTTTAGTGTACTTTTGACGTTGTATGATATAAGTAATAAGTTGGTTATTAGATGTTTTATATTCATAGTGATAAAAACAGGTGCAAATAATTAATGTTAGTTTTGTTTTGTATGCTTCACTGGTTTACTAAATGATGTGTAAAACTCCACTGGTACAGGAGTTTTTTATTTGTATTTATTGATTGACAGCAGAATGATGTACTGTGAAATCATTAATTTTCGTTGGGTCCAATTTTCGTGGAATCGGTAAAAATTAACATTTCGTTGGGACGTAAATTCGTGGTTTTACTGTTGTGTCAAAAATGTAGTTTGTCCTTTGAGCCTTGATAACGGGTAGGAAGTCATCATTTGTTTGTTTATCGGCACCTATAGAAAAAGTTATTTGTTGAAATAAGAAAGCAATAAACCGTGACAGAGACGCGGATTAATGACTAAGTCTCGGGTAGGCGCTAATTACCTGTAATCATTATATCAGTAACAATTAACTACACAAGCGATGTGACACCTGGCCTGAGTAGATCTACCTGTTACATTGTACAAATAAGCGGTAATTAATTTAGATTTAAAAGTTTATGCATAGAACATCAATCATGTGTTTTATAATCACTTTACACGAAACTGGATGTTTTTCTGTGACATCGGCAACTTTATAAAAATTCTAATTATTGACCTCTGATGACCTAATCAGCTGTTTACGAGAGTAACAATGGCGGCTCTTACCGATTCGAATGAAGTTTCGTTTTTTAGAAATCAAACAACTGACTTAGTAATAATAAATATAAAACAGGTTTATAGAGATTGGTGAAATGTTTATTTAATTAATATGTTATCAGATTGGAATTTAAATGAGACGGGCCATAATTGATGATGAAAGTTACGGTTAGAAACCTGTCTGTCCCTATCGTCCCGACCAGTTCCTAATTGAAAACAAACATTAAAAAAAATTAATGAAGAATTTATTAAACATAATATATGTACTTAAATAATTTTCATAATTAAATCAAACATCCACTCATCTTTACCTCGTGAAAAGTTTGTGTTTATGTGCGAGTTACGCTAGAGCAAAAAAATATGGTACATACCGGTATATGCATATCCATTAGTTATCATATATCTTGTCTTTTTACTTGAGGTTAATATTTCGTGGTTGTCGTAAATTCGTGGTTCAGACTGTCCACTAAAACCACGAAAATTGATCCCCAACGAAAATTAATGATTTCACAGTAATTTTTTTTCTACCTTGATCATGCTGATGGCCCTCTTTATGACAAGAGACAAATGTTCTAAATGATTAAACAGCATCTGTGTTGATTATACAGTACAAATGGTTTATAATCTACACATAGGAATAATAACCAGCTACTTTGTAATTATTCCTTGTTTTTGGAAAGGTTTTGGAACATGTTCTTCTAAGAATTGTTGTTATTTATTTGTGGGGCCCAATAGTCTCATGTTGTATCTGTCGTTATTTATTTGTGGGGCCCAATAGTCTCATGTTGTATCTGTCATTATTTATTTGTGGGGCTTAATAGTATCGTGTTGTATCTGTCATTATTTATTTGTGGGGCTCAATAGTCTCATGTTGTATCTGTCGTTATTTATTTGTGGGGCCCAATAGTCTCATGTTGTATCTGTTGTTATTTATTTGTGGGGCCCAATAGTCTCATGTTGTATCTGTTGTTATTTATTTGTGGGGCCCAATAGTCTCATGTTGTATCTGTCATTATTTATTTGTGGGGTCCAATGGTCTCATGCTGTATCTGTCGTTATTTATTTGTGGGGCTTAATAGTCTTATGTTGTATCTGTCATTATTTATTTGTGGGGCCCAATAGTCTCATGTTGTATCTGTCGTTATTTATTTGTGGGGCTTAATAGTCTTATGTTGTATCTGTCATTATTTATTTGTGGGGCCCAATAGTCTCATGTTGTATCTGTCGTTATTTATTTGTGGGGCCCAATTGTCACATGTTGTATCTGTCGTTATTTATTTGTGGGGCTTAATAGTCTCATGTTGTATCTGTCGTTATTTATTTGTGGGGCTTAATAGTCTCATGTTGTATCTGTCGTTATTTATTTGTGGGGCCCAATAGTCACATGTTGTATCTGTCGTTATTTATTTGTGGGGCCCAATAGTCACATGTTGTATCTGTCGTTATTTATTTGTGGGGTCCAATGGTCTCATGCTGTATCTGTCGTTATTTATTTGTGGGGCTTAATAGTCTTATGTTGTATCTGTCATTATTTATTTGTGGGGTCCAATGGTCTCATGCTGTATCTGTCGTTATTTATTTGGGGCTTAATAGTCTTATGTTGTATCTGTCATTATTTATTTGTGGGGCCCAATAGTCTCATGTTGTATCTGTCGTTATTTATTTGTGGGGCTTAATAGTCTTATGTTGTATCTGTCATTATTTATTTGTGGGGCCCAATAGTCTCATGTGTATCTGTCGTTATTTATTTGTGGGGCCCAATTGTCACATGTTGTATCTGTCGTTATTTATTTGTGGGGCTTATATAGTCATGTTGTATCTGTCGTTATTTATTTGTGGGGCTTAATAGTCTCATGTTGTATCTGTCGTTATTTATTTGTGGGGCCCAATAGTCACATGTTGTATCTGTCGTTATTTATTTGTGGGGCCCAATAGTCACATGTTGTATCTGTCGTTATTTATTTGTGGGGCCCAATAGTCTTATGTTGTATCTGTCGTTATTTATTTGTGGGGCCCAATAGTCACATGTTGTATCTGTTGTTATTTATTTGTGGGGTCCAATAGTCACATGTTGTATCTGTTGTTATTTATTTGTGGGGCCCAATAGTCACATGTTGTATCTGTTGTTATTTATTTATGGGGTCCAATGGTCTCATGTTGTATCTGTCGTTATTTATTTGTGGGGCTTAATAGTCTTTTGTATCTGTTGTTATTTATTTGTGGGCCCAATAGTCTCATGTTGTATCTGTCGTTATTTTTTTGTGGGGCCCAATAGTCTCATGTTGTATCTGTATTGTATGTAGGATGTGTGTGTATTAATGTCTTGGATGCTCTGGGTATTGCTAATTAAGTGTATGTGATTCAAAGCAAAATTACGATTATTTCCTTAGCAAGGTATATCTTTCTGCTGCTTATATCAACATAATAAATCATATAATGGTTCTGAGTCATTATTAGTCAGTTAATTATGTGTTTTCTATTTTTCTTCAGGATCAAGCACCTGTCAGCCGTGTACAGAAGGACATTATTGTACCAATGCCACATCAACACCAGTGGCATGTGCCGCAGGATATGTAGCTGCCACTGGATCAGCATCTTGTACACAGTGTGCCACAAGTGAGTATCAGTTAATAATCAGATTTCTATAAATTACTGGTATTTAAACAGTACATGTATATAGAATTTTCATTCTTTTTATATCAAAATGGTATCAAAAGATCTTTATTATAAAAATTCTCATTTTGTGGTTATTTTGAAATTATTGCATCTTGCATAAACTAATTATGCATTAAAGTTCTCCATGTGAACTTCTCATTTAAATTAAGAAATGTATCCTATTCAAATGGGATAAATAACTGTAAACATGAATAACAAATTGGCCTATGAGACACATATGTTTTGAATTTTTCGCAGAAACATGCATTGATTTTATTTTACCAGTACCATTTTGCGTAACTCTTTTCAGATGAAGTCCCAGACTCTAACAACGGTTTGTGTGAAGCTTGTCCAGCAGGAAAACAGTGTACCAACCCAGCGTAAGTTTATACAACTGATATTGATTGGTAAAACATTCTCACTTCAGATAGAGAATGGTGTTTTATTTATCAGTGAGGGTTTATTTCATGCCTAGTCCTTAAATCATTCCCTTGTTACAATAACCATTGCATCAAAACGACCATCACTAGCATACTGCAAACGTAATAACTTTTCAATTCACCTTTTGTTGGTGATCACGACTGACTTACACGAGACACTGTAGTATTAATGTTTAGTTACATGTATGTGTACATTACATACTCAAACATGTCAAAAATAGTCAAAGTTTTAGATTATTTTTATGATTTTCCTTTTAATTCCTCCTGGCTATTTTTTCAAAATGTTTCCTAGAAGTTATTCACTTACCAAATCTAATTAAAATTTCATTAAGTGAATCATGTTTTTGAGTGATACTGCTGTTTATGCCTCCTAGAGCAGAGGTATAAGTATATACTGTAAACCAACCTTTATTCGCGGATATTAACTTTCGCCATTCTCTTACCAAAACCATTTCACGACTATCAACGTTCACAATATGGTCTTTAGCTGAATATTTGGTATAAATAAAACCATTTTCATAAACAAATTCGCGACGATTAACTTTTGTGATTGTTTTGTCCTCGCGAAACACGCGAAAGTTAATCGCACATGAATAAAGGTTGGTTTACAGTATTATGTATTTGTGTCTTGGATGCGAGGTATTTATGTACATATAATTTTGTACTTGTTTTGTCTATTTACAGAAATACACCTACAGATTGTAACAGTGGATATTACTCAGTCCTAGGAAATGGAACTTGTAACATTTGTCCCAAAGGAAAATACTGCGCTACGACAACTAACGCCCCAGCTGATTGTCCTGCTAGTAAGTACTTCTCTGTCTTAGAAACATGAAATATATGTTTACAATAAAATTGTCTTAGAAAAGAGGAACATATCAGACCTACTTCTGGAAAATTGTTGATTATCTTGGAAATAAGTTACTTTTCTAGATACATAATTGATACATATTTGTTCTGTAAAAGACTTAAATTTTGCTGAAGAAAATAGCCTGATGTAAGATGGTATTATGTGTCTTCCTTACATGGTATTATGTGCTTCCTTACATTGCATACTTTTTTGAAGGAATTCTGTTAAGAAATAACAAAATTGTTGGGTATTTAAATGTCTCAAAATGAAGAATAAAAAGCTTTATCATAATACAATAATCAAAACCAAAAAGTAAACCACATTCAATTAAATAAAGGAATTTACTTTTTCGTAAACTTCATGGATAGGTTGTGTAGTTACAAGAATATAAAATTCAGAATTATGGTTTTATTTGCATGAGAATAGCAAAGAATGTTAGATCTTTGAGAACCACTAATTAAGTACAAACAAATTTATATAAATATATTATGAATTGAGCACATTTTATTAAATACAAAACAATTAAATATACATTATGAAATATTTCATCATTGCCTATTTTAGACCAGTATTCAGCAGAAGGATGGACAGCCTGTCAGGATTGTCCAGCTGGTCACTCCTGTGCCTCAGCAGCTGATACACCTGTCAAATGTAGTGGAGGAGAATACAGTCCAGCAGCAAGTAAGTTAAAGTTATTCCTATACTGTAAATCATTTTGATTTATTTTATTATTATCATTATAATTTTTTTTATTATTTTCAATTTTATGAATATTAACTAAAAACTTTTTATTTTTGCGGCATGAAGTTTTCAAGATTTCCAGGCCATTATGTGATATAGATTTCCATATAAAATTTAAGTTCCAGCATGCATTATTTCTTTTCAAAACAAAGAAAAAGTTCTTTTATTCCACAAAACATGAAACACATGTCCTCATTAATTGTAATGGTCTTTTATTTCAGCTATGACCTGTCAGCCTTGTACAGCTGGTAATTATTGTCCAGTAGGAGCAGCTGCTGAAGCGGCCTGTCCGGACGGATTCTTCTCTGGAGCTAATTCTGCTGTGTGTACTCCTTGTGCTGCTGGAAAATACTGTTCCAAGATTGCAGAAACGGACTGTCCTGGCGGAACATACTCCCTAGGATTAGTCACTAGTTGTACATATTGCCCTGCAGGTATGGATACTATTTTGTGTTGGCTTATTCTTTTTAATGTTTGATGCTTAAGATATTTGCATATTTTGCAGATCAGTCAATATTTCCCTGAGTTAACATATTTCAAAATTTTTTTTTTGTTTGTGGTTTATATTCTTCTGATGTAGTTGTAATGGTCAGAATTTTTTCTGGATAAATATTGACTGTGATTAATTAGAATTTTTTCTGAATTCTTCAGCGACTTTAAATTAAGTGAATGTATAAATTCTCCATGAATCTACCAGTAAAGTTTATTACCGGTAATATGATTTTACAGATTTTCTGTTGGTTTTTGGTCATCCACATATGATCTAAATCTGTGATCAAATTTGAAATTATTTGTTTTTGTGTTTTACAGGATCTGAATGTACATCAAAATCAAGTCTGCCTAATCCATGTCCAACTGGAACTTACAATCTGAATGCATCAGCAACTGCGTGTACAACTTGCCCAGGAGGATATAAGTGTGAGGCCACCAATGTGGCGCCAGTAGCTTGTACATCAGGTATAGAATTACAGTAAATGCATCATAGACATCAAATTGATGGGATTTGGTTAATGGTGTTTTAGACCCCAGTCAAGTTTCTGTCACTTTCATCAGTTTTGTTCTTAGACAGTGGGGGAAACAGGCATGTCATCTGAGAAAGCCACTGACCTTTGGCAAGTGAAAAGACAAACAAGTAGAATCTGCAAGAGGGGGATCAGAACCTAGGTAGAAAGAGGCATTGTGGTTTGTAATGCACACTTTAGACCACAAGGCCACTTGAGTTCTTTGCATCAAAAGGACATTTTTATAAAATGACTTATTATTTAAGTGAATCATTAAACAGTTTTGTTTGTCTTATTGTCTTTATTTTGCCAGATTGTTAATTTATATTATTCTGTTTTAAAACTATGAAATGATTACTGAATGTTTAAAAATCATTTTATGGTCAGTCCACATATTACACTTTGCCATCTCTTTTTCATTTTTTAAACTTTGATATTTTGACCTACCAAGCTTTAATAAATGCCATCATGGGTTAACAATCATGCTTTGTTTTTAAAACATAATTATCATTTACTTAAACATGAATTATTTTTCAATTTATTAGGGTACCTTAGTAGCCCAGGATCCACATCTTGTGAGCAGTGTCAAGCTGGTTATGAATGTCCAAACACTGCTGACCCCAGTGCTAACAAACAGTGTTATGCTGGATCGTATTCTGTTGCTGGACAAATGACCTGTACAACTTGTCCAGCTGGGAAAATATGTCCAAGTACAATGTATGTTTATATAAGTTTAAACTTGCTTTACATTTTTGCTTTGAAATTAATTAAATCAAATTTAAATGGGCATGGAAAATTTATGTATTTAAAATTAGAATAATGAAAATACATACAGTTGCACAAATGCTATGTTTTCATCAATATTTTCTTTAGAAAGATAAAAATTGTTCTGCGAAGTGAAAATATTCTCTGATAGATACTTCTCTTATATAGTGAATTCTAGATTGAACTGAAAAGTTGAACACTATAATTATCAATTTTATCCATGTTACCAGAATACCAAAATTTGCTATTGTTTAAGGGTGAATCTCAGATTTATGAAGTATTTTAAAAACAAACCAGGATAAAACACTATAATTCTGTTAATCTTACAGATCAAGTTTGGAAACAGATTGTCCATCAGGAACTTACTCACTGGGAAATGCAACATCATGTACAACTTGTCCTGCTGGAAAGATATGTCCTAATACTGATGGAACTGGAATTCAGGATTGTATAGCGGGAACATTTTCGACAGCAGGAGCCATTGTGTGCACGGATTGTCCTGCTGGCTATGCCTGTCCACTCACAAACTCGAGTCAGAAAATCACCTGTTTGGAAGGATCTTATGCTGTAGCTAAATCTATAGAATGTACAGTTTGTCCAGCTGGAAGGTATGATATCACTATCAGTCCAGGGACTTACTAAATATTGTAATATTACAGTTATCTGTAATATAACAAAGTATTTAGAGTTATCTCTCTTTACTTTGTAATGTTTGTATTACAAAAAACTGTAATTTAACAATTTTCTATAATGGTTATCTCCCTTTCAAATACAAAAAACCTATAATTTAATACATTTGTAACAATTCTCTGTAGTGGTTATTTCCCTTGATTTTTTTTAAATTAACATGAATAAATCAATTATAAGTTGAAAAAGGTTATTTAAAAAAAAAAGATTTCTAAAATTTCTACAGTAGAATATTAGTATATTCAGCAATTAAAACATCAAATATAACACAGTATCATATGAATAATGCCATTTATATTACAGAAATTTTTTTTATTGTTTAATTGACAAATATGGGTCATACAGTACATGTATATAAAACGAAATCTACATTTTAATTTCAAAAGTCTATGCAGCAGAATATACCATGCAGTCATTCCAAAATAATATTGTAACATTTAACGTTGACAATGGTTTTTCTTGTCCGTGGAGACAGATTCTGGAAGGAAAATGTGACGTTTGAGCATGTTGCAATAGCAATATGTAAACTTTCAGAGCTGATATTATAGTTTTTAAATGGAACCATTATACAAATTGGATCAGATTTATTTCTTAACATCAGATAGGGTCTTGAACCAAGTAGATTTTCTAAAAGTGATTATTCATAATTTTGAACCGGTTATTTTACATGTGTCGGAAAAAATTCCTAACCTGTAACAGATATTTCATTACATGCGGAATTCATAACTAAAAGCAATAAAGATATGAAACTTATTTCAGATTACAATGATGGCCTAAGAGTACAGGGGGAAACTTTATATTAGATAGGAATTTTTAAATCATGTCTTTAAATCCAATATTATTGAGATAGAATTTTTCAAAGTCTCATACCGTAAATCGGGAAATTTTGGCTGTAGTTTAATTTTGGTTTATTTGGCACCCAACTTAAAAGTGCCAAAATTAAACACACCAAAATAATACATATTCTAAAAAAAGAAATGCCAATATTTACCCGAAAATCGATGTTCCGTAATAGAGCACTTTTATCTTAACCTGCCAGAAAACGGTAATATTTGCCGGACTTGTCCGATAAAAATTTATTTTGACCGACGTGAAAAATCACTAGTCGGACATGTTTTGTTTTCGGACATTTTTAATTTTACAACAGGAATATAAACAGACTAATCAGTTTTCGGTCCGACAAAAGTAAACTAGCGCTAGTCTGTCTGCCGGTCTTTAAAACCCTACCCGACTTCACTAAGTATATCCTACGATATTGTCCTTACCGCGTGTTTACCTGTCATCTAATCAGGTGATTGTTTATTAATCAGTAAATACTTATGGACTTAAGTAGTCGCGTGTCTATTTCTTTTGTTTCCCAGTTAGAATCATCATAACTTTCTTTAAACGTGTGTTTGTTTAATTGTAAAATGTGTTGATTACGGAAGCCATAACGAGTCACGGTCGGTCAAGGGTGATAAGTGTTGAAAATTAACTACTACGCGCTTCGTAATTGTTTCATTATTAATGAACTGTCCCCTTATACAGTACTTTTGTCTTTAACTTGCATATATAGTATATACCGATAAATCGGTATTTCAATTTGAATTATCGTTATTTTATGAAACCCAGAAGGCTTAATTGTGCATTCCATTTCATTTTCTAATTTATAAATTACAACACTTCCGGTATTCAATCAGCATAATCCGTTCGTCTTGTGGCTGTTTTTTAACATCTTATTCAATGAAGTGCCAAAAATAAAACGCCTTATTCAGTGAAGTGCCAAATTTAAACACACCAAAATTAAACATCCACATTTTGGGAGAAAACCGCCAAATTATCCCGACGCCAAAATTTCCCGATTTACGGTATAAGGAACTAACCCCCATTACACCATTTTCTGAAAAACTATGTTGATATGATAAAATTGTATTTGATTTTAGAAAAACAGTGGCATATGTCTTCTTAGTATTAAAATGATGTAAAATTCTGTTCGGATTTATTCAGTGTTAATAGCGCACAGTTGTTAATTTCTAACCTCCATAATGCCTTACCTCCTAACATGGATATAGTTCCACGATTTCAGATTGCATATAAGCATTTATCCAGGATATATTATCACTCAACCGGACAAGTTCTTACAAACAACATTTGCCTTTTCTGTAATTAATGCTAAAACCAGCAAAATAATAGTCACTTAGAACAGTTTTATATGACTTTATTGTTGAAAGTATGAAATTATCCAGCTGTTATCATAATTTTTTTATTTCAAATTTGGTGTGTGTAATAATTTATTTTTTAATTCTGTACATATACATCTTTGTTTTTAAGAGACATAAAAGAGTCTGATTTCAAAATTTCATTTTTGACCGTTTAAAGGAATATAAGCAATATGATTATTTCTGGAATGACTGCATGAGGTTGGAGTAAGCCAATCTGTCATATGGGCATGAGGGCAAATTAATATATTACTGGATACATTCGCAGTTCATCAGATTTGCTAGTTTTAAAATCTGGTTCATTACTTGAGTAAACCAGGAAAAAATGACAGTCAATTCTTAAATGAAATATAGGCTGGTCTTGGTCATTTCAATTATAATTTTTTTTCAGAGTAACAAATCTTTCAACTGACTTTAATACCCATGAAAAAAATGTTATGTTTTAATTAATATATGGAAACAAAGTCAGAATACAGTCACATGTTGACTGACGAAAGAAGTGGAAAATGGTTTTAAGATATACAATGGCGTCATTTGTAGCAAAATGATACAATAGAAAAAACATTCATTACCATGTAATAAAACACAGTATAGATTTTATTTACATTCACATGTGACTAGACAAATTTGAATCTTACATTACAGAAATATAATAGAAATATGTAATATTAATACATCCGCTAATTCTGATGATACAATGCTACATATTGAAATGGCCATAGTTGATTGAATCTTATATTACAGAAATATGTAATATTGATGAATCAACCAATTCTGATCACACAATGCTACATATTGAAATGGTCAAGTTTAATTGAATCTTATATGACAAAAATATGTAATATTGATGAATCAACCAATTCTGATCATACAATGCTACATATTGAAATGGCCATAGTTGATTGAATCTTATATTACAGAAATATGTAATATTGATGAATTTGCTAATTCTGATGATACAATGCCACACATTGAACTGGTTATGTTTGATTGAATCTTATATTACAGGAATATGTAATATTGATGAATCAACCAATTCTGATCACACAATGCTACATATTGAAATGGTCATGTTTGATTATGTAATATTGATGAATTTGCTAATTCTGATGTACAATGCCACACATTGAAATGGTCATGTTTGATTCAATCTTATATTACAGGAATATGTAATATTGATAAATCAACCAATTCTGATCATAAAATGCCACACATTGAAATGGCCTTGTTCGATTGAATCTTATATTACAGAAATATGTAATATTGATGAATTAGCCAATTCTGATCATACAGTGCTACATATTGAAATGGTCATGTTTGATTCAATCTTATATTACAGGAATATGTAATATTGATGAATCAACCAATTCTAATCATGCAATGCTACATTATTGAAATGGTCATGTTTGATTCAATCTTATATTACAGAAATATGTAATATTGATGAATCAACCAATTCTGATCATACAATGCCACACATTGAAATGGCCTTGTTCGATTGAATCTTATATTACAGGAATATGTAATATTGATGAATCAACCAATTCTGATGATACAATGCCACACATTGAACTGGTTATGTTTGATTGAATCTTATATTACAGGAATATGTAATATTGATGAATCAACCAATTCTGATCACACAATGCTACATATTGAAATGGTCATGTTTGATTATGTAATATTGATGAATTTGCTAATTCTGATGTACAATGCCACACATTGAAATGGTCATGTTTGATTCAATCTTATAATACAGGAATATGTAATATTGATAAATCAACCAATTCTGATCATACAATGCCACACATTGAAATGGCCTTGTTCGATTGAATCTTATATTACAGGAATATGTAATATTGATGAATTAGCCAATTCTGATCATACAGTGCTACATTATTGAAATGGTCATGTTTGATTCAATATTATATTACAGAAATATGTAATATTGATGAATCAACCAATTCTGATCATACAATGCCACACATTGAAATGGCCTTGTTCGATTGAATCTTATATTACAGGAATATGTAATATTGATGAATCAACCAATTCTGATCATACAATGCTACATATTGAAATGGCCTTGTTCGATTGAATCTTATATTACAGGAATATGTAATATTGATGAATTAGCCAATTCTGATCACACAATGCTACATATTGAAATGGCCTTGTTCGATTGAATCTTATATTACAGGAATATGTAATATTGATGAATTTGCTAATTCTGATGATACAATGCCACACATTGAATGGTCATGTTGATTCAATCTTATATTACAGAAATATGTAATATTGATGAATCAACCAATTCTGATCATACAATGCTACATATTGAAATGACCAGTTTGATTGAATCTTATATTACAGGAATATGTAATATTGATGAATCAACCAATTCTGATCATACAATGATACATATTGAAATGGTCATGTTTGATTCAATCTTATATTACAGGAATATGTAATATTGATGAATCAACCAATTCTGATCACACAATGCTACTATTGAAATGGTCATGTTTGATTCAATCTTATATTACAGGAATATGTAATATTGATGAATCAACAATTTGATCATACAATGCTACATATTGAAATGGTGATGTTTGATTCAATCTTATATTACAGGAATATGTAATATTGATGAATCAACCAATTCTGATCACACAATGCTATATTGAAATGGTCATGTTTGATTGAATCTTATATTACAGGAATATGTAATATTGATGAATCAACCAATTCTGATCATACAATGCTACATATTGAAATGGTCATGTTTGCTTGAATCTTATATTACAGAATATGTAATATTGATGAATCAACCAATTCTGATCATACAATGCACATTGAAATGGCCTTGTTTGATTGAATCTTATATTACAGGAATATGTAATATTGATGAATCAACAATTCTGATCATACAATGCTACATATTGAAATGGCCATGTTGATTGAATCTTATATTACAGGAATATGTAATATTGATGAATCAACTAATTCTGATCATACAATGCTACATATTGAAATGGTCAGTTGATTGAATCTTATATTACAGAAATATGTAATATTGATGAATACCAATTCTGATCATACAATGCTACATATTAAATGGCCATGTTTGATTAATCTTATATTACAGAAATATGTAATATTGATGAATCTAATTCTGATCATACAATGCCACACATTGAAATGGCCTTGTTCGATTGAATCTTATATTACAGGAATATGTAATATTGATGAATCAACCAATTCTGATCATACAATGCTACATATTGAAATGGTCATGTTTGATTCAATCTTATATTACAGGAATATGTAATATTGATGAATCAACCAATTCTGATCACAATGCTACTATTGAAATGGCATGTTTGATTGAATCTTATATTACAGGAATATGTAATATTGATGAATCAACCAATTCTGATCATACAATGCTACATATTGAAATGGTCATGTTTGATTGAATTTATATTACAGAATATGTAATATTGATGAATCAACCAATTCTGATCATACAATGCTACATTGAAATGGCCTTGTTCGATTGAATCTTATATTACAGGAATATGTAATATTGATGAATCAACTAATTCTGATCATACAATGCTACATATTGAAATGGCCATGTTGATTGAATCTTATATTACAGGAATATGTAATATTGATGAATCAACTAATTCTGATCATACAATGCTACATATTGAAATGGCCATAGTTGATTGAACTTATATTACAGGAATATGTAATATTGATGAATTAGCCAATTCTGATCATACAATGCTACATATTAAATGGCCATGTTTGATTGAATCTTATATTACAGGAATATGTAATATTGATGAATTTGCTAATTCTGATCATACAATGCTACATATTGAAATGGCCTTGTTCGATTGAATCTTATATTACAGGAATATGTAATATTGATGAATTAGCCAATTCTGATCATACAATGCTACATCTTAAATTGGCCATGTTTGATTAAATCTTATATTACAGAAATATGTAATATGGATGAATTTGCTAATTCTTATCATACAATGCTACATATTAATGGCATGTTTGATTCAATCTTATATTACAGAAATATGTAATATTGATGAATCAACCAATTCTGATCATACAATGTTACATATTGAAATGACCTTGTTCGATTGAATCTTATATTACAGGAATATGTAATATTGATGAATTTGCTAATTCTGATGATACAATGCCACACATTGAACTGGTCATGTTTGATTCAATCTTATATTACAGAAATATGTAATATTGATGAATCAACCAATTCTGATCACACAATGCTACATATTGAAATGGTCATTTCTGATTGAGCCTTATATTACATTATGTAAAATTGTTGAATCAACGGACAATGATTTTTCAATATTGGCGAATGAAAAAGAAAAATGTTTTATTTGTAGTTGAAAATCGACATGTATTATAATTAACAAAGAAATTATGTTTATAGCAGAAAACAATTTTGTTCAAGATATTGTTTTTAGTTTGTCTAGGATTAATTTACTGGGAAGATTCAATTTGTCAAAGGGGTATTCATGATAAGGAATCCTTATGTGCTCCAAAATTTTAATTTGTGATGATTAATCTCTACACTCATAATAAATACACACATGTGTAAAATCAAAATAAATTTATTTTTCTTAGTAATATAATTAAAGCAACTTTATAAAGTTAAAATTCATTACATTACATTAGAAATTTAAATTGTAAGGATTATTAGAGACACATTTCCATAATAGAAATTATCACAGATTCAGGAGCACTATCACAATAGGTGTATATGGAAAAATTAACCTTTTGATCTGATCAGTAGAAGTAATGAGTTTTAAATTGATGGACACTTGAAAGTGTACATTCATTGTACTGACATGAGGGTTAAACCTTTATTGTGTGGCCATTATTTTTTGGTTTTATAGGTTTGCTATTGTGCCATTTGTGTTACTTAAATTGATATTCAACCCACCAAATGAAAGTTGGTTTATTCTAAACTCATAATCATTTTGGTTATTCTTCCCACCTATTTAAAGATTTATTCAGGGTGTCAATGATGCATGGGTTTTTAAATACCTAAATGGCTATTAAGCTTTCTCCAATACAATAGAAATGATTGGAAGGGGGGTGATCTAAAAGGTATAACATATTGTATTATCATAGGAGGCACATTTAGTCCCAGATATACTTGAATGTCTTTCAAAAGTTGGACAATTTAAAAAAAAACAGTTTTAAAGATACGTAGTGTCAAACTTTTATTAGATATTAATTAGTCCATTGAAACTGGAAGGGGATTATAGGTTTTCTCTCTGGTTGTCCACTTGTCTGTCCCTAAACAGTTTATTCTTTATTTGTTGAGATGTTGGATTCATATTTGGTATGAACTTTTATATTGGTGATGTACTATGTCATACTGACTCAATTTTGATTAAATTTGACAGCCATGTGGACCTTTTCAAATTTTCACTTTTTAAATTTTTTTCTGGTTACTTTGTGAACCAGAAACTCTGTCCTCTCTATACCAAGTGCAAGAGGAGGAAGCAGCATCTCAAACTTTAAAGTCTTATGAATGATCTGTTTAAAGATAATATCCATGACATCATATTCTCTAACCATAAAGTCACACCAATGCAGTGAACCATGATGGCAAGATTCTCTCGGAAAATTTATTATATATATTTGCATTTGTACATATTTTTGATATTATAAAAAGACTATTTTTATTTTTCTTGCATGCTAAACAAGCATTTATAAAAAAATCCATTTTAATTTTGACTCTGTATGCCCCATCTGATTACTACTAACTTATAAAGACTTTCTACTTTTTAGCACATCAGATTTTTTTGAAGTTTCTTGTTTATTGTTTGCTTGATATCAAAATAAGTTCAATCTCCCTTCTCAACATTTAGAATAATATAAAAAGTTTGGTTATTGTTATACTCTTGTTAAAACTGGTGACACTAGAATAAAACTACAGGAGGTGGTCAATAATGTCCAACACAGAATTGAGCTCTCCGCCCCAATGATTCTAAATACAAATGACTTTGGAACAGGGATTCCCATTTAAACCAGAGGAAAGGCATTTATCTTAACAAAGAACAAAACAACATCTGCTACTTTCCTTATCTTTTAAATTTTAAAATACCTGTTTAGAGAAGCTATATTGTGACATTACAGTGTTGATGAAATTTTATCTTGATTCAGACATCATCCTTTCTAGTACTATAGCTAGGTTGGAGACATGATAATTTTATATTAAACAAGGTGTTCAGAGAACACTACCCCCACCCCACCTCTGCAAAGGCGAACATCAGTGAATTCCATACAAGGTGAAATATGTTTTATGGAACACTGGTTGTTAAATAAGTGGGCTAGTTTGCCCATTTATTAGATTGAAAACCACAACAAATTAAAGTACACCTTATTTGCATATTTTATAAATATTACGCAAACTAAAATTTAATGGAAAATCCTATTACATATGATTAATTCCCACAGTTTTATTTCCTATGTTTAAAATTCTGATGAAATTGGTTCATAAATATGGCTGTAATGGTCATATATATTTTGCAAACTAAAATTTTTTCAGAAAATCCAGTTAAATATGTTTAATACCCGAGTTCTATTTTCTATATATATTGAAAATATCGATGAAATCGGTACATAAATAAGGCTGCAACAGCCATTTATATGTTTTTGTTATTTATAATAATGGTGGCCATCTTGGATATGCTATAAGGCTGTCGAGCAATCCCACACCAATCACTATCATAACGAATCAACTGACCAAGTTTCAGCTCAATCTGATGTAGGGTTTTCTTTTAAATGCACGGAAACCAACTTGGACGGACCCCCGACACACACACACACAAAGCAGTATTACTATATCCCCCCTCACCACTGATGGCGGGGGGGGGTGGGGGGTGGGGATAATAATATTAATACATAAAGTGCATCAAGGAAAAACCAGGATCATGGTAAACATGATCTGTTCTGAGATAAATATACTTACATGTATTATAAAAATGTGTTTATTAAATTGTTGAAACATCACTTTATGTTTGCATATTAACCCTTTAATGCATCCACGATTTGGTATAAGATAAGGCCATAAATACTACTTTACCCCTGCAATGTTTTGCTGGTGCGGACTACGAAGCATTTTTCAATGCAAAACGTGGTAGTATGCACACTTGAAGGTCTACACAATGCAGATTTTGCATTCGGTATGTAAAATATCATCTATACTTTCATCTGTACCAAACCTATACCACAAAACCCACTATTTCTTTCACAATTAGTGTTTTAAATATGTATCAACCGGGGGACATGACTTTAGAATTGCCCGGGGGACATGATCAGAGGTAAATTACAGACAATGCTGACACACCACCAAATGCCACGAACGCTTGATCACATCATAAGTTAACTGTTTGGGCAATGTGCACCAATTTTTACACAGATACGCATTCATATTGCTTTGTGAAAGGTTAGTCAAATCTTTTATATGCGTTTGAGGATACCAATAGGGTACACGTATATAATAATTGATGTTTTTGAATAAATATATGTACACATTAAAAAACTGTGACTGAAATAAAGATGATTAACATAACAATCAAGAATATTTCACTTAAAATTAACTAGGTGATGATGATGATGGTGATTATTATCATTATACATGTATTTGCCGTCAGTTTGGGTGCGAATACAGTCCCACTCAAAGCTTTAATGACATTCGCTTGCCGAGGATATGTGGTTTTCTCTGAGAGTACTATGGTTTTCCCCATCATTCCTGAGCTGATCGCCCCAATAGAAGTGAAATAATGTTTAACAGCATTAAACCAACTAAACACCTGTATTGCAATCCTAATGATTTTCTAATATCAGGTATATGGTCGTATATGGTTCATATACCAATGGTAGGTGCATATAGTTGGACCTTTTGAAAGTTTACCAATGAGTAACGAAAAGAAACAGAAGTTGGCCTGCCGTCTGGCTGAGAAATTCATAGCCCTTGGTCGAAAAGCAAGCGAGATATTGATATCATTCGATGAGATATTTAACCCATTCATTAGCTTTGTTAAACTTTCGACAGGTATGTACGGCTGTAGGTCAAGAGTCGTGACCAAATTAAATGAAAAAACCTTACTTGTATGCAAGGGGGGATTACAAGTCAGCTTCACTGACAGTTCTAGTTGGTACTGGGCATTAGGAGGTAGTAACCAGTGTAATGAAGAATTTTGATCTGGGGTTCATTTTTCAACGTTGAATATTTAGCCAGGGGTGCTTTTTTGACAAAAATTCTTAAAATTTATACCCGGGGTCATTTTTCAACAGGTTGATAATTATTTTTTTCTATAAATATTATCTCAATTTGTTGAAAATTTACCCTGTTTAATATTGCCCCTTCCCACAAACACAGAGTTTTGGTCTGTCTTCCGGACTCGAATGTACACTGTAGCCATTAACGATATGACACACCGTCGATTTTGCAGCTATACGTAATACATAATAGGACAGTAAAATTTACAACAATGACAAAATTCAACTTTACGAAAGTCTATTGGGTTCAATTTGGTAGAACAAAAAGCATTCGCACAATAACGCTTATTTTTTGCGAAATAACACATTTCTTTCTCATAAAAACGTGTACTTTTTGCCAAGGTTACGTAGCGAAAATTGTTAAAAAATGCAATGCACGTGCCATGTTATTTAAAAATTGTTAACTATGTTGCTTACTATTGCCATATACCACTTTTTGAATGTATTTTATGCTCAAATTTAAAAAGTGGTATATGACACTATTAACCAGTATATTGATCCAATGTATCATTGAGCTAATGGTTACTAAATTATCTTACTGACATCAGAATATACAAACTTTTGAACAAACTGAAAAATATCGACATAGCATAAGTTAAGCTTATTAGTTGTGTAATTACTAGTTTCAATATACATCTGTTCTATAAGTTTTTGTAATGTATTCTATTCATGGGATATGTGTTCTTAATGTCCATTTCATTAGTTTGTTGTAGCTCGCCATTCGTGTTGTGTGTTATTATGCTTTTTTCAAACTTTCGTACAACTGTATGCATTTAGTAATTATACAATTATCTAATTGTAAAACACACGGGTTTAAGTTCGGATATATCAAAGTATTTTACAGTGGTCCTGTTTTCTCTAAATATTTATGCTATTTTTCACACCTGTTTACTGAAAGTTGTCTATTTTAAAATTTTGAGTATGTTGAAGTTGCTGTTTGGTTAGTTTATTAAAAACCAATTGTAATTGACAACCACTATCTTAAAATGGTTACGGAACCATAATTTCATAAAATGTTTTTTATTTTATTTTTTATGAACACTATATGCATTTTAATTGTGCAGAGGGGAAATGTTCTGTACAAAAAGGACAATGTTTAAATGTTCAAGTCCCAAAATCGCTTCTTGTACAGTTAACCACACCATTATTATTATTTATGCATGTCCTATCTATGTCGTGTCGTTTATCTATTGGTCTCGGGCATGCAAGTGTAGTGAATTATTGCTTCTACTGGTTCTATTTAACTTCACCAGTTTCAGCCGTCATTTCTCTCTCGTTAGTTTAAATTTACCTCATTCATCTTTACAATGCATGTAACGGTGCTTTTTGTTATCTAACTTTTTTTCAATTTATATTTAATGTCAATGGGTCACTAATTGAAAAAATGACAGGAAAAAGTTATTTGTTACTTTTTCAGTTATTCTACTTTTGAGAAAAAAAATCAAACTTACTTACATAATTCCCAGAAATTATTGAGAATTTTTATGAAAATATTTCGAACACATTGGTATTTCTGGAAATAGTGGACTAACAAAATATTACTTTTTATGTATTCATTGTGATTAATGAATAGTTTAACAAAATCGGTTTCCATCAGAATTCCTCAATATTTTCTAGGAACACTATATATTGGAGTTTAACATCCCAGTCAAGATTCTTTAATTTATATCAAGGCGGTCAGTCAAGACATGGTAGAGAAAGACCAGAGTGCGCAAAGAAAACCACTGACCTTCTGCAAGCTACAAACTTCTCACACTAGAATCTGTCCCGATTGGGATTCGAACCTTGGCTGTGAGGCAATCCGTCTCTAACCACTTGGCTACCAAGTTACCCATATATATCACACTGTATGCTGTTGTCGTTTAAGATTCACTTTGTAAGTTTTGGTAGTCATTCATATAAAAAAAGAGATTTGCAGATGAAAACATGAACTTGGCAATAGCCAACACAATCAGGAACACAGTGTAATACAGCATGCAACAAAAAAGTAACTGACAAGAAAGTACAGGTAGACAGACATAATGACAGACAGACAGATTGACTGAAACTTATATCATTAACATTACAAACCACAAAAAACCCAAACAACTAGAAAAAACAAGCATCAATATTATTATTATTATTATTATTATTATTGTTATCTGTTTTAACCAGTTGAAATTTAGCTCGGTCTTCTGATCAAAATTCCACGATACGGTTCAATTTTCAACTGGATAGGGTCTTAATTCAACACAACTGGTCTCAATTTTCAACGTTGAAAAAAACGTTGTTTGGCATATTGTCTAAAACACAAAAGTTTTCTTTTCGAACCATATACAGTGATATACCTGATATTAGAAAAATCAATAATAAAATTAACTTATTTTCAAATATGATCGCGAAATACTTCTAACAAGGCATATACAAAGAGCTGAATTGCAAACATGCTATATTCACGTTGACTGCTGTTAAACATTATTTCGCTTATGTTGAGGCGATTAGCTTAAAAATAATAGAGAAACCTCAGTATTCTAAGAAAAAATAACATATCCTCGGCACTCGAAATGTCATTTTTATTCACTAGAAAATGCTTTGCATGGGATTGATAAAAAGGCACTGCATTCGCACCCGAACTGAAATGATAATAATGATAATACATGCAATACTAATCATCATTATTTAGTTTAACTCCATAGATTCCTAATCTGGAAGCTGTCAGTAAAACAGCACCATGCAGAGAGCATATGTATGCCAATACACAGGTGGATATTCTTGATTGTGATGTTATCTTTATTGAAAAATAAACCAATCTATTTCAGTCACAATTTTGTAAAATATAAATATATTTATTCAAAAACATCAATTATTATGTATAGTGTACTTTATTGGTATCCTCAAACGCATATAAAAGTTTTGACTAACCTTTCCCAAAGCAATATGAATGCGTATCTATGCAGACATAGGTGCACATTGCCCAAACAGTTAACTTATGATGTGATCAAGCATTCATGGCATTTGGCAGTGTGTTTTCTTAAATTATTTGTAAAAATCAACAGCACTGTCTGTAATTTAACTCTGATCATGTCCCCCGGGCGATTCCAAAGTCATCCCCCCCGGTTGATACATATTTAAAACACTAATTGTGAAAGAAATAGGGGGTTTTGTGGTATAGGTTTTGGTACAGATGAAAGTATAGATGATATTTTACATACCGAATGCAAAATCTGCATTGTGTAGATCTTCAAGTGTTCACATTACCACGTTTTGCATTGAAAAATGCTTCGTAGTCCGCACCAGCAAAACATTGCAGGGGTAAAGTAGTATTTATGGCCTTGTCTTATACCAAATCGTAGATGCATTGCCTCACAGACATATCGTACTGTTCCGTGAGGCAATAATTATGACCGAAATATGTTATTTTGGTACAAAACGAAAGCATTTTGAACCCACCTGTCTGAATTCCCCGCTTCAAATCATGTCCCCCGATATGACATAATCATGTCCCCTAATGCGAAGCAGTACAGGGTGTATCTGGAGACTTGTACCCTAGAAAAATATGGTTTTGCAGGAAATCAAAGTTAAGTATCAATGAAAGATGCCGCAAAAAGATAATTAAAAAATTTTGCATGTTTTTACAAAAGATAAAAAGAACAAATTTAGTAGTTATTAGGTCTAAAATATAAAAATTGGCATACCATTGATGAGAAAAATGTGTTTTATATTGTTAAAGCTGATCATTATTTTGACATAAATATTTAAGTTTTCACTGAAATTTTACCATTACTAAACCACACATAAATAAACTTTTTTCCAAAATTTTTATTTAAAAATATTTTCAATAAAATTATGGTTGCCATGGCAATAAAAACCATGCAAAAACGAAGATTAAGAGTAAATTGCTTTTTAATTTCAATATATTTTGATATTTTTACATGTTGGCAAGTGTAAAATATATGACTTTTGATGCTTTTACAATTTCTGTTTTCACCAAAAACTATGAATTCTGAATTTTGTAGTATTTTCGGCCAATCATTTAATAACAACATTGCAAAACCAATTTTTGAAACAGTTTGGTCGATAAATTTGAGTCCAAACTCCAATGATATCAATGGTTGGATAAATACTAAATTGTGTATAATAGGGAATCTCATAGTCTGCTTTCACTAAAATGGTACTTTGAAACAAAGAAATCCGTTACCATAGTAACCAAAAGTGAGATAACTGCGTTACACAAGTGATGAATTAATTTGTGTAATTTGACTTTTTTCTCATAATTCCTTGAGCTTGGGTTGATATAAAACTCAAATATGTTATTTGTGTTGACTTGAATATTAGAAGAAGATAAATAGATGGGCGGAAAAAATCCAAATTTGCATGTTTCACCCAAAATAGGAACTCTGAAAATAATAGATTTTCGATCAATTATACAAAATAAAGCCCACGAAAATGCTTTTATTTTGATATATCTTAAGTTTTAAAAACTGAAACCGTAACTTTGATTCCGAAACTTTAACCATACAAATGGACTGATCAGTTAAACATTTTTTTAAAAATTAGCAACCAAAACAGAAAACTGATCACAACTAGTGTAGTTCAAACGGTCACTACATATTCTCAATGTCGGGGTAGAGAAAACCATCACTTACATCATATATAGTGTGACCAACTCAACACAGAGTAATGATGTTAACGTCCCAGTCAAGAATATTTCACTTATATTGAGATGTCACCAGCTATATAAGTGAAGGTGCTGATGGCATTATACAGCAGGGTTCTTTATCGTAGCGAGCCTGTCGTGACACGGGACCTTGTCTATTTTAAGTTCCTATCCAAAAGAATCGTTACTTTAATTTCCTAATGCCGAGTGTTTGGTGAAAAAAGTCAATATCCACTTTTTAGTCTTCGGTCGGACCCAGTCGTGATTCAAACCCACGACCTCCCATTTACAGAGTGAGCACTCTATCAACTGTGCTACCGCAGTGGTTGTACAGTTAAGAGTTTTATAATCAGTGGTCTTAATATATTTATGTCTTTTCCTATATTGATTCAATCACCTTTTGTTGTGTTGTCGGTTGTGTCCTGTTTTTGGTTACATTGTATGTTGTCAAGCATGTTTTACCCGGTCAAAATTCTGTCATTTATTATAACGAGGCCGTCAGATAAGAATGGTGGAGGCCACCGGATTGTTTTGAAAAAAAAACCTTCGGCAAGGACGTGACAAACATTCTCACATTTTCACATTAGGATGTGTTCCAAGTAGGGTTTGAACGTAGGCACGTGATCAAATATAACAAGGTTAGTCTTAGCTCTCTCTCTCTTTGTCTCTAAATTTACTAAAATATAAGTGTGTTGAAGTTTCATTTTTCTTGATATCCTCTCTCTCTCTCTCTCTCTCTCTCTCTCTCTCTCTCTATTAAAATATGTGTGTCATGTGCTACTTTTGAATTTTTATAAAATAATATAATTCAAAAGTAGCACAAATTGCAATGTGCTACTTTTGAATTACATATTATTTTATAAAATTCAAAAGTAACACATGACAGTGTGCTGAAGTTACCAGTCTTAATATTCTTCTCTCTCTCTCCCTCCCTCTCTCTCTCAAAGAAGTTTCATTTCTCTTGATCTCTCTCTCTCTCTCTTCTCTTGACATATAGACTAGGCAGGTTGAATATATTTTCTAACTGTTCTAGTGGGTAATGACTTTTGGAAATCCCAAAAACCGGTATTGTGGTTTTTGCTTTACTTTTATTTTCTATCAGTAGGATAGCCAACCCGGCCAGCGCATTGATTCATCAAACAAAATTTCACGCGCAGACAAAGTGAAAAAATTGTCAAAAATTTGAATTCACTAGAGGCGGTAAAATACATAATATTTATTTCACTGCGAGTTTTTAATACTATTTGTAGTATTTTATCGTCTTTTGAGGACAAAAGTAAGTCATTAAAGACGATTTTTATCAAAGTCGGTGAGAATTTAACAATTTAAATCGTAATTGAATGTGAGGCACCGGCGAAAAATTGAAAATTGAAACTTTAAAAAATATCATTCTGTGTACGCAGTTCCTCATGCACCAAAAATGTCTTTACATGAACGGAAAGAACTTTTTCTCACGGTTATTTTGATGTATAATTGTCAAATAATTTTCTTTACACAAAAAAACGTACCAGTTTCAAATGTCGAAAAAATCGATGACATTGCCGGATTCTCGATCATGGGCCACCTCCTTTCGGCTAATTTGACACAGAAAAAATGCTAAGACAGCTTCCTTATTGTATGTTATGTATAAATTTGATAATCGAGAGACGCTGTGGAGATATTTTTGTTGAAATAAAGTAAGTTTTTCCTTTAAAATATTGTATTTTCACTCCATTTCTCGTCTAATCTGCCGATTTTTTGGAACTACTTCCAGTCGGACATATTTGATTAGCATTCGTCCCGCTTCGATCACAATTTTAGCATGCAGAAAATGTCATCGTGTATTTTGGACAAAATAGTCAAGCTTTTTTGCCTTATTTGTCATGTATGATCGATCTGCATGGCTGTCGAACACATTAGATACGCATGTGTTCTAATTTTACCCATATGGACTCGGGATCTGTGCCAATATAGTGTACAGTGCAACCTGCTCATGTAGGGCTAGTAGGGACTCAGAATATACTGAAAATTACCAACTGATTTTACTTTGCTGGCAAAATATAAACAGGACCTGTCTGTCATATCAGTACATATCATTGGATAAATAAGCTAACATCATTAAAAAGGGTTAGACTGGATTTTTCTGTATGAAATATTTCCCAAAATGAGGAAAACATCTCCCATGTTAGTTTAGCCAGAGTCAACACAACATTGGTCTTTATTATTTAAATTTTTGTTTTTGTTCTAATGCCAATAACCCGGCATTATTATTTTAGTACAATTTAGACATGAAAAATTGATTATTTGCTTCATTAAAAGTTTTAAGTCAACTTGACATAGCACAAATAACATTTAAAATAGACTATGTGGAAGTAGGAAATAGGAAAGTTAATACCAATCATGGTAAACTTGGTTAAAAATTTAACTCCATATTATAATGATTTAAATACAGATCTGTGAAATATTTAGGAATTTCAGTAATTTCTGTAAAATTGTAAAATTCTGATAAATAAATACCACCTTCTTTCAGGAAAATTCATGGGAACTGGTTTGATAATAACATTAAGAAATAAGTTGATGTAAATGCAGTGAAATCCATGACACAGTGTATCCAAATGGGCATTATTAGTTTGAACGAATTCAAAATAATTGTAACACACGGGCCTATTCCAGATTTATTGATTTATCAGTTAAATTTAGAATTGATTGGTTGGTATACACACTCCATTCAAGATTATTTCAATATAACCAGGTAAATGAGATTAAGGGGGAAACTAGGTACAGGAATGAAGATTTGCAGGGGCCCAGTAGCCAATGGCTTTTAAAATCGAGTGTGGGTCACTTAATGTTTACACATTTAAGCCATTATTACTATTACAAATTCTTTATGAAGTGAGCTGGCCCCAAACTCAAAATAGTTAGGCTTCATCCCTGAGGTAAAACACACCCCTCAACAAGAGAACTGGCAAACTTTCTGACATAGTAAGATTTTAACCTATGCTGTTACCTGTATGCTACACTTCAGACAAGGGTGCATGAAAAGCATTTTATGTGGTAAAAAAAGAGGTATTCAGTATCAAGAGAAGCATTCAATTCATAAATGTGTAATGGTAATAATCCAGTATGTTAAGGATATTGCTATGTGTTGATTTTTTAATTCTATATAAAATGAAACATTCAAAAATGTCTGATGATATCTAGTTCCTAGTGTATTAAAGATATTGTTATGTTTTAATTTTACATGAAATAAGACATTCAGCATTATTACAATTTACAAAGTTGGTTTAGTCACACATAATACTTTGTAAAATGTTCCATTATGTGTAAACAGTAATAGCCATGAGTGTTCATTTTAGGATTATTTCAGATGGGTTCATTTCTAATAAAATTCCTCTAATAACAAGTTGAATAACATCAATAAATTTGCATACATCTAATGTTTGATGTGACTTGTAGTCTTTTAGGCTGATGTAAAAGCTTTTGTAATGAAGTATTTAAAAGTTTCATATAATGTAGCTTTTATATATGACAATGCTATCAAATATTTTGAACTTGCATTTGAAATCTAATTTCAACTATGGCCTTTACAATGGTGCCATTTGGCAGAATAAAGGATCAACATCCCCTTTCTAGAATGAACACTGCCATATGATCCCATAGTTTTTGATTTATTTGTAAATGATTTATCTATTTATCACAGCCAGAACAACTAGAAAGTACCTGTCCCCATAAAATCACCTGTTTGTGTAGTTTCTAAATTAAATTTGATAATTTAGACAATTTTAGTCCTTTTAAATGCTATTATGGCCCACTTGTCATTCATTTAACAAACAACAATATGATAAAATTTCTAACTATCTGCCTGTTCATATTTTTTTTTAACTTTTTAGTAATTCAATATCTTTTATTTTTTAAATGTTAATTTTGTTCATATAAAAATTTTTGTTTTATTTTTCCAAAAAAATATCTGAGGTTACTTTCCATGGTATTCATGCCACATTTCATGTTAGTACCTTGAGGAAAGACAAAATGCAACTTATTTTGATCTCTTTTTATGTATTTACCCTATTTATCATCATTAACCTGCTCAACATACTGTGTCCCAGCTCTAACTTATTTCTCTGTAGAATGTCTGATTTATTTATTTATTTATTTATTATCATCTCTAACCTACTAGACATTTTGTAACCTGCTCAACATACTGTGTCCCAGCTCTAACTTCTTTCTCTGTAGAATGTCTGATTTATTTATTTATTTATTTATTTATTTATTTATTTATTTATTTATTTATTTATTTATTATCATCTCTAACCTGCTAGACATTTTGTAACCTGCTCAACATACTGTGTCCCAGCTCTAACTTATTTCTCTGTAGAATTCCTGATTTATTTATTTATTTATTTATTTATTTATTTATTAACTGCTGACATATTATGTCCCAGTTCTAACTTATTTCTCTGAACAATTTCTGATTTATTTATTTATTTATTTATTTTTTATTTATTTATTTATTTATCATCTCTAACCTGCTAGACATTTTGTAACCTGCTCAACATACTGTGTCCCAGCTCTAACTGTAGAATTTCTTATTTATTTATTTATTTATTTATTTATTTATTTATTTATTTATTTATTCCTGTTGGGGTCCTAAAGTATCTCCATCAACAAACACATGTCATATGATGTGTGCCAGATGAGGATGCCTGTTGCAAAAAAATCGATAAATACAGTACAGACCTGTACAATGTTTAGCACCCAGCTAATGAATTAGTGCCGACAGCCCATATTGGTTCCTCGTTTGGTGTTTATATCGACAGCAGTTGCCATCTATCTCTCAGCAGCTTTTCGATCGCTACCTTTCCATACCTTGGGCACTCGGCAGTCGAGCTTTGACTTCTTTGGTTTGCTTAGTGTTAAACTTTCGACAGGTCTGTACTGTACATTGCGTGTACTGTGTATACAGTAGACAGTTGACCTATATATTTGACACGGGGAACGTTGTTTACGTCATTACGTTGGAACAATGTTTATCAAGGTCGCGGCCATATTTGTTTTCATTGACAACAAGACGTACTGAAATCATGCTGTTGGATTTTTGCGATTTTCGCATATTTAACCCTCATGCACCAGGTACGATAATTTACTGGCGTATAATATAATAATTTTCTGACATTGTATTAAAATTTCTTGGAAAAGTATTCTTTACACAAAAAACGTACCAGTTTCAAAAATGGAGAAGAAATTTCTGTTGATTTCCAAGAGAAATCGGTTATCGTCGGGATATCAGTAATTTTAAGTAAATGTGGCGTTTTATCTCGGACTTTTTGATACATGTAGAAAGTTTAGTTAATTCCTCACACGCTTGCATCATATTCGTAGCTAGAAATGTTAATTTTATGGTATAAAAACGATTCTGAAAATGGCGAATTTTTTTCGGGTTCAGACACTTGCCAAAAAGTAATCCCTTTTTATTTACCGCGGAAGGTCTCAAATTTTAAAACCAACGCACAATTTGGACTTGGCTATCCTACTGTATAGCTTCACATTTTATTAAGAAGCTCAATTGGGCCCGATACACTCACCTGATAAATGACTAGCTAAAACGTTTTTAAAAAAAATAAAATCTGAAACTCCAATGTCAAAATCTTCACCTATAGTGAAATTTTAAAGCTTTTCCAGATAATTATAATTATTTCAGTATTTTTTCACATCTGTTACCTTCACCTTTGAATCCATGACCTAGCTGTACTTATATTTCAAAATGATCATTACATCAACAGCAACAATATTCTAATACATGTATGTACCTTTATAAAAAGTTAATAGTTTTTAAGATAATTAATGAAAGCATAAGCCTGACCTTTGACCTTGCACCATTTTCAAGATTATTACAAGAATACATGTATGTAAAAACTGAATACTCCATGACCTTATCTGTTCAAATAGTCAAGTTACTACAATTTGAAGCTATTTTACAGTTTTTTCAACATTAAATGCAAAAAAAAAAAAAAAAAAAACTTAACCCTTTTTTTCTCAATTTCACAAAATGAATAAACTACAGGCATTAGATTCTAGAGAAGCCAATTCACATCAGATTTTTTCTTCAGATATCAGTTTCGGAGAATTTTTTTTCCAGAGTTTTGCAGCCAAGTTAACCTTGACCTAATCTTTGTAGCCATGGCAATATCCCAATTAATCATATGAATTTCTGACCAAGATCCATTGAAATTTTTCTGGTAGTTTTAGAGGAGAAAATGAAAATAGAGGTTAACGACGCATCAACATTACAGCAGGGAAAATACAAGATCTTTCCAGATCATTGTCCTCATATTTATGTCATAGACTGGCTTGGCATCCCTCATATATGCAACTTTTTATCAACATTCATATTCAAAAAGTATATTTTGCATTTGCCATTTTATTATTCTACGGAATTGCTGATTGAAACATACATCATGCATTGTAGTAAAAACATATGATGCTGCTTCATGGAGAGCTGGTCATGGTTTCCCACACTTGACTTTATTTAAAATTCCCTGCCAATTCTCTGACCTTAGAAAAATTCCTGATACTTCCCAGATGTATGGGGACTATGTTGATGGTCCATTTGAATCTTAATATATATTTTAGAGAAAAACCATAAAAACAAGTAAATTACCCATTTAAAATATGTGTATGTTATCCTCTGCTATGAATAAAAGTTAAAAACAATGTAAAAATTAACATTTAAAAATCGAGTCAGTCCATACAGTTAGAAATGCACAAATGTTTGTTTAGTCTCAACCTTTTACATGTTCTTATCAATCAAATTTTCAATTTTAATGCTTGAAATTTGAAAAAATATTTTTGTCATAGAAGCCATATACCCCTATCTGGCTTATGCACTGACTGTGTCTAACTGCCTCTAACAGGGTTAGCTCGTTTGAGCCAAAACATAAGTCAATCTTAGAAATTAGGAGCCAATTTTAAAATGTAGGAGCCAATTTATACATTAAAGAGTTAGAAATACTGAGGAACTAAGAGCAACAAAAAATGTATCAAATATAGTTCTATTCTGCAGTATAGATTGTTTTCAGTTGATAGTTTGTAACTTATGTTTTAGGTTTTCATACTTTTGTATAAAAGAATAGAAAAAATCAGTGATTTTTGTCTGCCTCATTATGAAATTGATAAAAATTTGGAACAAAAATATGTCAAAGGCTATTTTTGGAGCCAGAAATTATAAAAACAAGCAATTAGCTAAATTCACAAATGATCAGAGATAACACTGCTCTTATATACATTTTTAGGATAAAGCAGAACTTTGATAACTCGGAGTGCATAGGGATTTGTTGGTACTTTTGAATTATTCGGGTGTTTGAGGTTTTGTAGTTGAAGAGTCACCTTGCCAGAAAGAAATGACTTTTATATTCTTGACAGTTAATCTTGCATGATAAACCAGTACTCTGTGCACTAATGCAATTGACACAATTGTTTTCATTAACATTGTGAGTAGTTACAATGTATTGCACATGATGGTAGTGAAAACAGTCTTTTGACTGTAAATAATAACATTGACCACAGGTATAACTCTCTTTTTAGTTTATACAGAAAACAGATACAATATTGACTTGAAGATATCTGTGTTAATCAAGATATTGAAGTTTGATTGTATTTAGCCTATCATGTATTCAAACATCCTATCAAATATAAATGCTGTAGCTTTCAAACTGAAGTAGAAGAGAGCTTTGCAAGCCATGAAAATTCAACCCAGACAGATGAATGGACAGACACATCCAAATCAATACATTTACCCCCAAACCCGCTTTTTGTTGAATATGCATTAGAATGCAGAAGCCAAACTAGGACCCCAATGTGGGACCATCTTATACTAGAAGGCAGCTCTACCTGTCTAAAACATTGAGTACAGCCCACTAGAGAATTTTGAAAAAAATATCAAACTGCAAAGCTTACTATAAAATAACTGTACCATGTACAACCTCACCCCATCCCACCCAAATTATTGACTTGCTTATTTTAATGAATACATAATGGTGCTTTTTGTACATTTGATTTTCTAACTTTTGACAATTTAAGGGTAAAATATGATGAGTACATACTGTCTATATGAGATGTACATAAAAATATTATGAAACATAAAATACTTGTATGAAACTGTTACTTGATTTCACCGTGTATTGCTTGGCCTTAGGTGGACATAATATGTTGTATCGGGGGGTGGGTGGGGTGGGGGGGGGAGGGGGGGGGTTGCAGTGATGGTGCAGAAATTTTTCCTATGCATTAGGCTGATGACATTATATATACTTTAGGATTCTTTATCGTGCCACACCTTCCATGACACAGGCCCTGTTTACTTTAAGTTCCTATCCGAAAAAACTGACTTTCATTTTGTAATGCCGAGGACCATGCATCATGATTTGATGGTGATTTATTATGGTAGACTCACATACCAAATATTAGTTTAATATCTGCAGGTGTTAAGAGTTGAGTTGAGTAATGTTGTTAAATGTCCTAGTCAAAAATATTTCAATTATATCGAAACATCACCAGCTATAAGTGATGGTGCAGAAATTCTGCCTTTGCATTAGGCTGATGACATAATATATACAGTAGGATTCTTTATTGTGCCACACTTTCCATGACACGGGCCCTGTTTACTTTAAGTTCCTATCCAAAAGAACTGTGACTTTCATTTTGTAATGCCCAGTGCCTTGCAAAAGAACATTCACTACCCACTTTAAAGTCTTTAATCAGACCCTGTTGGACTTTGATCCCACAACCTCTCAATGAGCTACCGCAGTGGTATCCTGCCAGCCTGCTAACACACATGCCCAACCACATCACCAAATTAATGGTCAAGTTTAACTTTGTTCAACTCAACTAAAAATAGGGAGGAATGTGTCAGAATATGCTTAAGATAGGTGATCAAGTTAAGAACCAATCAGCAATACAAAGTGAGGGGTTTGATTCTTGTTAAGTACATAAGATGTAACCTTAGGTAGTCGCTTCATTCACACATTCTGTTGATAAATTTATCCGTGCCAGGATACAAGTGGAAACGGCAACTGCTGAGAGAACTACATATATCACATACAAGCTGTGTGATGTGCATATTACAGGTTGACTGATTGAGTGGGGTTTTATGTCCTAGTCAAGAACATTTCACTTATATCAAGACATCACCAGGTATATGTGGCTGAAAGTTTTACCTTTGCAGTGCAATAAGATCAATGTGCAGGGAGGGTATTGTAATGTGCCATGCTTGTCCTGAATGGGCATCAGTTTTAAGGTCTCTTCTGTGGGGATCAGTTTTTAAGGTCTCTTCTGTGGGCATCAGTTTTTAAGATCTCTTCTGTGGGCATCAGTTTTTATATTGTTGACTATACATGTGTAAAGTTATTTAAGACAAAACTTGTCCAAGTTTGTAGAAATTGTCATTGATATTAAACTGGTCAGTTTTAATGTTTACCTACACTACAGGGGGTGACCTTTTTTTAAATTGCCTTGATGGTTGGTGAAAGCTATTAATTTAATGTAGCATGAAATGTCATTTCCCATCCTTAGGAGCTTGTACATAGAGAGTATAGAATCTGTAGAACATCAGACCTCTAAATTGAATCACTGTATTGTTAATTTAACTTTGTATTAACAAAAAGACTTTTTTCAGGCATCAGTGATTACTTAGTTTGGTCCTACTGACTTTAAAATGAGGATACATCAATATTCCTTAGCTGTCACCACTTACACATCCCAATAAATTCAAATTCAATCCAATGTCTCTGTCTATTACCTCTCATAACATAGTATTCTTTGTTATGAAATTGTAAAGTAATTAAAAGAATGCCAGAAGGGTGACAATTTTTCCCTTATGAGTGAAAATGTGAATTATTTATTTTTTAAATAAAAAAAAAATATAAATCAAAATGAAAACAAATATTCAAGAGTTACATCAATTTGCATGTAGACAAGAAAAAAGATGCAATGGTCAAACCATGATTTTCAGAATTAATCAACTTCATCCTTTCATGTATTTCAGATAAATGATGAAGTGTGGTCTTAAGATTAGAATAATTTATTTCTTATTAATTTCACAATTCATCATGACTATTGGTAGCTTGATTTATTGCAAAATTAGAAATCACCCACTCAATTTTGTTATAAACCTTTGTCTATATAGATAATGTTGAATTCCATACTCTAATATAGATAAAAACTTATAAACCCTGATATCACGAAAAATAAACACACACCCATATAAAGTACAAACCGCTGATTTACTTGATTTCAGAAGATACCATGAGGCACACATGAGTTGTTTCCCTGACAAGATGCTTTTTGAAATCAGGGGGTCTTTTTTCAGAGCACATTTCACTCAAAAACTAGACATTTCACCAATAACAGGGATATGGGACCATGTATTGCAAACTTTGAATTTCAACAGAAAATTATGTATAATGACCAAAAAATTTTCTTTACCTGTTAATTTTAAGAAAATAGATGGACTAGCCTTTTCATGAGGTCAGATTTAATTGATTTTTACCATTCCTGTAGGTGTTTCCATGTCCATTCGTGTTCACTGATGCAAGTGATGATTGAAGTGACACACCAGTATTTATATCCATTGCAACTTGATATCATAAACTTAAGTTATATAGTATTTTAGTGTAAATAAACACTTATATTACAGTTTTCTGTAATACAGAATCTTAAATTACATAAATCAATAATATACTATATTACTGATTTGTGTAATATAGTGGTTAGATTACAGTATTCTGTAAGATTACACTTTCCTGTAATCTTACAGATTCAAGTAATATTACAGTTTTTAGTAAGTCCCTGGACTGACTATTGTAGTTTTATAGTTTTTTAAAAAAGTTTAAATTTCAAAGCATTATAGACACATCAATATTTTGGCATTCATGTGATGTTAAATATGGCCCACTTAAGGCTTGAGTGTGGAAGCGCGTGGCCTAGTGGTTAAGGCGTTGGACTCATGATTCGAAGGTCGTGGGTTCGATCCCTTGACCGGGTGATGTGTTGTGTCCTTGAGCAAGACACTTAATTTCACGTTGTTCCAGTTCACTCAGCTGAAAAATAAATGAGTACCAGCAAAATGCTGGGGGTTAACCCTGCGATGGACCGGCGTCCCATTCAGGGGGGAGTCTTGTACTCTCAGTCGCTTAACGCCACCGAAACCGGGATAAGCTCCGGCCTGATGGGCCTAATGGCTCGGGACAGACTTTAACTTTTAACTTAAGGCTTGAACAATGGGACCATTGTGCAAAAAAAGGAATCAATGGTTCTTTCTAGAAGAAACACTGTATGTGTAGAATATATAACTTGTAATTTCAGAGTCTAAACAATTGGTTTAATTTTGTGTGACACCAATATTTTTTCCATTTTTTCCCCATAGTCTTAAGACATGAAATGTGTGTAGTTCAAGTCCAAAGCGCTGTTGTCTGAATTTGTTACATTACCTGCAATTTAAACGATCTTTGTAGAAAATGAAGTGCTCCCTAAAATAGGATGCTTATGTTATATCATGAAATTTTGAAAATAAAATTGACAGTATGGATGAATTGTTTTTAATTTTCATGTTTTTGTTTTAAATTTTAGTTATTGTCCAAATCCTTCATCAAACACAGAATTACCATGTGCTCAGGGAACCTACTCAGTTGGAAACCAGTCTAGTTGTACTTCCTGTCCAGCAGGATATGAATGTCCAGATACATCAACTGCTACTGTGTAAGTATGTCTACACTTGCAACATGCATTTGTTTTTATATATAAGTGCACGTGTAATGTCGTGTATTACACTTTTATCATTCTGGACAGGGTATGAATGATAAAGTTAATTACAACTTGAGTACAGATAACTGATACGAGTTATTTATTTGACATTTGTAATCCAGTCAGTGCCCATGTCTGAATTTAAGGGAAATAACTGATAAAACATCTGGATGACTTGGACACATTATTATTGCTCCAACAATTCAATGGACATGCAGATTTCTGGTGCAAGCACATTTGAAAGCAGTAACATTATTTAGCATGCCTGTGGTGCCTATAATTAAACATGTTAAATGTATTCAAAATCAGTGTTATCTGATTAATGTATGTTTATCTTTTTTCATGTCTCTAAATATGTGCATTTGTTGTGGCTCATTCATGCAAATACATCATGTATATGGTGGCATTGGTTGTTGCTTAGTATATGTTACATATTCTGCAGTTTTTATATTCTATCTTGTTTATTTAAAGTACGGCATGTCAGCCAGGTTATTACTCGCTCGGAGGTCAGAAACAATGTACAGTTTGTGATGAAGGTTATTATTGTGAATATCTAGATCAAGGGCAAATACTCTGTCAGCCAGGATTTTACAGTCAGCCAGGGTCTACTAACTGTACTGCTTGTGAGGCAGGCTACTACTGTCCTGAAACTTTATGTAAGTTAATGATATTTTTATTACTGATATAGCTGAATAAATGAACAAAGCTGTTTAAGCAGTTGTTTATTTAAAACAAATTTTTTAATTGTTTTTTACAAATATATTTTTAAATCACATAATACAATGAAAATTTACAATAAAATCACAATAAATCGCATTCATCTGTCTGTTGAAAATCCAGACAAATAGTAAATTTTAAAAACAAAACAAATCACATAAAACCCAAATTAAGTGATCGATTAAAAAAAAAATAAGTGATAAACAAAGTTATATAGAAGTCTTAGTACATTATCATATTAGTACAAACCTTGTACTAGATAAATCATAAAAAGGGACAATAACTCATGACATGTGTTATAACAATAATTTATTAACATTATGTATTTTGACTGTAAAAATTATATGAAAATTTTAATTATTTTCTTAAAAAAATGCAACAGAAATTTTACATGTATTCAGGTTAGCAATAAGATTTCTGGGCCTTTTGAATTCTTATTTTACATTGAAAATTTTAATTATTAAAAATTGATACTATGGGAAATGATATGATAGGAGGGCAAAATATTCTTTATTCTTTGCCTCTATTTGATGTGGAAATATTGTATTTCACTATTGTAGATTCAAGACGTGCAGAATGCACCCCGGGTACATATTCTACAGGAGCTGCTACCTCATGTCTACCTTGTAATGCTGGCTATCTATGTGGTATGGCATCTACAAGTCCAGCACCATCAGATGGACTGTGTCCGAAGGGTCAATGGTGTGATGGTACAAACTTCTTTCCCTGTAGGACTGGAACATTTAATCCCTACAATGGATCTCATAGTGCAGATTTCTGTACACTTTGTCCATCAGGTCAGTGTTTTATACACCGTTATGGTTTATCATTCATAAATAGGAAATCTGGTGAAATGAATGAAGGAATGCTAAACTGGGTACTCTTTAGTTACTTATGCTGTTCTAATTTTTACTAAAATTAAAATCTCTAGTAAAATGTAGAAAATATGCCCTCTGGAAATGCCTTGCTTTGTAAAGCTGCAGAAATAGGCAGATATGTAGAAGTGGATATTTCTGATTTCATCACTAGAGAATGTTTGAGTTATTACCATTCTGATATTTTTGATGGTAGGGAAGACCACTGCTTCATTAATTTGATATAATTTCATTTACCCATTTACAATATAATTACAGTAATCTTAAGGTATATTTATATATAGTTTGAGAAATAAAAATTGTATATTTTAAATCTTTCAGGTTATTACTGCCAGGAAACAGGAATGACATCATATGAAGAATATCCATGTCCAACAGGACATTTCTGTTTAACAGGGACCACATCCAGTACACAATTCCCATGTCCAGGTACATTGTATAAACAATCAAACATCTACATATATGTTTTAAGGGCACCTGTTGTTGAGCTATGTAAACTAAGGATGTTAATCAAAAAGTTAACATTTCTTTAGAAATATTACTTAACAAAGTTTATCGATTTCCAGCCCAATTATGATATTATGTAATTTTATAGGTAGTTGGTAAATAACCCTGTAGTCTGTAAAAAAAACCTTAGAAGTTGGTAAATGTAAAAAAAACCTTAGAAGTTGGTAAATGTAAAAAAAAAACCTTAGAAGTTGGTAAATGTAAAAAAAAAACCTTAGAAGTTGGTAAATGTAAAAAAAAACTTAGAAGTTGGTAAATGTAAAAAAAAATCTTAGAAGTTGGTAAATGTAAAAAAAACCTTAGAAGTTGGTAAATGTAAAAAAAACCTTAGAAGTTGGTAAATGTAAAAAAAAACCTTAGAAGTTGGTAAATGTAAAAAAACCTTATAAGGTTGTAAATGTAAAAAAAACCTTAGATGTTGGTAAATGTAAAAAAAAACCTTAGAAGTTCGTAAAAAAAACCCTCAGCATTAATTTTGGTAAAAAAACTTCAGCATTTGTTTAATAAAAAGAAATCAGCATTAATTTTGGTTAAAAAAACCTCATATTTGGTAAAAAGCTCAGTCTTTGGTGAAAAGCTCATTACAGTTTATGTTATTTATTTTATTGTATACCTGACTTTAATTAAAGCTTTTTGTTTGTATTTTTGTATCAGTGAGCTTTTTGAGGCCTTAATTTTTACTGAATAAAATGGCCTAGAATTAGGTGATGAGGAAGGAGTTCAATTTACACCTACCACTAAATTTTAATTTTGACTGAAAAAACTTCAAAATGACTTAATAAATTCATTTTAAACATTCCTGAAAAAAAACATAGAATTTATTTATTGAAATGACTTTACAGAACATTGATGTATTTCGTGACATTTTACAGGTGGTACATACAACAACCAGACTAATGGCACGAGTGAATCAGTATGTCAACCTTGTCCAGCCACTAAATACTGTCCTAAAGGCACATCAGATTTTGGTATCAACTGTCCTGCTGGTTTTTACTGTACCTCCGGCCAGTCCTCGGGTTATCAGAATGCTTGTCCAATCGGAACTTACGGACCAACAGAATCTATGCAGAGTAAGATAATTGCAATGTCTTAGCTTATCTGTATCAATTATAGAAGTGATAGTATCTAACATATGTGTATTTATCTGTTGATGGTGTGAATGTTAATATGAATATGAGGGTGACTGTAAACATGAGTGTGAGTGTCAAATTTTGAATATTTTTGATAAAAGTTTTGATGGTCTAGATGTGCAGATTATCAACAGAAAACAAAATTCATAACAAAGTCTAGAACAAAATACAATTGTATTTAAAATAATTAGATTGACTATAAACAGTATATACACATGATACAGTCAAACTTAACTTTAAAGGCCACCTCTATACAAGGGCAACCTTCCCATTAAGACCACTGTTACTGGTTTCCTTTGGTGGCCTTTATAGACAAGTTTGAGTGCACATGATATCTTCTAACTTGTTAATTTACAGGTCCAACAGAATGTATTGACTGTCCAGCTGGTCACTATTGTCCAGCAGGTACAGAGAGTGAACCTCGGACGGCGCCGATACAGTGTCCGCCTGGAACATACAATCCAAACACGACTGCTGGAAGTTTGATCAATTGTAAAAAATGTGAAGCTGGTTTCGCCTGTCCTGAAATCAACCAAACTGCCAGTATTCTGCCTTGTAAAGAAGGTAAGTTTTATTTACATTTAAAAATCATTCATTTTGTGGTGTTCATGTTTTTTGGGTATTGCTATTACTTATTAAGCAAAATGTATCAGTCTATAATAATGGATAGTGTAACTTTGATAATTTGAAGTACTTTGAGATTTTTACTGTAAGTTATATATTTCATAGTTTTAGTTGTAGAGTTAGTAACAATAACATATAAGAACTAATGGGATTAAATAATCATTCTAATTACCATGCTATTAAAAAAATGGTGGTCAAGTTATAAAAGTTCTGCTGGACTTACTTTACTACTTTGATTAGACCATAATTAATATTACGTTAATTATTATTATTATTACATTATTACTGATTAATATGTGAGTAAAATTTGGAACAAACTATTTCACTTTTATAAATGTTCACTTTAGTATAAAATTCAAAAACACTCAATTAAAATCAGTAAAATGGCAGTAGATCTTCTGAGGCAAGATTCCCAAGTGAACAGCTGCTCTGTTATGATGGTTAACCATCCTAGAATAGCTTCCTATGTTTATTTATACATTTTGACATAAAATTTGTATACAGAGGACACAGGTAACTTGTTGAACAAGTGTCTTTTATGCAAAGGTGGGGATAATGTATTATTATTGATGTGTTACATCATGATAAATTTTATTGTTGATCAATATGACAGTTTTTCTATTCAAAAACAAAAATTTCACACCATGTTTAACTCAAAATAAAAAAAAACTGACAAATTCAAACGTAAATGTCCACCAGGGAAGTGAAGTCAGGTGCTAAGTGAAGTTTTAATGTTTTTATATATTTGTTTTAAGGTTACTTCTGTCCAGAAGGTACTATCTCAGATGACCAGTTCCCATGTCCACCAGGATCTTACGGTACCAGAACTAACCTGACCAGTGCTGATGAATGTGATGCATGTCCAGAACGTGTCTACTGTGACTGGGGAACAGGTAAAATAGTTACAATATTAGTATTGAACTTCATAAATGTTGAACAAATATGAAAATAAGCTCATGTAAGATGAGATGTTTTAATTATTGGTCTGTGTATATTTAGTCTGTAAGTGATATTTTGCCAACACAGGCAGATCTATATATGTATATGCACAAGCATTTGACTACACTAAATGTTTTGTAGTAAAGACATAATCTGTAAATTTTGATTAAACCTCAAAAGCCTACATAGATTTGATTATTAGATATGTGTGTGAAATTTGAATTTCTCAGGTTATATGTGAATATATAGTACAAGTATACATGTATATAGATATCACATAATGACTTGGTGTATACATTTATTATCTTAATTTTTTCAGGATTAAATATAAACCCCCCTCAGCCCTGTCAGCCAGGATTTTATTGTCCACTTCAGTCCCCTGCTCCTAACAGGTTCCCATGTCCAGCAGGAACGTACTCCACCAGGGCCGATTTGAAGGAATCTGCAGAGTGTACTGTGTGTCCGGAATCCTTCTATTGTACAGGTCAGTATCAGAGGATGAAAGAAAGAGAGAGAGAAATAAATGAAAAATTTGAGTGTTACCAAAAATCACCAAGCACTGAATTTTATCATTCATTTTTAAAACAATATCAGAAATATTCAAATGACACATGTTTCATTCTTCAAAATCACACAAAAACCTGCAAAAAATAAACACACCTATTTTTGCACCCAAATGTGCAAGATTTGCACCACACGAAAAATCTTGATTTACGTTATAGCATGATACATTTTATAGGTTGTCTCTCAACTATATAAATTAAAAAAGTATCAGTTCCAGTTGTAAAAACTTTGAATAACACATAGTTTATGGATATTGTATTAACATAACCTTATTGGCTTGAATCTATGCCTAAAAAGTTGTACATGAAGAGCATGTATTGTAGGTGAACCTAAGCTAACAAGCTAAACCGAGCTGAACTGTCAAATTAATTAATTACATATTTTGGACAGAGTAGATGTGTAACAAGCTACTTACTTGGTTCTTTACACAGCTTTTCTTACATATCTTAATTATGATTGTATATGTTTGTTTCAACAGGTGGTAGAAATGCAGTTGATGATGTTTGTCCACCAGGGTATTACTGTCCTAATGGAACACGATTTTACTCAGAGTTTGGTTGTCCTAACGGTACCTACAATGATATTTATGGTATAAAGGCAGAGGCTGAATGTAAAAATTGTACACAAGGTAAGTAGTTGTATAGTTTATTTATGAAATAAAACATATGACATACAAAGACTTTATAATCACAGAATGAATTCATGTATTTCTAGTCTTTATGTGTCAAAGTACAAACTTCTAGACTTGAGGCTGAAAATATCCAAATTAATTTTAGGTAAGATAAAATTTAAACAAGTTGGAAATTTAATAAACTCAGAAACAGGGTTTTCCATGACACAAGTTTCCTGCATATCTGATGCAAGTTTTTCTTAATGGACCCCAAGAAATATCTAATGGTCCCCATGGGACGCAAAAATTAAATTCATGCTGGGCTGTAAATATTTTTTTCAGTCTGAACAGATCTATATCAGCAGTAATGTTTGAATGCTATTTATAGTTGACAAATGCTTGTTTGACTCACATTGTCATACTTTCATTTTAGTAAAGTGCAAGGACCCTTGCAAAATTGCCCCGGGAGTCCTGAGGACTCCTAAAAGTCCTCAAGAAAGAATGCAAGGGAAAACCCTGAGAATTAGTATAAATTTGCATATACATGTACAATTATTCAGTTGTAGTTGTCAGATTAGACTGATAGAAGTTGGCAGCAATATTAGCTATAGGTTTACCTAAATTCTGAATTTTGTGACATTTTTTGTTTTGTAGGACATTATTGTGAGTTTGCTACTGTTAACCCAGTTAAGTGTGCTGCTGGTACATACATGCCTTACGGAGTTGATCAAGCTACCCTCGGAACAACATACACCTTAATTGGGCCAGGTAAAATAATTAATTCTGTTTTTATTTACAACATATCATAAAAATAAACCTCTGACAGTAATACATCAAGGATTGATATATTACTAAATTAGCTATTTAAAAAGCTGGGCTCTCTAGTATACTTTATATACCATTCACTGCCTTTTATACCACAGTCATACTGGAGACTGATTCAGCATTGTTTATGTACGTTTTCACATCAACAAACAAACCATTCAGTTGTGTTTTTTTTCCTTAGATAACCTAGACACAATAGTATTGTTTGCTGCTGTTAATAGACACACTTAGTTATTGAGCCTGTACTTTGGAAAGCAGAAGTAAAGTAAAAGAGTTTAGTGTTTTGTACAAGGGAGATAATTCTGATCTGATTTTAAGTATTCAGGTATTTGGTCGGATGCAAAATGTTCTACTTAATCTTTGTAAAATCATCTGCTGTCTTAAAAAGAAGCATGATAGTTGTGTCAATTAATTATTTATCCACAATTAGTCTTGCCATAAAGTAATGCTTACACTTGATATGATTATAAAATCCCTAGTACTTACAGGTATATAATATTAATTACTACTACACACTTTTAAAATCGGTATTTAAATTTTAATTTTCACATGTAGGTAATCCTGCAAAAAGACAGTTTGAATGTTTGGATTGCCCAGGTGGATCATTTTGTTTGAAGGGAACAGTGTACCCGGCGGATTGTAGTCGAGGGTATTACTCCAAGGTGGGACAGATAAAGTGTGAACCGTGTGCTATAGGGTATGTCAACTCTTATTTTATCAAACTTCTCATTAACAATATTATAAATTTCATTTAACTATTTATGGTTCAGTAGTTATCCATTATTTGACTAGTATCAACGATTTTTGCTGTTTTACCAGCGTTGGTGTCACCATGTGTTATAGCCAGCATTAGTACTACAGATAGATGACAGATCAAAAACTTTATTTGCTTGAGTAGACCGACACTCGATTCTCATTACCTTGCTTATATCATGTATATAGAAAAAATAAATAATACAACACCCCAGCCCCCCTGGTTTGATCCTATGAGTCAAGTTTTCAGACTGTGACAAAATGTTAAAGGTTTTAGTGTATAAGTTGTGTAGGTGATCAGTATTATTTTCGCTATTTACTTATTAATTCATAGGATTGAAAGTAAAGTTGTAATAATAATTTTGTAGTCATTATTGTGATAATGTGACAACATCTGAAGATGCTATGTTAAACACCTACAAATGTACACAAGGATATTATTGTGCTGGTGGCCTGAAGGATATGACAGAAGCTACACCTTGTACTGTAGGGAAATACTGTCCTACTGGTAAGTAAACATGTGGTTTTTTAGCTCACCTGACCGAAGGTCATGTGAGCTTATGGCATAGCGCAGCGTGTGTATGTGCGTGTGTGCGTGTGTGCGTGCGTGTGTGCGTCGTTAACACCTATTTTCGACTTCTCCTCTGAAACTACTGGACAGTTTTTAATGAAACTTTGTCAGAAGTATATATGGGCCGGTGCAATTCAGATTTGTTCGTGGCGTTGCTATGGCTACCATAACTAGGTCAAGGTGACCTAGGGGTGCAAAAATCTTAAAAAATCTTCTTCTCCGAAACCAATGATTGGAGAAAAAATCTGATGTGATATTTGGCTTCTCTAGGGTCTTAAGCCTATAGTTTGTTCATTTTGTGAAATTCGGATAAAAAATAGGTTACGCGTTTTTGCGTTTAATTTTGAAAAAATCGTAAAATAGCTTCAAACTGTTATAACTTGACTATTTGACCAGATAATGACATGGGGTTTTCAGTTTTGACATCTTCTTGTTAGTATCTTCAAAATGAGGTCAAGGTCGATTGTGAAGGTCATGACCTAATTTTTTTTAACCTCTGATTATAATTATTATCTCGAAAACTATAAACTTCTTGTATAGGCATGTATATTAGAATGTTGTTGCTATTAATACAACGATCATTTTGATGTCTAGAAAAAGGTCATGGGTTCAAAGGTCAAGGTCACAGATGCGAAACAATACCGAAATGGTTAATTATCTCAAAAACTATAAACATTTTGTATAGGCATATATATTAGAATGTTGTAGGTATCGATGCAACGATCATTTTGATGTATAGAAAAAGGTCATGGGTTCAAAGGTCAAGGTCACAGATGCGAAACAAAACCAAAATGGTTAATTATCTCGAAAACTAAACATTTTGTATAGGCTTGTATATTAGAATGTTGTAGGTATCGATACAACGATCATTTTGATGTATAGGAAAAGGTCATGGGTTCAAAGGTCAAGGTCACAGATGTGAAACAATACTGAAATGGTTAATTATCTCAAAAACTGTAAACTTTTTGTATAGGCATGTATATTAGAATGTTGTAGGTATTGATACACCGATCATTTTGATGTAAAGAAAAAGGTCATGGGTTCAAAGGTCAAGGTCACAGATGGGAAACAATACCAAAATGGTTGATTATCTCAAAAACTATAAACTTTTTGTATAGGCATATATATTAGAATGTTGTAGGTATCGATGCAACGATCATTTTGATGTATAGAAAAAGGTCATGGGTTCAAAGGTCAAGGTCACAGATGCGAAACAAAACCAAAATGGTTAATTATCTCGAAAACTAAACATTTTGTATAGGCTTGTATATTAGAATGTTGTAGGTATCGATACAACGATCATTTTGATGTATAGGAAAAGGTCATGGGTTCAAAGGTCAAGGTCACAGATGTGAAACAATACTGAAATGGTTAATTATCTCAAAAACTGTAAACTTTTTGTATAGGCATGTATATTAGAATGTTGTAGGTATTGATACACCGATCATTTTGATGTAAAGAAAAAGGTCATGGGTTCAAAGGTCAAGGTCACAGATGGGAAACAATACCAAAATGGTTGATTATCTCAAAAACTATAAACTTTTTGTATAGGCATATATATTAGAATGTTGTAGGTATTGATACAACGATCATTTTGATGTATAGAAAAAGGTCATGGGTTCAAGGGTCAAGGTCACAGATGCAAACAATACCAAAATGGTTAATTATCTCGAAAACTATAAACTTTTTGTATAGGCTTGTATATTAGAATGTTGTAGGTATCGATACAACGATCATTTTGATGTATAGAAAAAGGTCATGGGTTCAAAGGTCAAGGTCACATATGTGAAACAATACCAAAATGGTTAATTATCTCGAAAACTGTAAACTTTTTGTATAGGCATGTATATTAGAATGTTGTAGGTATTGATAAAATGGTTATTATGATGTAAAGAAAAAAGTCATTGGGGTTTAGTATTTATGTGTTCTTTAAATCTATCAGCTAGCCATTAGTTATCAGGTGAGCGTATCAGGCCCATGGGCCTCTTGTTGTAAGATTATTATACCCCTGTGGCCAAGAAGATAGGGGTAAACTGGTTTACCTCTGTCCTTCTGTCCATCCATGCATCGTCCACAACAAAAAACTTTAGTAACAGTTTTCTTAGCAACTACTAAACACAGCCACTTGAAATTTTGTATGCTGGTTTTGTATGAAGTCCCATGCCTCAAGTATTGATTTAAAGTCTGTCAGACATCTACCTCCTGTTTATCCACTTAGTTTATTTATCAACATTTATGGTCTATGGTTGAAGTAAACAGCGGGGATTTACTAAGCGAGCAGTAGCATGTTTGTTACTTTTATATAAGGTTCCAAGGTTAATCTGTTTGAACACTCAGTAACTTTGAGTAGAGTGGAATAATGGCGTTTTACACCCCAGTCAAGATTCTTTTACTTATATTGAGGCAGTAAGTTGTGATATGGTAGAAGAAACCTGGAGTACCCGAAAAAAAAACCACCAAACTTTGTGAAGCAAATTAACACTTTCTCGCAATAAGATCTACCTGAGTGGGATTTGAACCTCTAAGGCAATGAGATGTGTTGTGATCCATAAATTTGCCCTTCAGACTACTCTGCCACTGAGGCCCCGCACTTGCATGTCACAGTAACTATGATATTTATGTGAAATTTTCACAATTGAATTGATCAACTTTATGTCAAGATTGACCAAATATAATTATGTATTACAGATAATAGGGAAATCATATAAGTCTAGTTGTTTTCCTTATAAATCTTAATTTCAGAATTCCTTTAATTTAAAAATCACTGGATTCTTGTTCCAAGTTTCTCTTGTGTAAAGACATGATTTTGTAAATTCATATAAACTAATGTAAAAGTTTATTTTGATGTTAATTATTTTCATAATTGAACAGTGTTTTTTAAACTTTTATATTTTTATTTTTAACCTCATTTAACAGCTGTTGTTGAAGAAATCAACTGCCCAGTTGGAACAATTCGTAAAACAGTTGCAGCTTATGATGTAGCCTTACATTGTGTCCCATGTACTGCTGGTTTTTACTGCCAAGAGGGTTCCTCAACAGAGACTGGATCTTGTGAAACAGGATATTACTGTCCGAACGATTTGACTAATCCATATGGAAATAATCCGTCTGTTATAGGATCTTATGGATCTAGACAGGTAATACTTATTTTCTGTTCACAGACTGTAAAGGGGAAAATTTTCACTTATTTCACGCTAAAGAAATTACCATGAAAATTTTACCCACACGAAAATGTCTACCATACAGGTTAATATATCATAATATATAGAATATACACACACTTGCAATGGTTACACAAAAATTACACCCACAAAATACAAGATTTAAAAAATCGCAAAATTTTCACTCTGTGAAAATAAACCCTTTTACAGTAATAAGTTTTTTCCCCTTGGGATGGGGGTTTACCTTGTCATTGTGCATCTGTACTTTTGGTTTTTGCTCCTATTGCGCATTTACCCAACTTATAAAATAATTAGAAAGTAATTTAGGGTTAGAATTGGATATTGACTCTCATCGAAGGGAGTCTTATACAGTTATATTCCTAATAGATCCCCACCAGTGAAATACAGATAGACACAATAAGATTAGATAGATTTTAACTCAAAGCACTTTATACTGCTGATTTATCTTATTTTTGTTAGACATTTGTAAAAAAGGTTATATCTGTATTTGTAATGTAGGTACCTTGTCCTGAGGGAACATACACTGATGTAGTAGCCACACCTAATGTAACTAGCTGTAAGACATGTCCGGCAGGAAATTACTGCCCTCTGGCTTCCTCTACACCCACTGTTTGTGACCGAGGGTATTACTGTGTAGAAGGTGTATCCAAACCAGAACCATGTCCCATTGGTCGTTATGGAAATGAAACAGGTTTGTAGTTTATTTATCATAAAAAACTAGGCATATTGGTGTAATATTACAAGATGTTATTGACTCAGATATACATGTTTAAAGTATTCAAAGAAATGGATGATAATTTTTCAAAATTTTTCTTGGATTTACTTAATTTACAAAAACAAAATACTGGAGTTTGTTGAATTGATTTGACCATTGGGTCATCACAAACAATATATCTAGATTACATGTGATAAAAAAGTATTATGCATTTTATTAAAACCACTTTACACAGTAATCATGATAAAGATGAGACCTGGCTACACAACTGCTGTGTTTACTACTTTTAAGAACACAAAAAAATCATTATGGTTAAATTGTAAGATAAAATCATATACTTTTTTATGTTGTTGTACAATGTATTAAATTTTGCAGAATATCAATATAAATAGGTAAGTTGTAACACCTGTAATGATTTTATTTAAAATGTATTGTGTATTTTATTTCAAATTTCCAGGTTTGACTAACATGACAAGCTGTCCTCTCTGTGACCCTGGTAAATATTGTGATGCTCCCGGTTTGTTAAGTGTCCGTGGTGAATGTGACCCTGGATTTTTGTGTTACTCTGGTGCCACAACTTCAGGTCCCACTGATGGTACAACAGGAGAAGTGTGTCCAGCTGGTGGATATTGTGTATCAGGTAATTTTGTCTGTATAGATCTTTCTGAACTGATGACTGGTGTCACCAAAGTTATGTCATCAAAAATAACCATTGCTGTTGATTGCCTTACACACTGCATCTGATATTTCACCTGTAGCTGATGCTAATTTATATTGATAATATGTACAAATGTTAACTGGTATTCTATATTTCAAAATATGTATAAAAATTGAAAACAATGCCAAGAAATTCTAAAACAGAAGGTTTTTGTCTAAAGATATTGTTGGAATGGAGTATACTCAGTACAATAATGGTGTTGTTTACTCCATAGACAACATTCTTCCACTTAAATCAAAATGGCTAGTTCTTGGAAGTAACTGGAGTGCCTAAGAAAAACACCAGCCAAAGCCAAGCAATCGCAACCTTTTTCAAACTAGAATGGGATTTGAACTATGGGGATGAGAGGTTATGTTATGTGCAAATGCTTGCTTTAATCAGCCACTGAGGCCCCTATATAAAACGAAACTGTGCAGGTTGGAACACCTGGAATGCAGCACTTCATGTAGCCTTAGACTGACCGACATGGAGGGATGATGCCCAAGCCTTGTGTGTCTCCTGCCACTGAGAGAATTAAGGTTAAGGTCAGGAGGCCTCTATATTATTGATTGTTATTATTATTTATTTATTTATTTATTTATTTATTATTTATTTATTTATTTATTTACTTATTTATTTATTTATTTATGTTATTGTTTTCTGTATACAGGTTCGTATGTGGCAGCACCTTGTCCAGCTGGTACATACAGTAACGTAACCGGAGCTGTCAATAATTACGATTGTAGGGATTGTGATATAGGATATTACTGCTCATCTGTCGCTGGTGGTGAGCCGACAGGAATGTGTTGGGGAGGATACTACTGTACTGGTGCTGCCACCAACCCCAGACAACACATCACTACACCAGGTAAACAATGATAAAATTGTTATAATCACACACCTGACTGTTCTGTACAGGCTTTATGTACTTCAAATGTTACTCCAGGTAAGGGTACTGTGCTATGTATAAGAAGGGGAAGGTTACTTAGCTCTATATATGAGAATGGACAGGGTCACTGTAATATTATATAAATGATGTATAAGAATGTGGGAAGGGTACTGTGCTGTATATAAGAAGGGGAGGGAGACTTAGCTGTATATATGAGAAAGGGCAGGGTCACTGTAATATATGAATGATGTGTAAGAAGGGGGAAGGGTACTGCACTGTGCTGTATATAAGAAGGGAAGCGGGGAATTTGATATATTAATTGTATCATAACTAATGGTATTTTCTTCTATAACACAGGTCATTTTGCCAAAAATGGATCATCTAGTGAAGAAGAATGTTTGATTGGTACATACATGCCATTTGCTGGATATGCAGAATGTTTTGAGTGTGAGCCAGGATTCTATTGTCCCTACAAGGCCATGAATTACACCCTAGCCTGTCCAGCTGGTAAATACTGCGGTAATGGAAGTTATGTACCCGAAGATTGTCCTCCAGGAACTTACTCTGACAGGTATTTATATTTAAAAGAACATAGATAGCTTTATTAGAGAATAAAAATACTTCTTAAAATTTCAAGTAAAGGCCTCATATTCTTCAATTTTGAAGAACAAAAATCTTATGCCATGCCTTTGAACATTAATTATGTAGAAAATACAATTTTATTCTTACATCAAAAGATGAACAGATTTTGACATCACTTTGAATGGTATGTAACCATCTAATGTTCATCTTCCCAGATATTGTGAATTGGTACTGGTCATAGGAAGAAAATGTTAAAATACATCTTACTTAAAAAATACTTTATTGGATGAAAACCACTTACCCCAGACTGATTGGCAATTATGGAGATTTTTAGTTGCGAAATTTACAAGAGTAGAAACTTTTATGAACAAAAATTTAGACTGAAAATCACCTGCGTAAATTACACAGGTTGCAAATTGCATGGGTTTTAAGGTACATACCCTGTGTTTTACCTGTCATATGACAAGTCTTACAAACAATACATTGCACTAATAGTATTTATGAATATTGTGTTGTAATTTTATAGAACTCACATGACCAGTATAGATAACTGTACCGCCTGTCCAGCAGGATATTACTGTCAGAACAGAGGTTTAACCAACATGACAGGAAAGTGTAGAGCTGGACATATATGTTACGGCAGTGCTCTCTCCATAGATCCTGTATATAACAACGACACATCAAATAATAACACTATACTTCTGTATGGCGACTCGTGTCACCCGGGTTATTACTGTCCAGAAGGAACAGCCATTATGATACCATGTCCGAGGGGTACATACAGCCCAGATAGACTTCTTAAGGCAGAATCGGAGTGTAAATCATGTGATCCAGGGAAATATTGTAACGGTACAGCATTAACGGCACCTACAGGTAAAGTAACATAGTACTAATATAGGCAAAATTGAAAATTTAAACACAATTTCATAATCACTCCTAGTCAAAGATTTTCCTCAATTGTGCTTGATCTTTTATGATATTCAAATGATTTTTTTTTTAAAAATAAAATAAATGTCATAAAATAAAAAAATATAAATAAAAGTACATTTTACAGTATAGATTTGAATGTGAATTCTTAAGTTTTCTAGGATTTCAATGTTTAATTTGCTAAATTTTAACATTAAGGTTTTTAATTGGTTCTTAAGTTTTCTAGAATTTCAGTGTTAAATTTGCTTTTTCAATTTTTACTATTGAGGTTTTTGGATGTCAGAAAAATATGCATTTTAAATAATTCTTGCATAAAAAATAAAATGAAATAAAATAGCACAACTCTTATCTTGTGTATAATATCTTAACTTATCTATATAAAATTTCACCAATGTTTTTGTCTATTTTCCATACTACACAGGTGATTGTTCAGCTGGATACTATTGTCTAGGTGGAGCCTGGATCCCTGACCCCATTGATAATGTGACAGGACTTCTCTGTCCTATACACCATATATGTACTGCTGGGTCTGACACACCTAGTCAGTGTCCAATCGGATATCGAGCTAACAACACTGGGTTGTCTGTATGTGAACTCTGTTTATCTGGGTATATCTGTTATCCAGGAACAGCACCAACTCTTTGTCCACAAGGTAAGTGGGTTTATGTGATATCATTTTGATACTGGTACTTAAAATTTATAAATACATGTAATATATTATTAAAATGTCTAGAAACGGTGAAAATAAAATCATTGCAGAATTTAAATTCAGTTATGAAAGTGTATAAATTTTAATCTGTTTCAAGAATTGTTAAATAATTCATATGACAGTTGGTACTGAATCCATATGCATCTTGATAATGTTTATGTTCTTTTGTAATTGTAGTTTATGGAATAAAAGTATTGTTTATTCTAAATAATTCATACAGTTTCAGTCAACATATTTAAAAGGTAATTGAGAATTGATTTTTTGTTGTTGCAAAAAATGGATAAAGTATCACAAAAAATGGGTCAGACCCACAATGCTTGAATCATCATTCTTTGGCCATAACCCTTTGACAACAGGTTTTCACAGAGATGTATGTTATATGTCTTCAGGTTCCTATTGTCCAGCAAGTACATCACTTATACCACTGACAGCACCTAAACCCTGCCCCGTAGGAACATACGGTGACCGTGAAGGGTTAGAAGCAGAAGCCAATTGTACACAGTGTGATGCTGGATATTATTGTGACAGTACAGGTAAGATATATGGCATTTGTTTGAGCATCCCTCTTTCTCTATCTCTCTCCCCTACCCCCTCCCTCTTTCTATCCCGTCTCCATCTTTTGCTTTTCTCTGTCTTGATTTATTCTAAGTTTGAGATTATTCTCTTTTCTTTATTTAAAATAAAAGTCATGTATTCTGGAAACCTTACAAACTCCATTTATGTTGGAGATGTTTATCTAGTTAGTCACTGTGAAATCTTCAATGATATAAGTATAAATCAGTATTATAATAATGATTTGGTACCCCCCATCCTTGTAAGTAAATCAGAAATGTATGTCAATAATACAAATAGTTATAGATGTCATTAAGTTTTTCTGATCACAAGTGTATTTAAAACAAACTACACACCACACTTGTAAAAAGGAAAAATACAACCTGATAGAGAACCAAGTTTATTATGGACTTAATATCATTTAATTATGTATGAACACATAATTTTGGATATATGATAAGTTATGTACATTTTGATCATTTTGGTATAACTTTTTAAATAAAAGTTTATGATTTTAATTCCAGTAACTTAAGATTGAAAACATATTTGTATTCAGTATATTATAATTCACAAACTAGACAGACAACTGGTAGTCATCAACTTTCTTTTTCCAGGTCAAACCAATTCTACGGGTAAAATAGCTGCTGGATATTGGTCAACATATGGATCAGGAACCAGAACTCCGGAGGTTGATGACAGCACGATTCTTGGAATATGTACAAAAGGGAACTATTGTCCGGAGGGAAGCAGTGTACCTACACCATGTCCAGTTGGCACATACGGGTAAATAACTTCATCTGTAGATCAGACTCCGTGAATTCATGAATCTTAAACTTAAACTGAACCAAGTCACAATCAATAGAGTATCGGTATTTGCTTTAATAAGTGGGAGGTTTAGGTTTGATTTCAGGGAAGATCAGAATCAAAATCAGAATGGGTCCTAGGGTCCTACAAACAGATGTCTTCTGTCAAGAAAGATTGTGTACAAAACAGTACTTTTTGACACAGGCTAAATTTAAGATGTGTGAACAAATTTAACACCTGAAGTAGATATTCTGTTCAAATTAGACAAAATTCAGCTTATGTTATCTACCAACAACAGTTGATTGCTTCTGTTGCTGCTGCTGAAGGTTTTTGGTTAATATGTGTTAGTTAACTATGAATTTTTCATTATTTTTTTAACAGAATTTTTAAATTAAAATTGTTACTGCCTTAGGTGTTTATATTTGTGTCAAATTTTATATTAATGTTTCATCAATATTTTAAGTTGAACTTCATATCTCATGTACATTTTTACCAACAATTGAGTAATAAAATTATTGTTTGTCCTCCATTGATTTATTGACACACCTTTAACACCCTTAATTTAACCACCATTTTGTATATTTGATATAAACAGGTTTAGTTTTCGACTTAAAGCGGTATCCGAGTGTACAAGTTGTACCGCTGGCTATTACTGTCCTAGTTTAAACATGACAGATAAAGGACCACAGTGTGCTGCTGGATATTACTGTAGTGGTGGTTCTCCAGAATATCAGCCGTTAAACCAGACTTACGGTGACATATGTCCTAAAGGTATGTAAAATATATATAGTAAAACCTCATCATAATGCACCTCAATTAATTTGCCATTTCAAGTCTCAAAATTATTTCTTTGTGTTGTTTTCTCTATAAGTCTGTGCGAAATTTTACACCAAACCCCTTTATAATTCCAAAGTCTGACTATACAAATGGTGACAATGAATCAAGATATCAATCTGTTTATGAACTCCACAACCCTTAAACATTTATCTTTGCATATTTTGTTTTCTTTATTTTTAAGTAAAAATACAGAGACTGTCTATTTCTTGACTGTTTTTGACATCCATTTCAGAATGTAATTCTGAAGAAAAGCATCTGAGGTTGTTAAATATTTTGTAGTGTGTCTGACTAGATAAACATCTCCAATCAAACCAGAGATGGTAAACTGTTAAGATTACATAATTAGACATAGGATTCTGGTCCATTTCATGTTTTAGAACATTGTTCAATATTTGTAAGCTGTTAATTTATTTTTAATGTCAATGTTTTTGATATTGTAGGATTTTACTGTTTAGCTGGTTCATCCACTCCAACGGCTTGTGATCCTGGAACATATGCTAATGAGACTGGCAGTACATCGTGTACCGCTTGTCCAGCTGGCTACTACTGTCCATTGAACACTAGTGACCCAATAGATTGTCCAGCTGGTTACTACTGTGGGGCTGGAGCGACAGATGGGGTAACAAACCCATGCCCAGTAGGGAAATTCAACAACATAACAGGACGGTCAGCTTTAACAGACTGTGTAGATTGTTCACCAGGGTAAGTCTACCCTTTATAATCAGAGAATAGAAAATTTGAATTGAAGAGGCAGGTTCTATTTAGTCATTATAACAATAGGAAGTAATCCTCGTATAGTAATATACAGTATAACCTGTGTATAAAGACCACCCAGGGGACTGAGCAAAAGTGGACTTTATAATAGACAGGTGGACTTTATATAGAGGGTCACTTTATTAATGAGTAAACATGTATTGTTGATACTGGTATACAAATAAATGAAAATAATACCTATAATACCTATTAAATACCCTTTTGTTTAATTTTGTCAAATTATTTTTATGGCATTTGAAAAAAAATATTATCAATTATAGAAGATATTTGAAAAGTGCATTATAATCTTAATGGAGAGTACAACTGATTACATGGTAACAGTTTATCTTATAATCAGTATATACTTGACTAATATTGTCTTTGTTTTCTTAGGAAGCAGGGTGTCACTAATTAAAACAATAGTTAAAGAAACATACACTACCTTAAATAACAAAGACTATATGTTCTTTCTGATCTAATGGCTTCAGTCATTGACATGAGAATAAGGACTTCACATTTTTCCCTCAAAGTTTACCTATTATGACTCGACTACATGTATACACTCTTTGCAACAAAAAATTGTAAAACTTATACAATGATAAAAGACTTATAAGAATTATATATTATTTCTAATCTTAAGCATTAAGAATATAATAATTATTTAGTTGAAAATTTACATAAAAATAGACTAAAAAGTAATAAATTAAAAAAAACTTTAAGAAGTTGATTGAAATAGTGGACTTTATAGACAGGTTGAGAAATCATTTGGGACTAAAAAGGGTGGACTCTATTCACATTAGACAGGTGGACTTTATATACAGGGTCATTATATAGTAAAATCCATTGGGGATACTTCAGACTGGTTGCTATAGACAGGTGGACTTTATACAGAGGTGGACTTTATAGCAGGTTATACTGTAAATGTATTTAACTAGAAAGAGTTATTATTAATTTCAGTTAAAATGGTTGATTTTTATTATTGTTAAATTTAAGTATTATAGTGACTATTTTTTATTAACACCACTTAGCAATCAGAATTATGAAAATTTTTGTCTGATTTCAATTGGTTTTATACATAGAGACAGTATTATTTTAATAATAGCTTTTATTTATAATTTTTTGTACAGTTATTACTGCCGTGACCAAGGACTCGAGAGCCCCACAGGACCATGTGATCCAGGATGGTATTGTACAGGAGCCGCAGTTGCAGCCCAGCCTGCAGTGACAGCGCAGGGCGGGGAATGTACTGCTGGTAATTTCTGTCCCTCGGGAAGTTCAACAGAGACTCCCTGTACACCTGGAATGTACTGCGATAACACTGGTAATAATCCTAGAATTTATTTATTGTACATGAATTCTTTATCACTTTTATACAAAGATGGGAGGGGGGGGGGGGGGTGACTCAGTGGCCAAGTTGTCCAGATGTTTGCTTATGACAATGACCTTTAACTCCTACCTTCAAATTCCCCTGCAGCAGATCCAACTTTGAGAAGTTTGTAAGTTTGCTTGCCAAAATGGAGAAATGTAAAATTAACAGTTGTTACTGAGGGAACATATGTGTATCACACAACCTTGCTTGAGTTCACTAAATGATGATTCTGTTAGTAAAACCACTCTGTTACTTGTATCTAATTATACATAAAATTATCATTTATATAATTATAATATTTTTGTAAAGTTTGGTGTGAAAATATTCTGGATAGCATGAAGCCCTAAATGATTATGAACGAGGTTTGCTAAGAGCTAGAAATCTCTAGTTGATTACATTTTGAGTGGAGTGTGGAGTTATGGAGTTTTATGCCCCAGTCAAGACTCTATCACTTATACTGAGGTAGTCGGTTTTGGGATGGTGGAAGGAACCACCTGAAAAAAACTGCTGACCTTTGGAAAGTTACATTTGGAACAAATCCACTAATCTGTGGCAAAACAAATTCAATGTTACGATATCTATTATCTTCTTAATTATAAATATTTTTGTACACTTTTTTCAAGGTTTGTCAACACCAACTGGGAATTGTACTGAGGGATATTTTTGTGCCAGTGGATCCCCCACACCTACACCTGTGGGTCAACTATATGGTAAGTTTATAAACTTATAAACTGATAATTTACATATTTTTGATTACTTATTACACAAAATATATTTCAAACACAAAACTTCAGTGCACAATTACTAGAGTCTATAAATCTTGTCATGCAGCCAGCGTAGATTTGAAGTTTTGGTTTACCTATGATATCACCTGTCTTGTAACCAACTGCAATGTTTGTTCTTTGTTTTCAAGTAACAAGTAGTACTTTCATTGTAGAAATTAAGTTAAATTTTCTTTTTGTTATGGAAGTATGAAAGAATTTGACATTTTGCACACTGAATAATTCATGTAGCGAATTATGTTACGTGTGCAATGTCCAATTGTTTCATACTTCCATAACAAAAAGAAAATTTAACTTCATTTCTTATAATTCAATTTATAATTTAAAAAAAACAACAAATAAGTGTATGTGATACTTTTACGTGTCAACAGTGTAAAGATTGGGATGTAGGTAAGAAAAGTAGTTCCGGCAATTAAAGTTGGAGAGGAGCCAATTCTGTCATGGAAAAATAACACAAAAGATCTGACCAATCAAAATGCTTGAAACAAATGAAAATTGAATTATTTTGAGGTACAGAATAAATATATTTCAAACAAGGATTAATGACATTGTTATTTGAAATTTAACTTGCACTCTTAGTTTGGTTGGCCAGTAGCATGAGTAGTGCACATACACTGATTTAGTTAGATGTGTCATTATCTACATTTAAAGTATATGATTACCATATTTTCTCACCTTAAACCCACACTTTTTTGCCAGGAAAATATAATTTGAGAAGTGATGTAATAGGTTACAAGAAAAATTCATCTTGGCCACCTTTCAGGGTCAACTATATATGGTAGTACAATAATTACTAATTTTCATGTGATCTATATTTGTAAATACAGTAAAACCTTGATTCATAACAACCATATGTTTTGTTAAACTTTGTTTTTTTTTTGTGTTTGATATGTTATAAAGGGATTGGATCATAATTTTTTTTGGAGGGGGGGTATATAAGGAAAAAAAGGGATGTGGATTTTTGGACTGCAAAAAAGTGTGATGTAAAATAGATGAGGTGTCAAAATTATTGAGTGGCATTATGATTAGGTTTTACTGTAAAAATTAATATTTGAATTATTTCTATCTGAGTCTATGTACCTGTATTTTACTAAATGTAATCAATCATGTCAATGGTTCATGACTGTAAATCACTATGATTTCTTGTTACCTGTTTTTCTCTGCAAAATTGTACCAATATTTATTAAATTATTTTTGTGTCATCTTATGCACAATGCATTGACTTACAATACACCACTTATTTAATTAATCTTCTTGTTTTTCAAAGCACTTTATTTTACAAACATCAAGTGCTACACCCTAGCAAAAAAACCAAACCCTAAAATTATGATTCTTGTGAAAATAATGAGTATGTTTTCCATTTTAAGTATGCTAGCTTTGAAATTTCAGTATTTTGTCATGAATTTTAATTTCTAGGTCCCTGGAATTTAACAAGTGAGTAATGGAACAGGCATGCTTGCTGTTAGAATTGTGGGATTGATAACAGGACATTTCCTGTTGTTGGAATTGTGGGATTGATTTAATATACATTTTAATATTTTAGGCTTTATGTTAACATAAACTCCAATTTATTACTGGAAGTTGCATGTTTATAAAATTCCAGGTTGTATTGTTTGTCCTTTATTTTCAGCTTAACGGTCATATGAATGAGTGCCGCTCATACTTACACTGGGGTATATTTATTGAGGCAAATCATTTCATTATTTTTGAAGTTCAGTTATAACAGAATGACAATGAAATATTTCTGAATATATTCATTGGTCACTCGGAAAATAACTGAAGATATAAATCATCAAAATTGTGTAACAGGAAAGAGAAAAAATGCAGGGTCGGACTGGGGATTGACCCGGGACCTCCCACACTATAGACAAGTGTTCTAACACTGAGCTACCCAGACCGCTACAATTGTCCTTCATGGATTTTGACGACTCCCTCCTATTTCAGCAGTTTGGAGTTGTTCCGTATTATCAGAGACATTTTGTCATTAATTAGATATGTGTCTTTTGATTGATACTTATATAATCATTATAATGATTTGACTAACTATTGTGTATAATCAGGTTTGATTCAAACTTATCATTGCTTCTATGTAATTGATATTGGCTTGATATGCCTATTAATAATTAATTAGTTTGATGATTGTTGAGATTTAATTATTGGCTTCTAAAAACATTGAAGTGCATGTGTTGTAATTTTGAATCATATGATTTCCTTATGTATCTTACTTGAAGAGCCCAATTTTTACACCTACTGTCTCATTGAAATGACCTAAAATTGCTGATTAAAATGATGTAAAAACATTTTTTGTGTATAAAGACACTGTGCTAAAGATTGGAGTTTAGTAATGGTGTATTATGCATGAGTTAAGATTCTTTCACTTACATTGAAGTGGTCAGTTTTAGGGAGCAGGAGTGCCTACAGATAACCTTTGAACTTTTGGGAAGCACATTGACACACAACTTCATGCTAGGATCTGCATGAGTGGGATTTGAAATTAGACTGTAAGATCTCTAAAATGTGACATGATCCATACCATCAAAAAGAAAAACCAAGTATTTTTGATGATGTTTAATACTCGTGATACTATTCAGATTTTGTCTCTGTTGCCATGGATAAATGGGTTTTAGCATTATCTATTTATGTTAGTTTCTATATTAAGTTGTCTTACCTTGTTAGTATATAGGGTACCTTAAGACAATGTGTTTTAATTAAGTATATTAGATCCAATCTAAAGTACCGTTAAACTCTTGTCTCGGATAGATAAAGTTACCAAACATGTCCTTATATACATGTTTATATACCAGTTCTAGTTCTACATATGTGGTAGTTTGGACAAATTGCACTTTATTATTATACATTTGTACCAAAATGCATATCTTCTTTTGCACTTCTTTTGTACTTATACCAATATCTTTACAATCTTTTTTCCTTAATAAAAGTCTTTGAAATTAACTATGATTTATATATTGTGCTTGACAGGTGATGTATGTCCAGCTGGTCAGTATTGTCCGGCCGGTAGTGCTAATGGTACCTACTGTCCCCCGGGAACATACAGATCGACGACGGGAGGTAGAAGTGAATCTGATTGTCAAACATGTACTCAAGGTCAATACTGCGCTGGATACGGTAATACTGCCACCTCAGGTCCATGTGCCGCTGGATATTATTGTCCTGCCGGAATGAATATATCAACCCCAGCAGAATACACTTGTCCGCAAGGTACATACTGATAAAATATACCTTTGATTTAAAGTGTAAAATATTGAAATAACAAAGTAGAAGGAAACAAATCAAGACTACTATTTAAGATTTCACAAATTGGTTAAGATTTCATGTGTGATACTGCAAAGTATAAAATGTAGTAAATTATAAAAAATGGAAATACATGTACCATTAAATTACTAAGTAGTTACAGATCTCCAGTTTTATTGGATTATTAAGTCAGTCATAGAAAAGTCTTCAATGAGGCTTGTACTTAGATACACTTTTGTAATAAGTTTCATGAAGTATGTAAAGTACAATCACATTTGAACCATAAAATAGAAATTTCTTTTATTTTGATATTAACTGTTAAATGAAAAAAATGGATGGAAAATCTTGAAGAAAAAAATGTGACCTCTGATATTTATTGCATGGAATCTGTTTTTGGTTACAACATTAAGAATAAATGATATAGATGTTAATCTTCTGAGGATTTGTAGCATATGAAAAATACTGTGTACAATGTATCACTTTCTCTTTTTCAATGGCAGTTTATGTACTTATAGCATTGAGTCTGGTTTTTGGCACAACATTTAGAATAAACGGTGTAAGGACTTGAAGTATAGTGAAAATTACCTTGTATATGTTCATGTTATGAATTTCTCCATTTCTCACTGGCAGTTTATATTGTAATATGTTTTCAGGTCATTATTGTTCATCAAGTGGAAGTTATCAGCCAACCCGCTGTGATTCTGGAACTTATCAGGACGAGTTAGGTCAAGGTTCATGTAAGACGTGTCCAGCGGGATTCTTCTGTGACAACACCATGAGTCCAGTCGTTCTTTATAACAGTACCTGGTGTCCAGTTGGTAAGTTAGACATTTTCTACAGATAAATTATATTAAATACATGTTGTATTAGACTGGTACCTATGAGGTATTATGTTGAAGTATTATAACATTAAACATTTCTAGCTTGTCCGTGTAAAGTGTAGAGAAGACAGTCATACCCTTGATATAAGTGTTGGCATTTGTTGTGAAAGTTTTTGTACGGCGTTCATGTCAGTGAAAACGTACATTGCTATCACTTTCTGCCAAGATCAGGCTTCTTTGCTACGAATAGTACGCATCGAAATATAGTGCACCTAGTAAATGTACCTGAAAGGAATATCTATCCGTGCTATCATGAGTTATGAATTCTGGTTGGAAAGACAAAGTTTAAAAGTTTGGTTTAAGTTTATTGATGGACAAGACAAGTTTTCCTCTTTTTGTCAAATGTTTGTTTTAATGTAACAACAACTTATTAAAATACTGCAAAAGATATTGGATGTGTCCTTGGAGAGATGAATGGCTCATGGGGCCTCTTGTCTGTCTTCAGTCAGTTTAAAGGAATCTTATGTATTACTGCTATGTAATGATGACATATAGATCAAGTTCCAATCTGAGTAATTTTAGTGGAGCAGTTCTTAAAGTTAGAGTAAAACAAAATTGATTGTATGACACCTTGATGCAGTAGAGATGTCAAGTTATTTAAAACCCGACTGTATACATTTTTCAGGATACTATTGTCCAGCAGGAACTAAGTATTCTACAGAGTACCCATGTCCACTTGGAACATTCAGCAATGTTACGGGTCTACAGAATGTCTCGGTTTGTACAGCGTGTCCGGGAGGATACTTCTGTGATCAGCTAGCTCTAACGGAATACAGTAAAACATGCCAAGCAGGGTAAGTACATTGTGATATGATTATAAAATGACTCCATAATTTAACATTGGAGCTTTACATTTACCTTTTTAAATATAACATATAATTATATGATCTGAAAAATTGTTGTAATTTGAATTGAACAAAAAATAATTTACCTGTTAGATTACAATTGTGTATTCAAATGGTCTTGAATATTTGAAAGTGTAGCATTTCACAAAAATACATGTAGCATCAACTTCCTAAATTTCCATTATTACACTTTAAGAAATATATGGAAAATAAGTTTGTCATATGATTAGGGGAAGTCAATTTAAAAAGTGCATGTAACTCACTCTGCACAACCTATTTTAAGTCTCTTCCCATTGTAATAATTTAGTGACCAGAGATGGGCCTGTTGTTTTCCTAGAGATATCTTTAGCAATAGTTACGCTATTTAATGGTATTTTACAGACTTGATATTTTTACATGGAGCATTAACCTTTAAAATATAAATGTATTTACAGGTACTACTGCAGACAGAGTGCTAAATCAGGAACACCTAGCCAGGGTTATGATGCAGATGAATGTCCAGCTGGTTACTACTGTCCAGCTGTCTGTTCAGAACCACAGAAATGTCCCAAGGGAACCTTCTCTAACAACACCAGACTGACCTCTGAATCTGAATGTCTGAACTGTACTGCCGGTGAGTAACATATGTTGTATTGTATGGGATCCAAAAATACCATATATCATGGTGCAGACTTAATCCTGTGACCCAAATTGTATCCAGTTAAAAATTCTGTTATGTTTCTTAAACACACAACTGTACAAACTCCTTAATATAGTCAGCTTTTAGTTGTACGTAAAGTCACCACTAGGTGTCTCTGTAACTGCATCTTGAGCTCTTTTTTTCAATTTTATTCTATTCCTTAACTCTTTACTTCTTATTACCTCTTTATATTCTTTGATGTATAATAAAAGTAAGAAGTGAATTGTTCATCACCAAACATGATAAAGAGTGTAGATGACCTATATTATTATTTAAATAGACATACAGGTGATATAGCTGTTCCTACATCAGGACTTCACTTGTGGATTCTTATGTCCACAACTTTAGAATACACAGAACGTTTTTGGACTGATATTATGTGTGTTAAATTACTGTCTATCTGAGAAACTATATTAAGTGAATAAACCAGATAAATTTATATATTAATTTTACTATTTTAGGATCTTACTGTGGTGATTTGAATCTAGTTGAACCAACAGGAACATGTTGGGGTGGATACTATTGTCCAGAATCGTCCACTCTACCGACTCAGATTGACTGTCCAGCAGGCTCTTATTGTGTCAATGGCAGTGATGTACCAACAGCATGTCCTAAAGGTACGGTGGTTGTTTGTATTCTAAGTTTTAAATGGTTTAATAAGAGATAATGAATGTCCTATGTTGTGTTGAGAAAGATTTTCTGTGAATATAAAATCGAATATATGAGTTGACTGAGAGCTGAAAGAATCTGTTTAACAAGATTTAAACAACTCTGTGTCTTTTTAAAGTCTTTTAGCATGACACAATTCTTTACAGGAGGAATATTGACAAAATCCATCATAAACGGGTTTAAAAATATATGTTAGATAGAGTTTTTCAATTAATCATGTTATCTAAATAAGTTTCAAGAACTATTTATTAAGCATTGATTGATAGATTATTTATGTTAAACAATTTATTGTAGGAACATATTCCAACGTAACAAATCTGAAGAATGTATCTGAATGTAGTGATTGTCCTGGTGGATATTATTGTGAGACAGATGGACTAACCACACCCACTGGACTTTGTGGAGAAGGTAAGCGACATCTAGTGATGTCATTATTACTACATTTATATACATGTACCAGTATAAGCTGTTACAAACAAATTCATGGAAAGAATAGTAAAATAAATACCCATGTTGTGTCACAGTAGATATAGTGAGATAATGAACCTTTACTGCTTGATCACTGCTCCCAATCTATAGCTGGTGACATCTTAATATAAAATTATATTGAAATATAAAGCCCCATACACAATTATTATGTTGTTTTGTTAGCAAGTCAAAATTACTATTTATTCTGATCAAGGAAGACAACTAGCAGATTTGACCAATTGTTGTAATTCATTTATAGTATGTACTGTTGTCAAGTTTCATTTTCTTGCACCCCAGATAGAAAAATCCATAAAAATAACGGTATCTTACAAGATCCTTATACCACCATTATAGACAGGTCTGAATGCTAATCAGTAAGGTACGTTTATTGATACTTGTTTTTCATTTATTTAATTTGTAGGCTTCTACTGTCCAGTTGGATCCATTTATAGAACACCAGCAGATTCTTACTGTCCAATTGGTCACTACTGTCCAGAAGGTGTTTCCATGGCGATCCCATGTAGGAACTACAGTGCTGTAAGAATGATTTATTCTCTTCATGTACTTTTAAATAATGATTTAACTGGTATAGAACTTTTGGACAGATCAGTGCATGTATAATTCGTAATATGTTGTCACAAAATATTATGATGCAGATTACTGTAAAGTTATTCACCTGTTTCCCATTGTACATTGAGTGAACATTATCTACAGGCGTTTGACAAGGTATATAAAATCACCTTGTTTTTCAGTCAGTCCATCTGGGTACATTTGATCATATCTGGACCATAACATATAACTGCTTTACAGAAAATTTAATAAATTTGACAAGATCTTCATTGGAGGAGTGGAATGGAATAATGATGTTTAACATCCAAATCAAGATTCTTTCACTTATATAAGGCAGTTCTGGGAGAGAAAACCAGAGTGCCTGGAGAAAACCACCAAGCTTCAGCATTCATTAGAGAAATATGATGATTTATGACTGATATTGGGATTACAGTTGATGTATATAGTATCTTATGTTTCTTTAATTTTCTATTTTCTACTATTTTAGGTTAACCACACACATGCTGTAATGTGCTACCCGTGTGCAGCAGGATACTTTTGTATTAAAGAAGGTCAGAGTGAGATATGTCCAGTTGGCTACTACTGTCCAGCTGGTACCGGTCTTGATTGGCAGGCATGTCCAAGAGGAACCTACAGTGACCAAACCGGTCTGTACCAGGAAAGTCAGTGTAAACCATGTCCAGCCGGCAAATATTGTGATGGAGAACACCTAAGTGCTCCAACAGGTAATGATGGAATATTTCTGTTATCATTACCGGTAATGGGAATTTCACATAACAAACTTACATGGGTCCTACCAGTCCTTTCCTATAATTTTGACCCTTTCCTTTATTTTCCTATATAACTTCAAAAACCTCCTATATTTCCTATATTTTCCTATATTTTTGTTACTGGTAGCTTAAGGAATTCAGAATGGGGACATTTTTCCCATAATTAGTACATATCTAAAGAAAGATTAACATTTATGTATTTCTAAAGCAGTAAGGTACATTGCAGTTGTCAATATTTTATGGTTGTTATGTTTGTTAGTAAAAGGAGGAAAGAGAATATCTGAAGGGGAGGAAAAGAGGTCATGGATTTATATTTTATGTGTAAACTATTTAAAAATGCTCCTAAAATTTTAGTGAAAACTCCTATAACTTCTTATAAAACTCCTATTATTTTGACCATATATTCCTATTTTTCCTATATTTTTGGACCCCAAAACTGGTAAGACCCCTGCAATTATATAAAATACATGATGGTTAGAGACGTTTGTTCAGTTAAGTGAAAAATATAAAGAATCAGTTTTAAATTGTGGGGAATTCTAATTTTTAAGTACATACTTACATTTTATTTGTTTGTAGGTGACTGTGGCCCTGGACACTGGTGTGTGTACGGTATAGATCGTCAGTATCCCAATGGAGTGAATCAATCATCCGTCCTAAATAACACATGTTACGATGATAGACAGCTTGGTTATGGTGGGATATGTCCAGTCGGTTATTACTGTCCTGGTGGTACAGCTAGTATCTATCCAGTTCCATGTGATAACGGCACATATGCTGCATTTGAAGGAATGTCTAGCTGTAATTCCTGCCCAGAAGGTGAGAACCAACATTGAAACTTAAAGTTATGAATTTTGTTGTCTCTATCATGTCTATAATAACAAAGTGTTGAACATCTATCATGCCTCTAGCAAGCATGAGTCTGAATGTGGCAGTCCAGTTTTAAAAGTTTTTGTTAAAAATGTTAAAAATTTTGTCTGTATTTGTTTTAGTGGAGTAGATGTACAAACAACCTGATGATGTTCTGTTTGAGTTGATTATTGTTGAATAATCACAAATTTTAAAAATATGACTGTTTTTGTGAATTTGTTGGAATAAATAAGCTTTACATCTTTGAAAGGCCACACAACTGAGTGTAGCCTGTCTTAAGATTTATATTTCCATGATCAACCTTACTGACAATATACAACTCCATTATTGGGTTAGTTATTAGACTTTTTCATGTCGAATGGCAAGTTTTACAGACACTGTGCTTATTTTTATGGTTAATTTGTTTTGGTATTTCATGTATCTTATGACAAGCTAAAACTTCAAGTTTATTTCTATTGTTAGGTTACTATTGCCCAGAAGCTACAGCCAATTACACAGATTATCCATGCCCGAGTGGTTACTACTGTCCTAATGGTACCAAGTGGCTCAATCAGTACCCATGTAGTGCTGGCACCTATAACAACTTAACCATGAGGATTAGCTCTGCTGATTGTCTGTCTTGTACAGGTAATGTGATTCTTATATTGTAATGATACAAAAATGGTTTCACTCTCAGGCAATTCAATCCCTGAAGGTCAAAGGTCATTTGGATGTCCTTGGACTGTTATGGGCCTGAAATAATTATCAGGTGTGACAAGTCCTTTTTGCAATTGACTATTTATTTAATAAAATCATACATTTATAAGTTAAATATTTTGATACTTACAATAATGGGTATTATCTTTGATAATTGCTTTACAATTCTTTATTTTTCTGGATTATACATATTTATTCTTGTTAACATTACATTTTTCCTAAACAATTCTTAAAATATGAGACAAATTTTGTATTAGAAGTTCACAATTGGAGAGTTATTCAAATTTTCTCTCAAACTATTTTAAGTTTTCTTTTATCTAAATACCATTTCAGATTTTATTACATTACAATAATTAAGAGAATGTATTTTGTTTTTCAGCTGGATCCTACTGTGAGCAATCTGGTCTATCTCTACCATCTGGTCTCTGTTCCGCTGGCTACTACTGCAGTGGTGGATCATCATCAGCCACACCCTCTGGATCTGGTGGTAATAACTGTGCAGCAGGATATTTCTGTCCTGAGGGATCCTCTGAACCAACACCTTGTACACCAGGTTACTATTGTGCCACTGATTACCTGAATCAAACATCTGGTCCATGTGACGCTGGGTACTACTGTAGCAGACTGGCCACTATACCAAACCCCACAGATGGAAATGTAACAGGTAAATAAAGAATTCCATTATAAGTTTTATCTGTAAACACTCAACTATATGGGCCATGCAAACCAACAGAGGAGCTTATAGTTAGTCAATTCATGGAAGTCAACCTTTGTAACCTATTAAATGAAGATGTGTGTTACCTATCAGAAGAAATGCACAAATCTCTCTCTCTATTAATGTATTATCTTTTAATTATACTGATGAAGCTGAGTATATGATATTAGTAACTGTGTCTTGAAACAAAGAAGAATAACCATACCTGATAACAATTTCAGTAACAGCTTTTGATGTTTAATTTTAAATAAAGTTAATTTGATATATTTGCAGGAAAATTACACAATTTGTGCAGTAGTTCTTAATAACCCATTCAACATGCAGCATATATTTTTTTATAACAGTCCATTCTTATGAACCTGCATGTTTGTTTGAATACTTTCATGGTAATTTATTACATTTCAGGTGATATATGTCCCATGGGAGCATACTGTCCCTCGGGTAGTGATTCTCCCATTCTATGTCAGGCTGGGTACTTCCTCAACAGTACAGGAAATGATGCCGTCGCAGACTGTATATCTTGTCTCCCAGGATACTACTGCACAGGAAGTGGAAATTCTATACCAGACGGGCTCTGTGATGCTGGATATTATTGTCCAGGTGGTCAAGACTCTCCATCACCAACAGGATATAACTGTACTCTTGGTCACCACTGTACTCAAGGAAGCTCCGCCCCACTAAGATGTGCGTCAGGGTCTTATCAGAATGAATTAGGACAATCTTCATGTAAGGCATGCCCAGCGGGATACTACTGTGACAATGTAATGGACCCTGTAGTCTTGTACAATAATACAGAATGTCCTACAGGATTTTACTGTCCAGAAAATACCACCAAGTCTAATGAATACCCATGTCCACCTGGAACGTTTAACAACATAACACACCAGACTACCATCAACGATTGTCAGCAGTGTTCTGGTGGTATGTACTGTGATCAGGATGGTTTAAGTGTTCCAGCAGGACAATGCCAAGCTGGATACTTCTGCTTGTCTGGCGCTAACAGTTCTACACCCTCACAGGGTACCAATGCTGATATCTGTCCACTAGGATTTTATTGTCCCCAGGGAACGGTGACTCCACAGTCTTGTCCACCAGGTACCTACAACCCAACAACTGGACGTCAGAGTGTAGATGAATGTACCAATTGTACTGGTGGTTACTACTGTCCAGATTACAACATGACTGCCATAGGACCAAAATGTCAAGCAGGTTAGTAGATCAAGTCAATAAGTTAACTTGATGCTTAAATTCTTATCTTGAATATTTAACATGTTTATGTAAATTTGTTGAGAGTAACAACAATTAAACTAAACGTATCTTAAAACATAATTATGTAAATGGAAATTTAATGTTTTTATTCTAAATTAACTGATGCCAAAATGATGTGAAGTGAAGTAATGGTGTTTTACACTGCAGTCAAAGATTCTTGTCACATATTGAGGTGGTCAGTTAAGGAATTGTTGAAACAGGAGCACCCAGAGCAAATGCGAGGTGTTGTAATCCATAAGCAGACATTTTTGAGCACTTGGCCACAGTTTCCTTTGGTGCAAAATTGGTATTGTATGTAAAGACTGCTGATAGTATCAATAAGGGTAATATACATTCTTCAGCAAATATTTGTAAAAACTTTACTTCTACATTTACAAAGTATTCATTACTTCTATGTTAACGTTTTATTTTACTTTAAAAGTTAAATAAGGAATTTAAAGTAAAATTAATTAATAAAAATCTCTAATTTTCCACTATTTAAGGTTATTATTGCCCGAGTGCAGCCTCTACAGCTATCCACTTGGAATGTCCGGCTGGTTCTTACTGCCCAGAGGGAAGTGACTTACCGACAGCCTGTCCAGCGGGAACCTTCTCCAACATGTCTGGTCTATCAGACTCATCACAATGTACAAACTGTACCGGAGGCTACTATTGTCCCGACCCAGGTAAGTAACAGGGGGATAACACATTTGTAGTCAGTTTACAGTCCCTGTACCGGAGGCTACTATTGTCCCGACCCAGGTAAGTAACAGGGGGATAACACATTTGTAGTCAGTTTACAGTCCCTGTAACAGAGACTACTATTGTCCCGACCCAGGTAAGTTACAGGGGAGATAATACACATTTGTAGTCAGTGTAGAGTACCTGTACAGGTGGCTACTATTGTCCCAACCCAGGTTAGTTACAGGGGGATAACACATTTCTAATCAGTTTAAAGTCCCTGTAGATCTTGGGCAATTATCATGACATCTTTTACTCCAGTTAATTAAAATGCTAATATTCTTACCTTAATATTTATATGATATATAGGTGAGAGAGAGAGAGAGAAATTCTGATTTGTTGCTCTAATTGACATGCTATGACCATGATGGTACAATTAAGCTTAGAAATGTTATTTTTGATGCACAAAAGAGCATTGAATACAATTTTGGTGCTTAGACTCTCACCTGAGAAATATACTAGCAATATGGATATTTGATGAAGCAATACAATTAAAAATGAACACAATACATGTACCTTTGAAAAGCCAGGATTCATTATGAATTGTTATCATATTCTAAAACCTTTATTTCAGGAATGACAGAAACAAATTATAAATGTTGGGGAGGATACTACTGTCCCTCTGGTATATCTGTACCAAACCCCGTTAGCTATATATGTCCCCGTGGTATGCATTGTCCAAACGGCAGCGAGATATATAAGGTACATCATCATTATAAAAATATATTTTCATATGAAAACTTCCAAAATCATATATCTGTATATGGAGCCATTTGTATAGTTTTACATGATTGTATACTTAAAATAATTATTGAAATTCATTTTACATGATATGGATGTAGCAAGCTACACTAGAGGTCATTATCCATTTGTAACACCCATCTGTACTTCCTGATGGAAACTTACATGGTTTGCCAGTTTTCAAAGTTTTCACTTTGCTTTTGAAATTGTTATTGTAACAAGAACTGTTATGTTTGTATTTTATTTCAAAATCCAATGAAATACATTTTGATGATGAATGTCCTTCCCTGCAATTGATTCATAATTATTACATGTCCTTCACCTTTACCCGATGACTCCTGTTTTCTCCATATTTCCATATCAGACTGCCTAGATGTACATGAAACAATCTTGACTATAGCCTTAAAAAGCATTCCACTAACACTTGATTTAGAAATTAAATTTTTATCCTTGGATAAAATTCTTATAGATTAGTCCGCCACTTCTTGTAATTCTCTAAAACTATGAAGCTTTTTTTTATATATATACAAAACCTGCAAAGTGCAAAGTATCAAAATTGATAGGAGATGTGCATACCAATAAGCAAAGTTGGTTTGAAGTGACCCAAATTCACAGAATTTGCTTGTTTGGTCAAATTATAAATATCAATTTTCAGGAATGTCCAGATAGTTATTATGTCAACTACACCTCGGCTTCGTCATGTGACATATGTCCAGCGGGATTCTACTGCTTACCTGTCCAACCTGAAAATGTCACACTTAACGCCCAGTCATGTCCAGCAGGGTATTACTGTCCACAAGGTAAGAATGTATATGTTATTCACTGGTGATGTCATGATACAAGCTAAAAAAATCATTTCTTGATTGGCTAACAGCATAAGTCATAACTTATCACAAGTGGTGAATTTATGTATCCAATGATACTGAAAACAATATGTCATCTATATAGGTGTATGAATTGGTGACATATCAATATTTCCAGTGCAAAAAATCCCAATCAATCATTCAGTTAGTCAGTTTTGTTTACATCGTGATCTTGTAAAATTTATTAATGAAACAAGTGAAATGTATTGCTTCTTTCACACAATTATTAATACTACTACTAAGTTTAAATGTATAAATAAAAAGTTTTAGATGTTCAGTATTGACATATATAGCCATTACAGTAAATTAAACCTCATTATATTGGCTCTCAAAAATTTAGTCACCTTCCTTATCATCATCACAGTATTTTGAAGTACCAAAGTCTTTTTCTTTTTATGTTTTTATGCCTCCTTAGATTTAGCACAAGGACAATTTATGATGTCAAAATCTTACTTAATGAACAGTGACAATGACGTAAGGTTTTATAGCATATTGTTTCTGATTTTAGGAACTGGTATTAACTGGCTATCTTGTCCTAGTGGAACCTTCAGTAACCAGGAAGGCTTGTATGAAAAAGGACAGTGTACAGCGTGTACAGCAGGTCAATACTGCCAGGGTGAACACCTGACAGCACCCACTGCTAATTGTTCTGCAGGTATGGATATATATAATGACTTATGTTAAAAGTGGAGAAAACTAAGAATTGTATGGTTCTTGTTTTCAAAATTATGGATTGAAATCTAAAATTTTTAATGAATCATCTTTCATCAAGTTCTTCATTTAGTCATCATTTATTTATATTTTATATTCATTTGTTTGTTTGTTCCATATTCTTTGTTACCTTCAATAGTCATTCATTCATCCATCCATCCATTCATTCACAACATTCATTCATTCACTTATTCATTCATTCATTCATTCATTCATTCATTCATTCATTCATTCATTCATTCTGTGTATTATTTCAGGTTATTATTGTACATCAGGAGTTGACCGACCGATGCCAGGTGCCAGTAATGATACTGTAGGTAATAACTGCTCATGCCCAGATCAGGTGTACTATACAGGCGTGGGAGGTGTGTGTCCACTGGGTCACTACTGTCCTGTTGGTTCACCTGCAGCTGTTCCTTGTGCTCCAGGAAGTTATGCAGATGTGATAAGCTTGTCAGAATGTAAAGTGTGTCCTCAAGGATTCTACTGTTTGGCCAATGCCTCTGACTTCATAAGCACACCTTGTCCAACAGGTTAGTAACCATATAAATGTTGTCTTGTATTTTGATTTAAGAGAAAAAAAATGTTACATTTATTTGTGTAATGTATTTTGGTTCACATGTGGCACCTTTGTATGCTTGAGTTTGAATCAAGAAAAGGGGACAATTATTTGTTTTATTCTAATTATTTGTTGATGGTAACAGAATCATTAAACTTATGTTTAAGTTTAATTTTAATTGGTCATATGTATATACATTACCATCAACATGACAACAGGAAGAGATATAATTAAAGTAATTCTTGTTTCCAAAATATTCTGACGTTTGTATTTACATTAATTTATATAGGTCATTACTGTATAAATGCTACAGAATATGATACACAATACAAATGTCCTCCTGGAACCTACAACCCGACACAGCAAGGATCGTCACTCAGCGACTGTATCAGCTGTCCTGGAGGAAAGTACTGCGAGGGATCTGGTAACAGCCAGCCAACAGGAAACTGTAGTGCTGGATGGTACTGTTCTGGTGGAGCTGATAGTCCAAACACCACAACCAATGGCGGCAAATGTCTGGCAGGATATTATTGTCCCGAGGGTTTGTATTGTATTGATGTTTTCAACCTGCCTGTACACAATAAAAGAACAATTGTTTGTACAGTGAAGCCGAAATGCATTAACTCTTAATTGCATGGTGTACTTGGAACCTTGGCTTTGACATTTTAAGTTATTGAATTTAAACAGATTTCAAAGATTAACATTTTATACTAAAAAATGAATTCTAATTACCCATTGTAAGCTAGAAGACAATGTGTGCTTTATCAGTAATTTTAATTGATAGCTTATCTATATTGCAGTTGTCTTCTAGATCATATTTATAGCAAAATCACCAAGTTTGTGACATCATATAATAAAAAGGAAAACGATGTAGCAGGCAAACAAATTCATGTATCACAAATTTGACATGTTTTTAGAATGATAAATGATACCAAGTTTCGATAATTTAGTTGTTAAGACAAAAATTATTTTAATTGAATCTATGTGTATACAGTCGACTCTCGTTAAGTCAAACTCGGATATGTCGAAATTCCGGATAAGTCGAAGTCAGTATTTTGTGGTCCCATTTTATTCTTATATAAATATACTGGAATTATATGTTTAAGTCGAAATCGTGTAAGTCGAATTTCCGGATGAGTCGAAGTAATTTTTGGGTTCGTTGACATTAAATCATTCTAAATTTGATACACATGAGTCGAACCGGCAAACTTCTTTGATGTCTTAACTGTCACCTGTCACGTTTGTGCATGCATGATTGAGTTCCCTTTGTCGGAATAAACTGAAGTCCTTCCTTTTGTTACCTTTACCTGTGAAGAAAGAAACCCTTTCTTAATCACCTGACCATGAATCAATAATCAATAATCAGCATTATTGATCTTTAATTACATCCACGCACCTTCGGTCGATCAATGTTCACATGTACACACAAACAGTTACCTCCCGCATGGGTCTTTCAAATTTACAGAATGATTACCTTTGAAGTATGCGAAATGAAAACTTAATACCCAAAGCTTAATATTTTTTAGTAAATTATGAAGGAACGAGAATCTTTGAAGTGTGGGTGAAAACATGCCTAAAATAACCAAAGCTAAGTGATTTAATTTTAACTGAAAGATTAACAAATGAGTAAGTTACGGTGAAGTTTCTGTTTAGTCTTCCATGCCGAGTTGCCGTCTTCAGGTTTTTCAGTCGAGAATTATTTCATCATTATTTATTTTTGTCATTACATTGTTTAATAATAAAACATAAGTTATAAATATTGAAATTATTTATTTTTGTCATTACATTGTTTAATAGTATAAACATAAGTTATAAATATTGAAATAAATAATGATAAAAAATTGCCGATTATGGACCGCAGGTCAACAGTTATGAGAAGTACAACAGAGTTACATCCCATGTCAGGGACTTGACGATTTTTAAGTCGAACTTTGGATATGTCGAACTACTTTCCACGGACCCAACAAATTCGAGATAACGAGAGTCGACTGTAGTTGTTTTTGATTTACTTCAATTTTTACTGTATTTTTCAGGTTCATCTGATCCTCAGCCTTGTCCAGGAGGTCAGTATTGTCAGTTTGACGGACTAGACACACCCACAGGAAACTGTTCAGCAGGGTATTATTGTTCAGACAGAGCATCTTCTGCAACACCAACAGATGGCAGCACTGGTAATGTGTGTCCACCAGGATACTACTGTATATCCGGATCAGCATGGCCCACATCTTGTAGTCCTGGTACATACAGCCCGAGTACCGGTAACACCCATGTCGGAGACTGTCTTACCTGTTCTTATGGAGAATACTGTGGTGATTACAACTTAACAGCTACCTCAGGTAATTATATTATAAATGTTTGACCAGTATAGGAACATTGTGAAGCAAAGCAAAGGGGTGGTTATTGCTGTTAGTGATGTTTTGTTAAATAGATGTCCAGTTAAGAATCCTTAGACATGTTAGAGGAAATATTTTGACAAATCTGTCAATGTTATTTTCTTGTAAAATTTACTCTATAAATAGGAGGCATAATGAACTTTAATTTTATTTTTTTCTCAGTTAATAGACTTGTGAGTGAAGAACCATTTATATTAATTTCTCATATTTCATAAAATAATATTCAAAAAAAAATTCAACCTATTTCTTTGATTTGAACAAACTTAGATAAAATCTGCTAACAGTATTTGTCATTAACAGGAGTTATGATTATTTAAAGGAAATAACATTCATTAGAAAGACTGTTAATGCAAATTTTGAATCTCAAATCAAATATTTATTTTTGTAGGAAATTGCAGTGCTGGTTATTACTGTCCACAAGGGCAGATAACTGCTACACCATATCCATGTACAGTAGGCCATTACTGCCCAGAACATACATACGATCCAATCATCTGTCCAAGTGGGTGGTACCAAGATCAGACTGGTCAATCTTCCTGTAAGGAATGTCCAGGTGGCTACTACTGTGATAACAGTCTAGGTGTGGTGGTAATTAATGACACCGTGTCATGTCCAGTTGGATACTACTGTCCACCAGGTAATGTATTCATTTTATATACTTAGTACCGGGTACTTTGTATCAGGTCATGTGATCATAACTGTACATTATATTTTCATAAATTTGTTGTTGAGAATTATTTAAGTCATGCATGATATTTGCAAATCTTTTATTGTTATATTAAAACAAAGTGTGTTATCATTTTAATTTGTTAGAGAAACAGTGGTCTACCATCCTGCTCTTGACCCTATAAATTACATCAAATCTGCATTTGAATCCCACTCTGACAGGCAGATCCTAGTGTTGAAAGCATGTCAATTTCCAAGTGCCAAACATCAGGGTTTTTCATGGATTCTCTTATGATCCACTTTTCCAGAACTGATTCGTCTCATTTTCAGCAAAATAATCTTGAAGAGTGAAAAATACCATTTTAAACCACTTGCCAGATAAGCAAAATTGTGAAATATGATCATTCAGGAAATATGAATTCCATCAAACTTGCAGTAAGATCTTGTCACAAAATTGAAGAATTTAATAACATACAACAATAAAGGTAATTGTAAAGGTGTTTCTCTCATGAAAGAAGAATTTTGAAAGTCTATATTGAAACTTTTAAAGCAAGTTTTTTTCCTATTATGAATACATATGCATATTGAATTGAAACAAAAGTTAATTTTGCATTAGGAGTGTTTCTATAATATTTATTTTATGTTGAATTAAACAGGAACTGAGAGAAGTAATCAGTGGCCATGTCCGATCGGTACCTTTAACAACATCACTGGATTAAACAAGAGTTCAGATTGTACGCCATGTAGCGGTGGTTATTACTGTGGAATTGTGGGTCAGTCAGCACCAACAGGACTTTGTCAAGCAGGATACTATTGTAAACAATATGCAGAAATGTCAGCACCCAATCAGACTTCATTAGCAGATACCTGTCCACAAGGTAAGCAAGACCAGAGGTCCGGAAACGGTCATATTTGCCGGACATGTCCGACAAAAAATTAATTGACCGACGTGAAAAATCGCCAGTCGGACATTTTTTGTTTTCGGACATTTTCAGTTTTACAACAGAAATATTAAACGGACAAATCAGTTTTCGGTCTGACAAAAGTAAACTACCGCTAGTCTGTCTGTCGGTCTTTTAAACTCTACCTGACTTTACTAAGTGTATTGTCCTTACCACGCGTTTACCTGTCAACAACAGTAAGATCTAATAATCAGGTGATTGTTTATTAATCAGTAAATACCTGTGGACTTAAGTAGTCGTGTGCCGCGTGTCTTTTTCTTTTGTTTCCCAGTCCGAATCATTATAACTTTCTTTAAACGTGTGTTTGTTTAAAAATAAGTGCATGGTCGTAACTGTGTTGATTACGGAAGCCATAACGAGTGTCGGTCAAGGGTGACGGTTTGTCATCAAAGAGGTTCCACGCGGGGTGTTGAAAATTACCTACTACGCGCTTTGTGACTGTTTCTTTATTACTAAATAAAGAAACGCGATTATATTTTATTTTAATAAAAGTTTCGGCATTAATATCTTTCATTCACATAAATATATTGGAACCTCGTCAAGCAGTTCCCGTTATATCCTGAATTCCTAATTTACCTCTCGCGATAATGTTCTAATTACAATTCGTGTATCTTCGGAATCCGAAAATTCCCGATTGTTAGTAAACAATATGGCGGATGTGCAATATCAAGCATCGTGGACAGTAACGAATACTGATAATAACAGCATATCGCGGAAGCTTAGAAAAGCAGTAAACGTCTTAGTCTTGTAACAACGCACATGGATTAAAATTGGCAATCGCGGTAGCTCAAAAACAATAGGTTGGTTTGTTTGTCAAAATAAAATAATCCACAACATGCACTGCACGCATAGACAGCCCTGTGCCGACGACCTTTTTTTTTTTTTTTTTTTTTGTTTTTTTTTTTTTTTTTTGTTTTTTTTTGCTTGTACAAAATGTCCGACGGGCCAGACCGAAATTTCCGAAGCCCTGAGCAAGACATATTATATATACAGTACTATATGCAATTCTAACATGTCTAAGGCATGTTTAAACTTTGTCTGTGTGTACAGGAAGACCTTTGTCATTGACAAACTTGGTCAAGACATCATTGACATCATTAATGTAAGAATTTGCATCCACATTTTCATTTTTTTTGTTTGATTATTTTGACAGTTGTTGTTTAAGAGAACAATTTCAGTTGTATTAATAATTACCATTTTTGTTGGAATGTGGAATGGCATTACTGCAAAACTTTATAAAAATTGGTTAAAAGGCAATAAATGATTAAGTTAGATCGTTGATTCAAAGTTGAGGTATTGTCATTACTGGTTTCATACTAATCTATCACATTTCTGAAAGGATCTGTTCCTTACTGACTCTGTGTCAGTATAACATGACAAACATTTTGCAATTTAAAAGTTATTGTTACCTGTACTAGTATTTTTGGGACATTGTAGTTGATTCTCTCATTATCAGCATATCAGAAACATGCACAAAACTGGTACACAAGATAATAAAAAGTTTCTGAAAATTGCTGATAGTGTGTTAAACAAGATACAGCCAACTGACATTATAGATTTTCATGCATTTTAAATAAATTTTGTATCTATTTTAGGTTCATATTGTGAAGAAGGAACAACTAACCCAGTGGCTTGTCCCCCAGGAACATTTGGAGCCACCTCTGGTCTAAGGAATGTATCAGAGTGTACGTCATGTACAGCAGGTTACTACTGTACAACACCAGGACTGACCGCTGTAGAGGGACTGTGTGCTACAGGATATTACTGTATCGAGGGGTCAAACACCAAACATGCTGCTCTATGTACACCTGGTCACTACTGTCCAGAGGGTACCGCTGTACCACAGAGATGTCCAGAGGTCAGTAACAGTAGTAAATTTGCATACTTCAATAAAGAAATAGTAGAGAGAATTACACACAGTAACACCTTGTTATAATGCCCTTTGAAAACTTTGCCATATGGCTAATAACCACAATATTTTGATGTCTTAAAATATGTTTAGTCAATGTTTTTCACATCCGGTTATGGCCCAACCTTTTTATAATGCCAAAATTTGACTAACTAAATGGCGGTGATGAATCAAGATTTTACTGTAGGTTTATTGACCTATCATAACACAGTCAATAACTTTCAACATATCTTTTTTATTATCTTATATATTCAAACATGTAGTTTTTCCACTCAAGTTTATGTGATATGTTGCACTCTTGTAAATAAAACTATGCTTGTGGAAAAACAATAGTAATACTGTTAATCTTTTATTTGTTTTCTTTTAATTCAGGGTACCTTTAACCCCTACTATGGACTTAACAGTACAGACCAGTGTACCTCTTGTACCGAGGGCCAGTATTGTGCCACAGAAGGTCTTAATGATACCACTGGGTCCTGTGAAGCTGGCTATTACTGTCCAGGTGGCCAGAATTCCTCACGTCCAGCAGAGTACCCATGTACATTAGGGCATTATTGTCCAGTCAATACATCGGCACCTATTCCATGTGCTAATGGCACTTACATGAATCACACACAAGGCTCTCAGTGTTATACATGCCCTGATGGATGGTAAGTTGGATAATATTGAGTATGGTAATATTTGTTTGTAAAGATCAAGTCATATTTTCCTGTATACAAAAATTTTGAATTGAAGAGTTTATATCTGAATATGTTTGTTTATATGTCTAATAGCTTGAATTAATTCTGCCAATAGTAGAAAACTCTAACTTTTCATGTATACTGCATATGCTGCAACATAATTTACATTGGTGATAAATCTAAACATTTAGAAGAATTTCACATACATGTGCTTTCTGTACTCTGACAGACATTACTATAAACCAGGGATGGCAATTTGGGTACCAAGTAATTGATTAATCTTTGAATGGTATGAACAATTAATTACTTGTATCTGGAAAAGTTTCTTGAGTAAATAGCTACCTTTTGTAACATATGTTAATGGTTCCTGTTGCTGCCAAGTACATATAACTATTTATATATTTCATTGTTATACATTTTACTGTTTTCTGTTATTAAAAACCAATCCCTTTTCTATTTGACAGGTATTGCCTTGTAGGAACTTTGATTGATTGGTGTCCAATGGGTCACTATTGTCCAGCCGGTACAGGATTCGATTGGCAGCAATGTCCACTTGGGACTTATAACAACGAGACTGGACTGTCCAGAATGGACCAATGTAAAGACTGTATTGGAGGGTCATACTGTGATATGTATGGAGCATCAGCCCCAAATGGGCTCTGTGATGCTGGATATTACTGTCAATATGGAGTGGACAGGGCTCGGCCAACAGGAAGTAAGTGGATCATGGGATTGAACTACGAGATTATTATCCTTATGGCAATAGACAGAGAGGCTTTTTATCCTCTTGTACTATATGTAACCTATGTTATTAGGGTCTAAATCAATATTTGACTTTCACTAATCAATTCATATTTCCAAGTCTATACACTAGACATACTAAGATTTTGAACTTATGACCTTGTATTTATGGAGTGAGATCAACACTTCGTATTGAGTGAAAGATGGATTAATTAGACAAAATGATATATACTCAACAAAAACAGGTTAAGGACCACATCAAAAACATAATTTTATTTTGTAGAATTTAAATCATATAATTTCATCTTCACACTTTTCGTAAATCCTTTAATGAGATTTAATTTCATGCAATGTAAACAAATTGATAGATTGATAGACAAATTGATGGCACCAACAAAAAATACAATTTATTTTTATATTTTCGGTTTTGTATTTTTATTTCAAATTTTACATTGGTCCCTAACTTATTGAGTATAAATAATGTACCTTTTGTAGTATTAAGTAACAATAAAGTGTATTACTTGTAGTGACTTAATTGTCAGTACCATTGGAATGGATTTATACCTGTTATGAGTGACATTATATATTATCCATGGCGTCTAGAAGAATTTTTTAATAAAATACACAACTACACATGATTAACATGACTAACAAATATTTATAAGCAAATATTTTGGAGAGTAAAAGATAATGATACTTGTTTACACATTAAGGTGAAAAATAAATAAACAAAAATAATGAGAGAGAGAGAGAAAGTTGCTATTACTGGTATAATTGTAATGTTTTGTTTATTTACTTGTCAGATAACACTGGTGTTGGTAACATCTGTACAGTAGGTAATTATTGTCCACAAGGAACCACAACTCCTATCCCATGTGGTGCTGGAACATTCAGTAATGTTACTGGTCTCTCCACCTGTCATCAGTGTCCAGAGGGCTACTATTGTCTCCAAGGTAACTATTACAATAATTTATTTAAATTTGGCAGGAAACAGCAATAGAAACTATTTATGAAATCAGTTCATTTTTTGGGGGATACATCATGATCTGCAATTATGTTTTAATTCATTATATGATATACCAGTATTGAAACTGTATGACAACCAGAGATGTAGCTCCTGATATAGCATTGTGCCAAATGTTTTTTGTTGAGGCCCTCCTATATTTGAAAAAATGTAAATATTCTAAACCCAGTTTGTATCATTAAATAATCTAAATTAAAATAATTTTCATTAAATTCTTTATTGAAGTTTGTATATGTAGGAAGTTTATGTAGGAAAATTCACAGAAATTTATTGTAATGTTTTTAAAGAAAAAAAAGACTCAGGAGAGATAAGTAATGCTAATGGTATTTATTTCAGGTGCTGAGGAATACTCTACCACTCCTTGCAATCCAGGATATTATTGTCCAGCGGGAACATCTACTGCGACCCAGTATCCATGTCCAGCAGGAACTTACTACAACTTAACACTGGCGAGACATGTAGCGGATTGTGTCCCTTGTCCTGGTGGAGATTACTGTCAGACAGATGGTCTTAGTTATCCAACTGGAAAATGCTCACCTGGTATATTGTTTTAGAATTTAGAAAAAAAACAATAACTTGTCAATAACTTGTCAAAGTTTACATCATATCAAGACTCTTATTTTAAAATTAACCATGTGATTAAATGTTAATTCATGCTATTTTCTTGGTTCTTGAAAATATACAAGTAAAAAAAAATAATAAACTAATTCATGTAACGGACAATGCCACCTCAAAAGTATTCATGATTATGATGATTTTGCTATATTTCTATATTTTAATTTAAAAATAGATTTCTTTTCATAAATTTATTCCCAGGCCAGTTTGGTTAAAATTTTAATTACACTACTAGTCTACTATTAAGTATTTATTTTTTCTGTTTAGGATGGTACTGTACAAGTAATTCAAGCTCTCCGACTCCATCAGCTCCAGAAGGTGGCCAATGTCAACCAGGATATTACTGCCCGGAGGGATCACCTGCCCAGGTACAATGTGACCCAGGAACATATTGTCAGACAGTCGGATTGTCCACACCCACAGGAAACTGCACAGCAGGTAAGTTATCAAAATGCTAATAACCTGACAGGGGGTCAAGTAATTTGTAAGAGATGTCATACATAACTCACATAGCAATTGGTTAATTGTCAGGGTACATAGACAAAGTTCATAAATCTGACAGGGTACATAAGTTCGGGAGACATTTTGTGACAAAAAGCAAGTAATTTGTGCATAGCCTGTGGCCCAGGGTACATGAATCTTTGACATTGCACAGGAGTCTGTGTAACCTGCCAAAAATTTAACATATATTTACAAAATATTGTCTCTAGGTGTTTTTAAATTTATTTTATTAGATGTTTGAAGTATGCAAAAAAGTATTACAACAAAGAAGGGCCACCCATGTTATATAACTCTTTTATAATTACTTTAAATCTTATTTACAGGTTATTACTGTATACTCCAAGCTGACAACCCGACACCAACAGATGGCACTACTGGTAACATATGTCCAGTCGGTCACTACTGTCCACTTGGAAGTTCAGACAAACAGCCATGTCCAACCGGTTACTATCTAGAAGTGACTCAGCAGGATGATATAGGGGACTGTAAGCTTTGTCCAGGTGGTCTTCACTGCTCAGGGATAGGTGTGGAATTACCTGTCGGAAACTGTAGTGCTGGATACTATTGTCCAGGTGGTCAGAACTCATCAACACCTAATGAATACAGGTAAAGATGAAATACCATGGCAACAAAATAGAAACAACTTGAGCTTATTCATCACCACAAGACACATTGATTCAGTTCAAATTTTAAGCTTAGTGATTTGTAATATGTCATTTAAGCGTGTCTTTAAATACACTTTAAAGGGATCACATGATCTTTATATACAGTTTCAAGTTGCAAAGGTAATCAAAAAAGGGTTGAATGTTTCAGGTGACTTTTAAAGTTGGTTTAATTGGTTATACATTAGATTGATACAATTATCAAGGGAGTTCTATTAATATCAGGTAGAAAAAAATCCTCTTCCTTGATTCATAACTGCAGATGACTCTTATTAAAGTGATATTTTGAAGAGACTAAGAACTCTGTGGGTTCTTTGACTTGGTGCACATGAAAGAACCTCTACAATACAGTTTGTAAAAGAGTAGGCCACCTGTGTCCTTTATAGAGTATGGTTACTACTTAGAGCAACTTTATAGACCAATCTTAGTGAATATTGGTTGTATAAATAAATAAATTTTTGTTATTTTATCTTATTTCTAGTTGTCCAGTTGGTCACTACTGTCCAGGAAGTACTGATTCTCCATACAGATGTCAAAATGGAACGTATCAAGATCAACCGACCCAGAGTTCCTGTAAGACATGTCCAGCAGGATACTTCTGTGATAACACTGTCAGTATTGTTGTTCTGGATAATTCTACAACGGTTTGTCCAATGGGATACTACTGTCCAGAAGGAACACGATACAATCAGGAATTCCCATGTCCAATTGGCACCTTCAATAATTTAACAGGACTGACCGCTCAGAGTTATTGCACACCTTGCCTTGGAGGATATTATTGTCCAATGCCAGGAATGGTCACCCCAGTTGACCTCTGTGACTCTGGATTCTTCTGTAAACAAAATGCAAACATTTCGACTCCAAACCAAGGTATGTTTTATACATCTGCGAAGAATGCACATGATTCATTAATTTGGTTTTGCAATTTTAGCATAATAAACTAGTACATTCTTAATCACAATTCTTACATATTATACTGATACATGACAAGTCAAACTTTTTAAACAGTTTAAACAGTTGCTATAGCAACTATTATACATATAATTAGTTGATAGGGATGTGATGAAGTTGTTTTCAAAATATACTAAATAAATGTCAAATGTCAATAATGTATACCTTCATATGTAACTTGTTTGTTTTAGACCCAGATGCTGCTATTTGTCCTGTCGGCCATTACTGTCCCGTTGGTACAGATAATCCTGTCCCCTGTCCTAAAGGTACTTATAGTAACAGTACAGGATTACAGGCTGAGATAGATTGTGTACTTTGTCCAGCAGGCAGCTACTGTGCCTCCACAGGATTGGTTGATGTTAGCGGTCCATGTAGTGAAGGGTAGGTACATGTAGATTAGTGTTAGGTGAAGCAAAATTATGATGTATACTATGATATAGAAAAAGTTGTAATGTTTACATTCTGTGTACCAGATGTTTTGTGTCAACTGTCAACACACTGGCTGTGTGGAATAATGTTTCCATTTATGGAAAATGTTAACACCTGCCTACCTCCTGATTAATATTATGATAGCAAGAAAACATAAGTTTATATGAGTTGTTTGGAAAGAATACAGTGTAACTTTGATTGACAAGTTTATGGAACTTCAACATTCAACATTAACTTATCCTAGAGAGTGAGATTTTAGAATTTGAAATAAACAGCAAATAAAAATTGTTTTGACAGAATAATGACTTCTAGTGATCCATAGCACATGCATTTAAAAACAATGTTGTAGATATAGAAATTCAAAACAAATGCTAATGTATCACTGGATAAATGGGTAAAACATTATTGAAACAAAACATGCATAAATGTAAAGGTCAGTCAAAAGGTCAGATGTCATGGTTACAGACTGCGGTCATTAATACTGACTATCTTACATTAACCTGCTAGTTACCATATACTATTTAATGCTTTATTTTACTATCATTTTTACATTACTTTTAGATATTACTGTGAAATTCAATCTAACCACTCTATGAGAACTATATGTCCAGTTGGTAATTACTGTCCAGTGGGATCCGGAGCTCCAACACCATGTCCACGAGGAACTTACACCAATACAGAGGGTCTGGCTAATGTAACACAGTGTACAAGTTGTGATCCTGGGAAATACTGTAATGACACAGGTACACATGATATACTTAGTAGTTAAACTACCTTTTCCAGGCCTCAGGAAGTTTAAAAATACCCGTTTTGGTGTTTAGTGGAAGAAAGTATTCAAAATATTTCTTTTTTGCAAAATCGAAATATGCTACATAGTTTGTCTTTCCACAAACTTTCAATTGCTTCCAATATAAAATATGAGCCATCATATTCATGATCATGATGATATTAATGACAATAAAATGTTTTAGATTGTATTATACAAATGTATCTACTATTTTATCGGGACCTTATGTGCCAATGGGCACGAAGAGGATAGGTGAGGTGAGGTGATATCTACTATGAGAGAAACACTTTAACACTTGTTGTATTTTATTTCTTGAGTATAGTTCTGCATTTTATCAGGAATATATTTTCAAAGTTAAGTAATGAAAGTGAAGCTAAAATATTTTCTGGTATGCAGTATTAAATTCTTATTAACATGGAAAAAGTTTAGCTGTTGATAATTCTGAAATATTTTTATATCTTTTTTTAGGTTTATCAGCTCCAGTTGGATTCTGTGATGCAGGATTTTATTGTCCAGGTGGAAATGATGTGCCTAATCCAGTTGCAACACCATGTATGATTGGTTTACATTGTCCAATAGGCAGTCATAGTCCTGTACCATGTGACCCTGGTACCTACACTAACTTGACACAAGCATCAGTATGTTTGACATGTCCAGCAGGGTATTACTGTGTACCCGAGGAAGTAGTAGCAGGTATGTATCACATACTTAAAATCCTGGATTATTTTATCTAAAGTTTCTGATTTCCATTGTTGATAAATGAATAAAACACCATATATTTTAAAATTAAAGATTTTAAGTCAAAAGAGGAAAGACATAGGCCTAATTGTCCAAGATAAATTGTGACCTGGAATCAGCCACGTGGGTCTGTACCCTCTGTACATGCTATAGACATCTTTGTAGAAGTCTTTAAACACCTGTATTCCCTGAAGATAATGCTATAGTAATGGAAACTATTTAAAGTGGGTTAATCAATATATAAGAAATGTATCTTGTATTTTGTTTTATTTCAAGGCAATTCATCAACCGGATACAGTCTATGTCCAAGAGGATTTTACTGTCCAGCAAATACTGGAGCTAACTGGACTGCATGTCCACCAGGAACATTTAGTAATGAACTCGGACTGACGGATAGTACTGAATGCCAACAATGTACCGGTGGTAAATACTGTGATAGAAGTAACCTGACCGCACCTGTTGCTGATTGTGACCCAGGATATTATTGTACTTACGGAGTTGACTTGTCATCTCCAGCCGGAAATCACACAGGAATGGGTGGAATCTGTCCCATTGGATACAAATGTCCTGGTGGCACTGTGGTCCCCGAAGGATGTGATGCTGGATCTTATCAGGCATGTTTATTTGAAGTCTGACATCATAACAGATTGAAGGACCATTGAGAGCTCTCACTATTGAGAAACCAGTTGGTTAAAATTATTAGATGGATCATTAAAATCTCTTCAAAGTGAGAAGCAAGTTCAACAGGAATTACTGGTTATGTCATTATGTGTTTTACTTCTGCAACAATAAAGTTGTAATGTCTCTTAGAATTAAACTTTTACTAAAACTGTCAAAAATACAGGGGTATTAGGAAGATAGTGAATCAGGACAATTTATTTTTAATTTCATCTTTGAGGAAAATTATAACATGTATAAAGGGGTATAATTTTCAAATGTTGCTATTTGATCTAAATCTACTTTTCCTGAATAATCACATTTTGATATTACATGTTATTTTAGGATGAGAGTAACCAGCCATCTTGTAAGAACTGCCCAGCTGGTTATTACTGTATAGCTAACAGTACCACCTACGCTGACAAGCCATGTCCATCAGGCTACTACTGCCCAACGTCCACTCAGTATGATACACAATACCCATGTCCAGCAGGAACATTTAACAATCTCACAGGTATATACATAGTCTATATTTGAAACTGGTTATAGCTGAATTGCAGGGAATTTTCTTTTAGTTATCTGCCCTTTGACTGCGGATGAAAATTTAATTCTATTTAGAGAAAGTAATAATTGGAAAATTTATATGTTATTTTAAGATTGATACAATAATTAGATGCAAGTACTCAGACAGTGGATAAAATATTAGCTCTTTTCTACTCAGTACATACAAGTTTATAATCATATTTACTGCAGATTTTCTTTTATTTGTGGTATATGTACAATTTTTTATGAATAAATATTTTGCATGTGCCAGCAAGTTTAATGTGTTTTCATTTTTACCATAGGTCAAGCCAATAATTCTGCCTGTACACCTTGTACCCCGGGATATTACTGTGCATCACCTGGTCTATCCTCAGAGACAGGACAATGTGACCAGGGCTGGTACTGCTCTTTAGGCTCCTCCCTGGCCCAACCATCAGCTCCAGAGGGTGGCAAATGTGTGGCAGGTCAGCTTTATAATTTTCTTTATTTACTTTCTCAATGGTTTTACTCCTAAATTCATATTTTAGCTATGGCAGCTATTAAATTAACACAATTTTGAATCCGTAAGGTTCTAAGTATTTCTGACATAATTTTTGAGACTTTAACTGTGGTTGAGCATGGACCATATAGACCAAAAGGTACAAAATTGTTTTCTTTTCCATTTTCTACAACATTGTTTTTATACGAGTATGGTCTATTATAATATAAGGAATGTTTCCAGTATTTAAATGTTTGTGATCTTTCTTTATTCAGCCTTGTTTAATAAAACAATGAAATAGAATAAAAGACTAAGAATGGAGTTTACTGTTGAATTTTAGGCCAGTTTTAAAACAAAATTGTTAGGGATTTATAAGGTTCTTTTTTTTTATTAAATACATGTATGTTTAAAATGGTAAACGTTTTAACCAACATGATCTTTACTTACCACTTAATAAAATCAAATGTTCAAGCATGTTACAAAATTACAGCATTAATAATGATGCTAAGCTGAGATAAAATTCTGTTAATTATATAGTTTGTCTGTGTTACAGGTCAATACTGTCCACAGGGTAGTTCTTATCAAACTGGCTGTGAACCTGGTCAGTATTGTGATGTTGATATGATGTCCACTCCACGAGGAAACTGTTCCGCTGGTTATTATTGCTCATCTAATTCATCTACAGATAAACCTACTGGAACTGGAGGTATATATATAGTAAAAAAATTGGTAATATAAAGTTTAAGGGTCTTTATTTTAGGTTAAAACAGTTAGGAGGTTTGAATAAATGAAATGTGGAACGTAGACCAGTATGTATGTCATGTTAAGGCACAATGATACACCTTTTATGTCCTGATTGTTGTAGCCATGACAGTTTACAATATCATGATGTATTTTATAAATTAAATTCTAAACAGTAAAAAAAGTTATAGATTGGAATTTTAATTTTATTCAAACAGAAAATTGAGCATGCATATAAAATAAAAATCTTTAGATACTTGAAAAATGTATCACCACACACACACACACACACACACACTATGAAGCAACACGATTTATCTTGAATTCCCTGTATAAAATACATTTTTTATCATTAATTTTGACTTCAGCTGTAATGTTCCGATCTATCTACTTTCATTAAGTGACCGATGTTCACCTGATCACTACGTTCTGATTGTTAATGAACCTCTATTTATTTACTTTCATTAGGTGACCGCTGTCCACCTGGTCACTACTGTGTAGAAGGAAGTTCCAGTCCACAAGCGTGTCCAGCCGGTTATTATCAGCCAAGTTATCAGGCCGAGAATGTTACCTGGTGTATTAGCTGTACAGCAGGGAAATACTGTAACCAAAGTGGTATATCTACAGAAGATGGCGACTGTGATGCTGGTGAGTAACCATGGTTACCTGACATTTTAATGTTTAAGATACCGTATTAGTTTGGAAAATATGTGCAGTTGAGTTATGCTGTTCTTCTGATATCACTTAAGTTAGGGTTTGTAAGATTTATCATAAAAAATATTTTCCATTAAATTTGAAAATTTTTTGAAAAATTGTCAGCTGTTAAATTATGTATTGTGACATTATTTGGTGATTTTTTTCAATTAAATTGATTGTTCTTAAATATCCTGGTCACATGACCAAAACTACAGGCCCTAGCCTTTTAGGGGAGTTGTTGCCCTGTCTGGTGATAATTCTGTGTTACAGGATAGACAATCTCTTTGACTATCTACGTACATCGTTGTCAGTAAATAATGCCAATTTATGATTGACTATACTGACTCTTATTTCACAATATACTATTTATCTGTCTTGCTTTATTTTACAGGGTACTACTGTCCTCAAGGTCAAACTGTTAGAAATCCAAGTCCATATGAATGTCCAGCAGGCTACTATTGTCCAACAGGGTCAAGTGTCCAAACACTGTGTCCAGCTGGAACATACCAAGATGAGGTCGGTCAGTCTGTCTGTAAGGAATGTCCAGAAGGATTCTACTGTGACAGCTCACTCGGACCAATTGTAAACTACACCATATATGTCTGTCCAGAAGGTTTGTTACAAGATACTACACTTAGTTATAGACAATGAGTTCATTTTATAAAGGGAAACATTAAGATATGCCCAGATACTTCAAGATTTTCCTAAAACCATGATTAGAATGTTGTGATTTGATAAATCAGTTTATACTCTCCAATATTATTTTGTTGGTAACAATTTTCACTAAAATATATCTAGTTCCTTTATGACATTCCTACAAAATGTAAGATCTTATAGATGAGGTAATTATGTCCTCCAAACAAAGGAGGGTGGATTATAGTGTTTACTCCAGTTCTACCACTGACAGTTTGTATGCCATTTTCTTGAAAACTACGGTTAAATAACTTATCTTTGTTAAACTTCACAGTAACAATATTTGGGTGGAGTAGATGTTTAATTGGCTATTCTTATTTTGATCATACACATGGTTTATGATTTCTTAGTTGGTTTTCATTTTAGATGATATCCCATTTCAGTTATGACTTGTTGATACACCTGGCTGTATGGTTACATTAGTTAATGAATAATGTTAGGGAATTTTAATACAATATTTCAATTTCAGGTCATTATTGTCCAAACGGCACAAAAGTAGCTGGTCAGTATCCATGTCCAGTTGGAACCTTTAACAACCAGACCGGTCTGAGATCAGATACAGAATGCTTCGCTTGTCTAGGTATGTATCATGATACTTCTTTGCTGTTTTATCACATTTAAGCATAGTTCTTTAAAGACCATAGGTTATCATGAGCATCACGGTAACTGTCTCTTTTTAATATAATAGAGGTCGAGCTGGCCTAATGGATAAGACGTCGGTCTTCAAATCCAGGGTCTCTCACCATTGTGAGTTCGAATTCTGCTCAGACCACATGTGGGAAAGTGAATTTTCCTTGTCGTTGGCCTTTACTGATTCACCTGATATCAGTATAATGGACTGGGGGAGTGGTACGCTTGTCTGGGGTATACTGACTCTGTGAGTTAGCACGTTAAAATCGTCTTGAGTGCGCGCTAGTACAAGGCAGACCATACAACACACTTGCACTTCACATGCATACACAAAATTGTTCATAGATTAATCCATAGAGATTAATAAAAGAGTTCTCGTCGCGAATAGCTGAAAAATTGCTGATGCGACGTTAAGCAGCAATCAACCAACCAACCAATCTTTTTAATATAAAATTTTGGTTTAAAGAGTTTTTTAATGTTACAATGTGCAGGTTCTTTTGAAAGCCTGTGTTTGTGTTACCTTGCCAATTGATGGTTTTGTCAAAGCATTGTTATATATTCATGACATTCATGTTTTCATTTGTCAGTTGTCAAAAAAGGTTATACATGTTTTGTATGTCAAACATACTTAATGTTTTATTAATGTATGTCAGCAACTTACTCTAAATTTATCAAATTTATCAAAAATATCAATTGAAGATTTTCGGTGAATTTTATACATAAGTGTATAAGGTCAAAACAATGTACTACATGTAAGTTTTATTTTCTATTTTAGGTGGTTATTATTGCTCAGGAGGCACCGTATATCCATCACTATCATGTTCCTCCGGATACTACTGCAGAACAGGGTCCCAGACAGCTGCTCCTAGTCAGGGTGTCAGTGCAGATGAATGTCCAATTGGTCATTATTGTCCAGAACAGACTATAGAACCCGTAGACTGTCCAGCAGGAACATTCTCCAATACAACTAAGTTAATGAATGTCTCAGATTGTACTCCATGCACAAAAGGTAACAAAAAAAATAAATAAGGATGATTAAATGTTTGCATGTTGTTTTGCATCACATCAGAAGTTTTACAGCTTAATATCAATAATTAATCTTAATAAAGTTTATATGATGTGTGAGTAGGTAGAAGTAACAGTATTTGTATACTAGAGTTTACTGATGGTGACTAACACACAATGTGGCAGATAAACAATTGTAAATCAACCATTCACATTAGTCAAACCTGCCTTAAAGGCCATCTCTATAAGGACCACCTGATTTTAAAGGTCAGTAAAAATGTTTCCAAATTACTCTTCATTCATGTCATTTGAAGGGCTAAATAAAGGCCACTTTTACTGGTTTCCTTGGGTGATCTTTATTAACAAGTTTGAATGTATCCTGACTTCAGGCCAATCTACTGAAGAACAACACAAACATGATAAATCAGACAAAATCTGATTAGAAGGTAAAACACATAATGTTGTGAGACCAGCTTATATACACATGACTTATAACATGTATATTAATTGCACATGTATGAGATTGAATTTAAAACGGACATCTTTATGTGTATTTTCAGGATATTATTGTCAAACTACAGGACTGACTGAACCAACAGGTCTGTGTTCTGCAGGTTTTTATTGTGAAGCTGGATCAGATAATAATGCTCCAACCATTTGTCCAGCAGGAAAATACTGCCCACAAGGTAAGCTGTACCTACTGGTAATTTCTGTAATCGAAATATAATTGTTATGACAATGCAAATCTTGTCACTACATCAAAGTGTTTTTCTATTAAAATGTAATCCAGATTTACCATTGATAATCTCTTACCGGTATATATAATAATTATGTCATTTAGAGTCAAGCCATTGTTTTGAGAATTATAAATTAAATTTTTATTTTTATTTTAAAAAACAAAGAAAAATAAAAATACATGTAGTAGTCATAAAAGTCAAATATATATGAAAAAGAAAAGTTGAAGTGTATATTTAATACTGGAAAGTTGTGAATTTAAAATTAATTTGTATTTTCATTGTATTAAGGTACACATACACCAATAAGGTGTCCAGCAGGTACTTTCTCCAATGCCACAAGATTAACAGCTGAATCAGAATGTACTAATTGTACTGCTGGATACTATTGTCAACAGACAGGACTGACACAGGAAGAGGGACTCTGTACACAGGGATACTACTGTCCAGAGGGTAGGTATTAACTATAAGACTGCCCAGGGCGGCCTATAGATTCATTATTTCTGTCCTCATTGTGGACTTGGAGTACCCAGTCCATAGCAATATGGAATAATTACTTCTCAGCAGTATTGATAATCCAGATTTCTTGATTTGACTTGTATCAGAAACTGTGTTTTTATAAACACTTCTATTTGTAATTCCAAACTACTTAAAATCATAACTTTATTTCCATCTGCAGATGTTTTACAAGGAATATTTCCCATTTATTTCTATCCTTTCTATGTAGCAGATAGATTGAATGAGATACATATTGTTTTTACCTTCTTGGTTGTTCCTGTAACTTAAATCAATATCATAACACTAGCCCTAATTCCGCTTTCCACAATGTGAAATCTTTTCTTTAGTTGTTACCAAACATATTTTTAGGTTGTCTTTGACCTCTGACCTAGTGTATATTAATAACATTTGACCTTGTGCATATTAACGACCTTTGACTCAGTTTATATTATGACAACAAGATCATTGTTCTTGCAGACATCTTGTATCCATTTTCATTGTAACTTTTCATATGATTTTATTAAAATATTTCAGCTTCTGTTATTGCCACAGCTGTTGTTTGTCCAATCGGCTTACACTGCCCACAAGGTAGTGACACACCAAAGTCATGTCCCTCAGGGTACTTTACCAACAGAACAGCAACATGGGAGTGTGACATCTGTCCTGATGGGTAAGTTGTTCAAATCAAGACCCCACAAATGCTGACAATGTCATTTGTTGATGAAGATCAACACTTTGCAGAGAAAAAAAGGCAGCATGATGCAAGTGTCATTTTCATGTTTAAAGTTTTTGACTAACTATATATATATATAGATGTAATTTTTTTTCCCTTCTGGTGTTGGACTTTTGTTTGTGACTGTTGTTGACAGTTTATGTTGTTTATTTACAGATTTTACTGCCTACCACAGAATGTAACAGCTGGTAATCCTACATCTGGTTACTTTGATTGTCCAGCAGGCTACTACTGTCCAAATGGAACAGGTCTAGACTGGAAACCATGTCCAATGGGAACTTACAGCCAACAAACTAACTTGTACAGGGTAAATTTATTTTTAGTTTGTACCCCTTCACATGCAGAGCAGGGGAGCTTATGTCATTTCCTAGGTGCAAACTTCAGTAACCAATGTTGAAGTTTTTGGCTTATGCTTTAATAAGTAAAATGTTAGGTAGTGAAATAATGGGGATTTTTATGCCACAATCAATATTCCTATACCAGGGTGGTCATTTCTTGGATGGTTGAGAAAACCAGAGTGCCTGAAGAATACTGTATATTGCTTTATTTTCACAGTGTCAAATTTTCGTGATTTGCTGATGGCTAGTGTATTCGCGGTGTCAAATTTTCTCAGTTTTCTCAAGAAACATTACTGAATGCCTCAAAATGCTGTATTTTGCGGCAGTTTTATTTCTCGGGAATATACTTGATGGTGAATACAGAGAAAATAACACCACAGCGAAATATAAGCATTACATAGTTCCACTGACTTTTGAGAAGCAACCTGCAAACTTGCTTACATTAGGATCTTCCTGAGTGAAATTTGAACCCAAGCAGTGAGAGTAACTGTAATCTGTAAGCAGGTATTTTAGACCAGTTTAGGAATTTTAAGTTTTTGAAAATTTTAAATTTGTTTAATTGATGACAAATCAATTTTCATATGAAATTGTACAATTTTAATGAATCTCATTTTCTCCAATTATTGAAGATATAAAAGTTTTTAAATTTTCAGAATCAATCATTTAGAGAATTGGTTTTTGACATTGTTCTGAATCTTTATTTTCCTTTCTACTTAACAAGGTACAACAATGTAAAGATTGTGATGGAGGATTTTACTGCTCATTAGAGGGCGCTACTAACGTCACCGGTAAATGTGGACCAGGTTATTATTGTCAGTCTGGTGTTGACCGACCAAACCCTGACAACGATCAGACAAACAGCACATATCCAGCAGATTGCCCTCTGATTGGGGGTCATACAGGTAACTGAATTTTAATGTCTTGTTAACCCTTAATCCTCAATATTTATATTAACCTAGATATTCCATTGCTATGGTAACCATATAGCTGATTTTTGAAAATTGTTAGGACTTTGATTTTGGAATTCAAAACGACAACAAAAAGGATTGGAGATCAAATAATAACTTTTTCCTGTGTGGTTTTTCATGGAATTAAAATAAAACATGTTCAAATTTTCACAATTCTATATTGTATTTGTTTACCTTTTTTTCATTATAATCAGCAGAATAGACTCAAGTAGTTAATTAAGATTTTCCTGTTATTCTATTTTCCTAGGATACGGTGACATATGCCCACGAGGATACAAATGTCCAGAGGGAACAGAATTACCGCTGGGCTGTGACGCAGGAACATATCAGGATCAAGAAGGACAGATAGTCTGTAAATCATGTCCAGAAGGTGAGTTTTATATGTTAGGCCAGGTGCTGTGAAAGAGTACTTTACAGAAATCAAAACTGCAGTAAAATGTTTAAATAATTATAACAAAGAGTGTTAATTTACAGATTTCTGCAGCAAGTGTATAACTTGCATGACAATGTTATTATGAGTAATGATGTTAAAGGTTTTGTTTTTAAATTAATGGACTATATTTTAAAAGTTTTTGGTTGATGATTTTTAATTCTCTAAATTTATACACTTCAAATTTTACTATTTTGCAGGTTATTATTGTACTGTCAACTCCACTGACTACTCAGATAAACCATGTCCAACTGGTTACTACTGTCCAGCAGGTACAACACGGTCTGATGAGTTCGCTTGTCCACAAGGCACATACAATCCTGCACAACGACAGGTTAATCTGACAAACTGTATATCATGTGATGGAGGCAAATATTGTGATACAATTGGACTCACTAATCCAACAGGAAACTGTAGGTAAGTAAATGTTAAAGAGTTAATGTGACGTAGAAATGGAGATGAAAAACAGGTGTCATGAGGTTTGGAGGATATATTGCCTGCAGTAAAACAGAAAAGAATTTCTCATGCATTCCTTCAGGTTGTAGAGTGTTAAGTACACTTATGGATTACAGTGCTTCTCACCATTTAGGTTCAAATCCCACTTGAGGCAGTTATTTTGCTGAAGGTTGGTGGTTCTTGTTGCACACAAGTTTCTTCCACCATTTATGAACTAAGTGAAAAATCAGGGAATAAAACTGTATTACTACATACTACATTACCTTTAACAGACTGAAAGCACAACATTTATGGAAATCCTTATATAAAGTTAATATTTCTAACTATGCATAATATTGTTTATTTTTGACAGTTCTGGTTGGTACTGTTTGGGAGGGGCTATTCAGCCCATGCCAACTGATGCAGCTCAAGGAGGAAAATGTCTGAAGGGACAGTATTGTCCAATAGGAAGTGAAGAACCAATCCCATGTCCACCAGGAAAATACTGTCACAGAGAGAGATTGGACAGCCCAACTGCAGATTGTACTCAAGGTAAAAATAATAGATTTGATTACCAGGGTCATATGTTTCACAGTCATTTCTTAAATAAAGTTTTCTTTAATTTAATCTGGCAAATTGAAATCTGAATAATTATGTTTGTTTCTTTTCAAGATATTCATAAATTTAAAGTGTCATGAATATCCATGAATTGATGACATAATGAAGGTCATCCTAGGCTTGTTACATCCATATTTTAATTTTGCTGAAACTTTTATTTGTACAATAGTACCATAAATTGTTGTCAAAATTTACCAGATTTAATTAAGTAAAGGAATGCTTGTCAAACTGGGCACTAATATCTTTTATCATGTAGATTCAAAATCACTTTTAACACTTTAACCCTTATGATTTATAACTTGAAGCATAGTTAGTGGTTTATAATATTTTTTCATTTAATACGATATTCATGCCTGTATGTGTATTTTCAGGATTTTATTGTAACCAGAGTGCATTTTTACACAGTCCAACGGATGGTACAACAGGAAATATCTGCCCTACAGGGTATTATTGTCCAACAGGAAACACAGCCGCTATCGCCTGCCCGATGGGATACTATCTAGATGTTATAATGAGTAGTGCATTATCAAACTGTAAAATATGTACAGCAGGTAGGTTTTATGTAAATAATTAATGTATATATTGTCTCTCCTGGAAATGATGTGATTTAATATAGGTTTAAAAATTAATATCCCCAAAATGAAGCTGGGGGCATATAGTATTTACTCCATTTCATCTGCCAACATTTTGCTTGTCACTTTTCTCAAAAACTATTTGAAAGATATTTATGAAACTTAACAGGAACAATCTTTGGTTGGAGTACTTGTGTCATTAATTTGCTATTCATATTTTGATCATGAACATGGTTTGGGAAACATGGATTTTTCAGTTGGGATTTGTAGGGGTGGGACTTTTGAGATGGCACCCTATTCCATAATTTAAATTTGATTTTATGCAATTATCTCTTGGTTTTAATTTAAATGTTAGCAGTATGTAAAATTATCTTGTTGGATTTGTACAATTTGGTTTCATGCAATAATCTCTAACCAATGTTATTTCTTTGAATCTTGATCTTGAAAATAAATGTTAGTGTTTTTTTTTTATAAATTTAATGGTAATAATGTGTAGCTTTATATGATAAAATACGAAAAATATTGTGTAAAACATTGTTTTTTGTGGAATTTTAAAAAAAAGACATTAATGTAGAAATGTTTTACGGCTTAAAGACAGCTTAAATACAGGTTACAGTAGTTAAAATTTGTGGTGTTTTTATTAAGGTAAATACTGTGGAAGTGAAGGTCTGTCCGCAGTGTCAGGAGATTGTAGTCCTGGATACTACTGTCCAGTTGGTCAGATATCATCCACTCCAGCTAATTATAGTTGTACTGAAGGATACTTCTGTGTCGGTGGAAAAGATGCCCCAGAGCCCTGTCCATCAGGAACATATCAGGTTTGTATAGGTTTTGTTTTAATGGCCCCTTCATTTATTTCTTAAAATATGCAGTTATACAGTATAATGTACCGGTAAATATTTTGCCTTGCTGTAATGGATCAGTAACTTTTGTAACCTATCCAATGGATCATTTACGGTATCGCCATCATAATTAACACTTACCATCATAATTAACACTCACCATCATACATAATTAACAAAATCAGTAATGGTTTACTGGTTCAAGTCATCATCATCATCATCATTGAACCATTTTGGTAAGGATTGATTATTCCTTGAGCAATGTACAATCTTTAAAGTATACTTTATGTGACATCTTTTGAGAGATTGGACTCACTTAAAATGTTCCTCATTAGAAGCAGATTTTAAAAGTTCATTCATAAAGACTTTGTCCTATGTTTTACTGAATGAAACTTCTTTTAACATCTTAATAGAGTGCTAATTCTGTATGTCTGAGGTCAAATCCTGACAGGGATCTGATCAAGACTTGAAAATAGGTAGTGACTGTTCGGTTGCCAAGCCCTCAGCATTTAGAAATGAAAGTCAAGGGGTCCTTTAGCAGGCATGCCACGTTTAAGAACCCTACCTGCACATTGCCTGAGCACACTGCAAAGGTAAACATTTCTGCCACTTCACTATATGCTGGTAACATCTTGATATAAATGAAATAATCTTGACTGGTATGTAATACCCTATTCAATCAATCAATCTTTTAACATCATTATGACATGTTATATTGTAGGATGAAGCAATACAACCAAGTTGTAAGACCTGTCCACAAGGATATTACTGTGATGCGTCAGCGGGTCCCATCGTAAACTATACATCATACATCTGTCCTGAAGGATATTATTGTCCAAACGGAACCACCCACTCTACACAGTACCCATGTCCATATGGAACCTTCAATAATGTCACAGGTAAGTCTACACAGTACCCATGTCTATATAGAACCACCCACTCTACACAGTACCCATGTTCATATGGAACTTTCAATAATGTCACAGATAAGATTGAAAATTAAATAAAAACATTGTTTTAGTTCTTCATAGATGATTCTACTTATCATAACAGGCCCCAATATCTCCTCTTTAAAGTTTTTTTTTTTAATTTATTGCTAAACTGCATAATGTTAAAATTTTACTGAATAAATGGTGGTATTATTTTCATGTTTATTAATACAAATTTTTTACAGACTTAACTGGAAGGGACATAAAATTCCAGTCCTTAAGAAATAATCTTGTTCTTCTAAAATGTGGTATTTTTAGGTTATCAATTTGAAAAGGTATTTCATTCATAAAATATGACTCTGTGGTATAATTTACATAGTTACAGACATTATGAATATCTATCAACATGTGTATTTTATAGGTCTAACCAATTCCTCGGAGTGTGCTGTATGTTTTGGTAGGATGGCGTGTGATCAGCCTGGTCTTGGTTATCCAGTACGTGAATGTGGTGCTGGTTACTACTGTCAAGCAGGTGCCCAGTCTACGACACCTAATCAAGGTATGATTCATAACACACAAGTAATTTTTACATAAATATGGTACTTGTTTTAGTGTAAAGTTGAATTTTTAGCATCCTGCATAGCATGTTGTACAATTCTAGACTCTTCAAATAAAGGAATCAAATATCAGCTTGGTTTGATTTACAACTGGTCTTTTTTACAACTTTTAATTTGTTTAAATTTTGATGAATTACATGTAGTATTTTTATTTCCATATTTCTGTTACTTGTAATCAGAAGCGTCTGAGAATTAACATTTCCATATACATGTACATGTATTTAATTGATCTTGTTTTCATTTTTTCTCAATACATGTACAACAAATAAATCAAACTCATGAAACTTTTATTCCAACTTATTACTTTTACAAAAATGTCATGAGTTTGAAAACAGATTTTACAATAGTGAGTTTTCAGGCTTAGAGTTTAGGTTGATTTGATTGTATCATGTGTACACATGTTTTGTGTATTTTATATTGATATACAATATTACATGACATTGTACAAGGGCAGATCCAGGATTTTTTGAAGGGGGGTTGGGGTAGGGAATTACTAGTATATCAATGATAGGTGCGAGCACTGAATGCGTGATTTCTAGAGACGTGGGGTCTAGTAAACGCGTTTACTAGAACAACACGTACATACAGAAATAGGTTGTAAGGGTCCATCAGTCAATAGAGCTCTGTCTCTCTCTCTCTCTTTTAAATTTTTCAAAGAGGGGGTTGCAACCCCTGCAACTCCCCCTTAAATCCGCCACTGTTATATACACTGTTTTTCTTATAGGAGCTGATGCAGATACCTGTCCAGCTGGTTCTTATTGTCCCGTGGGTACAGACAGTCCACTACTATGTCCAGAGGGAACTTACAATCCAAATACTGGACAACAAATGCTTGACCATTGTATCAACTGTACTGGAGGGTATTTCTGCAATGAGACAGGTATGTTAAGATTAACAGTTTATTATCCACTTAAACAGGTCAACAAAAAGTTTTATGTTCGATCTGGAATGTAAGCTTCAGTGGTCAATTTTAAAGTGTTTGTTATTGTTTGTTTATGCACTAAATGTGCAGATTAGCTTCATTAATCATGTTAAAGTTCTTACAGACCCTTGAATGTCCTAGACAACTGATGTGACTGGAGAGATTAGAAGCTACATTTTGTTCTACCAAAAAAATTGCTACTAAGAAGTCATGTAGATGTCTTCATTGAAGTATGGTGCCTTCCTTGCAGACTTATCTAAAACTGGTGATCTATCATCACCTACATTCGAGTCCCACTTTGGCAGAAAAGTTATCTATTCACTTACTGGTGGATTTCTCCATAAACTCTGGTTTCCTCCATGATACCAGAACTGACCACCTCAATATAAGTGAAAAAATCTTAACTGTGGTGTATAATGCCATTACTGCACTCCACACTTCGTCATTGTTATCAGTAATACTGGAGTTTTTTAAAGACATTTAATTCCCTGTATGAAGTAAAAAGAACCATCCAGCATGAGTTTCAAGTTTAGTTGATAAAGTTACCATTATTTTTACCATTTCTCTTTTTTCTGTTTTAGGTTTGATAGCTGTTGTTGGTCAATGTTTGGCCAGTTATTATTGTCCATCTGGTTCTAAGTCTAGCATGGAGATTATATGTCCAGAAGGTTATTATTGTGGTGTGGGAACAGAGACACCAGCAGCTTGTCCAAATGGAACCTTCTCTAACACGACAGGTCTGGCTTTAACATCAGAATGTACCAGTTGTACACAGGGTTATTATTGTAATGGTAATGGATTGACTGCTGTATCAGGGCTTTGTAAACAAGGTATGTTTAGTATATTCTGTATGTCCCAGTCAAGGGGTGAAGAGATATGACTAATGCAATTATTTTTTTGCTTCTGTATTCAGCATCAAACTTTATACTCAGTTTAACCTTAATTCTTGATGTACTTTACTTTTAAGTAGGTGACAATACCTCTCATTATGCTACATTCTTATGAAATATACAGTTGATTTTCAATGTTGACGGTTTTAATTAAAATGACTATTTTGTTGTGTTACATTGTTTAGACAGAAAAATTGCTATCAACCTTAAAAATTGATAAAGTCATGCATTTATTTAAAATTATTTCATCGCCAGAAGCACAAGTTAGACTGGTATAATAACTTGGAAGCCAATTAATGGTGACAGCATCAATGTTTATATGATGATTATGTTATATTCTTAGTTTTCATGTTTGTATTGTACACAGTTTATGTGGTGAAACATAATAATGAGTAACATCTGTCTAAACAGTATACATTGTATGTTTTAGGATATTATTGTCCATCCGGATCGAAAGTAGAGACCGAGATCATCTGTCCAATCGGAAAACACTGCCCAACAGGAAGCAGTGATCCCCAGGATTGTGTCGCAGGAACATATGCTGAACAAACTGGATTAGCAGCTTGTAATGTTTGTCCAGAAGGTATATAAATCTGAATTTAAATTACAAGCTGAAAGGTACCTCTTGTTAATAAACAAATAGAGCTTTAATCTTGAAAACAATACAAAATATGCTGTGGATCCTGTATAAACTGAGCTCTTGCATTGTAAATTGAAAACCTGTTACAACATACTGTATAAGAAGAAACATTTAATGGTAGGAAATTTTTGCAGTTTTTATTTTCTAAACTATTCCTGGTAAGAAATTTCCACGGTTCCAACTGTAGGGAAAGTGTACCAAGGGAAAAAAGCAATTTTTGCTGAGAAGATATATTCACCATGCAAGAGTATATTCACCACGCAAGAGTCTCTGCAAAAATTGCCAATATTTTTTCCTTACAAATGTTTCTTCTTATACAGTAAACTGAAAACCAAACCCTCACATCTGTATACACATATCACACAAGTACCATATATAATGTTTTATTTGTATGTTATAGGATATTACTGTGTACCAGAACTGGTGACAGCTGGTGTGGTCAGCTCTATAAAGACTCTCTGTCCTACTGGATACTTCTGTCCAAATGGAACAGGATACGATTGGCAAGGATGTCCTGCTGGAACATATAGTAGTGTTCTAGGACTTAAATCAGCGTCAGAGTGTACTCCATGTACAGGTGGACAGTATTGCCAAGGTTAGTTATCATAATGTATTTACTTTTCATAAAAATTGTGCTTTATCAAAAAAAATTTAGAAATGTTTACAATATTTTGTACAATTTTTGATTTGTCATGTTGAACTCCAATTGAATAGCAGAAATTGAAAAACTGACAATCAGTTGATGATGATATTCTTTCTAAAAATAGAGAGATTTGAATATTTCACTGGTAATTCATGTGTATATATATATATATATATATATATATATATATATATATATATATTTGTGTTTTAGGAACAAACTTAACAAGTCCATCTGGTCCTTGTATGGACGGTTACTATTGTGTGTCTGGGGTTGACAGAGCTAATCCACTAATGTTAAACAGCAGCCAGTGTCCAACTGGAACAGTTCATCCAATCATTGGCCATCAATGTCCAACAGGGCACTACTGTCCATTAGGAACAGACTATCCAATTGGTTGCCCAGCTGGATCATACCAGGATTTGACCAATCAGAACTACTGTAAGGATTGTCCTTTGGGTCATTATTGTTATGCCAACACCTCAGATTATACACCAAATATATGTCCAGGAGGTTATTATTGTGAAGTAAATACCACAGATCCGTACCAGTTCCCTTGTCCACCAGGAACATTTAACAACTTAACACAACAGCATAGTATCAGTGCTTGTATACCATGTACCGCTGGTATGTACTGTCAAGGACACGGAAATGCTGATCCTACTGGAAACTGTTCTGCTGGATGGTACTGTACTAATGGATCATCTGTATCTCAGGTAGGTCACTAGTTTTCTTAGATCATCTGTATCTCAGGTAGGTTATATAACTTACTTACCAGTACATAGTAACTAATTAATGTAAATATTATATCTACTGTTTGTTTACCCTACTTCAGAGACAGCAAAAACACAATATTTTGTAGATTTACAATAGAACGACACGAGCAGTCTTTTCTTATAATCTAATTTTTGGCTCCATCCTTAGTTAACATCACTGTGTGTCAAATTGCAACTAAGATGGGTGATTACTTTGACAAAATTAATGTTATAAATAAATATATGTACATTGTATCTTCAGGTATTATCCATTCACATTGATTTAAACATTTTCATGTTTTATTACATTCAGTTTTGCTTATAAAATAAATATTTACTGTAATTGAATGGAAATTGTTATCCCATGTCAGTGTATTGTCTATGAAACAGTGTTTGTGTTTTAGATATGGGGGTGGGCAGTTACTAATCTTGTCACATATCTATAGGAAGCCTATACATGTATGTATTAGCTACACGGTATGTTTGTCACCCCATATGAACTTTCTTTAACCGCATATCGACCATAATGGAATTCTACATTAATCTTAAAGTTACTCACTGCAGTGGTATAAATAAATGAATTTTACTGTTTCAGCCGACAACAACAGGTGGACAATGTCAGATCGGTTACTTCTGTCCTGAAGGCTCAGATGCCATGCAGCAATGTACCCCAGGAAAATATTGTGCCACCGTTGGCCTATCCCTGCCTACTGGTGATTGTGATGCAGGGTACTATTGTCCACTTCAGTCATCTAGCTCACAACAAGTGGACTGTCCTATTGGTCACTATTGTCCGACAGGTAGCGATCTTCCAGAAGTATGCAGAAATGGAACGTATGGACCAGTTGTAAGATTACAGTCAGCTGACCAGTGTACTCCGTGTGATGGTGGCTACTACTGTAACGGAACAGCCCTAACTGCTGTCAGTGGAGTTTGTGATGCAGGCTATTACTGCCCACCTGGACAAACCGTACCAAATCCATATGATTATCTATGTACACCAGGTCATTATTGTCCACAGAATAGTACCACACCCACCAGATGTAGTAGTGGATATTATCAGAATGTGTACGGTCAGGATACCTGTAAACCCTGTCCAGAAGGTAAAAATACATTATTATTGTATAGTCTGTATTAGTATATCATGTCAGTTCACATGTAATGTCTGTATTTTGAATAGTTTATACAAACTTAAAATAAAAACAAGAGGATACAATTATAAACAGAGTTATAGTTCTATTAACAAGAGTGTTCAAAAGCTAAACACCATTTCTATTGGAATGGATTGGTATTCTGTAGCCTAGACATTGAGGCAATCAATTTTTTATACAGATGAGGAAATAAGATTTCCAGGGAACACCCAGTGCATTTAGCAAGGAAAATGACAAAATTTCTCACATTAGGAACTGCTTGAAGTGAGATTTTGAATCTAAGTGTTGAGGGACACACTGTCATTTATAAACTCTAGAATTACTGGTCAGTTGGCTAGTGTTCATAAAATCAGTCATTACAGACTCTTCAATGAGGCAATTATATGGCAACTTTGCTACTAGTAACTTCTCATACTCAGGGTTTCAGTACATTTAGTTGAACTATCTTTGTGATTTATTGGTATGAATGGTATTTCTAAAAAATCACTCATATTAAGGTTGTCAGTTCATTAATGCATTATCTTGATGATGTGCCTTATGGTGGACATAAGGTGTTTAAACATTTAAAAGGTTGATATATAACAATTTGCATTGGTATTATCATATAACTAAATTTTGAAAATTACTAATGACTTAATACACTTTATTACAGGATATTATTGTGACAATAGTTTATCTGCTGTTGGTGATCTCGGAAACTTCTCATGTCCAACTGGCTACTACTGTCCAGGCTTAACTGAAAGATTTAACCAGTATCCATGTCCATCAGGAACATTTAATAATATGACCCATCGTATTAATCAGTCCGAGTGTCAGGCCTGTTCTCCAGGATACTACTGTCAGTCTACTGGACTCTCTGAACCTGAAGGAAAATGTTACGCTGGGTAAGTATGTCACACAATCCACAATAAGTTTTGTGAGGTGTTGTTGTAAATATTCCATAATAAGTTTATGTTGTACACATTTTGCAATAAGTTTAGCGTAATGTTGTATGCATTTTACAATAAGTTTAATTAGATGTTGTTGTACACATTCCACAATAATTTTAGTGAGCTGTAGTTGTTATCTTTCATTACAGTAAAAAGTTTGCGATACAACTTACCAGAATAACCAATTGGTTAAGCTAACTGATCTTTTAACAACTGACCCCATATGACCTGATATAAACAGGAAAACACTACATTTGAACAATTTCTACTAAAAACAAATTACATTGCTGTAAATTTATTTTCCATATATTTAAAATGGAAAGATATTTTTTGTTTTAGAATATAAAGAACATGATTATTATATCCAGTTTACAACCAGTTCAAATGTACCAAATTTAAACTTACAGTTTGTTTGCTTTTATTTAGATACTATTGTAATGGTAGTGACACTGTCCCTAATCCAGGGCATACCATCTGTCCAATAGGAAATTATTGTCCAGAAGGCAGTTATAAGCCTATACCATGTGCCTACGGAACAATTGCACCCAGTACTGGCAACGGAAATCAGAGTGACTGTGAACCATGTAAACCAGGAAATTACTGTACTCCATCAAGTTCTGAGAAAGGTATGCTGATATCACTGGAGTTTTAAAGATAAATCAAGGTTCTAAAGAGGTCCCTTGTTGATAAATTTCATCACCAAAGGCTACTTTAAAATTTATATACACAAAGTAAAACACTTTATAAAATATCAATAACATTTCCAGACATTTTGTTTTCATTATGGACATGTTTCAACAACAACAGTTACGTTAAAATTTGAGATGTATTTTGAAATATGTCCATTAGGATTTAGAAAACAGAGATTATTTTGAAATATCGCCATTAGGATTGGGACAACAGGTAATATAATGAGTAGTAATTATATTTTCTCATAGTTACTTTATTTTAGTTTTACAATGATTATTTTACATGTATTTTGAAATCTATTAAGCTGTTATAATTATGTTTACAATATTAATTAATCATGTATTTGTAGGCTATAGTTTACCATGCTCAGCTGGATTTATTTGTTTGACCGGATCAGATGTTTCTAACCCCACAGATGGGGTCAAAGGTTATATCTGTCCTACAGGACATTATTGTTCAGAAGGCGCTGTTAAAGAACTGCCATGTAACCCCGGAACATATGCACCATCAGTACAACTAGGTAATATGATATGTTTGAAAGAACAATTTATATTAATACATGTATTTCCTTGCTAGGTTTTTCTTGTGTATTGACCTTGTTTTCTTGTGGTTAAAATGTGTTAAAATTCTTTACCAAACAAATAAAAAATTCTTTGACTTATCCAGTAGTTATTCCCCTTCGCTGAAAACACTACCATGTACAGGAGATTTTCCTTTATACCCCTGTAAAATTAAAATTTGTTTATATGCAGACGGGTTACACCGTTTATAATAAGTTAAAATGTTTTTATCTGACAGTTCTTATCTTATAATTTCTTTATTTTCTCATAAAGGTCAATGTTTGGACTGTCCAGCTGGAACTACATGTCCAAACTCGGGTATGAATGATACACTACCTTGTCCAGCTGGTCACTACTGTCTTAACGGAACATCTAATGATGGCATCAACTGTCCTATAGGTAAATATTGTAACTTTAACTTAGTTATTCCTTATATTTAATCTGTGTAAAAGTTGTTTTTAAAACTCATTATAAGTTTCCTATCAACATCAGGGCATTGATAGTTGAGTGCTGTAAAGCTTTGTGTACAGACCACAATGGCTCTTACTGCTTAGGATCTAATCCCATGTGGGCAGACCCTAGTGTAAAAAGATTTGACAGTTTGCTTTGCTGAAAGCCATCTCTCTTCACACTCTGGTTTTCTCCACCAACACAAAACTGATCACCTAGATATAAATGAAATACTCTGACTGGTGTGCAAAACACCATTAACTTATTCATCCATCTTATTAGCATATGTTATTTTCTTTTGAATTTTGATGCTATTGTCATATTTTATATGCTTATTTTGTTTGTGTAAGACTGAAGTTATAAATCTTGGACCCAGAGACATATGCTGAGTATTTAAAGCTGCAAACTGGTGAACCAAAAGTTGTGGAATTTCCTCCTTGGGCTGGGCATTTGTATTCTAAAACTTAGAAAATTATTTATTCTCATGGCTTCAGTCACATTCACAAATTACCAGTTAATATCAATATTGGCAGGATGAGCACAGCTGAGCAGATGTGAGCTCAGGATGAGCACAGCTGAGCAGATGTGAGCTCAGGATGAGCACAGCTGAGCAGATGTAGGCTCAGACTTTTACAAAAACTGAAATTTAAACGCACAGAGAAAACAATAGTGTTTATGTTTAATGTTAAATCTATACTTAAATAATAACATTTTACACTAACAGGGACATACAACAATTACACTGGTATGGCATCTGCCTCCGAATGTCAGAGTTGTCCACCTGGTAAATTCTGTAATGAGACAGGTTTAAATGCACCACCTGGTGACTGTTTAGCTGGATATCTTTGTCTTGGTAATGCAACAGAACCCGCACCAAATGATGGAACCAATGGACCGTGTCCTGTAGGACATTACTGCCTGTCAGGTGAGTGGAATTTTGTTTGCTACAGTTATACTGGATGACATGGTCACCTTACCACCTACATCTACTGGTCATTTAGCCAGTACTGTCTGCAGGCCATTTAAAGGAAACATGTACTGGATATATGCAATATGAGTTATTTTGGATGCTGATGTTTTACAATTAAAGGTTATTATGAGGGTACATACATATACTAGTCACATAGCTCATATAGAATATTAGTCTATTTAGAATGTGATATGCCGAGTTAATGTATTGATCAGAATTTTATCTGTCAGTTAAATTTTTGAGAGTATGTTTAATGAGGAGAAAGGTTACATGAAATGTTATTCATTTTCTTCATAATAATATTTGTTCTTCAAATTTATATAGAGTTTAATTGATGCAAAACTGTTAAAATGAATTTTACAAAGTTACTAGGATACTAAAGGTTCTCAGAAACATTAATGAAATAAGTACATTTAGTCAGTTTATTTATAAAAAGATCAAGTTTATAAACATGATAATTGACCCATCTTTTTACAGGTACTGAGACTGCCACTAAATGTCCAGTTGGAACATACAGAAGTCAGACTGGAGGAGCTGCCTTATCAGACTGTCTGTCATGTACCGCAGGATCTTACTGTCAGACACAGGGTCTAACAGCAGCAACAGGTCCATGTGCTGAACGTTATTACTGCCCAGATGTCGCTCAAATCAGTGATTCACAGCCAAGTGCATACATCTGTCCCACTGGCTACTATTGTCCAGCCGGTACAGCTGACCCAATAGGTTGTCCACCAGGTAAGTTGTTTATCTAACAGGTATCCTCCACTAAACTGCAATTCTGAGTGAAAAAGAGCAATTTTAAACATTTTTGTATAAAATAAGTTCTCAAAACTTGTACAGTCAAATTGGAGGGTGGATACAAAAGAGACTTGTATTTATGCAATAGCCCAAAACTTGTCAGATATCATTAGTGACATAAATAATAAACCTTGGTGTTAAAAGCAGTCAAATTCAGAAAATAATTGTTTAATACATATATTAGAATAAATAAACTTTAGACTCCAAGTTATCAACAAACAGTTGCATACCTTTCTTGTAACCTTTCTGTTTTATATTTTTAGTTGTTATTTGCCCTTTAATTGTTGCAAGAGAAATTATAGCAATAATTCATGTATGTCATCATTATTTATATTCCTTTATTATATCAACTGTAATTACATGTATGTCATCATGATACCAATATTTCCTTTTATTAACAGGTACCTACACAGATACAGTAGGGTCAATCAACTGTACAACATGTCCATCTGGTTACGTATGTGCTGGTAATACCAGTACACCTGATCCCTGTCCAGCATCTTCCTACTGTCCTAATGGTACATATGATCCAATACTCTGCCCTAACGGTACCTATACCATCACACTGGGACTTGAAGCTGCTGAAGATTGTTCTCAGTGTATAGCTGGTGAGTGATATTTAGGTCGACTTGTCTAGTCATTTATAGTCAGTGTATAGCTGGTGAGTGATATATAGGTCAACTTGTCTAGTCATTAATAGTCAGTGTATAGCTGGTGAGTGATATATAGGTCAACTTGTCTAGTCATTAATAGTCAGTGCATAGCTGGTGAGTGATATATAGGTCAACTTGACTAGTCATTTCAGTGTATAGCTGGTGAGTGATATATAGGTCAACTTGTCTAGTCATTAATAGTCAGTGTATAGCTGGTGAGTGATATATAGGTCAACTTGTCTAGTCATTAATAGTCAGTGTATAGCTGGTGAGTGATATATAGGTCAACTTGTCTAGTCATTAATAGTCAGTGTATAGCTGGTGAGTGATATATAGGTCAACTTGTCTAGTCATTAATAGTCAGTGTATAGCTGGTGAGTGATATAGGTCAACTTGTCTAGTCATTAATAGTCAGTGCATAGCTGGTGAGTGATATATAGGTCAACTTGTCTAGTCATTAATAGTCAGTGTATAGCTGGTGAGTGATATATAGGTCAACTTGTCTAGTCATTAATAGTCAGTGCATAGCTGGTGAGTGATATATAGGTCAACTTGTCTAGTCATTTATAGTCAGTGTATAGCTGGTGAGTGATATATAGGTCAACTTGTCTAGTCATTAATAGTCAGTGCATAGCTGGTGAGTGATATATAGGTCAACTTGTCTAGTCATTTATAGTCAGTGCATAGCTGGTGAGTGATATATAGGTCAACTTGTCTAGTCATTAATAGTCAGTGCAATGCTGGTGAGTGATATATAGGTCAACTTGTCTAGTCATTAATAGTCAGTGTATAGCTGGTGAGTGATATATAGGTCAACTTGTCTAGTCATTAATAGTCAGTGTATAGCTGGTGAGTGATATATAGGTCAACTTGTCTAGTCATTAATAGTCAGTGTATAGCTGGTGAGTGATATATAGGTCAACTTGTCTAGTCATTAATAGTCAGTGCATAGCTGGTGAGTGATATATAGGTCAACTTGTCTAGTCATTAATAGTCAGTGCATAGCTGGTGAGTGATATATAGGTCAACTTGTCTAGTCATTAATAGTCAGTGCAATGCTGGTGAGTGATATATAGGTCAACTTGTCTAGTCATTAATAGTCAGTGCATAGCTGGTGAGTGATATATAGGTCAACTTGTCTAGTCATTTATAGTCAGTGCATAGCTGGTGAGTGATATATAGGTCAACTTGTCTAGTCATTAATAGTCGTGCATAGCTGGTGAGTGATATATAGGTCAACTTGTCTAGTCATTAATAGTCAGTGCATAGCTGGTGAGTGATATATAGGTCAACTTGTCTAGTCATTAATAGTCAGTGTATAGCTGGTGAGTGATATATAGGTCAACTTGTCTAGTCATTAATAGTCAGTGCATAGCTGGTGAGTGATATATAGGTCAACTTGTCTAGTCATTAATAGTCAGTGCATAGCTGGTGAGTGATATATAGGTCAACTTGTCTAGTCATTAATAGTCAGTGTATAGCTGGTGAGTGATATATAGGTCAACTTGTCTAGTCATTAATCAGTGCATAGCTGGTGAGTGATATATAGGTCAACTTGACTAGTCATTTCAGTGTATAGCTGGTGAGTGATATATAGGTCAACTTGTCTAGTCATTAATAGTCAGTGTATAGCTGGTGAGTGATATATAGGTCAACTTGTCTAGTCATTAATAGTCAGTGTATAGCTGGTGAGTGATATATAGGTCAACTTGTCTAGTCATTAATAGTCAGTGTATAGCTGGTGAGTGATATATAGGTCAACTTGTCTAGTCATTAATAGTCAGTGCATAGCTGGTGAGTGATATATAGGTCAACTTGTCTAGTCATTAATAGTCAGTGCATAGCTGGTGAGTGATATATAGGTCAACTTGTCTAGTCATTAATAGTCAGTGCATAGCTGGTGAGTGATATATAGGTCAACTTGTCTAGTCATTAATAGTCAGTGTATAGCTGGTGAGTGATATATAGGTCAACTTGTCTAGTCATTAAGTCAGTGCATAGCTGGTGAGTGATATATAGGTCAACTTGTCTAGTCATTAATAGTCAGTGCAAGTCTGATTTGATTACTTTTTAAGTTGAAGCACTACTGATGAGGAATTGTATTCTGAAAAGGACATCATGTGTTGTAAAATTAACACAGATATAATATGGAAGTTAATTTAGTGTTAAAACTTCAGCCAGTCATTAGTTCTTAGACCTTTAAATCTGACCTAAGTTTTTTTTTTTTTTTTTTATAAATTTTCTTAGATGTAAAACTTAAGCCAGTCATTAGTTCTTAGACCTTTAAGTCTGACCTATGTTTTTTTTTTTTTTAAATTTTATTAGATGTAAAATTCCAACCAGTCCTTAGTTCTCAGAACTTTCAGTCTGACCTGTGTTATTTTGTAAATTTTGTTATATGGTCTTATAGGAATTATTTATTTTTATTAGAATTGTAGCCTAATTTCACAACTTTACAGCATTGCTTTAAATTTTCATACAGTCCAAACTATACCCCATCTGATGTTAGTGTTGGTGACAGTGATAGTGTGTAGCTGTATGTACATTACTTGTTAGTGTTGGTGACAGTGATAGTGTGTAGCTGTATGTACATTACTTGTTAGTGTTGGTGATAGTGTGTAGCTGTATGTACATTACTTGTTAGTGTTGGTGACAGTGATAGTGTGTAGCTGTATGTACATTACTTGTTAGTGTTGGTGACAGTGATAGTGTGTAGCTGTATGTACATTACTTGTTAGTGTTGGTGACAGTGATAGTGTGTAGCTGTATGTATACTGTGTATTCACTTGTTGGAACATTAATGTTAAAGGAGAAAGTATAAATTCGATAAAAACACAAAAAGACATTTTAGTTTTGATTGAAATTTTAAAGATTTGGTAAATAATTTGTGTTTAATTCCTATTTACAGGTAAATATTGTGTAGGAGGTGCTATAGCTGGAATTTGTGAAGCTGGATATCTGTGTCAGACTGGTAATAGTGTACCTGATCCCGCTGACTCACTCTGTCCATACGGTTACTACTGTACAGCGGGTTAGTATTGACTATTGTTATGTATAGACCATTTGTCAGGGGTGTGACATCATCTAGCCATTTTACAATAAACTGTAAACCAACTCTTATTCATGTGTGTGGTAAGGACAAAATAATCACAAAATTTAATAATGTGACTTTGTTTTGAAAATGTTCTTATTTATACCAAATATTTAGCTATAGTCAATACCATAAATGTTAATATGGGAAATGTCCTGGCGCAAAGCACCGGGAATTTCCCGTCTATTGGTAACACGTATGTATTATGACCTCATAGAAAATTGTGGAAAAATTCCATAGACCCTACGTCCAAATCATTTGACGCCGCGCATGCACCACTTTCCTCAAGGTCATTGAAGGGGTCAAATCGACAGGAAGTGAGCTCCATATGGGGGGAAATCTCGCCCGTCTCGTACATCAGAAATGAAACAAAAAAACGATTATCGTGAAAATAATTCATTGAAACAAGTAAAAATTGGTTGATCGAATACGAAATATTTACGTTTCTTTCGCCATTCTGGCTGATCTCCAAGTGTAGCGTTTCAAGATTCGCGATGACGTGATTTCTTTTGATTGGGTCAAAGTTCAATTCAGACCGATAACCACTGTAAGCCAATCAGCGACCGGCTTTCCCACGTGCATCAACCATGATCACACAGTATACAATGCGGGAAGATACAAAATTTGCCGATTTCAAGTTAGATAAATTGATAACCATAGTTACCTGACACAAACCTATCATGAGGTTAGCATAACCACAGTATATGACTTTTACGGGAATACTTTTTCACATATTATTACTTAATTGAATGGAAATTTTGAGTGCATATGTGACCCTCGCCAAATGCAGTGTAAACCAAAATGGCGTTCGCCAGGACGGGAAAGACGTTGTCACAAATGATAGATTTTTAAGAAAAATAATAAAATGCGCCTTTCGAAAGAATTAATTAACAGATCATCCCAATAATCATTTTTATGAAAATACAGATAAAATTTATTGACATTTATTCCGAATTTAATGTAAATATTGACAAATCCTCTGTTTGTTTACATGTGAAGTGGATATCATGATCAGCTGATCGAGCTGGACCACAGGGGCTCGGGGAATATTATTTTAGTTTATATTGGTGTCAAGATCGTATTATTCTCCATAAAACAACAGAATAATACGATCTTGACACCAATATAAACTAAAATAATATTCCCCGAGCCCCTGTGGCTGGACCAGTTTGACTTTAAGGTGCCGACTAGAACTGACTTCAACTACAATGACTGCACTCATCAAAAATCTAACTTGGACATAACTGATGAGGAAACTGTACATGTTGTGAAATGAGATGGACCGCTGTCCCAAAAAGTTGTGATGAAAATAACAATAATAAAACATTTATGTTGAGTTTAGCAGCTGACTGTAGTTGAGATCCACTTAGGTAAGGTCTGAATTGAATCCTTGAAAACCTCCAGGGATGGCGACTGGACTACTGATGCTGGCAGGGGATTCCAATAATTTACAGTTCTCGAAATGAATATAAACATTTTAACTAGGGTAAAATCAACATTACCTTCTTCAATATCCCAGACTTGGTTCTCGAAAAAAAAGTTGGTATAAGTGAATAACTCCACCATCCACAGAAGTGACCATTTCAATATAAATCTTAAAGCAACATCTTTCTAGTATATCATCCTAGAATGTTCCATTTTAATTTAGGTGAATAATGAATAATCTTGACTGGGGTAAAACTCCAACCCACCATCCTAGAATTAACCGTTTCGATATAAGTGAAAAAGCATTTTCAACTCTCCAGGGCTGAGGTACTTCATGCAGTGAAACTTAAAGGGGCTGGGCTAAAATTAACATTATTTCGGTACAAGCCTGTCAAGTTTTAATCATATCATTTGTTACTTGCAATGGTCTGTGCTTTAGAAAATTCTCATCATGGTACTATATGCCTGTGAATGTTGAAGGTGTAAGAGGAGCTTACCCTCATACCACTGTATTCATATTGGGTTGTGTGTTAAAGGTGCTGCCTCACAGAGTCAGCACGCCACAGACAAGCATTCCACTCCCAATTAATATTCTATAACCAGTCGATAGTCTATCCTCTAAGCCAAATGTGGCTTGCAAAATGAGGAAGCAGTAACTCAAATTTTAAAGTATTGACATGTATAACACAAGTCAGGTTGGAACCAAAAACCTTCCACTCTCCAGGAGGATGCTATACCATTGAGCAACCAAGGCGGTCACAAACAGAATAGATTGTTGACCAAGGGATATTGCAAGCCTAGGCTTATCAGTGCCTTCAGCAAAAGTTTTATGACCATCATCATTGTATTGTTGACAAGTTTGATGTCTCTGTGTCCAATATTGACTTGTGGATGTTAGTTCCTTGTTCCCTTCACTTAATATTGATTACACAAGTGTTTTAGTTCCTTGTTCCCTTCACTTAATATTGATTACACACATGGCCAGTGTAGCTAGCTAACAGAAGGTGCTTACCCTTCCAGAAAACTCGGTCTCACTTCCTTGGTGGAAGTTCGCGTGTTTAACCTCACTTGTCAGTTTCAAAGTTTTTTTTTTTACTTTACTCCTGGATTGTGATTTGGACATGGATTAGTATGTTTGTTTTTCATTGGTATAACTGCTCCATTAATTGAATGGGGCAATCTTGAACTGTGATATGATACACATCTTGTTTTAAGAAACAGGAGTAGTTATTTATGCAATCCATAAATCAGTAGATTAAATTATTCACATGGTATGGTAAAAGGTAACTCAAGATGAGAAGACATTACAAGGTGAGAATGTTGTGGTATGGATTAGTATATTCACTATATTGGGTAATTGAATAGCCTTTTGTGTCCCTAAAAAGATCATACCATAACTAAGTTCTGTGCGACAGAACATGATTGAAAGGCGACGCAAGAACTCGGCGGTAGTTAACTATAGTCAGTCCCACTAGTATTTGGTAAGACAAAACAATGTGTGCCATCCTTTTTTGGGTGTGTGTGTTTGTGTACACAATAACCCGATAATAAATTTGGACATTTCCCGGGATAGGCAATGCCTATTTTCATATTAGTCGCAAAATGGTTTTGGCAAGAGATTCACAAAATTAATATAAGTTGGTTTACAGTGATTAAATTTAAAGAGAGGGTTGCATTTTCTGGCCCTGGTCATAGTCGATAACCCTCTTGGTACATGTTACTGAATTTGGCTTTATACAAACAAGAAAAACATTTCATTAATTTTAATCAATGAGAGATATTTCTAGCCACATCAACCAACATTAATTTTAACCAACTCTGCGAATTTTTCAAAAGAAACCATGTTTGTATTTATTGTTGTAATTTATGTTTCATTGGGTTTTAGCCAATTGAATTTAATTTGAATATAAGCACTGCTTTTAGTTTTGATTCTTGCAAGTCCTGCTCATTTATTCTGATATAGAAATTTTTTTTAATCATTGTAATTTTTGGAACCACAGAGGTATTAAAAAGATGTGTAAAATGTTTGGCATAAATAAAAAATTACAGGTCAGTTATTGAAAAAATACCATTAATTTTCTTTAGGTGTTACTACACCCCAAACGTGTCCACCATTGAAGTTTATTGACAAGGTAGGAGCTATTGCTGAAAGTGAATGTAGTCCTTGTCCGGGAGGTCGTATTTGTCCAGAGAACTCCACCATATCATCACCGTGTTACGCTGGATACTATTGTGAAGTGACCAAAGCTCCAGCACCATGTCCCGTTACCACGTACAACCCTGTGTCTGGAGCTAACGATAGCAGCTATTGTCTCCCTTGTCCTGGAGGATATTTCTGTAATGATACTGGAATGGCAGATTATAACGTTAACCCGTGTGAACCAGGATGGTACTGTACCAATGCTACAACATCTCCAGAACCATGTCCTATTGGTACTTACAGGTAAGATATCAATACTTCATTATCATGCTAAAATAGTTACTCTACTGATGCCAAAATGAAACTTATTTAGATGGATGGAGTACAAAACAGATTTTGACTTGCATGTGTCAGTATCAAGTATCAATTTTTTAAAGCATCAGCCATGCTGAATGCTTTATAGTGATCGTTGGATTTTTTCGTATTTTGCTCCGCTCTCATTTCACCTTGACAGCCAATCAAATTCTTCGTTTCAACTGAAATTACAGGAATTTCCATATACGGTATCCCAGGTATGTATAAAACTCTAATCTGAGTGATTGGGTCTCCCGGAAAGTTACGAAGGCAATGTTTTCATCATGTACACATGTGCCGATTTGAAATGTATTCATATGTGTATAGTCCGTAATTGTTTTTGCTGGATATATATTTTAATTCTTCACTTTTGTATGATTATTTTAAGATAAAAGCCATGAAAATCCATTATGTATAAGCCCCTCGGAAAACCCAACAAAAATGACGATCTTGTCAGTTCGCGCAGACGTTCTTCTTTTTGACCTACTGTACTTGTGGTTGTTTACAGTTGCCGCCATATTTACGCTAAGTGACATCGATAAATAAACACAAAATATGCTCTTTAAACAGTGTTTTAAGTTGAATAAAGTTTATAATCAACACAAATATATTCACAGCTATCAGTGTTGAACCAATTTTAAATTTCACGGACGATTTTGTTATGAAAATGAAAATTTTGAATATGGGGAAATCTCGTTCCAAATAAAGAATCGACATAAAATGGATAAGTTTAAAAACAAATACATGATCGTTTTACGGAAGAAAAACTATAAACATGGATCACATTTGATGATAAAATATATATATTTTTAAAAATTGATTGTCAAACACATGGGTTTAGCGGTTTTGTCGAAAAACGTATGAGGTGAAACCGCTATAGATACAGAACGAAAAATATTTTGACCCCGTGTTAATTGAGAAAATATACCAATGAAACACCAGAAAACGGCTGTAATTTCAGCAATAAATACTTTATTTTCACGTCATCTGAATTTTAGGATCGGCTACTCACAAGTCCGTATGACACAATTTGTTAAACTGGCCCGTATGTAAACAAATATTAATATTTTACAATTATAATTTTTTGTTTTCTTTCACATCAATTGAAAATTACGACCGAGTTGAGCATTATTATCGGGATTTCAGTTTTAAAACATACACATTACTTTTAATAAATTAGTGCACAGAGAAAATGCAAAGTCCGAGATTGTGTTATTCTTACCTTATATTTAATTCATTAAAATCCTGGTGGTCACTTGATAATTAATCCGTTAATATGAAGATGATTATAGTCTGAAAGTGTGTTCAGTAATCATTATTTAACTTCAAGTTAAAGTCCAGGTAGAAGCAGTGTCTATTGATTTTTTCACCTTTTAGTGGGGCTCACAGCGGGAGTAAATTACCTGGACATTTAAAATCAGTAAAAAAAAAAAAATTATCCGACCACCTAATAGTACTTAAATTCAAAGTAATTTTTTTGTAGAAGAGAATTATGTTGGACATTGTAGTTGTCCAAATAATAATCATCAATTAATTTTCAATTAATCATATTAAGAAATATTTTTCCCTTTTGTACACAATTCTTGTCAACAAACTTCTGAAAGAGACAGTTGCCTGGAGGTGCAGATTAATAGCTTATTGTGTCAGGATGGTTTATACCAATTCAGGCTTTTGCTCACTTGGACAATTTATATGTATTCAACAATAATTTTAAATACATTTAAATTATCTCTAAAACAAAGGTTTTATTTTTATTTTCATTTTATTTTTTTTCAAATTACCGGTAATTGTGAATTCAATAAATAAAAATAATGACTTCAACAATGGAGAGGAAAACAAGTAAATGTGTCAATTGCAAATCAAAGGAAATAGCTGGTCATGGTAAAAGGTTTTTTTATGTGATGATGACACTATGTCGATGATGATGTGGCATGATGATCTGATGAAGATGATGACAATAATGATGATGATGGTGACATTAAGTACTGCTGCTGCCGATAATGATGATGATTTCACCATGATGATTATGTGACACGAAGAGCTATGATGATGACGATGTAACCACATGTGACATGATAATTTCTGATAATGATAATGATAATGGTGGTGGTGATAGTCATGGCATGAGTTCTACTGCTGCTGCTAATGCCGATGATGATGATGATGATGATGATTTCATTTTGATGATAATGTGATATGAGGAGTGATAATGATGATGATGGTGGTGATTACAGATCCAGTTCGGGTTTTCTTCCAGTCAACTGTGTTTTAGTGGAGTTATGCCCCTTTCACTTTGTGAATTTTATCAAAATGATGGTTTCTCTGGACTTTTTTCCGTTACACTTGAGATATTTCACTAAGATTTGGGGTTGGGCCTTTAGTAGCCTCTCTTGGTTTTTGAAAGACTGAAAATTTATATTTATATGAATTACTTAGTTTACTCAATTGATAAACATTGTGTGGCTTGTCCATTTTGACCATTGTAACATATTGATATGTGTTAGAACCTAACAACTTGCATAAAAAGCAGACTTATTGTTAGAGGCTTCCCGATCACAGTATCTATTATTTGCATGGTTTTCATTTGTTACTGATTCATTAGACAAATCTCAGTTTCAAGTGCACATTTTTTTAATTAAATTGATCAGTTTAGCTGATGCTTCAGTACCTTCAGTACTTTGATTAGGTCAAGGTTTTTCATTGACAGTTTAATTTCTTTGGTCAAAGTTTTTTTGGTTTTTTTTTTGGTTTTTTTGTGTGTGTGTGTGTGTGTGTGTGTGTGTGTGTGTGTGTTTGGTTTGTGTTTTTTTTTCTTTGATGGACAGTGTTAATTTTATGGTCAAGGTTTTTCCATCAACAGTGCTAATTTTTAAATATTTTGGTAATCATTTATTAGACAGTGTATTTACACCTCTTTTTCCAATTTATGTTCTATCATGAAATGTCTAAAAAGTTAATGGAAGCCTGTTTATTAATCAAATTTAAAAAAAAAAAATGTAGAAACATTTAAACAATTGTATTATTACTTTTGTCCACAAATTACATTTACAGTTAAACCTGTCTACAAAGGCCACCCATGAGGACAGTAAAAGTGACCTTTGTTGACAAATGCCCCTTATATACAATTAATATGAACAAGATAAAATTTTACTGGATTTTATAAGCAGGTGGTGCTTATGTAGAGCGGTGGCCTTTGAGGCAGGTTTGACTGTAGTATAAATGTTAAAATTGGTGGGTATTGTTAAAATAGTTGATAATTCAAATCAAACATTTACAAATCCTTTTCATTTATTTTTCTTAGGGATGCCATTGCAGCTGGTAGTGTGGACGACTGTCATCTTTGTCCTGCTGGATTTATGTGTAGTCTGTTAAATCTGACGTATTCTGGAATCCAGTGTGATGCTGGCTACTTCTGTCCAGCAGGCTCACAAAATCAGACCATATGTCAAGCAGGTGAGTTATGTACCCCTTGGCAGTGTATTAATTTGGAAATGAGAGAATCCACAAAAAATTGTTGGATTGCATAATATCTTGATATGTAAGTTGCACAGATAAAGTAAAACATGATAAAATTGTTAAAATTGATTGAGGCAGCACCCTTGTTATCATTTTTTCATGATATTTTACTATCAAATATGGTAAAATGAGACACTTCATGCTATAAATCATATATGATTTTATTTTATTTTAGGGTATTACTGTAACAGATCCATGGCACAAGTACCTTGTCCACCAGGTTACTACTGCCCAGAGGGGTCATCTACACCCACCATTTGTCCACAGGGTCATTATTGTGGCAAGCTGAATGATTGTAACTTCACAGATGCAGGTAAGATACTTTTATTTCTCAATATGAAAAGGCATGGTGTATTTGTTTTGAATTCTGGGCCATACTAGTGGTAAGAGAAGTCGCTATGCCATCAGAAAAACAAAAATGTTTTAGTAAATATTTTGTGATTTCTATACTTCGAGGTTTGAAAAATCAATATTGTGCAAAGTATTAAAATCACGACTGAATTTTTACAATTTTGAAAGTAATGAAAATAAGATGCATCAATCAGTATTTGTACAGATTAACTTGGCTAAGACCCATCAAAGTAAACATTAGTATGTTGTACAACTGTTCAGTTATTCCATGTTATCTATATTTGAGCCAGTGCATGCGAAAACCTACAACTTGGCAATTACGTCACAATTGAGAAAAATCGCGACGAAGTTACGTCACAAACACGGAAGTCAACTGCAAGTATTGTGCGTCAATTTACAAGTTTGACGTTTTAACTTTTAGAACGAGTTGAAGTTAAAACTGATTTTAACGGAGTGATTTTAAGTGTTGGGGTGGTAAGATATGGTAACTGAAGGGAAGACAGATGAGGTTGAGTTTTTTAATTCATCCATATGTTTTTACAGCATTTATACGGGCTTAAAGTAGCTGTGGACGAGCACTCATTTTCGGTCATGTATCTTCGGAGTATGGAGATGGTTGTATTAAAAATATTTCGAAACTGATATTGGTCACGTTTTATAAATATTTATATCAATATTAATAATATAATACAAAATTATAAATTATAATAAATACAAACATTTTCCCAATTTTATCTAAATGAGAGAGAGAGATATGACCCGGGAAGATTATGTGTGTATCACCCGGGGTTTACTTGAGTTATTGAATAACATACATGTTTAATAATATGTGTCTTGCGATTTTATATGTCTTTTCAATTGCGATATAACAACTACATTAAATATTAGCCCATCGGTAACAAGATCCAGCAACAGTACCGTGGGTACGTCTGTGAATGTAAACAAATGAAGAGTTACTGGCCTTAGCGGTGACATAACAAAATTTTATACATTGTATAATTTTGCGCTGGATATGTGGTCGTCGTGGTGTAGTGGATACGACTTTGGATTCACAATTTTTATCTAACACAGGCTCCGGGAGTTCGAATCCCACTGACGTTTTTTTTTTTTTTTTTTTTTTTTTTTTTTCACCATAGCGGGAAGATTGCATGATAGGGTCCATTAGTATGAAGTATAAGACAACCAAAGAATACAAAGTAAACGAGGAGAGAGACAGAATTAGCACCATAATTTCACCTAAACGTACAGTAATTTGTCGAGTAGTATTTAAGATACGGTATGCCATCAGAGAAATTGGTTTAAGCTTTATCATGTGAAGAATAATTTAAATCATCCAAGACCACATGGGAACAGGGTTCAAAAACCTCAAAATGACTTCAATATTAAGCTTGGTTGGTTGGATGTTGCTTAACGTCGTATCAGCAATTTTCCAGCTATTTGCGACGAGAGCTATTTCATTAATCTCTATGGATTAATCTATGAACAATTTCATGTTTGCTTGTGAGTTGCGAGTGTGTTGTATGGTCTGCCTTGTACTAGCGCGCACGCAGGACGTCTTTTAAGGAGCTAGCGCGCCGAGTACGTCGCAGACAAGCGTACCATTCCCCCAGTCCATAAACTGATACCAGGTGAACCAGTAAAGGCCAACAGCAAAGAAAACTTACTTTCCCACATGTGGTCTAAGCGGGACTCGAACTCAGAGCGGTTAGAGACCCTGGATTTGTAGACTGACGTCTTATCCATTAGGCCACCGCGGCCTCTTAATCAATATTAATGGCGTTGAAATAATTGTGAATTACATAATTAATTATGCAGATGAGAACGAGGTTCCATTTCCTTCCCCATTTAGAGGTCGAGATGATATTCCACCCTAATGAAAGTAGAAGGTCAATTCATGAAATATATCAGAAAACGTGTTTTGCTAAAGGATAAAGTGCCATTTGCCTATGTTGTTCATATAGTTGTTGTTTAAACTTTATATATTTAATTTTAAACTATTTGTTTTAAATACCACATGTATGTACTTTGTATCGGCGGGGAAAAAAACTTGGTCACTTGCGCATGCTATGATAAGAAATGCATTAGGGCATTTTGAACATTCCTTGACCAAAAACCCAAAACGCCTACATCTGTATGTTTTGTTTTTAATTTGGATATGATAGGCAAAACAGAAGGAATACAGCTTTTCTAAAAAAGAATTTCTGTTTCTTTTTCCCTCATTCTTGTAAAAAAAGAAAACGTGTTCTTAAGACCTGTCTTATAAAGACACAAGAAGAACTATCCAAAATCTCAATACTAAGTGTACCAGTTGCGCCTTTGTACCAAAACAAAATGTTTCTTTTGACGTCGCACAGAATGTATGTATACAACGGATGCTTAGTTGGTGGAGTGCGCGCTTCTTATGTGAGAGGTCATGGGTTCGATTTCAGACAGGGTTTGACAAAAACTTGAAAAAGTTCGCCAAGCATTCGGCATTTATAAATGAAAGTCACGGAGTCCTTCGGAAGAGACCTTAAATACCGATGCCCCGTGTCATCGCAGGCATCGTTAAAAATCCTCCCTGTTCATTGCACTTGGCAATTCAATTCAAACTTTTTTCAATCTAAACCAATGGAGATGGTACAAGGGGTATATTCGTCATATAACATAACACACTACAAAGGTAAGATAATAGTGTACTACTTCACTTATAGCTGGAGACGTCCTCAATATAAGTGTAATATTCTTGACTAGGACGTAGATCGCCTTTCAATCAATCAATTAATTAATCAATCGATCAATAAACCATATTTTTATAGACAGATGGGTGCACTTTATTTTCTGACACCCTGTAAAATCCAGGTTTTTTATGTACGATTATGTTTTCAATTGCATCTGAATCACTTAATGAACGAGAACCAGGCACTGGGTAAAAATGGCAAACAGTACCGAACTCGTCTGTATTTTTAATAAATGTATTAATTCTGATGTCTTACATTAATAAGGGCGAATTTCAAATATACAACAGTTTGTGTTTGCTATTACAGAAATTTAGAATATTTTACAAGACAGAACAAAAATATGTATACAATGACTTATTTCGAATGGTGCATTTTGGCAGGACTCAACACTGCAGTCACTTTTTTAATAAATGCAGATTGCAGGACATGCACAATGCTTCATAGACAGGAGTTCTATAGGATTTGCGCAATTAAAGCGTCAATGCTGTCGGATCAATGTTGGCACTTTTGGATACTAGTACTGTTACAAAATCGGCATATAACAATAAAAAGCATTGCATACAATCTTTATGGGCCCAGAAACTGGGAATTTAAAGATTGGAAAACATTTTAATCAGCTCATTTTTTATCAGTCCTGTATCATTTTGGGTCATTTTATCAGCACATTTATAAGATATAAAATTTAACTGAGATAAAATAGGTCAAAGTATCAAATCGATAGGATGTTTATTGGAATGCACAAGCACCAGAGCATTCAAGAAGTTTATTTATTTATTTATTTATTTATTTATTTATTTTTAAATCTAGAATTATAATTCACTCGCTTCATTTAAATGACCGCTTAAGTCAAGAATTATAAAATACAATGGGTTTCAAAAATTGTAAACAAAATGTTTTTAATAATTGAAACTACTTTTCTTGTAAAATGACCAATCATAACTAAACTTTATGGTGGGTGTCGGCATGATATTGAGTTTGTAGGGAGATTTAGAAATGTAATAACATTTATCAGTAATAAATATTCTGAATTTTTATACACAAATATCCAATACATTTAAGATTTTCAAAAACAGAACCCGGTAAAATTTTTGTGAAGATCAGGGGCCGTAATATCGATGATTCTGAGACTACCTTTATACTTGTAAAGAGGTCTGTTGGTCATGTACCTTTATGGACCGACCAGATCAAGTCGCACCAAGTCTATACAGCAGAGACCGACAAGTAAACTCAGTTACACCATATCAGGTTAATGTATCAAGATATCACATGTCCAACACCGTCGGAAGAGTGACAATCATTTTGTTAAACGATGTTCGAGTATTGAAAATTGAATGCAAAATTTAGATCACTCATGAACACTTGACCAATAAATTGTGACGTCATCCAAGTTTTTATGACGTCATTTTTACATTTTAGGGTTTGTGTTTTACTTTAAAAATTTGTTTACACGTATAAAACATTATGGACTTTCATAATATGTAAAAATCTCAATTTTGAAAATTTTGACCAAGTTGTAGGTTTTCGCATGCACCGGCTCATTTGTGTTCAATTTTATACAGGTGCTATAGAACCAGTGAAGTGTCCTCTGGGTTACAAGGAATATGATGGCTCACCAAGATCTACATTTAATGACACCTGTGAACCATGTCCAGCTGGAACTTATGGCGGCCATGCCAGTAGAGCAGTTTGTTTACCATGTAGAGCAGGTGTGGTCTGTAAAGCCATGGCAACCACAGATCAACCATCAGCCAACGATAGCTCTATAGCCTATGCTTTTGGTCCCAATGCAACAAATTCCTATCTTTGCCCTACAGGTAAGTAAAAAATGTTGTTTAGCTTTGTATATACTTTATTCTTCTGAAAAGAGCCTGTATTCTTCTGAAAAGAGCCTGCAAGTTTCACTTAAGGTCTTTGATGTTATACCAGATAATGAAAATATTTCCTGTATTAGGGATAGAGTGGAATGGGTCGAGTAGGAATGTTGTTCACCCGAGGCAATAGTATTTCACTTTGAAAAAGGTCTCAGTTCATAGAGAGTAGAGGAAACCAGATTACCTTGAGAAAACAGTTGACCTTAGGCAAGCAAAGTGATAACCCTTTTTCACATTACGATCTAGCTGAGTGGGATTTACACCTAGGTGTCTGTAAAAGCGGTCAGAGAGTATTCATTTGATGTTATAGCATAATGTAATAAAACATTATCTTCAGCTATAATTTACTAACTACAATTGATAAATTTTATATTTTAAGGTTACTACTGTCCAGCCAATAGTTCTGAGCCTACACCATGTCCTGCTGGACGTGCTAACCCTAACATGGAAGCGGGCAGTGTCAGTGACTGCGTCCAGTGCCCAGTAGATACCTATACACACTTACCAGGACAAGAAAGATGTTTCTTCTGTGGTGGAGAAGCTGTACAGTCCAATGTTGGGTCAACATCTTGTTCGTGTATTGGTAATGGTCGTCAATTCCAGGTTAGTATTGTTACATGTGATTATGATTTTCCTGTAGATGGATCTGTTTTTAAGAAACATTCATAAAGAAAAAGAGAACAAATTTAAATGATTTTTGAATGGCAAAATAATATGTTTGGGCATTATAACCATGACAACCAAATGAATAGCAGTGTTACAAAGACACAAGGTATTACCTTATGACATTTTAATATGAAAGTCACGGTGTTACATTATGAATTTTTACTCTGAAGAATGCAACACAAAAAATAATTCTTGTCTTTCCATTTGTCTTCATATTATTTTTTTATTCTAAACAATAGATGTTTTGCTATCATTTCAGACAAGTGATAGACAATGTGTGTGTGCGGCAGGTTTTGTGGAACAGTCTGATACTACAGAGAAGGATTGTGTAAAGAAGGTATATGACTTATGTTTGGAGGGAACATCAAGAGCACAAAATGGACAATGTTTGACAGATGCACAGTGGCAACTTTATTGTTCAGAATCGGTAGGTACCATTTCACATGAAAAGTTTAACCCTCTTGCTGCCACACGGACATATGTGTCCTCTACTGGCAGCCTGCCATACGGAAACATATGTCCTTTCAATGATTGGAATTGACAACTCTTAGATAAAAGACGAAGATATACTTATAATCTTTTTGTAAAATAAAAAAAAGCAAAATGTTGACTATTGAGATTATAATCTACAATTAACTAATGACGTCATATGACTACAAACACGTCTTACATCATATTCTATTGTTGACATCATATCATTTCGCATTGTGAACTTTAATTTGGCATTGCCAACGTTGTGCTGAAAATTAATTTGGCAGCAAGATGGTTAAAAACTGGTTAAACCGAATCTTTAGGAAAACAGGTTCAGTCTTCAATCTGCCAAGAAATAAATGTTTTATCAAAAAGGAGTGAAGATTTAAAGGAGTCATAAAAGGGTTCATAAAAGTCTGACTTAACATCAAATGACTTTTACTTACTTGTTGTCAGACTTTTACTTACTTGTTGTCACTTCATTGATAAGTATCCATAAGTTGAAAATTATATAAAAATTAATTCTGGTGGTGTTGCGTTGATATTCATTATTTTAAAACTGGTTGCACATCACCCTGAAAACAATATTTATTATTGAATTTGTGTATTATCTTTTTATTCTTGTTTTACAGTTTTGCACAAATGGAACATATATAGGGTATCAGAGAGAAATTGGTATATGTTTGTGCCAACAAGATAACTTGGAAGATGTATGTGACCTTCAGTGTCGTATAAAACAGAAAAACAGAATTACATTTGTGTGTGCGGCAGTGCCACTAGAAACACACATCACTGTCAGAGATGCCAATGATGATATTGTGGTAAGAATTATAACTCCCTATATTTATACCATGGTGTAATCAAATGTTTGGAAAACACAATAGAACTGTCATAACTTGGAATACTCTTTTGTCATATAAATGAATTTTGGTCAATTCAATGTACAGTCCAACCTGCTTTAAAGGTCACCTCTATGTAAGGGCCACCCGAGGCAATAAAGTAGAAAATACATTAAACACAGTTAAAGTGGAAACAAAAACGGAACAACTCCAAATCCGGTAGAATTGGAGTGGGCACACACAACACTGGTCATTTACTGCCAATATGTGTTTGTATATCCTCTACATTGTCCTGTGTTTTTCGTTGTGTTGGCTGTTTTTGAGTAACATGTTTTTCAGTTGTAAATTCCCTTTTTTCATTGCAGTATCAGTTCACATCATCCAGTCTGTTTGGAGGTATAAACACCAGAGAAGCATTATCAGAAGACCAGTGTAGTGACCGAGATGACTCTGAATATCCCATCCGTGTTGTAGAAATGTCTGACGATGGATTTCTTGGTGTTTACGCACCAAATGAAACTCAAGTGATTTCATGGTTAAGTTCTAATGTCAAAGGCAACATCACTGGAAATGTGACTAGTGATAGTTACAACAGTGGTCGTCGACGACTCTTAGCCACATCAACAGTGCCTGGATCAATCTTTTCTGGAATACTTAACCCGGTTACTTGTCTTGAATATGGAGAATACATGATGTTTAGTGTGTCCAGCACAAATTATCCTGTATATGACAAGTAAGTATAGAAAATAACACTAAAGGTGATAAAGTGTGACTCAATTAACAAAAATGCAAAGCTACAGGAACTTTTTAAACTGTGAAAAATTAGTTTTAAAAAAACCAAAAGTATTGTCAAAATCACAACTCTAGTGTATTTTTTTAAACTGTAACTGCTAACTTTAATCAGGATAACACAAATTTTTTTGACAATTTTTTTTATATTTTTACATAAAACATGAAAAATATGTTGTCAACTGATATTATGACCTTGAATATATGACCTTGATTATAACGCCAATGTATCACCTGTCGCTCCTTAAGAATTTGTAAGCATAAAAAATAAGAATAATTGTCGGATTGCCGGCCAACCCCAAAATGTTCCGACAAAGGTATAACATGCTTGAATATCACTCAAAAAAAATGAAAACTTGGCCTAACTTGTGTCATTTAATGACATCAGTGACACTAGTATGTCATTAGTTGCTGTGACACTGCTTTGGTACCATGATGGGGGCTAGTGTCAGAACATGAAAGGCGTGGCCAGGGATACATCATTTCTAGAAATAAAATTGCAAAGGTGATACCATTTTTAGCTCACCTGGCCTAAAGGCCATGTGAGCTTTTGCCATCACTCGGCGTCCGTCGTCCGTCAGTCTGTCAGTCAGTCAGTCAGTCAGTCAGTCCGTCCGTCTGTAAACTTTTCATATTTTAACTATCTCCTCTGAAACCCCTGAACCAATTTTAACCAAACTTTACAGGAATGATGTATAGAAGGTCCTTTACTAAGATTGCCGAAATTATTTTGATCCGCCAAAAAACATGGCTGCCAGCACAAAAGATAGTTTAACATAAGACCCTATGGGAAAAGCATATATTTGCTATCTTCTTTGTAACCACTGAGCCAATTTTAACCAAACTTTACACGAATAATGTATGTAAGGTCATTTACTAAGATTGCCCAAATTTTTCTGATCCGCCAAAAAAAATGGCCGCCAGGGCCAAACAAAGTTTAACATTGGGCCCTATGGGAAAACGTACATTTTGGCTATCTCCTCTGAAACGACTAAAGCCAATTCAATTAAACTTTACAGGAATGATGTATGGAAGGTCTTTTGCAAAGATTGCCGAAATTTTTCTGATCCGCCTAAAAACATGGCTGCCAGCAGGGAACATAGTTTAACATTGGACCCTATGGGAAAAACACATTTTGACTATGTCCTCAGAAATGACTGAAGCAAATTGAACCAAACTTTACAGGAATAAAGTATAGAAGGTCCTTTACATAGATTGCCAAAACTTTTCTGATCTGCCATAAAACATGGCTGCCAGCGGAGAACATTGTTTTACATTGGACCCTATGGGAAAAGCATATATACAAATTTGCTTTAAAAGCAGGTGAGCGATACAGGCTCAGCCACACTGAGCCTCTGGTGTCATAGAGCTACCGGTAATCAGAATTCTAAAACTACTGATACTTCTCAAGGTTTATAATTATATTGTAAAAAAAAAATCAGGTATTTCTGATGACCAGTCAGTAAATATTGGTTCATGTTTTACTTTCAGGGACAATCTGTTTAACACCAATGACCAATTTGATTATGGTGGTTTCCGAGCTCTTGCAGAAGCTAAGGCACAAACTACAACAACAGCTACACTGTTTGCATATCAGTTTACAGACCCTGGTGTATATGTGTTCTATCTAAGTAGCAATTCAAACAGAAAGATGGTAAGTTATTTTCAAAAAAGATCACACTATAGTTACAAACGTTTGAAGTACTTGATTCTGAAGACTTGTCTCACTCTTTTAATTCCTTTATATTTCAGTATGGTTTTTTTTCCTGTCATCATTTAACTCAATTCTACAAAGTTCAAAATAGAGATGAAGGTAGCACACACAGCTGTAATATCTTTCTGAAACTTCTTTGTTATCCCTCAGACCTAATGTTACAAGTCAGAAAGTTTGAAATGTAAAATATATGTTCATATAAAGCTATCAAGGAATTTTGCTAAATTAATCTTTGTCTATGTTAATCCACATTAGTTGCAAAAATCATATCTTTTAACATTCAACAAAGTTTTTCCACATTTATTTGACTTTTGATTATTTTAGTATGTCCGTGTGATGGTACAAAATGCCCAGTGTGCAGAGACCGGTCCATACTTCCCACTAACAGCTGGCTATATCATACAGAATGGTATCGCAGTACCAGAGGACATCCTGAAGGCTCCAGATTGGCAGATTATATTTATAATTCTGGGTTCAGCATTAATGGCTATGGTTATAATGTTAATTGCACTGGTAAGTATCAAATCACAAGCAAATAACCAGAAACTTTATTTTTCTCATTTTAGAGGCATTGGTGTCCAGTTTTGATGCTGTTATTGCTGTTAAATTAGCAAAAATTAAAATTTTTGACATATTTATTGATCAAATTAATCAGTCTTTGAAGAACTGGTCCCAGGAGTTTAACGATAAAGTTGTTTATCATTTATAAGCTTATTAAGTACTTACTGTTTATTATCTTTTTTTTAACAGATTTTGTTCCGTAAATATGGATGGGCTAAGTCAATGTACCTGTTTCCATTCTACCGTACCCTGGCGAGGAAATATAATTTCGATGATTATGCTAGTAAAGGATCCACAGTACATCCTGTTAAGAAATACCATAGAAACACGGAGGCCCTAACAATGTATGGTCGAGGTCCTGCTGGATCAACTGGAGATCTAGCTGCCATCTTAGATGGTAAATATTGCAGGTTTTTTATAATAATTTATAAATAAAGAACATTGATCAAAGCAAAAGCTTTCAAAGCCTAGTTGAAATAGTACAGGAATAAAAAAAATCTTTGGTGAGCAAACTGATGACTTTTTTCTATTTTATTTGATCTGATGATTTTGGTCATCAATTTTTTACAGGTGAGACGCCTAAAAATCAGTCAAAAGATGCAATAAAAAATGTCAACCAGCCAAGAATTTTATGTCCATGCAATGAAATATTGCTGCTATGTGTTGTTTATTTATTTTGCATTTTAATCTCATTTATTAAAGCAAACACCATAGAAACCAAGACAGATGAATTCTGGGATTATGATAAACAGGTGGACCTTGAGGCATTCAGAGCCAAGACTCTCTATGATACACTATCCAAACAGTCCCGCAGTGTCACACAGACCATTGGTAAACAGAAAGATGAGGTAAATAATATCATGTATATAGAAAAGTATTTCAAAGACATTCTGAGGTTTAATAATCAACTATGTTTTATGATTTATTTCTGGTGAGGGTCAAGTATAAAAAATAGTAAACAAAAGGCATATCTGGCCGAAAATTGGACATTAGTCCCTGAAAAAAATGGAATCAAATGCCCAGAAAGCTACGACATATGTTCAATGTTGTCCTTATTAAAATACAAAAAGACTGAATTTCTTTCCAATTGCAGTTTATATTTAGTGGTTCTAAATACCACACATAGTGATATTGTCAATGTCCAATGTCATATTATAAACTATGAAAAAAACCTTAAAAGATACATGTAAAAAATGACTTGTAAAAAATCTTACTGAAACTTTACTTTTAACTATTTTTCAGATTAAAACCATGTATAATAGAATAGCCAATCAAAATGAATCTCTCAAAGGTCTTTGGGCAGCCAAAATGAACTTGAAAGGAAAAGCAGCATTGGCTACAGATGAGGATTTGGCAGAGTATGATAGGAAACTGAGTGCTTTAGAGTTTGAATTAGAAAGAAGAAAAGATGTAGGAAGATGGTTTGAAGCTGTTCTGGGACGACAACAAGAATTAATGGAAGATGATGAGAAAAATAGAGAAAAACATCAGGTAAACGATTAATATCAAACACCTGTTATTGTAACCACCTCTGTAAAAACCACCTGTCCAAAAACATCATTGTTTAAAACCCTCTTACTTATGCTCGCTACTCATAATTCAACTAAGTATAACCTTTGTATAAAGGCTACCTGTCCAATAACACCAGTTTGTAAGTATAACCTTTGTATAAAGGCTACCTGTCCAATAACACCAGTTTGTAAGGTACTTTAATTTCATATTTCAACACAAAAGGACTTCTGTTTAAGGACTTGTTTATATGTATTATATCAATAGGCAGTCATGAAAAAGAGATAGTGAATTTTGTTGTCCTAAATAAAGAAATTGTTTTCATTGTGGGTAATATTTCCAGTGGGATATTATAGGAATTGTTTTCATTGTGGGTAATATTTCCAGTGGGATATTATAGGAATTGTTTTCATTGTGGGTAATATTTCCAGTGGGATATAATAGGAATTGTTTTCATTGTGGGTAATATTTCCAGTGGGATATAATAGGAATTGTTTTCATTGTGGGTAATATTTCCAGTGGGATATCATAGGAATTGTTTTCATTGTAGGTAATATTTCCAGTGGGATATCATAGGAATTGTTTTCATTGTGGGTAATATTTCCAGTGGGATATAATAGAAATTGTTTTCATTGTGGGTAATATTTCCAGTGGGATATCATAGGAATTGTTTTCATTGTGGGTAATATTTCCAGTGGGATATAATAGAAATTGTTTTCATTGTGGGTAATATTTCCAGTGGGATATAATAGGAATTGTTTTCATTGTGGGTAATATTTCCAGTGGGATATAATAGAAATTGTTTTCATTGTGGGTAATATTTCCAGTGGGATATCCTAGGAATTAACAGCAATGTAAGTAAATAAACAAAGAAGGAAATCTTGATCACATAAAAAATTATTTTAGAGACTATTCTACTATTCATCCTATTTATAGTTCTCGTAAAATATTATTTATTAATAACGTTATTTATAGTGTTAATTTTATCATTTCATATTTTCTTCTGATGTATTAATTAGGTTGCCTTCCAAGCTGCTCTCCGTGAAGCAAGACGCACATTGATAGAACACACAGAGAAACTTCAACAAGGACTGCTAACTAAAGATGGAGATTTTGATTTCGATAGCCATAGAGCTGTAAATGCCAGAGTGTCTCTACTGCTAGGAAAAATGTCTGACGAAAACAAAGATGAATGTCAACGTGTCGGAGCTTATGGTATCCTTGGTGATGGAACCGGTGGCAGAATGATTAAACCAGGAAAGAATGCACCAATGAAGCGAGGAGATTTGTTCAGTATGTACCTGTTATATATTTATTGTGCTCAGTGATTTTGTATATGTTTACTTGTATATTCAGACAAATGTGTACATGTATCCAAATATGAACATAACATCTTTTTTGTCCACTTTAAAGGAACAAATTTTAAACATTTGAGTTTTTTGCTAAACTTCCCAAAAGATGTCTTTTAAAGCACTCTCACAAAAATTAGATTGATATTTATTTTAAACAAAAGAGTATTTATTATTCTAAAGCTTAGGTCTTCATTTTGGTCTTTGTGTAGGCACTCATTTGATTGGATAAATTTTTAATGTGTAAATGAATTTATTTTGGAATCCTTTCATTATTATTTGTTTTATCTTTTCAGATCCAGACATGTCAATCAAAGCTGGTGATCTGATGTCTGTAGATAAGAACACAGGACTAATCAAACCCAAGTCTGGTTCTAAGATGATACTGGCTGACGGCAGTATAGTAGATATACCACTGGACTACTTCGTTCATCCACAAACTGGACATGTGCTGCCTATACAGGGCAATGTGGCCTTTGATCCAATCACTTCAAGACTTGTGTTTGTTGTTGACTCTGCTACAGGTATTTAAAAGGGTTATTTTCTAATTTACAAGTACAATGAACCTAAGGAATATTGCTAATACTTTTTATTCAACACACTTTTAAATCAATGAGGTTTGCCAAAATACCATGTGATATCCTATGACACCTGTACATAACCATTATTTGCAATGGATATAGAATTGCATACCGGTAATTATGTTCATTTTTTACTGTAAAGATAATGTAAATCCGGTAAATTTGCAAAGTAAACATTTTCGTAAACATTCCACACACACATTTTAAGGTATTGATCTTGTGATATACTTGCAAAAGTATATTATTATATAAATTATTTTATTAAAATAATAATATTTTGTTAACATATTGGTTTTGAAACCAACTACCTAACGGTAAAATTGAGAAATTCTCAATTTTTATTGAAATTTCTTATCCATTCACCATTCAACAAATACTAAAATAAAGAATTATAAATATTTAATCCAATTTAGTGTAGTTGATTTTCACTTTATATCAACTGTGTAAAAGTAAAAGTAGTCCATTAATACCTTAATGTGGTTACATATTTCTTGCAGGTGAAGCAGCACGAGCAGATGATCCATTTATACCCTTTGTACCGTATCCTGTCTACAAAACCACCGGTCAACCAGTCCAGACCAAACTTAAACCACTTCAACACAAGAGTGACCTGAAATATGGTGCACCTATGTCTGACCCTGAGACAGGTTTACATGTGCCAATATTGGCTATGACAATTCACCCACAGACTGGTGCGGTGATGCCTATCGGTAGTACCCATATTGATCCTGTGACAGGACTTCCGACCCCGGTAGAAGTAGGATCCCTAATGATTGATCCCAACAGTGAACAACCGGTACCAATCCTTGCCGTGTCACTGGATCCCCAGTCTGGTAAGTTGTTTAGTCTGTATAGTTATCTAGAGGCATCACAATGAGGTTCTACTGTGTGTTAAAAAAAATAAAGTTTGAAAGGCATTAAAATTTTTAACCACACCAAATTTTCTTCTACCAAGAAATTGCAAATTCAGGCCGATCACATGATAAAACTTACAAACCGCATTTATATATTTCTATATATAATTTTCCATGAGTTGCTGTGTATTTGCCTCTTAGTTACCAAGGAATAGAGACAAAATATAGATGACACCACACTTTGTGGTCGGCTTTGGCCTCAACATTGTGTGAAGGTTTATCAGATTAACATTAAGTTTTAAAGTCCTACCTAATATTACAAACCATACGGCATCAGCAATAAATTTTGTTTATTAAAATGTATAATTCCATGTATTGTTTTTACATCTAACTGGTCTTAGAGTGATGATTTATTTTGATCAGGTGATGTAGTTCCTGTGGGTGGTACTAAATCTGGCAATGCCGGACACATACCAATCATACCAGGTGATTCATTCGTGGAATCTCTCAGTGGAAAACTTGTCCGTGTACATAGTGGTTATCTTCGTGACACAGCAGTGCTGCCATCTGCAGGAGGTTTCCAGGCACTTTTGGATTCTAGCGTTTTGGCTTGTGAGGCTAGAGCACTTGATGCAGTAAGACACTATAATGATGCACTAGCAGGTAAAGATTTGTTTTACACAAAGTTAGAATTATTATAAATTTGTCAGAAACGTTTCACTGAGTAGACAAAATCACAATCCTAACAGTTGCTAATCACAACTATTAATTTTATAGCACATTTTAATTTGTTCTCAAAATTATTTTTGTGACATCATACTTTTGAAATTTCCAAGCATTGTTGAAATGGTCTGTCATTTGAACACTGAATTTTTCATTCATGTTTTTTAGTTTTTACAATTCTTAAGTGCCTCATAATTTTCATGAAAACAAATAAATCTACAGCATTTTGTTTATATTTCTGTGTAACAGATACAGTTAATGATAAGATTTACGATGAGATTAAGTATAATTTATCTTAGTCTATTATACGGGTCTCCGTAACCTAGAGGTCTAAAGCGCAAACTTAAAGATCACATCGCCTAAGTTGATATTCCACTCAGAACTTATCTTAGTTTGCTTACCAAAACTTGGTGTTTGTTTTCACCAGGTTTCCTTCACTATCCCAGAACTGACTGCCTCTATATATTGTTGAAAAAATTTTGACTGGGGTGTAAAACATCATTACTTCATTCTTTATCTGTTATTATGTACAAGTTATACTACAAGTAATTAACAATTTACAATATGTGTTATTTATAATCAGCATCAAACAGTAATCAAGTCAACTTACGACATGAAGAACTTAACATGGAAGAAGCTGTAAAGGAACTGATAAAGGCACGAGTTAGAATGAAGTCACATTTGTTAAGGTCACAACACGACATTGAGAGACGTCTAGGTCGGGCTTCTATTCTGTCTGCAACTGGAGGCTGCCCAGGTTTGTAAAAATTTACAGTTATTTGAAAATTACAATGGCTATATTTGATTACAAATAAGACACGGATCATGGTGTTAAAAAGAAAACTGGTTAATTATGAATTGCCCAGTGTTATACAAGGAGAAATTAACAAGACAGTTTAAATGCTGCCTTCTTCTTCTCTTCTTCTATAATTTGTTCACATTTCATTCCATCCCATAAGTAAGTTGTCTGTTTGTCTGTCTTTCTGTCCATCAGTCCACCTGTGTGTCCATCTACTTATCATACTTTGATTCCTAATCAATAATGTTTTTTCATAATTTTCATCTAGTTTTAATGACATAGATTAATGACACTGAATTTTTGTGTTTTTAGCTCACCTGAGCCAAAGGCTCAAGTGAGCTTTTCTGATCACAATTTGTCCGTTGTCTGTCGTCGTCGTCGTCGTTGTCGTCATCGTCGTAAACTTTTCACATTTTCATCTTCTTCTCACGAACCACTGGGCAGATTTCAACCAAATTTGGCACAAAGCACCACTAGGTGAAGGGGATTCAAGTTTGTTCAAATGAAGGGCCACACCCTCTTTAAAGGGGAGATAATTGAGAATTATTGAAACTTTGTTGGTATTTTTCAAAAATCTTCTTCTCAAAAACTATTCGGCCTGTAAAGCTTAAACTTTTGTGGAGGCATCCTTAGGAAGTGTAGATTCAAGTTTGTTCAAATCATGGTCCCCGGGGGTAGGGAGGGGCCACAAGAGGGGGATCAAGTTTTACATAGGAGTATATAGAGAAAATCTTTAAAAATCTTCTTCTCAAAAACTATTAGGCCTGAAAAGCTCAAATTAAAATGGAAGCATCCTGAGGTAGTGTAGATTCAAGTTTGTTCAAATCATGGTCCCCGGGGGTAGGGAGGGGTCACAAGAGGGGGATCAAGTTTTACATAGGAATATATAAAGAAAATTTTTAAAAATCTTTTTCTCAAAAACTATTAGGCCAGAAAAGCTCAAATTAAAATGGAAGCATCCTCAGGTAGTGTAGATTCAAGTTTGTTCAAATCATAGTCCCTGGGGGTAGGGTGGGGCCACAAGAGGGGGGTCAAGTTTTACACAGGAATATATAGAGAGAATCTTTAAAAATCTTCTCCTCAAAAACTATTAGGCCAGGAAAGCTCAAATTAAAATGGAAGCATCCTCAGGTAGTGTAGATTCAAGTTTGTTCAAATCATGGTCCCCGGGGGTAGGGAGGGGCCACAAGAGGGGGGTCAAGTTTTACATAGGAGTATATAGAGAAAATCTTTAAAAATCTTCTTCTCAAAAACTATTAGGCCTGAAAAGCTCAAATTAAAATGGAAGCATCCTCAGGTAGTGTAGATTCAAGTTTGTTCAAATCATGGTCCCCGGGGGTAGGGAGGGGTCACAAGAGGGGGATCAAGTTTTACATAGGAATATATAAAGAAAATTTTTTAAAATCTTTTTCTCAAAAACTATTAGGCCAGAAAAGCTCAAATTAAAATGGAAGCATCCTCAGGTAGTGTAGATTCAAGTTTGTTCAAATCATAGTCCCTGGGGGTAGGGTGGGGCCACAAGAGGGGGGTCAAGTTTTACACAGGAATATATAGAGAGAATCTTTAAAAATCTTCTCCTCAAAAACTATTAGGCCAGGAAAGCTCAAATTAAAATGGAAGCATCCTCAGGTAGTTTAGATTCAAGTTTGTTCAAATCATGGTTAAATAATAGTGTATTTTCCATGCTGTATTCTTTTATATAAGTATTTTTATATAAAGTTAAATATATTGTTCATGAGAAATATATTAATTGTACTTGTATTTAAAAGCTAATTTTTAATGTAAATCCTGCTGTATTCTATAATTTCTATTTGCCATTTCCCGATTACAGTATTCGGCCTATGCATTTTCTCTCTTTTGAGATTGGTAGATTGCATGATGAAAATTTTTTTAAAATTATTTCATTGGTTGAAATGCTGTAAGAAAAAGGTAACGGAATAAGCCGAGGCTTGTCGAAACATCAACCTTTTACGGTACATAGAAATACTTACAAATTGTTTAGTGAAAAGCATCGGTAGGAAGTATAGATTTCAGTTTGTACAAAACCTCCCTCCCCTGCACTCACTTCAATACTGAACTCATTTCGGCTTCTACCTAGCAAGTTGCTCAGGTGAGCGATGTGGCCCCTGGGCCTCTTGTTTGGTTCTGTGGTACTGGATTTATTGACATTATTAGGTTATATTTTGGATACTTAGTAACACACTTGTACAGGTGTGTTCTGTTATTTATTTTCTCCAGATTTATACTGTGTATTATAGAAATTGATAAAGAATAATAAATATGGCAGACATCCTACATTTTGATATTTATCTTTTTTCAGGAATGTATGAATTCTCTAAAACTGGACAACTATTACCAATATTAGTAGGAACAACAATGCATGATCCTCAGGGTACTGGACAAGAGGTCCCAATCTTAGGTGCTGAAAAGTCAGCAAAGACCAGAAATATAGTACCACTAGGTGGCACCATGGAGGATCCTGAGGGTGGAGGTTTGTAGTTATATTATGTTTTAAGAGTTTCAAATCTATGTTAGTCCATTAATTTTGATAGATTAAATGATTGATGAAATATGGTTCAGTGTCTTAGTCAAGAATATTTAACTTCTATTGAGACATCTCCATTTATAGGTGAAGTGGTAGAAATGTTGACTTTTGCAGTGTATTTAAGTTAATATGCAAATAAAGCTCTTTAACATACTTTGAATTTAGAATAAAAATTAGCCAATGTTATTTATAAATTTCAAACTTACATTCATAGATTATGATGTTCTTGAATTACTAGAAATTGCATTTCAGAAATATGTATGAAAAGATGTTTTAATGATAAATACCTGTCATATATTTTATTTACAGGACTAGTACCAATAGCTATAGGTAGACCAGCAGTGGATCCTGTAACAGGAGAAATTAGTCCAATAATTGCTGTGAGATCAAATCCTGAAAATGGAATGGCAATCCCCATAACTCTGTCTTCTGGCGGACCTAGAAAACGAAAACCACCACCTGGTGCTTTGACAATGCTTGAAGAGGAGTTGGTTGCCCGTCGGGGATATTGGAGACGTCAGCGTCAAAAGGAAGAAGAAATTACAACCAATGAACATCAACTGACACAGAAAATACTTTTCGACATGGACTCTGTCACATCTAGCATGATTCAGCATTGTATAGAGGATATAGATGCAGGAGTACATGAACTTTCGGAAGCTGAGAAGAGAGAAGTAAAGAGACGTGGAGGTGAAGTCCAAGAATACTCTACAGTTCTGCCACCAGAGGTCGTTGCTGTTCTGACAGAAAATGATGCACAAGAACATGAAATGGAAGAAGCTCATGTTGCACAGCATGTTAAATTTGCTGACATGATAAGAAAGTTCTTCAATAAGTTACAACAGGAGGAAAATCATTACAAAGATAGAGTGAAGGAACTAGATGGCGCTTTGAATCCTGATGCCGAAAATACCGCTCTCCAACGTTATAAACAAGCAAGGTCAAGGTTACAAGCTGAATTACAAGACCATATCAGAATTAGAACCGAAAGCCTGGATGAGGCTCACTCCTCACTTGAATATGCCAGAGAACGGTCAGAATTGGCAGCAGCTGAATCTAAGATAGTGTTGACAAGAAGTGGATTGCTTGCTGGTGATTATGACTGTCAACTTTCTGGTGTCTATGGTGATGCAGATTCATCAGCCGAGTCTGAATCAGAGTTAATTCCCTTGCTGAAACAGCTAATTGCGATGTTAGAATCAGGTGGACCATTCTATCTATCCTCAGAGTTATTGAACTTGATTCAGTCAGGTGCCAATGCAGGATCAACCACAACAAACTTTAATATTAACAGTAAAGATAAATCCCAGGATGCATCAGGAAGTCAGGATGGAGCAGGAGGAAGTGGAAAATCAGACAAAGATAAGGACAAACGTAAACGAGAGGAGAGTAAATTAGTTGGTCACTCAGTAGATACAAAAACATTACAAAATACTCAGACTGATGATTCTATATTTGGTGGACCTGCTGGAGGTAAAGATGGCGCTACACAATCAGAAATATCAAAAGCACTTTTTGAAAAACAGGCTTATGAAGCTGCTAAACTTGAAAATAATCTAAAGAAAGAGGAAATCAATGACATTAATGATACATTAGATGAAACAGAGAAGAGAAAGCAGAAACTAACTGATGACGCAAAACGTGACTTAGAAAAGAAATTAGCAAAAGCAAAGACTGAACAAGAAAAGGAAAAACTAATGATAGACTATGCAAGCCAAATGCAGAAACTGGATGAAGATTTTGAAAAACAAAAACTCAAGCAATTAGATACACTAAGACAAAAGTTGTTAGAAAAAAGACGACTAAGAAAGAAAGAACTTAACCGCAAACATATTTCTGAGGCTCAACAATCTGGTGTTCCTCCAGACTCTGTCCCACAAATTTCACAAAAATCTTACGATGAATTGATGAAAGACTTGTTAGAATTACAAGAACAACAAGAAAGAATGTTGGCCGAAATGAGAAAATCAGGAGAAACCGCAGGATTGGACGGACTCAAAGTTGGTATCGACCCAGAATACGAACGACAAATCAATGCCTTGAATATAACAAAATCACAGAAGGAAGACCTCATCAACAAAGCTAAAAACAGGAGACAAGAATTACAAAAACAGATAGATGAAATGAAGGCAAAATTGGCACAAAGAAAAGACAGAAACAAAGCTTCTAAACTAACAGATGAAGAATTACAGGGCCTGACTGAAGCCGAGAAACAAAAATTAATGGAGGCCAGAAATATGCAGGGGGAGGCTGATAGAATGATGGAAGACCAAACTGTAATTGATGCAATGATTGAAATGGAAAAGGTAAAATAGAGAGAGAATAATTATCTATTTCTCTAATATTTTGTCTTCTTGTGCTAGTTTTGAGTTTAATTTTTGTTGGTACTTGTACCAGTAGATTTGGATTGTTTCTCCTTTGATTTATTTTTACAAAAAATTTTTAGACATACTATAAACATATTTGTTTTGTACTAATGTTTGCTTTTTTCATGACGCTTTGTTTTGTGCGAAAATTAATACCAAATGAAAATTATCTTATGCTTATTGTGTTAAGGTGCATATTTCAAAAATGTGAAAATGTCTGAATTTCTTATACTGCGAAAATAAATACGTGCAAAATTAAATATGTTTGTAAGAAAATGACCAACAACCAGTAAACTGATTGTCATGAATTTGGCATAAATAAATAGAATCTGTGACTAGTTGTGATGTCAGAGGAACAAGAAAAAAAAATGTATTTTCTATCTGGCCTAAATAGTAGCACTGTGATTGTTTCACCTGAGTTTACATAAGTTTACAGCTACATTATCTTATTATGGATATTCTTAAGATTTGAGAAAATTCAATTTCTGCTTTCAAATCGAATTTCTGCAGCTTTGCAAAATAATTCTGAGTGGTCTGTAAAATGATTTTATTGGCTCATACTGCATAAAATATTATATTTAAATTCAATTAAAATATATTGACAACCATGGAAAATATTTCATTGGTATAAAAGACAGTGATAATTTATAACAGATCGATTAATTGTGCTCTTTTCATAAACAGGAAAAAGAAAAACAAGAAGAAGAACAGGTTATGCGAGAGATGTTGAAAGACAAAACGGAGAAAGAACGTAATGAGATCATATCACAATATCGGGAACAAATACGTAGAAATCATTTACAGTTTGAAGATGATCGACAGGAAAAGAAGGACAAGGTCAAGGCTAGATTGGCAGCTAGAAAACGTATACGGGAGGAACTGTCCAAGGAACAAGCTGTTAACAGAGAACTTGACGCCATTACTAAAGCTCATGTAAGTCAGACTTATGAATGACCTACTGTCCTTGTAGTGCTGAAATGTAGAAAGTTGTCAGTGATAACGTAGACAAACTAATTTTATGATTAAGAGAAACGATTGTTAATGAGTGTATTAACTACTGAAACTAGTTATTAAAATACTTCAAGTAACTTAAAAATTGTTTTAATTAAGGGTTTTTCTTATCTCCAGTGCTAAGGGGGTTAAGTAACATTTTTAAAAGAGGTTTATCCTGTTCAAAACCGTTATTCCACGTCCCTGTGGTGAACAGTGGGTTACCAGTTATATATTGTTAAGATAATGGAAGAGGTTCTTTTCTTTAAATAAAAATAAAGTGAATTTAATACAAAGTAATAAAAATATATAACATCCTGCACAAAACAATTCATTTTCCATTCTTAATAACACTTTACATAGAACCGACTATAACTGAACACCTATTGTTTATAATGTGTGAACAAGGGATTTAAATTCTATAGATAATTAAAATGGGAGAAACAGGATATAACTGTGCTAAGTAAACATAAACATGTTTTCTGTTTAATCATCCAATGATCACACCCTATTAACCAATCAAGTTATCTCCCTTTGAAAGAATGCAACTGAAGATAGTATCCCTTTTCAGCTAGAATAATAGGTATATTTTTCTGCTGGCACTATAAGTTATATTGGACTGGAGTTGCTTTTAGACGTGAATTTGTAAAGGTTTTAAGATTCAGGAGGATCCCATCAGTTGTACAACTCTATAGACTTCTATAAATATAATTTAAAAATAATATTTAAAAAGGTTAACTCGATCTCAAGTAATTTTTACTTTGTTTATGAATAATATAATATACTTATATAAACTAATGTATTTATAATTTACCAAGGCTGCTAGGGGAGATGCAGATGCTGCTGATGTAATCATGCAGATTAACGATAAATTGAATGGTGAAAAACTTACGAACGAACAAGAAAAACTGATAAATGACCAGATTCAACAACAAGAGGAACTAGAGAAGAAACATAGAGATGAAGAACGCAAAGAAAATAGGGAATTAGAAAACGAACTTGCCACAGAACAACAGAATGTTGATGATCAAATTGAACAACAGAAACTTCTGGTATGTGATCTGGTGATGTGGAACCTAAAGTTAAATTTAATCCAACCAAGTATTTAGAATTTGGAAGATTGCACCTGGCATAGAATATGTCACACACCTATCACATTGTCCCAACTGCATTGTATTGGCATTGATATTTGTAACTTTACCAATACCTTGTGACATATTAATGATATGTGTGAATTTATTTTGACTTGGATGAACATCTTAGTGGCTGAGTGGTCTTAACTACTGTCTTGCTCATCACAGTTTCCATGCCACCTAGTTTGATCTTACATTTTGGAACATCCTCGTGTGAGGTAGTTTGTCATTTCATTTTCGGGAGATTGTTGGTTTTCCCGAGATAATCCACTTTCCTGCACCTTTCTAGAACAGTCAGCTTTGAAATGAATAAAATAGTTACAGCAAAAAAATCAATGTCCTAATATCAACAAAATAATGTATTGCTGTATGCACTGTTCTGAGCCTTTCTTTCCAGTTGTTTTACTTATACCTGGTGACATCTTGATATAAGTGAATTCTTTTCCTTTTTACCTGCATTTCCACTTAGTTATTGTTTTTGTATTTATCAGGCATTGTCATCACATAAGAGTAAGTTTGATAGAGACGTCATGCTTCACCATCCAAATATATCTGAGGCTGAATATGAGAAATTATTATCTGCCCATAAGAAAGAGATGGATGCATTAGAACGCAACTTGGAATCCGAGAAAGAACGTCAGAAGAAAGTATTGGCAGAAAAGGTATATATATATTATATTATTTATTGTTGTACCTGTAGTGGTTTAATTCAGTTGTTAGAACACTTGTCTATAGTGCAGGAGGTTATGGGTTTCAGTCCGATCTGATCCTGCACTTTTTCTCCATCCTGACTGAGTTAGTCTGGTAAGATTTTTGTGTTGTCTTGCATTTTAGCAATGAATTTAAGGATGGCTTATAAGGAAAAACAATTAAAAACTTTTGATAAATGCATTAGCAATAAGCAAGAAAAGTAATTAAACAGTATTATAACAAGTGTACACATGTATACAGGTATACATTTATAATAAGCAGAGTAATCAAGGGATATTATATAACAAGTACAGTGCAACCTCCCTAAACCGGACACTCTCTAAACCGGACAACTCTCTAAACCGGACACTCTCTAAACCGGACACCTCCCTATACCGGACAAATTCTGTGGTCCGGAGCTTGTCCGGTTTAGAGAGGTTTTACTGTATATATGAAATAAGCAATAATCTTGGTCTGCACAATAACTGACAGGCCACATTAAAATGTTAAAACCTGACAATCGTCAATAAGCAATTAACTGATTGGTTTTTATTTTTTAGTTTCATGTATATGCTTATTTCTGGATTGTTTGTTTATTTTTGTGATTTGAATTTTACAGATTGCAGAAAAGAAGAAACGTAAGGCTGCTAACTTAGAAGAACAAAAGAGAATTGAGTTAGAACAACAACTGTCAGCTCAGCAACAAGATCGAGATAAACTTAACGAGAAAATAGCTCGAGATGTAGAGAACTCAACATTAGTGAAGGGTGTCAAGGTACGATTTATTATTTCACAATTACAGTTCAACTTATCTCAGCAATATTCCAGATATCTGTGTTGTACTACCAGTATTCTCCAAACATCCATGGCAGGAAAACACTATGGTTCAATATGTTTTGTCTTTGTTTTTTTTTCTTTCTAGAAATCTGGTAAATAACCGTTAACCAGGGCTCAAAGTGACTTTTTGAATCTAGGAGCCAGCCTGGCTCCTTATATAAAAAAATTAGGCGCCAATTGAAATTTTTAGGCGCCAATTGAGACATTAAGGCACCAGCAAAAAAATTAATGTGACTGTATCCTTAAAAGAATCTAAAACCACATTGTATTCCTTTAGCAAAATCAGTGCCTTCGGCGCCGTGGTAGTTGGCACAATATTTACAAGTCATTAAATTCCCGACAGGGTCATATAGTAACCACGAAAACAGGGCTTTCCATGATTCTTGGAACTTACGCTGAGTCAGAGACTTCTGTTTCTTCTCCTCCGGCTCGTCAACGCTGTGATCGATTGCCTGCTTTTTGGGAGCAGCGCCTCTTGGCTTGAAAAAACTATCAATAGACTGCCGCTTCCCAGCCATGCTTATTGTTCTATTCGGAACACTTTTGACGTTTTGTGTATATATATATACGAAAGAATCCCTGTGAAATTCACGAGGTAGTCCGAGGAGTACCGGAAACACTTTGACAATATGTAAAACACAAATAGAAAAACGGAAATGGACATGATCGAGAATTTTGAACTCCCGAAAAAGCGGTCGCCAACTTGGCGACTTATGAGTAAAAATTGGTCGCCAATGGAAAAAATTGGTCGCCATGGCGCCTAATTTAGTCGCAACTTTGAGCCCTGTTAACATATTTTTTTATTTCTGTATGTATAAATAGTGTACAGTTTTAAATATATTAAAAAATATCAAAATATTGAATGTATGAGAGAAAATGAGACTTAAAGCCTGTGTAAAATATAAGGACGTTATAACACATATTGCAGTATGAAATAAAAGGAATAATATTGCTACTGTATTCGGGAGGGGGGGGGGGGTGGTGGTTTCTAGTTTATTTATCCTGTAGTTTATTATGAGGTATACTTAGTGTATAATATTAAATTTAAGTTTCACAGAAGGAAGTTTGTAAGTGTTTGACTGTTTATTTTAATGCATGTACATTACGGGGTTCACCAGCATACGATACGTGTAATATACAGATATACATGTATACTCAAATTGTCATAGTACCAATTAAAAAACTTTACTTCACATTTGCAAAGTCTAATTTCTGGAATTATATCATTTTTACAGGAAAATGTCTGTAATATTCTGTATCATTTCATTGGTTCCTATGATGATCACATGGTAATGCTGGAGAACCCATTTAATATGACATTGTAATTCTGACAATGTTTTACTTGACAGCTTAAGATGTGAAACCTAATGTATTATATCTATCATGATCTATATGAACATGATGAATTCATAATAATAAAAATTATTAGAATATCTAAATGAATGAATTAATTAATAATAAACACATTTATAAATATGCAAAAATAGCAACATCAATATGTACATAATAAATTTGACAAAGTTTCTAACAATTATATTTGTTGAAAGATAGCAAAAAATTTCATGTTATTTATCAATGTCCAGAACACTAATTAATAAGGCCATGTCCATTCATAGACTGTCATTACTGTCATTGGCAAATAACCTGAATGGTCCATGTGCACACTTGCCCAATGTGCACAGAATTTAATCACATTATTTCTTTAATATTGGAATTAAATTAGATTCGATACTTAAAAAATTTAAAAAACTAAAATATTTAAGGTATCAAATACCGGTAATAAAACATTTTAACTGACATACTCAAAATAATTTTACTAATCAAAATTAAATAATTACCTAAATTATTAAATAGATCGATCAACAAATAAATGTCTTGATCAGTAATCCCTTATCAGAATTAAGTTGCATTTAATATTAGTGTTTTAGTGTTATCAATAGAATTGAATGAGGTATTTAGCATATTCAAAAAATGTTCACCTGACAAATTTCTAAGTCGTTGCCTATGATATTCTGTAGCTGAAACTAACATAGTCACAAAATTGTGGTCATCTCTAGGATCTTCATAGGCGTGTTACATCACAAATTACTGGTAAATAAAGACATTCTATAACCAGGTGAAATCAACATTTTTTTCTCAACACTTTCTGGCATTTTTTCAATCTGCATAGGTGTGTTACCTTGCCAGTTCAAACTGACAAGTATAGTAATCTTATTGAAAAATGTATTTACATTACACGATTTTATTGTATAATAATTTAAATGTGAAAGTGTTGTATATATATATTATTTAGACTTGTTAAAATTTAATATGTTTATTCATATATATATGTTTTTTTATCTGTTTATCAGAACAAGGACAGTGAACAAGCAGAGAACATGATCTACTCAGTACTTAGACAGCGACATCTGAAGGAAGCCATTCATTTAGAAGATCAGCTTGCTCGTGAACTGGAAGCAGCAAAACGAAAAGCCAAAGCAGATATTGAAAAGAGTAGACAATCTGAACGTGAGAAACTGTTGGAGGCATTTGAACAGGTAATTTATATTTAATGATATGCATGATTAAGAAGAGAATGTCAGACTTATGTTGTGCTGTAACATTACAGCAAAACCTGTAGGAATTTGGACCCTATGAAAATTCAATTAATTTCCATTACATTTATAAAACAAAGGAATTGTAAACAGTCCATGATTTTTATTCAAGTGGTGAACTCTAGAACAGTTTCGGAGGTAACGTTTATAAATGCACCTCTTTAGTAATTGAGAAAGATTTGGCTATAAGTTAAGCCATCTATGGCTGGCACAGAGAACACTTATCTCTAGAAGCAGCTAAAACTGAATAAACAAGATAATATAAACACTATCTCTTTTTGTGACTGTAGGTCACTGTGACATTGATACTGCTTAATAATATAATAGAAATTCCTGAGTTTAGATTAGGTATAGTTATATGTCTAAGTTTAACAAGTAAAATTATTGGTGTAAGAGCTATTCTCATAGCGACCCAGTTTTATAATTCTATATAATTTTTCTATGTTTGTTTAACAGGAAATGCGAGATTTGATGGCCAATGACACGTCACTATCACCAGAAGAATTAGCTAGGAAGAAGGAATTGTTACAACGCCAACAACAGGTTAGTCAGGATAATAATTGTTACTGCTTACACAGGAAGTCTTTTACAGTGTCAAATACTCCGTTACAAAAATTCATTTCTCTTGTGTTGAGCTTCCCTTGAATTTATTTCTAGTTCCATCAAAAAACTAATTGATGAATGTAGCTGGCACTTTTTTTATCTGACCTGCCCTGCTACAGACATGACAGTTTTAACACATGGTTATCATGGTTAGCTGAAGGCTCAGTTGAGATATTGTTGTGATCCACTATTCCTAATACATCATCTTTCATCTGCCATTTGTCATGTATGTGAACTTAATTTTAATCATCTTTTCCTGAACTAATGGGCCAAATGTGATGACATGGCAGAAAGCATACACACCTTTCCTGCCAGATCTATAATTACACATGATAAGTCATTGAAGTTTTTCATACAATATTGCAGAAGAGCCTAAAAGATTTTGACAACTTGACAGAACAACTGATATCACAAGCTGAAAAGGAAGTAACACCACAACAAGACATCGAACAAACACACGCCAGGCTAAAACTTAAAGAAAAACAACTACAAGAGCTAGCAGATGCCATGAAAAAATACTCTCCAACAGAAGCTCTACACAAACGTTATCTAGAAGATGCCAAGCTGGCTGCAGAAGAAGCAGAACGATATAAGAATGATGTGTTACGAAAAATGAGAGAGGAACTGGAGCGTAGAATGGCAGAACAGAAAAGACAGGAAGAAGAAAGGAGGAAGAAACTACTGGAACAACTACAGTATGTTACTTAATCTATTGTTTGTTTGTTTGATTTATTTATTTATTTATTTATTTATTTATTTATTTTTACAGTTAATGGGTTATAATTCAATTTTTCTTTGCGTCAAACGTTTTTATTTTTCAAGCCTTTTCTATTATTTTTGTGTTGCTCTCGGTGAGGTCATGATATTATTGATCATACACAGAGATAATTGTATTTCTCCACTATAATGATGTAATTTTGTATACTTGCTACAGTTGTAAAAGTATTAAATGCACTGATATGTTGTTCAAAAATGCTATAAATGTAATTATAATGAAAATAATTCTTCTTTTTGTCATGGAAATATGAAAGAATTGATCAATTTACACATAATTTCTTATGCAAAATATTTAGTGTGCAAAATGTCTTAATTCTTTCAAAAACTTTTATTTCTATGACTGATTCCTCAAGTTCTGCTTCATATTTAGACTTATACCTGAATTATGAAGCACACGAAAGGCTACATTTGAAACTTTATGACAAACGTGACTTCAATTTTTCTATTGTCAACTTTCTTTTTCTATTCAGCAATATACCTGCTTCTCCTGCTGATGATGTATTTGTTTCCCAATTTATACGCTATGGTAGAGCTTGTTCCCACTTTGGGGACTTTGTACAACGAAGTAGGCTGCTTGCAAATAAATTGTTGACTCAGAGATATTGCAAGCCTAGGCTTATCAAGGCCCTCAAAAAGTTTTATGGCCATCATCACAGTACTGTTGATAAGTTTGATGTCTCTGTGTCCAGGATTGCCCTGGATATATTTAACGTCTCATAGTTCCATGTTCCTTTCACACAATTTTGATTACACACGTGGCGGGTGTAGCTAGCTAAACAGTAGGTGTTTACCCTTCCGGAGCACCCAGCCTCGCTTCCCTAGGGGAAGTTCACATGTCTAACCTAGCTTGTTAGTTCCAAAGTTTTTATTTTGCTTCTGGATTGTGATTCGGACATGGATTAGTATGTTTGTTTTTGATATAATAGAATCATCAGTTTTCTTCATTATGATCCGAGTTGATATGTTTACAGTATACTAAAGGTTATATTTTTAATTTTAGGAGAATGGAAAGAGACCTTGAGGAAGAGCATCGCAGAGAGGAACAGAAGTTAAGAGAACGAGAAGCAGAAAGAGAGCGGTTAAGACAACAACAACTTGAAGAACGAGACAAGAGGCAGAAGAATGAGATTAAAAAATCAAATATGAGTGAAGATGAAAAAGCAAGACTGTTACGTGAACATGAAAATAACATGGAAAAACTGAAAGATAATATGGAGCAAGAACAAAAGAAGAGCAAGGATGCTCTAAATGCAAAATTAGAGGCTCGCAGAAAACGTAGAATTGATGCTGAAAAAGCCAAGCTTGAAAAAAGATCTCAACTGGAATCCGATTTGGACAAAAAGAAAGATATGCAGCAGATGCAGGCATCTGATGCATTTAGTGAGAGATTGCCCACACAAGGACCAACAGGATATCCATATGATCAGTCACCGCCTAATCCACCAAGCTCGTTCACACCATCAGGAAACCCAGAACAAGATTGGATCAACATGTTAATGGCATCACCTTTGTTCAAACAAATAAATGATTTATCAGACATGCTTAGTAAGAGTGATACATTCTCTGGACATTCAGATAAGATATTAGGTAAGTTTAATTTTAAACATAAATGAAAATAAAACAAAAAATGATAAAGATGTTCTTAACGCTGGTTGTGTTTTTAAAATATACGTAAATTTGAGTGAGAAAAATCTGAACTCAATTTGCATTACAGTAAATAAGTGTAAGATTTTTACTCTGTATACTGAAAAAAACAACAACCTGTGCTCTTATTTAGCATTCTTGCAATGATATTATAATATAATTGTAGTGTTAATATTTTACAGCCATTCCAGTCATTTTTACTCCATGATAATCATGATGAAAATCAAGCCATTTTTCCATCATATGTCACCAGTCAATTTAATCCAAATGTTCTCATCCATTAAGGCCCTTTCTTTCTTGTAACTTTAGAACAAGTTGATAATAAAATTTAGTTTTCTTAAAGAGTACCATAGATAAGTTAAAAGTTGTAAATTGAGTTTTTAGACAGCCTTTAGAATCCATAATGCACTTAGATTATGAAGTTACACTGTAACTTAAAATTAATATATTTATTTTCATTTTAATATTTCAGGTGGTGATTACGGTACGCCATACATAGATGTTAAGGATGCTCAGTGGTCATGTCAAGGGGACTTAACTCCAATTGATATTAATCAAATTTCACCCAGTCAGTTTGTTGTGTATCGTTTTGGGTGTTTGTGATCAGACTATTGCATCAGTCCATTGGAACACCGGATGTTTCACTTTTGCTTGCCTCAAACTTACCTCCAAATAACTATGAAAAGAATGCATTCAGAAACTCTGTACATTTCCAACATGCTAAAAAAATATTATTTGTGCGGCGAGAGAGAATGGATTCTATTGGTGAATTTACTGTTGTCATCTTACATTCATTGGCTCACATAAAGACAGGAGATTTATCTGACGACTCAAATACATTATTCTTACGAGAGTTTTATAAGGTATGCTTATATCATCTGTTGTGTTTCAGCTTTCTTCATAATGTAACATTTAGTTGAGATAATATATTCAACATAAAAGCTAGGGACCAATGTAAAATTTGACATAAAAATCCAAAAACTGAAAATATGTAATCCATCTGTACTTTGATCTTGTTCTCTTTTGTTTCAAATGATGCAATGAAATAAGCAGTAAGCATTTTGTACATGAAATTAAATCTTATTAATGGAATTATGAGATGTATGAAGATGAAATGATAGGATTTATGTTCTACAAAAGTTAATAATGTTTTTGATGTGGTCCTTAACTTTTTAGTAGCATATATGATTATCAATAAATGAAGAATGTGCTTCACCTATATATGTACTTTATGATTCATTTCTATTTTACTGTCCAACATTAATTTTTTGCTACTTTGTTAGTTAAAGAACAGTTACATTGCATATTCTCATAGTACATTTGTTATGTCATTTTATCAAGAAGGCCTTGGTTTGTGCGATTCCAAATTCATTAGAAATGGTAGTTCCATGAAATTTTAAGGAGTATGGTTTATGGGTAAACTTCATTGTAAAATAAATATTCATTTTTCACTTCATATTTTGAGAAAATTAATGAAACATTCTTGAAACTAAGCAACCTCAAAGTTATTTAGCAGACTTATAGAGTTGCTCTGCATTTCCTCTCTGTATGTGTTTCAACCTTCTTGCTTGTGTCTTAACAAATTTTGAATATTGAAAGTAAATGTTTAAAATTAATGATTATTGTGAATTGCTTCTTTTTTCAGGCATTGAGAGTTGTGTGTCAAGATATGTTCTTCTCAAGGTCACATAATTCATCAGCATCACAGTCATTGATTGGCGCTCAATCAACCAGTAACAGAGCTACTCTTGAACAAGCACTTGGCATAGCCAAAAGCCAGGATGAGAAGATGAATGTGATTGGTGAAATTGTGGACATGAAAGTGGATGGACCAACGAGATTGGACTTTACAGTAAGTGTATAAAGTCTTGTTTCTTGAGTATATGATACTTGTTAGAGAAAGAGAGAATGTCATGTCTATCTGTACAAAGTAAAGAGGAGCTATAGTTCTTTTAAATTTCTTAGCATTTTCACTGATAGCAGGCTAAGGATGAGTCTGACCAAGATTTGAAAGTGACTGCTCTCTGCATTCATAAATAAAAGTCTTTTTGAAGAGACCTTAAAAACATATGCCCTGTGTCATGTTACACACGGCATGCTAAAGAACTCTTTTTTGTACATTACCTTGAGCACACTAAAAACAAATTTCTACCACTTCATTTATACCAGATGACATATCTTCTTGCTCGGTCTGTTTCATTCACTTCTAGTTGTAACCCTCTGTAGCTGCTACAGGTGGCATGCTCCATTTAACCTCTTCAGAGGTGTCTTAAGCATGCACTGAGACACAGGACCTAAGTTTTGGTCTCATTCAAAAGACTGTTCTGGTAATGAGCCTTTTACCGCTCTTAAGTGACATTTCGATATGAGTGAATTATTCTTGGCTGGTACATTTAAAACCTGTTTCAATCAATTAATTAATATTTCTTTGGATTAACATTACCGGTAATATTTATCTTTTTTCAGCAAATATCACAGCGCTTAGATGGAGGTGAATCTCTTGCCAGTAATGCCAGATTACGACAATATCTTGCAGCAAAGGGTGGATTCTTAGCAACAAGTGATTTCGTCAGCACTAGAATGGCAGAATTAAGGGGAACAAAAAGTCCAGTAACTTCACCCAAATCTAGGTAGGTAGAGAATTCTTAAACTCATTATTATACACATACTTTGATATGAGGATGTCACTGAAAAACCTACATCCTTTACAAACTTGAAGTCATATACCGGTAGGTTTCTTTTTGGGAATAGCTATATTTAATCACCAAAAACTAAAAGAGTTTTGAAAAAGTTACTTACTATTTTTGTAAGGAAAACCAGAGTACATAACTAATAAAAATTGTTATGGGTGACCGGTAAATCAAAATAAGCTTTGTATTCAAATAATTCAAAATTGTCGAATATAAGATACAAGATCCAAGCATTGAGACTGTTGACATTATAGAAACCCATGATATTGGATGGTCAGTCTTTGGCCATTATGACCACCAAAAACCTAGTGATGGTTTTCAATGACCTTGTCACTCATATTTCACTCTATATTACCCATTTGTAATATTTTTTTCATATAAAGATTTGTTTAACACAATAATGTATACTTTGTTTATAGTCCAGCAAAGAGAAGAGCTGTTCCATCCATTAAAACTCCCAGAGATGTGATAGATACACAGTTAACAGATTTAGAAGCTAAGTGTGACACACTAAATGCTGAGCTATCAAAGGTAAGTTTTAGTATACCTACCAGTCTCAACAAAAATCCTTCCTAGAAATAACCCATACATGGATCTACCAGTCTCAACAAAAATCCTTCCTAGAAATAACCCATACATGGATCTACCAGTCTCAACAAAAATCCTTCCTAGAAATAACCCATACATGGATCTACCAGTCTCAACAAAAATCCTTCCTAGAAATAACCTGTATATGGATCTACCAGTCTCAAAAAATCCTTCCTAGAAATAACCTGTACATGGATCTACCAGTCTCAACAAAAATCCTTCCTAGAAATAACCCATACATGGATCTACCAGTCTCAACAAAAATCCTTCCTAGAAATAACCTGTATATGGATCTACCAGTCTCAACAAAAATCCTTCCTAGAAATAACCTGTACATGGATCTACCAGTCTCAACAAAAATCCTTCCTAGAAATAACCCATACATGGATCTACCAGTCTCAACAAAAATCCTTCCTAGAAATAACCTGTACATGGATCTACCAGTCTCAACAAAAATCCTTCCTAGAAATAACCTGTATATGGATCTACCAGTCTCAACAAAAATCCTTCCTAGAAATAACCTGTACATGGATCTACCAGTCTCAACAAAAATCCTTCCTAGAAATAACCTGTACATAGATCTACCAGTCTCAACAAAAATCCTTCCTAGAAATAACCCATACATGGATCTACCAGTCTCAACAAAAATCCTTCCTAGAAATAACCTGTACATGGATCTACCAGTCTCAACAAAAATTCTTCCTAGAAATAACCTGTACATGGATCTACCAGTCTCAACAAAAATCCTTCCTAGAAATAACCTGTACATAGATCTACCAGTCTCAACAAAAATCCTTCCTAGAAATAACCCATACATGGATCTACCAGTCTCAACAAAAATCCTTCCTAGAAATAACCTGTACATAGATCTACCAGTCTCAACAAAAATCCTTCCTAGAAATAACCTGTACATGGATCTACCAGTCTCATCAAAAATCCTTCCTAGAAATAACCTGTACATGGATCTACCAGTCTCAACAAAAATCCTTCCTAGAAATAACCTGTACATAGATCTACCAGTCTCAACAAAAATCCTTCCTAGAAATAACCCATACATGGATCTACCAGTCTCAACAAAAATCCTTCCTAGAAATAACCTGTACATGGATCTACCAGTCTCAACAAAAATCCTTCCTAGAAATAACCTGTACATGGATCTACCAGTCTCAACAAAAATCCTTCCTAGAAATAACCTGTACATAGATCTACCAGTCTCAACAAAAATCCTTCCTAGAAATAACCCATACATGGATCTACCAGTCTCAACAAAAATTCTTCCTAGAAATAACCTGTACATAGATCTACCAGTCTCAACAAAAATCCTTCCTAGAAATAACCCATACATGGATCTACCAGTCTCAACAAAAATCCTTCCTAGAAATAACCTGTACATGGATCTACCAGTCTCAACAAAAATCCTTCCTAGAAATAACCTGTACATGGATCTACCAGTCTCAACAAAAATCCTTCCTAGAAATAACCTGTACATAGATCTACCAGTCTCAACAAAAATCCTTCCTAGAAATAACCCATACATGGATCTACCAGTCTCAACAAAAATCCTTCCTAGAAATAACCTGTACATAGATCTACCAGTCTCAACAAAAATCCTTCCTAGAAATAACCCATACATGGATCTACCAGTCTCAACAAAAATCCTTCCTAGAAATAACCTGTACATAGATCTACCAGTCTCAACAAAAATCCTTCCTAGAAATAACCTGTACATGGATCTACCAGTCTCAACAAAAATCCTTCCTAGAAATAACCCATACATGGATCTACCAGTCTCAACAAAAATCCTTCCTAGAAATAACCCATACATGGATCTACCAGTCTCAACAAAAATCCTTCCTAGAAATAACCCATACATGGATCTACCAGTCTCAACAAAAATCCTTCCTAGAAATAACCCATACATGGATCTACCAGTCTCAACAAAAATCCTTCCTAGAAATAACCCATACATGGATCTACCAGTCTCAACAAAAATCCTTCCTAGAAATAACCTGTACATGGATCTACCAGTCTCAACAAAAATCCTTCCTAGAAATAACCTGTACATAGATCTACCAGTCTCAACAAAAATCCTTCCTAGAAATAATCCATACATGATCCTTGTGTGGGAAAGTTATTTTCAGTTTGCTCATTGGTGGTCAGTGCAGTGTTTTCTTTGTTCTCTAATTTTCTCTACCATTCCATAATTGCATTGATATCACTTAAATAATCTCTACAAGAGCAATATACAATTCCAACAATAAACATGACTGTAGCAACTTCTACTTTGCCACAAAACTCCCTGTTCATGCTGTTAATACCATAACCTGTGTCTTTTAAATTTATTGGACAAAGTTTATGAAATGTAATATTAAACTGTTTTGTTTTGGTGAAAAAATATTAAAAGCATTTATGAGCAAATACAAAGTACATGTATACATTGAAAGATTATTCATAAAATTTGTCATTTGTTGCAACAGCTATCTTTTTTCAAATTAAGTACTAAACATATGTGCAAGGGGGATGAGTATCTTGAACTTCATTTGTTTTATTTTTATTAGATACTGAGAAGTGAGGCAGATTTGAGAGAAGGGCTGACCAAAGCAGAGAAAAGTGGAGCGTCACTTGACCAATTAAATACAACTAGAGAACAACTTATGAATGCCATCACAAAGAAAGATGACTTGTTAAAAAGAATATCTTATGTTGAAACGGACATTGTAAAGAAGGAAAAGGAACTAAAATCAAAAAGAAAATAAATATGTGGCAATTTTATAATTTTTGACAGAAAAAAAAACAGATTCTGCCACTTATGTGAATTTTTATAAATTCTGAAGACGATACACAAATTTTAAAACTGGAAAAAAAAAATAGATTTTACAACAAGAGCATGGATAAATTTTAGAAACACAGAAAATATAAGACCTACAATGATATGATGTTTGTGACACCGGCATAACAATGAACAGATGTACACCAGAACAATTTTATGGTTTATGGATGATGCTAATCTAAAATAAGACAATATAATGATGATATTACCGGTATGCTTTAAAAATCAGATATATCATTACTAATGTCTCTTACAAACGTTTTAATACAAATCTATTTGGTTTTTTGAATTTATTGGAAATTGTGAAAGATAAGTTACATAATTTGTAAAATTTGTGTGAAAAAGAAGACTTATTTTTAATCATTTATGTGCAAAGAAAAGAAAAGGTGTACACTAATATAATATGCGGCAAATTGTGCAATCCAGGGACCCTCTCAAATTTTCATACATCATGTTTTGGTCTTTTTTCAGAGAAATGGTCAATTTTTGTATAAAAAACGGAAATAAGTGACATTCTCCCATTATTATTATGTAAAAGACAATATGTACGAAAGAAGTTTTTGATATCTAATTCCACATTAGGTTTATGTACCTGTACAATTAAGTTATAACCAATATGATTCACAATACAATTTGATGTCACATCACTGTTAATATTGTAAGGCATTAGAAAAAAAAGAGTATATCTTTATATTGTTTGGATTTTTGCGAGGGTCCCTCTTAGAATTTTAGTACATTAATATTTTCCCTTTATAAACTAAATTTTTGTATTCTATGCAATGATAGAAATTATGTAATTGACTTTAATTTATGTTTGGGTTTTTCTGTTAACAATTTCGACTTTTATTACACAAAAACCTCCAACTTTTGTGTCTATTTTGATAGTGTTAATCTTCTTTGAAAGATAACCTTGTTTTAACTGTGTACATGCATTTAAATTATTTTTAATTATTCAAAATTAATTTTCATTATCTAATATTATAATTTATGATTTGAGATACTTGTTTTTACACAAGTGTATGTTTAATATTTTAGATGTTATAATTTTTTTATATTCAGATAACCTTTATATTTTAAATCCGTCCACATTTTGAATGTTATATAAATAGATGTGCAGTTATTATTTCTTCCAGAATTTGGCTGGACCAAAATCGAAATTTGGAATATACGATGGAGTTTTCTAAATTCTTTATTTTATGTTTTGTTTACTTTATATTAAAATGTTAAAATTTAATCAAAATATATTTAAAAGTCTTCTCAATATTTTTGAATCTCAAAAGAAAAGGTTTTTTTCCTCTGTGTTAAAGGGAGGCTATCCTTATCTGTCACTTCTGTTTTGAAAAGAAAAATATTCTAAATCAAAATTAATCAATATGACTTTGGATTTTTGAAATCTTTTGTTAAACTTTCAAAAATTAAAATGGAAAACTAAATAGTATCTTTGAATTTGGACTACATCAAGCTTGCTACAAAAGTTTATTTTCTCATTTTTTAGAAATAAAAAGTTTGAAAAATTATTTAGAACTATCAATAACTTTGTTGGAATTTTTTTCTTTTACAAATGGTTCTGGAATGGTTTTTTAAAACCAGGTATCAATTTATTAGTTAAATTATACTCATTAGCAATAACAAATGTTTTTGAGCAATATAAAAATGAAGAAATGTTAAAATTGATGATTTTGGGGCAATATTGATTAGTTAAATGTTTTACAATGATTTGATTACTATTTATTTGTAAGTTGTTCTGTAAGATAAATATGAACATTCCGTCCTTTAAAAGGTAAAGTCCCATGTGATATAACATACATAATTTTACACTTAATCTTTATAAATAAACTTATTTTTATTCTTGTTCAAAAATTATTTTTCTTATTAAAATCTACTATATAAATATCACTAGTTTGTGTTGTATATTTCTGTATGTCAAATGTATATATTGTATATCTTTTGATTGATGATAAGATTTAAATACCAAAAGCAGGAGGAAAACTTGTACACTTCCTGAGCACCTGGTCTCAACTCCACTGGATGAAAGCAGTGGTGAACTTTAGACATATGTTATTCCAGGGATTTCATTCTACACTAGCTAAATGTTTGATGTAATTGTCCTTTCAGAGTGTTTGTTCCCATCTCCATTAGTTAAAAGCAATTAAAAACTGTAAACATCAATCCTATCAAACCAGGGATCATAATACCAGGTGCTATGACGTCTGCTTGGTTAAGATGTTTTTAACACGGTTTTGTCATTTGTCCATACTTGTGGACTCTCTACTAGTATAACTGACCTCATGGTTTGCTATGTTTATCTGTGATATTAATGCTATTATCCTAGCACTTTAAAGGTCACCATTTGTGTGCCCTAGAACGTGTGTGCAAGTACAAAGCAGATCAGAAATACCTACACACACTACATAGAATTGTGTTCATCTTAACAAGGAAAACTTTGTTCTGTCGTGAATAGTTGAAAAATTGCTGATGTGATGTAAAACAACCATCAGCCATCAGTGTACCCAAGATACCCAATAGTGTACCATGTACCCATCAATATACCATGTGATGCCTACTAGGGTTTATGGAAATGGTTGTTCTACTAGTTGTGGAAAACATTCATATCACTATTTCAACCCCTTGAAAAAATTTGATTTCACAATTTTGGTCCAAGCGCTACTGATGAGGAATCGTATTTTGAAATGACCCTCTAGTTATGTAATATTAAAGTTGGTAACCATATATATGTATGTAATTGAAAACATGAAATTATTCAATTCCATGTCATCACACTCAAACTTTAAGATGAAGATGAAAAGTGTTTGTTTCTTCTTGGTAATCGTCAAAACAATATGATGCAGGACATGCTTAGCAGTCTGGGAATTATAGACCTTTCCAAATTGCAGCAGTGAAACATAACAGTATCCAATGAAATATTTATTATATATAATGAAAATAATAACAAAAACAAAACAAATCAATATCTCAATGATGAAAACAACATGTAAGTGAAGAATATTGTCACATAAGAAAAGTAATCCGACACAATTACTGAGCTGCATCCATTGTCAGAACACTTCTCTGGGTGTGATGTATACACATCTGCACATTGCTTTGTCGGATCTTTGCAGTCTGTTTTATTTATAACATAGCCATCTGGCCAACGGTCACCATTAGCCAACACTCTGGTTTTGGCAGTTTGGTCAATATCATAACAACAGGTGTAAGTTCCATTGGAGTTTTTAAATCCTAGAAATTCCGTTCTCCAGTGACCCTTACAGGATAATGGCGGTATGGTTTGGATATCGTCTGCTTTATCTACAATTAAATTTAAAAAAATATATATATATATATATATCAGACAAGAACTAAATACAACTTCAAATCTCGTAAACAGATGTTTATTGATAATATGATTACATATTTAAAACACAACATACAAATTCATGTCCAAATCACAAGCACCAAATCAAAGTGAAAACTCTAAAACTTGCGATTTAAGTACAATCATAACTGAGAATGAAGGGAACATGTAAAGGCTAATACCCAGGGTAACTTTGGATACAGAGGGATTATCCTTATCAACAATATTGTGATGACGATCATCAAACTTTTTGAGAGCCCTTATAAGCCTAGGCATGCAATATCCTTGGTTCAACAGTTTATTCGTGAGCAACTTCTACCTTCTATAAAGTTTTCCATAGTAGGAACAAGCTCTACCATAGCATACTAATTGTAAAACAAATACACCAGAAGCAGGTTTATTACTGCATAGAAAAGGAAAGTTGACAATAGAAGAATCGAAGTCATTACGTTTGTCATACAACTTTAAATGCAGCCTTCCATTGGCGTCATAATTGAGGTAAAAGTGTAAATATGAAGCAGCACTTAAAGAACCAGTCGTGTCTTTTATATCAAGTTCACTCAAATCGACTACATTCACCAAATTATCAAATTAGGGCTAATTAAGAGATAGAACGGTATCCAGTATATTTTTGTTTGGTGTCGGTATGGTGCTTTATAAAACAACCAGATTTCCTGTACAAGTACTCGGAGATATTTAGCTTACCGTTGTAGAAAAGAATGGTAAGTGAATAATTTGTTTAAGACGTTATTTTAACTTAGAATGAGAGATAGTGATGTAAAGTGTAAAAAAAAAACAAATGGTTTTTTTATAGTTTAACACCAGATAAAATATCAAGATATTGAAGCAATTTAAAGTGTTTTAGAATTCAAATGTTGTTGGTGCCAAGTGTGTAATAGACTTTTTGAACAAGGCCGAAGACCATCCTTGACTAATTTATTTATTGATTTAGTAATGCATTTAGAGGAACCTGCTTTCTTTGTATGGATTTTGTGACGTTTAAGAATCCAATACAAGTATGGAAGGTTGAGTTTTGATTAACTAATGTTTATTTTAATATACATAATTGTGAAATAAGTAAAACAGTTGGATTCTGAATTTTTTTAACAATATCGTCATTTGTCATATGACCGTTGCCAGTACAAAGTTGTGAGATCTATAATCAGTTTAAATTTACTAAAATTATATAAATAAACAGTCCACTTACCTACCTTTGTTAAAGACAAAAAACCAGACCAGAAACCCAGCAGCAGCCAATAATAACACGAGGAGTATCACCAGAAATATCAACAAACACTTCCTTCTTCGTCGTTGTCTTTCTTTTTGTTTTTTGGCTTTCTGTGCCTGAAGTTATATAATCAATATTATTGTTTATGTAGAACAAATTCTAAGCCATGTTGTTTGAAATGTGTCGACACATCTGTCTGTTTCTTTGACCCTAGCGTTTCTGGTGAGTGGAAATTGTTCTTTAAACCATAAATGATGCACTAGTATAGTATTTTGTAACAGCTATTAAAACGTTTGGGGCTAAACTTATAACGCATAGTAGGCCTACAAGACTAGAAGTAACCATGGCAAAAAAGCCACACACACATACCTTGAATAATATATATACGGAATTGTTTTGGCTCTTCTTACGCCGTGTAATCACTTTTGAGATTACGCTTCTAAGAATAGTGGTTTTCAGTTTGTGGTTTTATACAGGTACGAATACCTCTTACATCTTTATAATGACAGATGGATGCCTCCGATAAACTTTCAGACACTTTGAAAACCAAAAGGGAGTGACCGGTCCAAAGCTCTTGAAATACTGAAACCACCAAACTTGACACCGGGCCCGGCGCGGCCCAAACCGGAGTACTTAGGTGACCAAGGTTCTTTAATGTACTTGAATCACGCCGCTTGAAACTAACTTTGCCCTGCCTTGTGTTCTGGGTGACCATGGGTCTGTGAAAATACTGGAAACTCGCAACTTGACACCATGCCCGCCTGCTATTCTGGGTGACCATGGGTCTGTGAAAATACTGGAAACTCGCAATTGACACCATGCCCCATGGTGTTTTCGGGTGACCAGCGCTCAGTAACAATATTTGAACCCCGCCACTTGACACCATACCCGACCAAGCGCCATTCTAACTGATAATCAGTTAGAAATTAGCTTTTTAATTGCACTCTCGTACTTGTTTTCAACTTATAAAAAGGTCAGTTTAAAACAGTAGACACATATATACATAGCTAACTTACTATAACTCTTGTAGCTTTTCTTCTTTTCTTTCTCTCTTTGTCATTGATAATCTTCTGTGCCCACTCGGACACTGGATAAACACGGTTTTGATTGATTCGGGTATCCACTGGCGGTGGTGACCAGTAACTTTTCGGCCAACCGAGTGCACCACTTGATATTGGCATTTTAAATGGCTACATATTCCTAACCTCTTGACCGGTGGTGCTCTGCGACTATACTCTGGACAAAGTGTTATAAACTAGAGATGAACAGTTAACTTCGAAGTAGTTTGATATACCGTGCCAAAATGTTATTTATTTAATCAGCGGTAACATTTGATTAATGACGTCATTTTTAAAAACTGGAGTACATGTGTGTAGTTGTAGGTATTTTTGTGTTTCTCACACAAAATTTGTTTAACTTGCGAGCAGCCGGACTAACAAAAACCGCGTCAACAAGGAAAAAGGTATATTGTCATGTGCTTTATAATAAACAAGAGCACCGCCGAGCGTAGCATTATACGCCCGTGTTATATTGATCGAGTAGTACTATTTACTGAGAAGTATAAGTACAACTAGGATATATGTATGTAAAAAGTTGTAATTCGAACTTGCACCAGATATTAACATCGTAAATGTGTATACCAAATTTCATTTGAATCCATAAATAGTTGTAGGCTCTAATGATCGGAAAGCACATGGTCATACATACAAAAATTTGTAAGTTAAAAAAGGGGCATAACTCCTCCAAAAATAATCCGAAAAAAGTTGTAATTCGAACTTGCACCAGATATTAACATCGTAAATGTGTATACCAAATTTCATTTGAATCCATAAATAGTTGTAGGCTCTAATGATCGGAAAGCACATGGTCATACATACAAAAATTTGTAAGTTAAAAAAGGGGCATAACTCCTCCAAAAATAATCCGAAAAAGTTGTAATTCGAACTTGCACCAGATATTAACATCGTAAATGTGTATACCAAATTTCATTTGAATCCATAAATAGTGGTAGGCTCTAATGATCGGAAACCACATGGTCATACATACAAAAATTTCTAAGTTAAAAAAGGGGCATAACTCCTCCAAAAATAATCCGAAAAAGTTGTAATTCGAACTTGCACCAGATATTAACATCGTAAATGTGTATACCAAATTTCATTTGAATCCATAAATAGTGGTAGGCTCTAATGATCGGAAACCACATGGTCATACATACAAAATTTCTAAGTTAAAAAAGGGGCATAACTCCTCCAAAATAATCCGAAAAAGTTGTAATACGAACTTGCACCAGATATTAACATCGTAAATGTGTATACCAAATTTCATTTGAATCCATAAATAGTGGTAGGCTCTAATGATCGGAAACCACATGGTCATACATACAAAAATTTCTAAGTTAAAAAAGGGGCATAACTCCTCCAAAAATAATCCGAAAAAGTTGTAATTCGAACTTGCACCAGATATTAACATCGTAAATGTGTATACCAAATTTCATTTGAATCCATAAATAGTGGTAGGCTCTAATTATCGGAAACCACATGGTCATACATACAAAAATTTCTAAGTTAAAAAAGGGGCATAACTCCTCAAAAAATAATCCGAAAAGTTGTAATTCGAACTTGCACAAGGTATTACCATGGTAAAGCTGTATACCAAATTTCATTTGAATCCATAAATGTTTGTGTCTCTATTGAACGGAATACAAATTGTTAACAGACGCCCGCCCGCCCGCCCGGACGCCCGCCAACCCGCCCGGACGGACAGCACCGTAACATAATACGTCCCGTCATATGTTCGAACTTGCACAAGGTATTACCATGGTAAAGCTGTATACCAAATTTCATTTGAATCCATAAATGTTTGTGGTCTCTATTGAACGGAATACAAATTGTTAACAGACGCCCGCCCGCCCGGACGGACAGCACCGTAACATAATACGTCCCGTCATATGACGGGCGTATAAAAAATCAGAAATAAGCAAGTGTCGATGTTAATGTTTAAGACGCGCTTCTGTTGCATAGCGATACTACATGTTACATTCAATGATTTGGTTCCAGTACTTTTATGCCCTAACCATCAAATCAACATAAAAAACAAACATACCAATCTAAGTCGAAACCAGAACCCCCCCCCCCTCAAGAAAAAAAAAAAAAAAAAAAACCCATACCTATCCATGTCAAAACTAGAATCCCAATTATATGGAAGTGATAACGGAATTGGGTTGCTATAAAAATTTCTGTAAAAAACAATCAATTGCCTTACATTAAACTTAATGAGAGAGAAACAAGAGGAAGTCCTCTTTAATTGTAGAGTGAGGGAGAAACGCTGTGTTTATATCCTACCCATGATTCGTGACAGTCATTTCTTGGTTGGTACATTGGAGTAACTGGCCAAACCCACCGATCTTTGGCAAACGAACCGTTCACAAACGCGATTTCTTTGCGTGGGATTCGAAACCTAAGCAAGAGAGAGAGAGAGAGAGAGAGAGAGAGAGAGAGAGGAGAGAGAGAGAGAGAGAGAGATGATTGTATACATCTGTGGTATTTACAGACACAATATTCTCTTTCCCATTCTCCGATAAAGTAATTATAAAAGTCTAATCCGTGTATTTTAAACCTAATGAATTAAATTCACTGTAAACCTAATAATTAACTAGTTTGTCCTTAAATTAGAAAGTTGACTCCAATGTAAGACATGTCGCAATGAAAATGTTGAATAAAAATTATCTTGTTTTGGATTTTATAACTTTACTTCGTGGTTTAAATCAACATTAAAGTCACCATTTGGTTTTATTTTCTCTGATCAAAAAGACAATTTTATCAGACAGTAACCGAACCTGTTTTACAAATAAATACATCTTAATCAGACTTTTATCGCGATTTCTTAACCAACCCATTGATATGTAGATACAAATGACGTTTTTATTGAAAAAAGACGCCATTTAATATTATTTGTTTTGCCACATTTTCTTAAAAAGGCAAAATATTTTTATTGATTTCAATTTTTTTAAGAACTAATAACTTAATTTGTCTTTGAAGGCGGGTTAATGATATATAGCAACCAAAAACTGTCGTGTGATAAATGTTTGGTTGCTCAACGACGACGTGAGTACGACGTTTATGATCGTGGAAAAGGAAAAGTGACGAAGAATCATTACAACGACGACCTACGATGGTGTTATCGATCACGATCCTATTATATCGAGATGTTCCCACCAATTTGTCATGTTAGCAGAATTTTATACATATGTATATTCAGCCGCTTATGCAATTGAATGTGCATTATTTTTTTCTTGCCGCTGAACGACTTTTATTAAATCTATATTGTGTATTGCATTTTTGACGAAGAAAGTCATTATTGGCTGAAGTTCTGAATGATCTCATAGATCTTGACTAACTTTATAGATTTTCTCAGTGTGGACACTCGGGCAGGATTAGCTTTCCTTCACCATCCGACAGAGGTCGCCTCGATTAAAACATCTTGAGGGTGGTAATTTAAAGTACACTACTCAACTCAACTACTAAAATAATTTAAAGTACTTAGTACTTTATCCAAATCCTAAACAACGTTCAAGTTAAATTACAGATTTTATGGGCTTAATTCTGATAATATTTTTCATTTTGCAGCACTAATCGGTCGTTTCAGAATAGTAGTGCTTGGGTCAAAATTGTGGAATCCGACTATTTTTAAGATGTTGAAATGAGAAAAACAGAAGGAACGAAAATTTGTCTTCCCAAGTACACCTAAGGCAATACTTTGAACGATTAAGCATGGCTTAGTATTTTGAGGAATTTAAGAATCAGATAATGTTGATGAACAATGTTTATCTAACAATGCTATGTATAGCCTCCTAGAATAAATAAAAAACAAACATACCAGTCCATGTCCAAACCACAACTCAAATAAAGTTAAAACTTTGAATTTGACTTGATATATAGTGACCTACTGGAACACATCTTAAGCACATGTTTGTCTCTGAATGAGATTCGAAACCTGTTTCTCGAAAGATTAACAGACGACTTCCCAATTTATATATCAGCTTTTCTACTAAGCTGTAGTGAAACTGATTTTACGTTGGTGCTGTTGGGAAATAGCGAAGGACTAAATCTAGAGCAACCCCATCTTCATCGGTTTACCACTGCCTGCTACTGCTTTGTTAAACAGATGTCAGCCACGTATATCTCCACCCTAAATGCAAGGGGGTAGATGGTCACAGGTGCTACTCAGACAAAATATATTACGCGTAAATATGTACCATTTATTTATTTACTTGTTCTTGTGTTAAACTTTTGACGTTTGGTATTATACATGTATATATGTTAACACATATGTTATAATGTTATATCTCTTTTATATAGGAAATTATTAATGAATGGTTAAACACGTGAACTTCCATCGGGAAGTGAGGTCGGGCGCCCCAGAAGTGTAAACACCTTCTGTTTAGCTAGCCACCGTGACCCACCACGCGTGTAATCAAAACTGTGAACGAAAGAAACATTGAATTATGGGACGTCAAATATGTCCAGAATAATTTTGAATACAGAGACATCATACCTATTACGAATACTGTGATGACGATCAGGAAACTTTTTGAGTGCCTTGATAAGCCCAGGCTTGCAATATCCTTGCGTCAAGAATTTATTTGTAAGCAGTTTGCTTCTTTGTATAAAGATCTCATAGTATTGATTGGGAAACAAATACGCCATAAGTAGGAGAACCAGGTAGATTGCTGCACAGAAAAGGAAAGTTGACAATAGAAAAATGAAGTCATACAGCTTCAAACGTGTAGCCTTTTGTAGGCGTTTGTGTCCATTGGTATACCGATTGTTTTTCACGATTTAGAAAATTATATTATCAAACACAACATATATGTATTTTGTTGAGATAACTTAGTTATATTTTTGTTTAGAATCCGTATGGTGCTTCAGCTTGACTGCGGAAAAAATAATCAGAATCCCTATTTAGCACTAGATACATGTATTTGTATCTTGGCTTATCATGCCTAGTGAATGATATGTTCAAGACGTTTTGTTTTTACATGTAGGATGATACGGTAGTCAGTGGGGTTTGACTATTTTTGCATTAAAATTGATTTTAAAATTAGGATGGAAAGTAAATTTTGGAAATAATCGTGCAATTCAATAATTTCTCTTAAATCTAATATATTAAACTATAAAATATCGTGTACTAGTATTTAAAGACAACTCGGGTTATGTTCTTATTCATTCTACTCAAGCGAACATAAATTATTTATAAATGAAACTAAAACACTAAATAGGCTGAAAAGCACTCTAAGAGTGAACAATTACTAATACTGAATCACCCGTGCGTAAATATATAATGTAAACAAATACACGTCAGGGGCGTAGCTGGGGTGTTTATGATGTGGACGCCTAAAGAGGGCAGGGGGTTTGGGGCCGCCCTGATGCGAATTTTCGGCCCTCCAGGGCGCTATTTATCAGAATTTTTCTTATAATTTTATGCTATGCTGTGGTAGTTTTTGGTCGTTCTTTTGAGGACTGGTTCATTCTTAAACCTGAAGACGAGGTACAAGGGGATCTGATGTTGTATGGCATAAGCACTACGAAAACAACACACTCAATAATTGAGAAAGTCAAGTTAAAATGGGAGTTCAATTAATATAGTGGTGAGGTTAAACGGAGGAGAGGAAATATATTTGTAAATATATTGCGTTAATACATAATGAAACGTGACGAATGGCTAGTAGAAGTTCTTTAATGTAATCAAATCAGATAGTTTCAATTGTTTTGCCATGCCGGCAAAGTCAAGACAACACCGGAACAGCACCTCAGAGGCTATCGAAGTCAGGTATAAACCGAATTCGTACATAACATTTCCAGTGAAGACCAACGGTTTGGTATAAGAAATATATTATATTCTCTCTCTCTCTCTCGTTTTTTCTTTTGTTTGCGAAAACGATGTGGACGTTTTTGCGTACAAACGTACGCCTGGCTACGCCCCTGCACGTGTTTGTAAACGTAGAAACTACTAAATCTGGTTGACTCTCAGTACTTCTTCTTCTTCAGGTTGGATAATCCCTCACTGGATTGCACCTATAGGTGTATCACAGTTTTACTTTAATAAGTTTGCTTTCTTTAAACTAAAATAGTTAAACTAAAAAGTTCTGGTTATCTTGAACCTGAGTCTCAGTCACACTCTTAATCATTAAGAAGAAAAGTTCTGGTTGAATAAATATTAAAACACAAGCACCTGGATAAGTTTTCTAAATTGTCACACAAATCTGTATCTTCTGGTAGCAGCTGGTTATACACAAGTTTTCTACAGTCTATAATCAGTTGAACAAGTAATTCTTTACATGATGCTATCTGAGTCCATTTTGAAAGTGAAACTGAAGCAATTACAAGGTTTTTGATGGATTCAAATGTTTTTTGTCTGGCACTAAATAAAGCTGAGCAAGTTATGAGATGATGGTATATAGTTTCATCTTCTAATTGACATAACGGACAGGTAGCATTGGTTTGTTGAAATTTTGACTTATGAGACTGCAGAAATATGGTTCCAGTTAGGTATTTTACTTTTACTATGCCTCGTCTAACGTCTTTAAGATTAAAACTTATGTTCTTCCATACAGGATGTGTTTTACCGATAGATAGTTCCTCGATGGAGCAGTTTTGTAGAGTTGATTTGATTCTACATTCTGTTTTCAATATATCAGTCCAATAGTTGGCGATTGCTAGTTTTGTCATCTTCTTCCACTGTATTTTGGTGTAGTACGTAGATTGGATGTCTGTATTGACGGTAGCCCATACTGTATAAGTAGAGCTTTTGTGGTCACAAAAAAGCTGTTGTCATTTCCTACTGCCAGCTGACGGGCCATTAAATCCGTGAGAGTCCTGTTTTTTGAAACAATGATGGCATAAAGTAGAGAAAGTTGTTTCCTGTGAATTTCAGCTCCAATCGGGAGTGCTCCGAGTAATAGTAGAACAGCACAGTTTGCAGTCCTTTGTGGCAATGATTGGATATTACGCAGGGTTGATAGGTGAAATCTCTCCAACTCGAGTAACTGGTCTTTGTTCAGCGGAATTATTTCTAGACCATATAATAATCTTGGTAACACATAAGTATTGTATATTCGAAAAGAAGTTGTCGGTTTAATTCCATTTGAACCATGAACGCCAACATTAATTAAAGCATATAAAGTTCTTCTACAGAGTGAGATTTTTTCTTCTATGTTGACTGTTGCTTCCTTTTTACTGCATCTGACTATGCCTAGATGTTGAATCTTGTGTTGTACAGGTAGATTAATTCCTCCTAATTTCCAGGTATTGATGTTTTCTTTATCTTGCTTGCTAGCACTAGAGTTCTGTCGCATTATCCCGCTCTTGTCGGCGTTAATATTATATCGGAGCTTTGTAGAGTATCTATGTACGGTATTTATCATTACTTGTAGATCAATTTCGTCATGAGACAGAAGTGCAACGTCATCAGCACAGGTAGGGTTTCCAGTGTAACACGTTCCAATGGATAATCCAACCCCTTGTTGTTGTAGCTCTTCTAGTAAGTTGTTAATATATGTTTTGTATAAAAATGTTGATAGAATTCCTCCTTGTCGAACACCTTGTAAAATTTTGAATGGTTCGCTCAGATTATTTTTCCACTTTATTCTAGTTGTTAAGCCTGTATATAAGTTTTTTAGCACTTTCCACGACTGTAGATTTATCCTTGTTTGTATACATGGTAAGACAGAATTTCATGATCAACAACGTCGAATGCCTTTTGGCTATCGAGAGATGCAATATACAAAGTTTTCCCAAACATTTCAGAATCAAGTCTTGCTTCAGTTAATATCAAGGCTGCCATAGATGGAGAAAGTCCCTTAGTAAAACCAAATTGTAAGTCTGACTGCTGGCTAGGGAGTTGGTTTTCCAATTTGTTACGGAGAATACACTCGAAGAGTTTGCCTAACACTGACGAACAGAAATACCTCTATAGCTATCCACTTTGTGAGCATCCTTTCCTTTTTTATGTATGGGGGTTAAAATAGCAGTTTTAAAACAAGACGGAATATCTTTAGTTCTGTAAATTTCATTGAAGAGTTTACACAGGCAATCACATAATGAGACATCTGCAAATTTAAGGTGCTCTGCTGCAATGTTGTACTCATCCAGGGATTTCCCTGTGTTTAGTTGCGATATAGCTGTTGTGACTTCCTCTCTCGAGACAGTAATAAGATGATCAGTTCTGGAATTTTCTCTATCATATACATCCTCTATTAGCTGGATATTTTCTCTAACGTTGGTTAAGTAGGAATTGTCAAATTTGTCGTGTTGACTAGGTGTAGCTAGATCCTCGTAGTATTTGGCGAAGGCTTCACACTGGTCTAGGTCATCGAAGACGGATTCCCCATTTACAAGAAGACAATCTACTTGAGACGACACGCTTTGCTGATTGCGCTTTACTAGCTTGAAGAAGTTTTGATCTGATGCACTCTCCATTATATCCTCATAGAACTTTTTCCTCTCGGCTGCATGTTGCTGTCGAATACTCCTGTTGCTGTCCTTTTTTGCTTGTTTACGGTGTATGGTGAGAGGGTGATCTTTATCAGGTCTACCAGCTGCTGACCACGCTACATGTGCTCGTTTGGAGGCTTTTAGTTTTTGCAGGACTTCTGGTGTTGCCTTCCATTTTGGACCATTGATGTTGATTGGCTTTGATGGTATAGCAATTTTAGCTGCATGATTGATAGCATCGAATATTTGGCACGTATACTTGTCTAGCGAGTCTGTGGTATTATCAAATGACGGGAGATTGTCCAACTTTCTTTTAAGTAACTGGTTATAGAGAGTTTTATTTGTTAGGTTCCACTGGGGCCTATATCCTACGTTTGTTTTTCTTTTGCTTGTAGTTCTTTCAATGTTTACAGTTGGTAAAAAGAATTTTAAACTAGCAATAATTGGAACATGAGTAGAGAAATTTATCGCATCCTCACTTAATATCTGGTACTGCTGTATATGATCTTGGTTTGTCGTAATAATATAGTCAATCTGTGACTTACTAACACCATCTGTGTGGTAATAGGTCGGCTTTAAATGTTGTGTCTGCCAGTATAGTTGTTGGTGCGACATGAATTTCTTGAAAAGGTTGTCGTGTGTATTATTTCTACTTTGAAGTAAGGTACCATTCATATCACCACAAATGAAGGTGTGGTGAGTAACTCTATATTTGTCCAATATTGAGCTTATTATGTCTAGACAGTCGTTATAGTTTTCCTTTGATCCTGCACATGGTGTTGGCATGTATGCATTTACGATACAAAGCGGTTTACTATTTGTCCTTAATTCAATAGCGACAATTCTGTCATTTCCAACGTCAAGTTTTGTTACGAGTCTATCCCAGGACTTGGGCCACAAAATTGCTGTTCCACCTCTTGCTGAAGGGCGTTGAAAGTTTGGTATAGGATTGTTTGTATCATATGACCTACTGTGTGCGGAATAATTCGGAAGTAAAAAGTCAATTGTACGTTTTTCGAACTCCCAGAGCCAGTGTTCTTGTATACAGATGATTTTGTCGGTTTCGACAGGTTGAGCAGATATGGAATATTTCGCTTGATTCCTTCTACGTTGAATGACATGAGGCTTATTGGTTTCTTGCTGACTGAGTTTTGTTGTAGTCTTCCGCTGTATCCGGAGGTACTTTTACGAGACTGGGAATCTCTAAAAAATACTGTTGTTGTGCCGATGGTTGAGAGGGTTGTACATTAACAGGTTGCGGGTTTAATTTGTGACTGGCTTCAACGTGTAGCTGTTCGTTGATACGATGTGGGATTTTACTTGTACTTTGTGGAGTTGATATATTTGTTAATTTTCCATTGCACATTTGTTCGAAGGGCGATTGTTGTTGTTTGTTGTCTCTTAAATTATCGGGTTGAGGTGTTGTTGTTTTATGAAGAGATGAAGTTTGTTGTTTGTTAGATGCCTTGCCTATGTCTGGTGGTCTGTTGTAAGGTGGAGCCTTGAAGTGCAGGTTTGCATGTGGATCTGTTGTTTGTACTCTAGTTATGTAGTGTGGTGGTACTTGATACTGATAAGTACCTCTATGTTGCGGTAAGTAACCGGAAATGGTGGGTTGGTACAAGTGCGGTAAGCGGTCTGACTTTGGCATAGATGTAGCTGAGCTTGCATTTGCATAATTAACTGTTGCTGTTGTTGGAATATTAGTTGTTGATTGGCGAGCATGTTTTCCACATGCTGGATTTTGTTCTCCATTGTTGCTAGCTCTAATTTGCGTAGACGATTTTCCATGTCTGTCAAGTGTGGTATATCCCTTGTGTGTTGCTCAGTGTTTGGTTGCTGAGGGTGAGAACAATCAATTCTCTTGTAGAGTAAATTAATTTTGTCGTCTTTGTCTTTTAGCTTTCTTTCTAATTCGAAAATGTAGCTCTGTTGATCGACATATACAGAGGGGTCTAATTTATCTGATGTTGACCTCGATGCTTTACCTTTTTTGGTTTTGGCTGTATTAGGAATAGTTTTGGTGTTATACATTTGGTTATCTATCTGTGCAAAACCTGTAGGTCTTGTATCCTGATGGTGTGTATCTACAAAGAATGTTGCTTTGGCCGGGTGTTTTTCGTTAACTGATGAAGTTGTTACATGGGCAGGTCTTGTTAGGTATGTATCATATTCAGGTGTAACATTACGAGATATTTGTTTAACACGCTGGGTTGGTGTAATATGTAGCTGGGTTTCGTATGTTTCACCCCTCAATACGGTTTCCGTTTGGCTAGTAGTACAAATTGACTGCGAAGATGGGAGGTCTGCTCTGATGTTGAGAGATCCCTGTATCTGATTACTAGAGTTTGTTAAAAGTTCGTTATTTGCAGTTGTCTTGCTTGGTGTAGCCAGTGTAGGTGTACATGTGCTTTCCTGAACAGTTGCTTTGTCGACAGGTGAAGTCGAAGCATGGATCAGATGATCTATACATATCGGGCACGTAAACGGTGCATTGGGCTTTATTTTGTTATTTTATCTTTGTCAAGATGTACGCATTTATAATGAAACCATTCATCGCAGGTATCACAAGCTATGGTGTCTTGTTCGGCTACTTCATGACATAGCTGACATGTATAAGTGTTGCTATAAACAGTCTTTATTTGTTATTTGGGGTGGCTGTTGGTCTTGACTGAACTTTGTGGTTGTGGTAAAGCATGGGAATTTGTGAGATTTCGACAGTCAGGGGGAGAGTTTTGTCGGTGAACTGACAAGGTGCGTTCCTCAATTTGAAGGGCAATAGCTTCATTCTTGATGTCCAGGTCATAGTACTTTGACTTAAGTGTACATAATATGTTTTTGAATATTCCATCTTGAAACAGTTTGATTTGTTTACCATTCACCAGGGCCTTGCTGACAGTTTGGTATAGGTTAATTGTAAATTTATGCTGACTGCCGGGCATGCCGTTCCTTTTCATATTGAACACCTTAACAGAAGTGTCGACTACGGCACCATTATTGTCCACACCGTGGGTTATTTTGTAGAAGTGATTCCTATCTGATCTAGAAAGTTCGTTGAGTTGCAGAAGCAGTTCTGTTTTAAACATTTCGTAAGCTGAAGTGCTCATTTCTATTATGAAATTGTCTTTTGCTTTTAATTCGTATTTAATGTGGGGTTTTTGGCAACTATCAAGTTTCCTGGCTAGCGCTTTTTCTTTGTCCAGCTCGTAATATCTGTTGGAATTTTCAAGCCTAACATTTTGGTTTTTATTTTGCGGGCTAAACAGAATATTTCTTCCTCTACTAGTTCTTGTACTGCGCCTGATAACGTTTAGTTTAGGAGTGGTTGCGCATAGTCTGTTGAACTGACTCATATTTTAAAAGTTTGTGAGTGTGACCGAGGTTCGAGATCAAGATATCCAAAATGGCGGGAAATAAAAGTGCTAAAAATATCTGGTAAAAAAACAATTTGCATGTGTGAAAATGTTCTAAGCTACTCTAAAAAGTCTAAATACATTGTTTAGTTTTAAAACTACACTACGTTTTGGTTAAAAGCTAGGGTAAAACCATAAAAAACCAGTAAAAGTGCTGAGTTGTGCTTAAACCGGTGCTGTGCTCTGTCCGCCATCTTCCATCTTCAGTACTTCAGTACTTTGATAGTTTCTTCACAACTGAATTATCGCCCTTGGTTTGTGCCCACGGCCTGTCCTACTCGTGTTATTTCCTGGCGCATTTTTCAAATGTACTTCCGGTATTTTTTATGATGGCAGAAGAAGGAAAGATGGGTGTAAATCAAGAAGATTATTTCATGCATCTCGAGAGTCAGCGACTTAAAACATTCAAAAACTGGCCTTTTGAAAACACATGTAAATGTACCCCTGAAAAGGTTGGCTGCTTTGATTTTTAAACATAAACAACCATGAATTATCCATGATCAAGGTTTGAAAAATATTAACGACAGATCTGGGAAAAATATTGAGCTGTCATCTCTGATCACCCACGGTATATGCTTGATCTAAGATAAAGTTCATGACCCACGGTATTTGCTTGATCTAAGTTCGACAAGCTTTTTTGTTCAACTTATAAAAGATCACATTTTTTTCATTTTTAAATTAAAAAGGTTTCTCTTTAAGGAATTATAATATTACAATGCAAACAGGTATCAAACTTGTTGGTAAGTTCAAAATCTGTATATGCAACATTTGTAGGTATTTTATATTCATTGTATTGTGGTATTGGTTGGAAAGAATTTGCAGAGTTGGACAGTTGTAAATTCAGAAATCTTGAAGAATAAAGGTGTTATCCAAAACTCACAGTAATGTGTAACTTATGCAATTTGTGGATGAGTGGTAAAGGATACAAATTCAAGATTTGCATTATCAAAACACAATAACAATTTATTTAGCCTATTTTGGAGAACGCAAGATCGCAAAATATTTTATGAATTTCAACATGACATGTACAAATCAATGATTCTTTTACTTACATGAGCCGAGTCGTTACTAAAAATTCCTGTTTCGGCTCCATCCTTGCTTCATATATCATTTTATGCGACAAAATATAACCTGGGTGGGTGTTTATAATGTTAATTTGTTTTACGAAATGGCGGGGTTCTTTATGTTACGTAGTCATGACGAAACAGTTGACTATTTTCGTAGGTTAGTGCAGCTCAGGAACGGAATGATTTTAGCGTAACTGGGATGACCAAAATTGATTTGATAAAGTTATAAAGTCAACTACCTTTCTTCATTATCAAACTTTTGAAAAATTGACATAAATTCAAACTTTTAAACTCAACTCGACCTTTGAGCTACCCTTCATAAAGAATAAATTCTCCCATCATCATTACGTCACACGAAAGACACCGCCATTTTGTCAAAATTTTTACCATTGTAAACACCCATCCAAAATATGTTTTGGTGCATTACAGCAGTTATAATGTATATAAGTTATATCGAAATTAAGATTGTTGGCTACGACTCGGCTTATGTAAGTAAATGATTAATTGATTTTTAACCGTGCCATTCAAATCTTTGAACTATTAGCATTATTCCTTTCTCTCCAGCAGAGTAAATGGACAGTAGGCATTTTGTCTGTCATACTAGTCTGTTTTGTACCGGTAGATCTTAATATCCTTATAATCAATATCCAAAATTACACTGTAACCATTCTGAATATTGGGTATAATAAAATAATTTTACATGAGAATTTATGAATTATGACATGACTAATTGAAAAGTTACGGGGCTGACTTTCATATCATTTTGTCATCTGGAGAGTACTATTATTTATTTCACTTCATTTTAATAATAAACCGGTATTTACATGCAATTTGAAATATTTCATGTTAACATTTTATTTGTTAATTATTTTGTAGATGGCTGAAGCAGGTTTTTTTCACTGTCCTACAGATCAAGAGCCAGATGCAGCAATGTGTTTTATGTGTTTAAAAGAGTTAGATGGATGGGAGCCAGATGATGATCCATGGTATTACCCTTATTATAATTCTATGTATAAACTATAGTGACTTGTAATGAGCAAAGACTTGCAAAATAATAATAATAATAATAATTTTTTATTTAAAGTCTTATTTTAAAACAATTAAATATACGCTCTAAAGAGCTTTTGTTTGACTTAATACATAAAATACCAAACAAACAAATACAGACATCCGTGAAATCATGCACATAAGAATCGGATATATTTATCAACCCAATTTCTCATATTCTAGCATTAGAGCATTTAAATGCATCTAGGATTTTGATGCAATTTCAACAGGATTTTTTCTTTTTGAATTTTTAAGATTCTATAAAAGAATATAGCTTATATATTAATTCAGTGTGCATTTGTATTTTATTTATGTAGGCAAGAGCACAAAAATCATTCCCCACAGTGTCCATTTCTAACACTGAAAGGACCTATAGAAAGTATGACCGTAGAAGAGTTTTTAAATCTGGAAGCAACAAGACAGAAGAACAAATTGGTGAGTTGGTATTTTAGGGCTTAATATGTAGTACAATATTGTAGCAGGGAAAAAATGATTGTTTTTGTTGAGTTATCGGTACTAATTATAGTAACCAAACATGAAAAAAATCCTTCATGTTTGTGTCCGAACATGCACTGTGTATTAAACACGACCACAGTATCATGTATTGGTAGCAAGGCTTAGGCACTGTGTAATAAACACGACCACAGTATCATGTATTGGTAGCAAGGCTTAGGCACTGTGTAATAAACACGACCACAGTATCATGTATTGGTAGCAAGGCTTAGGGTACTAGTATTTAAAGAATTGATTTTAAAAATACAAGAAAATACTAATATTATAAAGCAGTTTAATTCACTCATATTTAAATTGCAGTTTAATATCGAACCACACACACACACACACACACACACATTAGTGACATCACACACAGCAGAAATGAACAGGAAAAAAATTAAAAAGAACTAAACATTTTGGAATTTTGGCTTATTATAATTTTTTTTGGAAACCTAGGAACAGTCAGTGTTAGGTATTGCTTGAACTTAGATAGTTTACTAGCATTTTATTTCATGTCATTAGAATATTCAAGAGCCTGTTAGTTTTTATTATCCTTAATGAATTTTATGAATATAACCTGAATCATGTATCAAAATTACATTTCAGTTAGGTAACTTGATTTGGATTTAAGTAATTACCTTTATCATTAATTAATACATTTGTTCATTTATCTGATATTTGGCATTGTATAAGGTTGTCTTCCCTGAACTATATAATACTTAGTCTAAGATAGAGGCAGGGCTCACACTGTCAGTCGCAAATTTGTAACATTTTTTATAGGTTGCAACAAAAAATCATCTTTAGATAGAATAAATATTCTAGAAGACAAAATTTCTACTCTTGTTTAAAATTTGCAGCAAAAAATGTGTGCCAGTGTGGGCCCTGTAGAGGTAACAAAGGATTAATTTTAAATTGTAAAAGTAGAAGTTTTTACTTTTTTCTATGCACAAAACACCCAAAATATTCCATCATTTAATTCTTTCAAATTTCATTTAGTCAAAGAATTATATGTGTCATTATTACTCCCAAGATAATTGGAATTAGATTTTTCATAGAATAACCTCGTCTCAGCTATATCTGAAAACACATTAACAGGCCCCGGTTTCACAATCATTCCTTAGCTAGGATTTTCCTAAACTTAAATATAGCAAAATTTCAAATCTTTATACTATTGTTAATTTTGTAGATATTCAGGAATTTAAGGTATCGTTGTTAAAGTCACTTCTAGATTAAAACATTTGCATTTTGTTTTGACAAAAATATTCACCAGTAGTTCCAAAAGAGATTACCATAATTTGCTAAATTTAAGTTAAGGAAAATCTTAGCTAAGGAATGATTGTGAAACAGGGGCCAGATCTTTATATAAAGTTGTCAGTCGTTTTAGGTTTAAATAACTGTCTAAAATGTCCTTGTAGTGGTTTAACTTTCATTTTCTAACTTGTTGAATTTTTTATCTGTAGAAAAAACTGATGGAAAACAAGATAAAGGAGTTTGAAAACATAGCCAAAGATGTCAGAAAAGAAATGGAATTTCTAGCCAAGCCAAAATAGAGAAGAAGAGATTTTTACACTGAAAATCCAGCATCTTGTGATTTCTAGTTTGTGACCTCATATTCAAAGTTGAAACCCAACTTTGTTTCAGAAAAAGACTGAAAATTTACACAGACATTCAGATTTTATAATTATATGACAATGTGTACATGATTGAGTAATGAAGTGTACCAACTTCAATATTTATTACACTATAATTCATACACAACAGTTTACTGACTAGAAATGTAGCAGCAATTGTTAAATTCATTGGTCATTTATCTCCAACTAAAAACATTTGCTGTTTGACCAGTATAGATTTTGGTCATACTGGCAATTTTTGAGAACAGGAGATTCAGTGATCATACTAGGACATTGGATTTTTGTTTTGCACCAGTATACATGTATTATAAAAGTTAATGACCAGTAACTAGTGGATATTGACAAGTGTAGTGGATAAAAATAGATTTAGCCTTTTATAGTCAATCCTGTATCACATGTTAAGTGGTTGAACCATTTATAAATTAACTCAAACTTAGACAGGAAAGATACAGTATAAAACATGACTTAAACAGGGAAAGAAATATATTTAGGGAACAAGTGGTGAAAATGAAGAAACCAACTTAACCAACAGGGCTCAAATTAGATTTTGAAACAGGGAGAAGTGACTTCACCCTCAGCCAAGATTAGGGAGAAGTTTTTCAAAACAGGGAGAAGTTTTTCCGCCGCGAGGGAAATTTACATAGCGACGCATGTTCCCAATATGTTTGACTTTAAATGGGAGTATCCCTACAGAAGACTTGAATATTACATAAATTGTAATATTACTTATTGAATCCAAATAAATCATAATATAAATTTCTTCATAATTATCTTTTTTTTTTTTTTTTTTTTTTTTTTGCTATGTGCAGAATTATTATATGTATAAGCTTGGTGTAGCAATACTGAAAATAATTAAAAAAATTATTATACTTAATTTTCTTTTTTCTTTTTTTTATTTTGTTATTTAAAAGCTATTTAAATTATGCTCTTTTTTGAAGCAAAATGCATTGATCATATCACATCACTAAATGTCTTAATTTCAATGTAAATGTGAAATACGTGTACAATTTTCTTTAAAACATTTTTTTATTTTTAAAAAAATCATGTAAAGATTAACAACATATTAAGAAGTAAAACTAATAAATGAAAATAAATAAATAAATAAATAAATAAATAAATAAAAAAAAATACATGCACCATTATTTTTGAGTTATCCCCCTTGTCAACATGGTTTATCAATAGCAACAAACATGGCTGCTGTGTCTGACTCCCAATTTTTAGAGATGATACTACTCATTTGCAATCATTCTATCAGAAAATGCTTTTATTTATGGATTCCTTTGTGAAAAGGCAACATTCTTTGAGGGTTTGTTATTTATTAAATTTCATACAAAAAACGATCTACTATTTTGTTCAATACATCCCCCCCCCCCCCCCCCCCCCGTTTATATACTGGGGTACAGACGTTTTTTATGGCAAATATCCGAGGTTTTTCACCAAGATGGCTTTTAATTACATCAGTCAACAGGTTGATGAATCCATGATATGCATGGATGATCTCAGTTTAAGCTAATTATCGGATTAAAACACCTGGATATATCGGGAGTTACCTGTGTTTACCGTTGAATGTGTGTAATACATAGGAGGCGCCTTAGGGGTTAAATACACTTGTCAAAACTTAGGGCGACTAGAACTTCGCTTTTGGGACAGTTTAGGGCGAAGTTTTTGGAAACAGGCGAAGATATCGCCCAACTTCGCCCTTATTTTGAGCCCTGAACCAAGTAACATGGACAGTCAGTCGTTTCTTGGTTATTATCAGAAACCAAGTAACATGGACAGTCAGTCATTTTTTGGTTATTATCAGGTAATTTTTGTCAGGTTTTTAGGCTGACTGAGATTGAAGCTAATTTTATGACAGTTTTATTTTAAATGTAAATAAATGAGACAAACAGTTAGAATTAAGAGTTCTTTATTTATCAACCTGACGGACAGTGTTTAATGTTAGCCGGTCTGTAATAAATCTCCAACTAACAATCACTGTTTGTAGTCCATCTACTTAATTTGGTGTGATAAAGAGGTTTGACAGTAAACTTGAAAATACTTCTATAGAAAGATGTAAAAAACTTCAAAATGTATATGAAGCTTTCAGCAAAGTAATTACTGGTATTTGGAATTTTATGAAGATTTTCATTAATAATGTGCAATGTTATAAACCCAAACTTTCAGATGGGTAAGATTTTATCACCAAGAGTAAAGTAATTGGATAGTAAATTTGAAGGTCAAGGTAATTGACATCAAAGCTAGGTTTCCATAAATTTAAAAGAATTAGTAGCCAAATTTCCAAAATTGTGAAAATATAGTCCTTTTTAAAGTATTTTTCCACAAATTTGCTAAAATAGGTTACTTTTTGAAAGAATTCCTCAGAAATTAGTAGCCAATGGCGATTTGGCTACAGGAATGGAAACATAGTCAAAGAGTACATATATGTACAAATTACAAAAACAATAGAGATCATATACATACCTCTTACACATTGATTGTACAATATTAATATTGCTTGCAATATAAAACAAAGTTGTATTTTACATTTGTGTATTTAATTATCTGTAATTTATTTTATTCTAATATCTCCTGACTGAAATGATTTAAATTTCTTTATTTTACAACAAATATATTCAGAAGTTTGTGTGGTATTATTGATGAACTGACATTATAGATGGCTTATCCTGACATTATAGATGGCTTATCCTGACATTATAGATGGCTAATCCCACCAGACTCTACAAATGGTTGTAGATGATGAACTGGGCTTGTTAAAAAAAATTCAAAGATTGTTTGGTACTATCAAATGTGAATAATATATTAAAATGCATGTAATTTCATTCCACGTTGTCTGGGAGAGTTACTCCCCTTTAATTGATAGCTAGAACTTGAATGATCATAGCAGTTTAATTAGTTAACTATTCTCGTTGTTATGGATGTTTAATGATGTTACAATCATTAGTCTGTAACCGAATTGTCAGGTCAGTTTATTTATGTGTAGAACTACTTTGTTCTGCTATTATTATTTATGATGTTAAAGTAATATATGCATAAAAATAAACGCTAATCAATACAGACGAATATTTTCTACAACTAATTTGTTTTTTAAGTAAAATAAAACTATGTAAATGTTTCCTTGGTCTGCATGAATAAATTGACGTGGCATTTGATATACTCATTAAGAATAACATAATTTCAATTCAGATTTAGGGTAATTTATAGAAGCTTGTTAGTGCAAGTTGTGAAAATATTTATTATCTGAGAAAATATTTTATCTTCCGACCGCAACTTAACAGACTTTCGTAGTAATAGCATCGTTTAGGGGCATCCCGAAAAAAAATTCTTGTCATTAATATCAAACAGTTGTCACAGCCACTACTATGTTGATTTAAATGTTCCCCAATAAGTTTAATCAACCCCGTTCATCCTGAAACTGCCGTCTGTCTCACATGTTACCTGACGTTATTGTTCTACAAGACTCAGACCAACATGTTGGGTAGCTTGCTTGCCGTCAACGCAATAGTCAAGATTTAGCTTGTATGTTTGTACGGTTTGAAGATGAAACGGTACAGACCTGGCTGCAACATGTGAAATCTGAAAACATATTCAATATACCACGGTCAACTTCCCCGAAAAACAATAATTTGGACGTGTTGTCGTGTTTCTTCGTCAAAAATAAGTTATTTTTTAAAATACAATTACTCACCTATCCGATCAAGGTAAAATGTCGTGTATAATTTGGATTGTCCATTGTAAACTGTAATGTTTTCTTCCAATTGGTAATAAACACATATATGTAAAATGTTTTATACGAAATGCCATGTGAGCTTATGACATCACACAACATATACTCGTGTGTGCGTCCGCTTTTTCAACCACCCTGAAACTATTAGACCGATATTAATTTCACGAGAAGGTTAATTGGACAGACGCTTTTCAAGTTTGTACTTATGGCTTGCCGTAGCTATAGAAAGTACTGCAAAAACTCCTAAACTCTAAAACCGAAATTTGTTGGCGAAACTGATTTGATTTTAATGTTCGCCAGAGTCTTAATCATTCGCACAAAACGTGAAATTCCGTCAAATTAGGTCAAGGCCAAAGGTCAGTTCCTTAGCAATCAGTAGAAAAGTCCTTAGCAACCATAAGTTTAAATCAATGATTCAGAAGTCATTAGGTCATATCATATGCAAAAATATTTTGATACTATCATTTCAAGTCATACACTTTATGCCCTTAACACTTGAGTAAATTATATTGATGATATTTAGGTAACAAAAACCGCTGTATGTCACTTTTTAAAATTTTGATCCAATTTATTTTCGCATTGATTTGCAAATGAATTACGACTTTATTTAAATATTGCAATGTAATTTGTGTTCATTTAAATGCCAACATAAAATCATCAATACATTTACTGAAAGTTAATTGGAAATGTTTACAGAGATATATTATCTCACACAAACTTTTTGTTTTCATTATCATGATATGAGTGCATGTGATAATAATTATTCATATGCCAGATGTGCATTTAGGCCCATGCCCCATTGGAAGGAAAGTGTCGATCGGCAGTGGTAACAAATCTGAACCGACGAAAACAATATATAACATTACAAGTAAAAACATGCTGACCACTCGACGGTATAATAATAAAGATTCATTGAATCGAAGGGATCAGTTCTGGAATGATGTAGGGAACCCAGAGTGTTCGGAGAACAAGGGACAGACAAACTCTGTCTAAGCGGGACTTGATCCTGAACCTTAAGGATGAGAATTAGACTACTCACTCACCGAGGAGGCTCGCTAATTGCTACTGCGCTAATTATCTCACATTACAACGATTTTGTTTGAATATTTTAAAGAAATAATGACAGCTTCAGGATGCAGACATTTTAGCACAACGATTTTGATCCATTTTATGTTTTAGAATTAAAAAAAGACAAAAATTTCAATTGATTTAAGCGAACATGTTATCAACCACTTAAACCAGTTTATATATTAGTTTTACAGTAACTGGTATCGCCGGTATGCAATAGGCGCTCGTTGAAGCACCAGTTTGAAAGTCCACCTACTATACGTAAATGGCAAGCAGCTAGTCGAGGGTTGACCATACCATCTGTAAGCCTTTTTGGAAATTTGAACACGCCTCCAGATCCATCTTATATATTCTTCATATTGGTAAACATTTCAATAGCTTGTCATATGATGTTGTAACTTGGGCGGGGATAAATGCAAAGTGCACCTGTATAGATGCATATTCCGCCAGAACGCATAAATTGTAAGATTGTTACATAACAATTAACAACAAATCGCCGAAATCGTCCATGAAAAAGTTGTATACAACCGGAAAACATTTGGTGTCTATATGTCATCTCGCACAGAAGTCGATGTTCTCCAACTAGGTTATGTAATCTTTACTGCAAATGTGGCCTCGCTTTCCCTTTTGGCACCCAAACTATGATATAACTATGTATTTTGTCGCCTCGTTTTGCCTTTCAGTGCCTAAACTATAATAATTAATGTATTTTGGTCCTTTGGACACATGGTGTAATCGATTCCCTCCCGAAACCGGAAAAATAAAGAAACAACATCATGTCCAGATAGAAAAAATTACGACACATACATTGTTTATTAGCGACCCCAAATTGTCGTCCTTAACATCCACTTCCATAGTCACAAACATGTACTAGTACATAAAAAAATAAACTCATTCATTCCAAACAGTGCATATGCTATTTCAATATTACCTTTTTATGCCACAAATCCTTCCACTTGTTTTAGTACCCCAATAATGTTTATCTTTTGACAGGTTTTGAAAAGCGATCAAATAGCCAATTTTCTTCTGCTAGACACTGACATCTGTTGGAAAGAATTAATAGTGTTGTACTCCCCAGATAAGTATTGTGCTGTTGAGTTCATTCTTATACTGTTCAGTTAGATGTTGACCTGTTGAGTTGCGAGCTTTATTGTTAAGATCATTTTTGTACTGTTAAGTTTAGTGCGGTATTGTTGAGTTCAGTGTTGTGCTGTTCAGTTAGATGTTGAACTAGTGATTTCAGTGTTGTATTGTTGCGTTCAGTGTCTCACTGTTGAGTTTAGTGTTGTATTGTTGAGTTCAGTGTTGTATTGTTTGGTCCGGTGTTGTATTGTTGAGTTCAATGTTGCATTGTTGAGTTCAGTGCTGTACTACTGAGTTCGGCGTTGTATTGTTGAGTTCAGTGTTGTACCGTTGAGGTCAGTGCTGTACTACTGAGTTCGGTGTTGCATTGTTGAGTTCAGTGTTGTACCGTTGAGTTCGGTGTTGTATTGTCGAGTTTAGTGCTGTACTACTGAGTTTGGTGTTGTATAATTGAGTTCAGTGTTGTACTACTGAGTCCGGTGTTGTATTGTTTGGTTCGATGTTGTACTGTTGAGTTCAGTGTTGTACTGTTGAGTTCAGTGTTGTGTTGTTTGGTTCGATGTTGTGATGTTGAGTTCATTGTTGTACTGTTGAGTTCAGTGTTGTACTGTTGAGTTCAGTGTTGTACTGTTTAATTAGGTGTTGTACTGTTTAATTAGGTGTTGTACTGTTAAATTAGGTGTTGTACTGTTCAGTTATTTATATGTTGGAGGTAAGTGTTACCTTGAAGTAGATATTGGACCGTTTATTTATAAGTTAAGTGCTGTACTTATGAGTTCAATGTTGCATTGTTGAGTTCAGTGTTGTGCCGTTGAGTTCGGTGTTGTATTGATGATTTCAGTGCTGTACTATACTGAGTTCAGTGTTGTGCTACTGAGTCCAGTGTTGTATTGTTGATTTCAGTGCTGTACTATACTGAGTTCAGTGTTGTGCTACTGAGTTTAGTGTTGTATTGTAGAGTTTAGTGCTGTACTGCTGACTTCAGTGTTGTATTATTGAGTTAGTGCTGTACTGTTGCGTTAGGTTTTTACGGAAGCCGTGAGGGGACCTTCTGACTTTGGTTTTGCCATTAAATGGTTTGGTTTTATCAAATTATTTGAATTTATCATTACACGATTTTGTTTTATCTTTATATGGTTTGGTTTTATCATAATATAATTTAAGAAATCAGAAGTGAGAAGTCAGAAGGTCCCCTCACGGCTTCCGTTGGTTTTGTATTGTTGATTTCGGTTCAATAATACTTAACTAACAGATGTGGTAGCAAGTTTTAAAACCAGTTACTTACTCGTGCCTTCGGACACAGTGGCTTACATGGTACTATTTACTGATGTGTTACATAAATAGACCTTATAGAATAGTTTTTGTAGTTCAAATACAGGCCAGTATGACAATGATGTGCTATATATAAACAACCGTGTTAATTACTAAGATTCCCTGTAGCTTCAGATCGTATAACTGTAAATGTATTCATTTAGCTTGTACAAATTTAAGCGGAAATTCTCAGTTTGTAATTAAATTGACGCGGGCGTTAATCTCATACAATGATATCTTATATATTTTATCTGGATTTAAAATAGCACTACTGTATGATCATATGATATATAATAGAACACTCTTAAAATGAATACACGCTTACAGTACCAAAAAAATTATAAATAAAAAGGACCGTAATGAGACTACTGGTAATAAACTGGACTCCTTTATTCTTACAATAACAAGCGAACGAGAAGGACCGTAATGAGACTACTGGTGATAAACTTGTCTCCTTTATTCTTACAATAAAAAGCGAACGAGAAGGACCGTAATGAGACTACTGGTAATACACTTGTCTCCTTTATTCTTACAATAAAAAGCGAACGAGAAGGACCGTAATGAGACTACTGGTAATAAACTTGTCTCCTTTATTCTTACAATAAAAGCGAACGAGAAGGACCGTAATGAGACTACTGGTAATAAACTTGTCTCTTTATTCTTACAATAAAAAGCGAGCGAGAAGGACCGTAATGAGACTACTGGTAATAACTTGTCTCCTTTATTCTTACAATAAAAGCGAACGAGAAGGACCGTAATGAGACTACTGGTAATAAACTTGTCTCCTTTATTCTTACAATAACAAGCGAACGAGAAGGACCGTAATGAGATTACTGGTAATAAACTTGTCTCCTTTATTCTTACAAAAAAAGCGACGAGAAGGACCGTAATGAGATTACTGGTAATAACTTGTCTCTTTATTCTTACAATAACAAGCGAACGAGAAGGACCGTAATGAGACTACTGGTAATAAACTTGTCTCCTTTATTCTTACAATAACAAGCGAACGAGAAGGACGTAATGAGACTACTGGTAATAAACTTGTCTCCTTTATTCTTACAATAACAAGCGAACGAGAAGGACCGTAATGAGACTACTGGTAATAACTTGTCTCCTTTATTCTTACAATAACAAGCGAACGAGAAGGACCGTAATGAGACTACTGGTAATACTTGTCTCCTTTATTCTACAATAACAAGCGAACGAGAAGGACCGTAATGAGACTACTGGTAATAAACTTGTCTCCTTTATTCTTACAATAACAAGCGAACGAGAAGGACCGTAATGAGATTACTGGTAATAAACTTGTCTCCTTTATTCTTACAATAACAAGCGAACGAGAAGGACCGTAATGAGATTACTGGTAATAACTTGTCTCTTTATTCTTACAATAACAAGCGAACGAGAAGGACCGTAATGAGACTACTGGTAATAAACTTGTCTCCTTTATTCTTACAATAACAAGCGAACGAGAAGGACGTAATGAGACTACTGGTAATAAACTTGTCTCCTTTATTCTTACAATAAAAAGCGACGAGAAGGACGTAATGAGATTACTGGTAATAAACTTGTCTCCTTTATTCTTACAATAACAAGCGAACGAGAAGGACCGTAATGAGACTACTGGTAATAAACTTGTCTCCTTTATTCTTACAATAACAAGCGAACGAGAAGGACCGTAATGAGACTACTGGTAATAAACTTGTCTCCTTTATTCTTACAATAACAAGCGAACGAGAAGGACGTAATGAGACTACTGGTAATAAACTTGTCTCCTTTATTCTTACAATAACAAGCGAACGAGAAGGACCGTAATGAGACTACTGGTAATAAACTTGTCTCCTTTATTCTTACAATAACAAGCGAACGAGAAGGACCGTAATGAGACTACTGGTAATAAACTTGTCTCCTTTATTCTTACAATAACAAGCGAACGAGAAGGACCGTAATGAGACTACTGGTAATAAACTTGTCTCCTTTATTCTTACAATAACAAGCGAACGAGAAGGACCGTAATGAGACTACTGGTAATAAACTTGTTCTTTATTCTTACAATAACAAGCGAACGAGAAGGACCGTAATGAGACTACTGGTAATAAACTTGTCTCCTTTATTCTTACAATAACAAGCGAACGAGAAGGACCGTAATGAGACTACTGGTAATAAACTTGTCTCCTTTATTCTTACAATAACAAGCGAACGAGAAGGACGTAATGAGACTACTGGTAATAAACTTGTCTCCTTTATTCTTACAATAACAAGCGAACGAGAAGGACCGTAATGAGACTACTGGTAATAAACTTGTCTCCTTTATTCTTACAATAACAAGCGAACGAGAAGGACCGTAATGAGACTACTGGTAATAAACTTGTCTCCTTTATTCTTACAATAACAAGCGAACGAGAAGGACCGTAATGAGACTACTGGTAATAAACTTGTCTCCTTTATTCTTACAATAACAAGCGAACGAGAAGGACCGTAATGAGACTACTGGTAATAAACTTGTCTCCTTTATTCTTACAAAAACAAGCGAACGAGAAGGACCGTAATGAGATTACTGGTAATACACTTGTCTTCTTTATTCTTACAATAACAAGCGAACGAGAAGGACCGTAATGAGACTACTGGTAATAAACTTGTCTCCTTTATTCTTACAATAACAAGCGAACGAGAAGGACCGTAATGAGACTACTGGTGATAAACTTGTCTCCTTTATTCTTACAAAAACAAGCGAATGAGAAGGACCGTAATGAGACTACTGGTAATAAACTTGTCTCCTTTATTCTTACAATAACAAGCGAACGAGAAGGACCGTAATGAGACTACTGGTAATAAACTCGTCTCCTTTATTGTTACAATAACAAGCGAACGAGAAGGACCGTAATGAGACTACTGGTAATAAACTTGTCTCCTTTATTCTTACAATAACAAGCGAACGAGAAGGACCGTAATGAGACTACTGGTGAAACTTGTCTCTTTATTCTTACAATAACAAGCGAACGAGAAGGACCGTAATGAGACTACTGGTAATAAACTTGTCTCCTTTATTCTTACAATAACAAGCGAACGAGAAGGACCGTAATGAGACTACTGTGATAAACTTGTCTCCTTTATTCTTACAATAACAAGCGAACGAGAAGGACCGTAATGAGACTACTGGTAATAAACTTGTCTCCTTTATTCTTACAATAACAAGCGAATGAGAAGGACCGTAATGAGACTACTGGTAATACACTTGTCTCCTTTATTCTTACAATAACAAGCGAACGAGAAGGACCGTAATGAGACTACTGGTAATAAACTGGACTCCTTTATTCTTACAATAACAAGCGAACGAGAAGGACCGTAATGAGACTACTGGTAATAAACTTGTCTCCTTTATTCTTACAATAACAAGCGAACGAGAAGGACCGTAATGAGACTACTGGTAATAAACTTGTCTCCTTTATTGTTACAATAACAAGCGAACGAGAAGGACCGTAATGAGACTACTGGTGATAAACTTGTCTCCTTTATTCTTACAATAACAAGCGAACGAGAAGGACCGTAATGAGACTACTGGTGATAAACTTGTCTCCTTTATTCTTACAATAACAAGCGAACGAGAAGGACCGTAATGAGACTACTGGTAATAAACTTGTCTCCTTTATTCTTACAATAACAAGCGAACGAGAAGGACCGTAATGAGACTACTGGTAATAAACTTGTCTCCTTTATTCTTACAATAACAAGCGAACGAGAAGGACCGTAATGAGACTACTGGTAATAAACTTGTCTCCTTTATTCTTACAATAACAAGCGAACGAGAAGGACCGTAATGAGACTACTGGTAATAAACTTGTCTCCTTTATTCTTACAATAACAAGCGAACGAGAAGGACCGTAATGAGACTACTGGTAATAAACTTGTCTCCTTTATTCTTACAATAACAAGCGAAAGAGAAGGACCGTAATGAGACTACTGGTAATAAACTTGTCTCCTTTATTCTTACAATAACAAGCGAACGAGAAGGACCGTAATGAGACTACTGGTAATAAACTTGTCTCCTTTATTCTTACAATAACAAGCGAACGAGAAGGACCGTAATGAGACTACTGGTAATAAACTTGTCTCCTTTATTCTTACAATAACAAGCGAACGAGAAGGACCGTAATGAGACTACTGGTAATAAACTTGTCTTCTTTATTCTTACAATAACAAGCGAACGAGAAGGACCGTAATGAGACTACTGGTAATAAACTTGTCTCCTTTATTCTTACAATAACAAGCGAACGAGAAGGACCGTAATGAGACTACTGGTAATAAACTTGTCTCCTTTATTCTTACAATAACAAGCGAACGAGAAGGACCGTAATGAGACTACTGGTAATAAACTTGTCTCCTTTATTCTTACAATAACAAGCGAACGAGAAGGACCGTAATGAGACTACTGGTAATAAACTTGTCTCCTTTATTCTTACAATAACAAGCGAAAGAGAAGGACCGTAATGAGACTACTGGTAATAAACTTGTCTCCTTTATTCTTACAATAACAAGCGAACGAGAAGGACCGTAATGAGACTACTGGTAATAAACTTGTCTCCTTTATTCTTACAATAACAAGCGAACGAGAAGGACCGTAATGAGACTACTGGTAATAAACTTGTCTCCTTTATTCTTACAATAACAAGCGAAAGAGAAGGACCGTAATGAGACTACTGGTAATAAACTTGTCTCCTTTATTCTTACAATAACAAGCGAACGAGAAGGACCGTAATGAGACTACTGGTAATAAACTTGTCTCCTTTATTCTTACAATAACAAGCGAACGAGAAGGACCGTAATGAGACTACTGGTAATAAACTTGTCTCCTTTATTCTTACAATAACAAGCGAACGAGAAGGACCGTAATGAGACTACTGGTAATAAACTTGTCTCCTTTATTCTTACAATAACAAGCGAACGAGAAGGACCGTAATGAGACTACTGGTAATAAACTTGTCTCCTTTATTCTTACAATAACAAGCGAACGAGAAGGACCGTAATGAGATTACTGGTAATAAACTTGTCTCCTTTATTCTTACAATAACAAGCGAACGAGAAGGACCGTAATGAGACTACTGGTAATAAACTTGTCTCCTTTATTCTTACAATAACAAGCGAACGAGAAGGACCGTAATGAGACTACTGGTAATAAACTTGTCTCCTTTATTCTTACAATAACAAGCGAACGAGAAGGACCGTAATGAGACTACTGGTAATAAACTTGTCTCCTTTATTCTTACAATAACAAGCGAACGAGAAGGACCGTAATGAGACTACTGGTAATAAACTTGTCTCCTTTATTCTTACAATAACAAGCGAACGAGAAGGACCGTAATGAGACTACTGGTAATAAACTTGTCTCCTTTATTCTTACAATAACAAGCGAACGAGAAGGACCGTAATGAGACTACTAGTAATAAACTTGTCTCCTTTATTCTTACAATAACAAGCGAATGAGAAGGACCGTAATGATACTTCTGGTAATAAACTTGTCTCCTTTATTCTTACAATAACAAGCGAACGAGAAGGACCGTAATGAGACTACTGGTAATAAACTTGTCTCCTTTATTCTTACAATAACAAGCGAACGAGAAGGACCGTAATGAGACTACTGGTAATAAACTTGTCTCCTTTATTCTTACAATAACAAGCGAACGAGAAGGACTGTAATGAGACTTCTGGTAATAAACTTGTCTCCTTTATTCTTAGATATACATACTTAATATTCAAAATTAAAATTAAAGTCGATATTTTTTCGTTCATTGAAATTACAGCGGTGCTTCGATGTATTATAAGTACGGGAAGTGACATCAATATAATATGCGTCTTTGAGTCTGGTCATGTGACCAGGGTTAATTTTGGGATTCCCGGGAACAAGAACAATCGGCACCCCGCTTAGTGGCGTTACGGTTACAAATCCTCTTTGACGAAACGGCGACGGTAAGTGTTGTTCTCCGACGCCAAATTACCGTGAGGGAAGGTTTTTTTTTCATTTATTGAGAAAAATGTATTTGGTCGATCTGAAATATAGCGTGGCAGTGGCGCTTACAACACAGTCAGATAAAATGAATTCACTTTTTTTGTAATTTTAATTGCAAACACTGATTTTTTTTTTCTTTTGTTTGTTTTGTTTTGTTTTCCGAAACATACAATTACATGCATTTATTGATTTATGGACAACACAAACTGTTGTCAACTTATAAAAATAATTAATTCTGAAAAATTTCCGTCTCGCTGTACTTAACGTGAACTATTTATTCACACCTATTGTGTTTCAGGTATTATGTAGGTTAGTACTTAAAAAATAGCGTGTTTCGGGCAAAAACAAATGCATCATTGAATGTTTGAGCACTACTAAACTTTTGACCTGTTAGGTGTGTAGGTTATATACATTCATTTAAGTTATATGCGGGTAATTACTTATTAAAGACTACATATACAACATTCAACATAATAATTGTCCATGACTTGTATTTTTTCTCATGATAAATTTGACAAAAATTTTCAATGATATCAGTGACATGATTAGACGTATCAAAATGACATCGCTCAGTTGTGATATCAAAATTAATATATATAAGTATTTTAAATATAAATCTGATATATGATCTGGTTTGTAAATTCTTCAGTAAATTCTTCAGACGAGAATCTATTTCAAGCGGCCATGAATGCCTCAAAAAGTCAGTAAATAGTTGGCAGACCACTTTAACGCAACAAATAGTAACAAAAAGTTGGCGGACCACTTTTCGACCAAAAATAGAAAAGGGACTTTTAGTAAATCATGACGTCACAATGAAAAAAAAAAACGCCAACAGGTAGCACGCGCTGACGTCTTTGCCATGATTTGGCAATACACAAAACATAAAATACGGACGACGAGCAGCGTAAACGTTTTCGTCTGTGGAAACCTCAGAAGATTTCGGCATCAAAAGATGTCATAAACACATGTGTTAAACGAACAAGGAAGTATTTAAAAGAGCTTTAAAAAACCTGGCTTTACCTACTTGATGAACGTCTCCAGTTTTGCTATATACACTAAAATCTGAATTGAAGTGTCATATAATAAAACAATTACTGTCTTTTGATATACGGACCTGACCAAAGTAATATTCACCGAGGGCCTCGTTGAATATTACTTTGATCAGGTCCGTATTTCATCCCACATCCACCTCATCAAAAGACAATAATTGTATAATATTTTGAATTCAGTGAAAACTCAGTGGTTGAACTCATTATTATTTATATAGCATGGATTAGCACTTTTTTTAAACTAAATGGTTGAATAGTTTTTCGTTAGCGATTTCCCTCTTGGCGCCCCATTCACGTCTAATAGTCATGCTATTTATCTCCAGTCGGTACAACGTGTCCGTCTTTTAAATTCCTCGGTTAAATGGATATATCTTGTTTCAAAATTGTTTCAGGACACCACCAAATTCTTGACGATTTTACTAAGTTCCTTGAAGAAAGTGTCATAATTATGTTAGCTTTTTGTTATTGTTTATCATTTTAGAACCAAATTTGCATAAAAAGGCACAAGTTTATTATTATTATTAACAAAATTATGGTTTTCAGAAAATGAAGTGTGTATAAGTATAAATTGTCACGGTTTATAATTAAATCAGACAGTCGCGAATCATACATAACATTTAAACATTAAAATCTGTTCAGTTTTATAATATTTTTAGTTCGTATTTATAATTTTGAAGCCAAAATATGTATTTTTCTGGTAATAATTTTTGGTTCGATCATTATGAAACAGACTATACTATCCGCAAGTTGAACCTCGTAATATTACGTAGCTTCATCTAATGGAAAAATAGGGACTATCTCAAAATGAATTGACATTCGTGACAAGGACGTTGAACTATATAACCTGGTGTTGTTAATTTTTTAAAGTTATTTGGGTTATTTTTTAATAATCGGAATGAGTTTTTGGATTTAATAAATTGGCCACCAAATCATACAGCTTGTAACATACAGATGCCCTTTTGTTCTTATATAATATGGATAAGAGTGTCTCATTCTAGATACAGATAAGTAGATATTGCAGTCTGACAAACTCTTTGGATTCTCTCTATGGTTTTTTACCATTACAGAATGAGAAATTAGATAAAATATATATCATTTGTTTAGTGACAAATTTTGATAGGTAAATAACCAATCCGTATATGAGTCCATATTTCAATGAAAGAAAAAAAAAAAAAAAAAAAAAAAAAAAAAAAAAAAAAAAAAAACAAACAAACAAAAACGGACGTGAACTCAATGAAACTTTAATCAACATTTTAGAAACAAACAAACAAATATAACATTAATAAAAACAGTAATATCAATATTAATATTAAACCTTAAACCTTCTCTGATTTTGCAAAAAAAAAAAAAAAAAAATTCCTGTTACATTATTTTAAATGTCTGAATTTTGAAGACAAAAAATGTTTTATCCTTAATATCATAGGAAAAGGAACATTTAACATTGTTTTAATCAAGATTTTCATCATTTTTTACTCGTTTTTTTTTAATTTCAAACTTTTTTTAATTCTAATTACCTATTGTTAAACTTGACTGCATAAATATTATTGCATAATGTTTGATGCGATACTGCATCATTTCTCATCACTCCCCTCTCTCTCTCTCTCTCTCGCCATACACTTGATTTCGAAGGCTGTTCAGTCATCATCATTATATTAAAATAATAATGTTATAAATACCGATATTTGGTATACATTTCTAATATGTAGTATGGATAATATTACAATATAGATAAAGATAACTGATAGGTTCTGCTTTGTCAATTGCTACATGGCTGGTGGAGAGTGGGGTGAGATGGGGGGGGGGGCGAGGGGGGGGGGGGACTGGGCAGATCATGAACATGAGGTAATAAGTTTTATACGCAATTATTATATATTAATCCATAATACATAACGCATGTATGGTCATGTGTGTACTTGTATATCCAACATGACCAAAATTATAAACATTTGTTTTATTCTCTAAGGAATAATAAAATATCTCTTAACTGTAAAGTATATTGAATATGTAACAGGAAAGAAATTAAATGTAACAGGAAGGACTTCTTAATAGAAGCTAATGAAACAACAAATCTTCGTATTCCAATCATAATTTAAAAAAACAATATCCATGAAATAAATGAAAATGGCAGCAATTATTTCAGTGTGATGTTTTATTCTTTCAAATCAGGTGTTTCTTTAATTCCATTTCTTCACAAATCTGACACCATATGTTTTGAGGTATATCATAATGCGAGTTTGACCCTGCAACTTTCTGTGGTTCAGGAACAATAGCTAGAATGTTATCAACGGTATAATAACACTTTTCATTTATATTCAGGGCCAAAAGAAGCAATTTTTTTCCTGCCAACCTTATGCATGAACCTGACATAAATATCATCATTCCCAACATCCAAAACAAATCCCAGGTAGGTATTACTTTCATACCATACCATGACATACTTTTCTAGGCATTCACTTAGATCATTCAAATCTATGAAAGTGTTTGTTATTTTCTTTATTATTACTTTCACTATTTTCTGACAATTCACTACTATTCATGTCCTTGGCTTTCATGCTTGTCTCAATATTGGCATTGCTTTTAACTCTTTGTTCACTTCCATTACCTTTCTCTCCACTTTCATCAGCTTTCTGTTCACATTCATTATCATTCTGTCCACTTTCATCAGCTTTCTGTTCACCACCATTAATTGTCTGTCTACTTTCATTATCTTTCTGTCCACTTTTACAAGCTTTCTGTTCACCTCCATTAACTGTCTGTCTACTTTCATTACCTTTCTGTCCACTTTTACAAGCTTTCTGTTCATCCCCATTAACTGTCTGTCTAGTTTCAGTACCTTTCATTTCACTTTCACAAGCTTTTTGTTCACATTCAGTAACTTTCTGCCCACTTTCATTACCTTTCTGTCCAAAGTCAGTAATTTTCTGTCCACTTTCACAATTATTACTATTGCTTTCATGATTACTATCTTTATTGCTTGTATGTTGTTTGATTCATATATTTTATCTTTACTGTCATTTCTTTTGCTCTCTGAATTCTTTTCTAACCCACCCCTTTGTTCTGCTTTTTCAAAAATATTTTTATTTTGTATGTCACATTTCTTTGAACTGTCACACTCTTCAACCAAACAACCTAGTTTCAATGTACCTTGTTCAGTTTGTTTTATATCTAATGGAAGCACAGGGACAAAATGATTTGGTATCCAGTGTTCTTGCCTCATGTCAGATCTTGTACTTGTCCATAGGATATATACAGGATAATGATTAAAATGTAAATCACGTGGTAAAACAAGTCTGTACAAATGGATTTCTAAGACATGGGTATATTGAAAAAAATGGAGTATGCAAAACTGTAGAAAGTGCATGAAGTTGCCAAATTCCCATGAATGACCTATTAATTCGTATCTTTTGAACTTCAAGCTTACATTTGAAGCTAAATGACAAATGTGATGACTTAAATTTTTCTAACGACAGTTTTCCTTTTCTAGGCAGATATGCCTACTTCTCTTACTTATGGAAAATTTGTTTCACAATTAAGGGTCATCTAAGTAGAAAAATTCAAGTGAAAACCATTTGGTTGAAAAGCGTGAAAGAGGGGTATAATTATGAAATTACCTACACAAGCGTGAAGATTTATAAATAAAAATACAGCAGGAATTGATAATTTTAGAAATTTTAAAATATTTGTTGCATGTTTTTATGAAAATAGTGCAAAAATACACGTGTTGGGGAAAATAGTTTACACCTTGTATAACGAATTAATTTTAAAAAATTAAACAATATTAAGATAGTCAACATCATAAAGCACTGCAAAGGGGCCACAGTTTGTTAAAGAAATACGAGGTTTTTTAAAACTCGACAATTTACGGTTGAGGTTATCTACGATTCATTTTCCTTTTAAAAATGCGTGTACCAGGCGTGATATTTATATTCTAAGGCCACTAATAATCCAAAATACCACAAGTCACTAAAAGTGCACGGTCACACAATACTGTTTTATTTGAATTGGGGTGAATATTGTTTGGTTTCAACTATGTTGAACTATATAAAGCCGAATATGCCTCAACAATAATCAAGTAATATACAAACTTAGCTTTTATAATCTTCCCTTGGATCGTTGGTAACCTTAGAATATGAACCATCACGCCTGGTACACGCATTTTTAAAAGGAAAACAAATCGTAGAAAACCTCAACCGTAAATAGTCGAGTTTTCAAAACCTTTATTCTTTAACAAACTCTGCCCCTTTGCACTGCTCTATGACGTTGACTATATTAATATCTTTTCATTTTTTAAAATTAATCGTTATACAAGTGTAAACTATTTTCCCCAAAACGTGTATTTTTGCACAATTTCTTTTAAAAATGCAACAAATATTTTAAAAACTCTTAAATTATCAATTCTTACTTTTTTTTTATTTATAAATCTTCACACTTGTGTAGGTAATTTCATAATTATACCCCTTTTCATGCTTTTCAACAAATGGTTTTCACTTGAATTCTCCTACTTAAATGACCTTAATGCGCAAAAGTACAGCTTGTTCCTACTACGGGAACTTTATACAACGTATCAGTCATTTGGACATGGATTGATATGTTTGTTTTTAATTTTTATACATAATCGGAAATATAGCCAAGCTGTCTGTAACCCTTGTCCATAAAAACAAACCCATTTTAGTAGTCGGACTAGAAGTATAACATTTGGAAGTTGATGTCATTAACATCAAACACAGACACAACTGAGTAATATATGCCATCTATCCTAGTGAGCTTGAAATAAAAAAACACGACTGATTCCTTAAGTTCTGCTTCATATTAAGACTTATACCTGAGTCATGACGCCCACGAAAGGCTACATTTGAAACTTTATGACAAACGTGATGACTTCAATTTTTCTATTGTCAACTTTCCCTTTCTATGCAGCAATATACCTGCTTTCCTGCTTATGGTGTATTTGTTTCGAAATTAATACGCCAGGCTTATGAAGGCCCTCAAAACGTTTTATGGCTGTCATCAGAGTATTATTGATAAGTTTGATGTCTCTGTGTCTAAGATTGCCCTGGATATATTTGACGCCCCATAGTTCCATGTTCCTTTCACACAATTTTGATTACACACGTGGCGGGTGTAGCTAGTTAAACAGCAGGTGCTTACCCTTCCAGAGCACCCGATCTCACTTCCCTGGTGGAAGTTCACGTGTCTAACCTGTCAGTTCCAAAGTTTTTACTTTACTTGGATTGTGATTCGGACATGGATTAGTATGTTTGTTTTGAATATGACTTCAAAATGTAAAATCTACCTGTAATGGGAACGCCAAAATATAATTTACTGTATTAATTAGGGGTGACTTTTGTTTTAATTTCTTTTTAACGCACATTACATATATAGATACATTAGCAATATACATGTATGTATGAAAAATGTCATTTGATTTTCTTGATGAAATGTGTTTAATATCAAATCGTAAGAAACTGATGTTCTTGAATCGAACTCATTACATCTACAAGTTCATAATGATTCATTTACATTTTACTCTAACATAAAATTCTGTTTATAAAGATTTTTTATAATATTGCATTCAATTCTCTTGATGTTATTTTTTCATAAAAAGAAAATATACTAATCAACGTATTCATGAGATTCATAACTAATGCTTATGAAAGCTGTCTGTGTACAAACATTCTACATGTACCTGATACAATGGGAAATAACAACTGTCAACGAACAACTGCCTATAGTGGTCATTTTTGTGTAGTGGTCACTGTAGGGGAATCAAGCAAATCGCCACTATACACGTGATTGACTATAAGCAATAATCCAGAGATTTTTCAAATAGATACACAATAGTAAATTAGCAATATTTATCCCCGCCTTTTCACATTATTATCAGACAACAGAATTATAAAATTCCCCATTTTTTAATTCTCGGGCCAAATTTTTTGAAATGCAAATAATTTAAAAAATATGTTGAAATGAGAAAAATACAAGGATAAAAATTTATTTTACTAAATCCACCTTTGAACGATAAAGCGTAGTTTAGTGCGTGCTAGGGTTTTCTAAATTTCCGAGGGAATTCATTTACAATGTTTATAACTATCGTTATGCTTGTTTTTACATTGTTTTTATTGTTATTTTATTAATCGAATACATGAATATACAGATGTTGTAAATGTTTTATTTATTTTTCTCTTATCCTGAATATATTTAAAATCCATAGTTCCATGCTCTTTTCGCTCTGCTCTCAATTTTGTTACACACGTGGCGGTTTTAGATAGCTAAACAGGAAGTGTCTACTCTTTCGGAACACCCGGTTTCAGTGGCCTTATGGTAGTTCACTCGTCTAACTAAATTTGTCAGTGTCTTTTTTTGCTTTGGGGTTGTGATTTTGAGATGTGGTCATGGATTAGTATGATATTGATATCAATGGAAATGACAAATTGTTCATTAGATTACTTTTGTTCATTAAATTGCATTTAGTATTAACAATCCAAACCATTATTATTATTTTCTAAGTACTGTACTACTATAATGAATCAAAACCACACCGTCTTTTTAATCTCTAAATTAAGCGACAGTGTAAGTTTCACTGAAAGGTTTTAATGCATAAAAAAAATCAGAATTATATATTCTATTAGTTATCTTATGACGAGAACATTTTTCGTATGTTTTTTTAGAAACACAACATTATTATCAGAAAGCTGAATAAGAAAAAAGTCATAACATACGTCATATGTTTTAAACAAGTGATAGAGAATTATTTTATAAAAATTAACATAATTATTCTCATAAAAAATTATACATAAAAGCAAAAATACCTGAACCTTGAACCATTTATCAAACATGTCAAAACAACTTAAATATATCCATATATTATCCTAAAATTGCCGATGCGAAAAATGTTTATTATGTTCTAAACCTGTTTTAATTTTGTAGAGCTAGACGGTCGTTTCGGAAAAAAAAATCCTCATTACTAGTGCTCAGACTAAGATGAGAAAAATAGAGATTTTTAAAATTTAAGAAGCAGATGATTTTAGCCATGTTTATCTGACAATACTAAGTATTGCATTCTGAGTTATGGATATCCCCAGGGATGCTTAGTAAACAAGAGCAGAAACCAGTCTAGTTGTTGTAATTATATCATGTAATCTTTTTAATTTGCAGTATGAGATGACTATTTCGGAACAAAATTCCTCATCATCTGTCATTAAGAGGATAAAAATAGAGTTAAACCAAAAACAAACCACCAATCCATGTCCAAATCATAATCCAAAACAAAGTAAAACGTTTATAACTGACGTAATGAATTCCACACGTGAACTACCACCAGGGAAACGAGGCCGGGTGCTCCAGAAGGGTAAGCACCTTCTGTTAAACTAGATACACTCGCCACATGTGTAATACATTGAGAATAAAAGGAACATGGAACCATGGAACGTCAATCATATCCATGGTAATTTTGGACACACCCGCACACATCATACTTATAATATTATGATGATGGCCATAAACGTTTTGAAGGCCGTGATGAGCCTAGGCTTGCCTGTGTTATAAATTTATTTTATTATTACAAGTTGTGTCGCGCCGACGGTTGAGACCCTTTAATGTGCAATTAAATTTACGTTTTTTAAATATTTTAAATGATTGTAAACGATTTGAAGTATTAAGTTTCATATCTTATTACATTAAAACAGGTTTAAGATGAAAAGAACACTAACACTCTCAACTAAACCTGTCTATTGTGGAAACAGAATTATAGCTAATAACATGCATGAACTAAATAACTTGTCATCCGGTTTATTGCAGATGTGTATCTATTCGAGCATTATGAAATCAATAACCAAAGTACATTCCATAGCAACAGCGACTAAACAAATCATTAGGAAAAATCTATAAACAATTTTAGACTAGATTATTTTCATTTTAGACAATACTAGTCGTAAAACTTCTTATTTCATACCTTGTTTACGACAAACGTGATGCCAATTTTTCTATTATTGTTTGTCTTTTATACTTAGAAACAGTAATTAACTAAAATTTTTATGTTATCATTTGGTTTCTTATGAATTATCAAAATACATATGTTTAAAAACAAAAATAATAACGAGGAAAATACAAGAACATATTTAATCATTGCATTTATCTCTGTATATAGAGAAAAAATCCGCAAATTTACAAATATTGTCAATTGTCCAAAATCTAAAACACTCGTCTTGAACCCCATGTTCTAAAAAAATTATATTTACGCCTGAATCACGCCTGTATTATATATCAACAAAAGGTGACTCTGTTTTTTTCCAAATTAAAATACTTCATAACTACATACTCCATGATTTTGTCAAAACAAATGTCAATAACAAGGATGATAAAAATGATTTGCATATTAATTGTTGACCTTCGTTAAACCTTTTAATATGTATATGGGGTCACCAAGGAAATATACTACAACCGCTTTTTAGTAAAAAATTGCAAATTTTCCTCTACGTAGGAGAATAACGAAAAACGTAAAAACAAAACTAAAAATATTTTTGATGTGCTTTTTGTTTTAAAAAGAAACGATGACTGTTAGGTTTCAACAATTTAAAGGTATAAAAGTTATTTAAGAAAATGACTGTCTCGAAACATTAAAAGTTTGTTTTTAATTTACCCTTTTAGAACAACCGGTCTAGTTACCCTTGTGGAAATTAACATGTTTATTCTAATTTGCCAGTTTTCAAAACTTTTTACTTTGATTTGGGATTGTGGTTTTGAAATAGATTGGTTTCTTTGTTTTTACTTTGGTTTGGAATTGTGATTTGGACATAGATTGGTATGTTTGTTTTTACTTTGGTTTGGAATTGTGATTTGGACATAGATTGGTATGTTTGTTTTTACTTTGGTTTTAGATTGTGATTTAGACATAGATTGGTATGTTTGTTTTTACTTTGGTTTGGAATTGTGATTTGGACATAGATTGGTATGTTTGTTTTTACTTTGGTTTGGAATTGTGGTTTGGACATAGATTGGTATGTTTGTTTTTACTTTGGTTTGGAATTGTGGTTTGGACATAGATTGGTATGTTTGTTTTAGATTTCTTAGGGATTAATTTAAACCAATAAGACTGAAAAGTACATGTATCTGAAAAATTAGTTACAAAACCTAAATCATCAGATCGGATGTTTATCGTTTGAGTAATGTTACATATTTCCCGCATATGTGACAGATTAATCTCAGGGATTTTTTTTCATTTCGCACCCCGCGTGAGCACGTGTATCTAAGTACGACGGGGACTATTTTTTCAATAATAGTAATGGACGTAATTCATGCTACGAGGGATATCATAACATGTTAAAGTTGTTCCCTAACAACTGATTTCTAAAATTCTTAATTCTATTTTATTTCTTTATTATTTGTTTAAAAAAATTTGACAAATAAGAATATGAAAAAAAATATTTTCTTGTATTTATTATGGCATAGGTTCACATTTCTGCTCCGAGTTACACCTTATTGGTGACGTAACATGATTCCGTCATACACTTATTCATCCGCTAGCAAAATCTTTGCTTTGTAGTAGGAAATTTCAATTCCTTTAGGCTACAATGTAAGATTTTATATGCGAAAAAATAATCAATTACTCGTTTCAGGCCGAGATAAGGACATTCCAGTCGAGTGGACAGGTATTTCCATCTAAAACTCTGCGGAGCCTTGTTAGAGATAAAAAATTCTGACCACTCGACTGAAATTTCCTCATGAATCTCGGTCTGAAACTCGTTATAGCTTCTATTTATCTTATTATGGCACAAGTGTCAAGGAACGACTCTCTATTACAATTAAGTTTATAATGAAACACAAACATGTTGGATACCGGCTCAGGTCTAAACCAAAATCTTAGAAGCAAAGTAAACGGACTTGTGAACTTCAAGTGAGACAAGGTGCTCCGGAAGGGTGGGCACCTCCTGTTTAGCTAGCTAACTGGGACATATATATCCAGGGCAATCCTGGACACAGAGACATGCAAATGAAAAATTGAACATAAATCAACTTTAAATAGGGGTTGGTAAACGGGCATATAAAGTAACATGCGAACTTAAGTGAGACCGGTTGCTCCGGAAGGTTAAGCACCTCTTCTAGCTAGCTACACCCACGTGTAAAATCAAAACTTAGAATGAAAGGAATATTGCATTATACAACATCAAATATATCCAGAGAAATTTTGGACAAATCATTGATATTGTGATGATGACAATTAAACAGTTTGATTGAGAGCCTTGGTTTGTAATACCCCTAGAGTCATTAATTTATTTGTAAGGCTCTACAATGGCGTATCAACTGTGAAACAAATAGTATGACACGGGTATTACTGACGTCAACTTTGTTAGTATGAACCTGTATACTGTGCGTGTTTATTGTTGTCTTACTCTGCTTACATACATCATTATATACATTCTTCGTTACATTGGTTAATATCATGTAAATGTTTGTTTTTTAATTGTCATAAAAACAAACATACTTATGTAAACGTCCACGTCATTCACCACTAGTAACTACTCTCATTACAATTTAGTTCATAACGAATCACAAACATGTTGGATATCGGGCCATGTCTAAACTAAAATCTTAAAATCAAAGTAAAACTCTATGAGGCGCTTGAACTTCAAGGGAGACCAGATGCTCTGGTAGGGTGAGCACCTCCTGTTTACTAACTGGTACATTTAATATATCCAGGGCAATCCTGGACACAGAGACATGCAAATGAAAAATTGTGAACATAAATCTTCTTTAAAATGGCATTAAAAAGATAACTGAACTATGAAATATTTTGATCATCTTTATTTGTCCCCAAATTAAATGATATGAAATCACAGTAGTTTTGAAAATGTGAGCAAAAATGTTTGACATACATACAAATGGTTCTAACAATAATGAAATAATATATTTATAATCAATTAAAATTAATAATTCATATATGAATTATCCATCAATTTCAAGGATTAGATACGACACTGTTTTATAACATTTTTTGCTTTGTTTTACATTAACATTAATATAAAAGTAACATCTTGTGTAACTTTCTATTGAGGTCACACTGAAATACAAAGCATATATTGTTTAATGGAAAAAACCAAGAACTGGTGATTTTGGACTATTATATATATTAGTTTCATTTTTTCCCTATTTTAATGTGCATTCAGGAATATTATTGTTGTCAATTTCTTAGTACATAAGCTCTTAAGTGAAAATGTTTTAAATATTCCAGGGAAAGTTCAAATGTAAATTAACATGAATAACTACTTTATTAACACAGAAACTATGCAAAATTTTAAGAATACATTTTAATTTACCTATCAATTTTGCACAACCTGGAAGCCACTCAAGGACATGTATTTCAAGTGATAATAATACAGAAAAAATTTAATTAAATTACAGAAAGAAATAAACTGGAGACAAATTACATATGTTTATACCAATTATTTTAATATGATTTCAGAAATGTTTCTGAATATCCTATTACCAGTATTCTTAATTTAAAATGCTCATTGTGCGTTTTTCTTATACATTATACTCTACATGATTTAATCAATATTAAATATTTCTATCATGGATGATTTGACACAGAAATTTGAATTTTTATATTGAATCAATTATTAATACTAATATGTTTATTTCCAGTCGATCGATAATGCAATGCATATAAACCACGTTATATCATGGATTTTGTTTTATTTTACAATGAATTACTTTTACAGATTGAAAAAATAAAAATTTCTTGGACAGTAACTGAAATGAAAGAAAGAAGAAAGTGAATGAAGTTATAAAAATCTGGAATGTTTTATTTATATATTTGATAGAACGTTTTACTTGATTTTACCTCTTACCTGTAAATATATTGGTGAATAATTTCAGATAAAGATTAACAATGGGACAATTTGTTTTTGACCAAACTGGCAAGAATGGCAAAAACCTGATGAATTCTTTTGACAAATAATCGCACCAATTTCTTCTGACAATTTTGTTTCTGGCAATTCAGTTAATGTTTTGATCAGTTGTTAAATTAACGTAAAGAAACGTAAATGTTATAATTAATCATCTAACAGAGAAATGATCTGCAATGATTTTTCTATGACAGCTTAATTTCGAAATAAATTTAGATTTTTTTTCTCAAGTGTTAACGGTTACAAATGTTTTAAAACAATTCCACGGTAGCCATACAAAATGTTGAAGTAAGCTTATATTTGCTCAAACTTGTTACATGTTAAGTTTCTATTTCTGTTTTGGTTTTTACTATTGTAGTTTGACAAATTTTATTCTTTCAAAAGAAACCAATATAACTCAAGCCTTATGTTTTTTTTTGTTTACTTTGGTATTATATTTTGATGCTATATCTTGAGATTAAGTTTTTAAAGGAAGGTGCAAACAAAAGATTGTCCCTGATTTAGTAAAAAGAATGCCCTTTTATCTTGAAGAAACAAAAGCTGGAATGGATATGTCTTCTATTAACACAACATTAAACCAATCTAATATGACCACAACCCACAAAACGATAACAACCACAGAAAAGACAATGGACAAAATGAATGAAATTACTAATGGTGACCAAAAGACAAAAGTGCAAAGAGAAAGAAAAACGGATCTTTTATGTCTCAAATAACTAACCAGATTTTATTTTATCCTTATAAGATCAAATAAAAAACATACTATGTTGCTTCCAAATCACAATTCCAAAGCAAAGTAAAAACGATGAAACCAACAAATAAGGTTTAACACATGAACTTCCTCCAGGGAAGTGAGACCGGGTGCTCTGGAAGGGTAAGCATCTCAAAAGGAACCTAAACACTGCATTAATATGTAGGTAGCCTATTCAGTTTAAATGAAAGAACGGCGAAGTTTAAAATGCTGGTATTTATATAGTCATGTTTCTTACAGCAAATGTTATCATAGTTTGGTTAAAAATCAAATAATGCAATTAAAATCATGACAAAAAACTGGAATAACGAAAAAATCTGGGAACATCATGAGGTTGTAATCTATGATTTAAAACAAACTGATCCATGAAAGCTTGTGATAATAATTATGTCTTTAAACAATAATCATTTTTGTAGTGTACAGAGAGCTTAATATATATATAAATCAACTTTAACACACACTTAGTTACAAATTGGAAAAAATAAATGATAAACTTATGGCACAGTTTAAGCAATAATCTCATACATGACATAAACACATAATATACATAGGTATAAGCACCTTACACATATATAATAATATCAACAATTATTTCACTGGGTAAACATTCATCACGATATCAGAAATATCTATCACAATAAGGAATGATTAACCTGCAGGACCTGTTCTTCTCTCAAAATAATACCACAAAATTTCAAATTCTCACCTTCAAGAATGTATTATTCAACAACAGAATAATAAATTGCAGGATTTCCTTAAGATTTAACAGTTCTGCAGTGTTGTAGGTCACCCATTTTGTGTAGGCTTTCTGCAAAGTAATAGGGAAACATTTGGATCCATTTTATAAACTGGTTCTGTATGAAATCAATGAAATGCTCCAGTTTTCTGGCCACATATATTCATGTCATTAACAGTAAAACACATAAGCACTATTCCAGACATAAGTTCTGCTGGATATTGGTTCTGACTCATAATGGTGCCAAATGCTCCCCATTAAGGTAGGCAAATGAAGATCAACAAAATTAATGCTTCAGTGACTACCACGTCTCTCTAAAAAGAGACAAGAAGTTGAAATGTGTCAATAAAATCTGAGATTAAATTTGTTGAACTTAATACCATTATATTTTAACATCATAAAATGTATTGCATATTCTTCTAATGATCATTATATAACAATAGCACTCTTTTAAATAACAAGAAATAACAGTAAGAATGTCATATTTATCATTAAAGATTGATTGTTTTGTGCTGTAGAATCAGACAACAATATACAAGTCTTTGACCGGTATATAATAACATACAGGTAACAACTCATTTTAAGCAATATCCTAACCATAAATATAGACATTATTGGGATTTATCATAGTACCACATAGTCCTGGATAATGTTCATATGGAAGTATTTTATACTTGTATAGACACCATTTGGGTTTATACTAATACCATGTGGTACGGTACCACATATTATATATGTGGAAATATCATATCCTTATAGATATGTCTTTGGGGTTGATCAGAGTACCACTAGATATCCCTCAATGTTTATGAGCAAGAACCGGTGTTGTATCTGTTGGATAAGTAATGGATTTATCTTTTCCCAATAAAATAGTTTACATTCTCAAACTTGATAAATGTTATAATTGAATTGGTTCAGGACAAATGTTAGTATGCCAAGTATAGCAGTGACAAAGGTGAACACAGCTGTATGGTAATGTAGCAACAAAACAATTACTTATTTTGTCTGCTGGCTAAAAACATTCAAGGAATTACTAATTCTGTCTGCTGGCTATCAACATTTAAGGAATTCATTGCTCTTTACAATTTAGTTCTGAATGAAACAGTTAATGGATGTGGAATAAAACAAGAGTAATCAGAGAAAATTTCCAACATTAGCAAGGAGACTTCTCACCAAGGATCTGCGATGCCGAGTGGGACCACCCCACAATTGTCAATTTTACATGTTTATTACCAGCATCACTATTCAACAATATCATATAATGAAAATATTAAGTGGATGGAATGAAGAACGAAAACGCACACACACACACATACACACACACACTGAGCAAATTTCATAACTGCATTCCCCTAATATAGAACAGACAATCACCCAACAAAATTTAATTAACTCCCGAGATATAAAATTTTGTTTGGTGATTGAAATAAATATTATAACAAATTTTAATTTATTATCCTATATTTTAGGAACAATTAATGTCAAATCATAAAACATTAAAATATCTATTAAATGACAAAAATTCCACCAAAGCATAAGCTTAAAATAACATTTTTTGAATAAAATTGGTATAAATAATTCATCATTCAAAACAAACAAACATAATATATATATATATGTAATATTTATATTTATATATATATATATATACACACATGTATATATATATGCTGACTTCATTTGATTTTTTTTTCAAATTGACATCCAGACATGAGGTAGGATTCCGGTTAGGTGTGAAGCACAGTGATATTCTAAATATCATAAACAGGAAAATGACCATTTAATGGTACATATACAATATTAACATGGTACACCATAAAAATAACACTAGCAAGATCAGTTATTATGGGCTACAGCAAACCTAAGCCAGAGGCTTCAGCAAACCTAAGCAAGATTTGGTGGGTTTATACATGTTCAAATGCCATAAAACTTTCTTATCTGATAATGATTAAAAAATAAATAATTGTGTTTTATCAGTATTAACGCCTCAACTTAATTCAACATACCTACTGATTTAATCAGTGAAATAGAGGTACAGTGTTTCTTCAGCAGTTTATTTTATGTGGCAAAAATAATTTACAGGTACTTAAAAATAAACAATCAGTTGGTAACATTAGGAGAAGCACTGGAAGTGAGACACCATGGCAGAGTTGTCACCAATATCATTGTCTTAAATGCTTGGAACATTTTACAAAACAACTACAAACAAGAGGCCCAATAGGGCCTGTGATGCTCAACTGGCAGCTCATTTACATTTTTGATAAATAACATGCAAATCTTGTGAAATGGCATTCCCCCTCCTGTTTACAATTGCAACTGGAACCAAAGTGGTTGGAAACCAAATCTGCATTGGTTTTTCATGTTATTGCTATGTATAGGAACAGAAGCCAGCTTAAAAAATGAATCCACAATGGCTATTTATGTGTTTCTCATTATAGAAACTGGGCCATCTTGGATGTAACATTGGCTTGTCTGGCAAGACAAATTTAATTTAAATTAGCCTAGTGGTTTCAAAGAAGATTTTCAAAATATTGATGAAATATTACACCTGATTTACAAAATTCTTGAAAATTGTGGCAACAAAACCTTCTCAGGAAACCTGTTACACATTTGGCTTCATTTGGCTTTGTAGTTTCAAAGAAGATGATTTTCAACGAATCGCTTAAATTTAGCATCTAATTTGCATATTCCGCTAATTACGCACAACAGAAAATGTTACAAAAAAACCCGTTACATATATTAAATAACTAGACATCTACTTTCTAATTCTCAAATTTGAACTAAATCGATCCATAACTAAACATGTAATGACCATTTATAGGTTTTTGCTATTTATAGCAATGGTGGCCATCTTGGATGAAGCAGGAAGTTGATTTGTACAAACTTTAATCTACTCCACCTAGGGACTTTCCACACCAAATTTGGCATCATTTGGGTATGTGGTTTCAGAGAAGAAGATTTTTAAAGAATTGCCTAAATTAGCATCTAATTTGCATATTCCGCTAATTACGAGCAAACAGAAAAAGTAACAGAAAAATCGGTTACATATATTAAATGCCTAGACATCTTCCTTCTAAATCTCAAATTTGAACTAAATCGGTCCATAAATAAACATGTAATGACCATTAATAGGTTTTTGCTATTTATAGCAATGGCGGCCATCTTGGATGCCGCACGAAGTTGATTTGTACAAACTTTAATCTACTCCACCTAGGGACTTTCCACACCATTTTTGGCATCATTTGGGTATGTGGTTTCAGAGAAGAAGATTTTCAAAGAATCGACTAAATTTAGCATCTAATTTGCATATTCCGCTAATTACGAGCAAACAGAAAAAGTTACATAAAACCCATTACATATATTAAATGGCTAGACATCTACTTTCTAAATCTCAAATTTGAACTAAATCGGTCCATAAATAAACATGTAATGACCATTTATAGGTTTTTGCTATTTATAGCAATGGCGGCCATCTTGGATGCCGCACGAAGTTGATTTGTATAAACTTTAATCTACTCCACCTAGGGACTTTCCACACCATATTTGGCATCATTTGGGTATGTGGTTTCAGAGAAGAAGATTTTCAAAGAATCGACTAAATTTAGCATCTAATTTGCATATTCCGCTAATTACGAGCAAACAGAAAAAGTTACAGAAAAACCCGTTACATATATTAAATGGCTAGACATCTACTTTCTAAATCTCAAATTTGAACTGAATCGGTCCATAAATAAACATGTAATGACCATTAATAGGTTTTGCTATTTATAGCAATGGCGGCCATCTTGGATGCCGCACGAAGTTGATTTGTACAAACTTTAATCTACTCCACCTAAGTACTTTCCACACCATATTTGGCATTATTTGGGTATGTGGTTTCAGAGAAGAAGATTTTCAAAGAATCGACTAAATTTAGCATCTAATTTGCATATTCCGCTAATTACGAGCAAACAGAAAAAGTAACAGAAAAATCCGTTACATATATTAAATGGCTAGACATCTGCTTTCTAAATCTCAAATTTGAACTAAATCGGTCCATAAATAAACATGTAATGACCATTTATAGGTTTTTGCTATTTATAGCAATGGCGGCCATCTTGGATGCTGCACGAAGTTGATTTGTACAAACTTTAATCTACTCCACCTAGGGACTTTCCACACCATTTTTGGCATCATTTGGGTATGTGGTTTCAGAGAAGAAGATTTTCAAAGAATCGACTAAATTTAGCATCTAATTTGCATATTCCGCTAATTACGAGCAAACAGAAAAAGTTACAAAAAAACCCATTACATATATTAAATGGCTAGACATCTACTTTCTAAATCTCAAATTTGAACTAAATCGGTCCATAAATAAACATGTAATGACCATTTATAGGTTTTTGCTATTTATAGCAATGGCGGCCATCTTGGATGCCGCACGAAGTTGATTTGTACAAACTTTAATCTACTCCACCTAGGGACTTTCCACATTAAATTTGGCTTCATTTGGGTATGTGGTTTCAGAGAAGAAGAGTTTCAAAGAATTGCCTAAATTTAGCATCTAATTTGCATATTCCGCTAATTATGAGCAAACAGAAAAAGTTACTGAAAAATCCGTTACATATATTAAATGGCTAGACATCTACTTTCTAAATCTCAAATTTGAACTAAATCGGTTCTAAAATAAACATGTAACGACCATTTATAGGTTTTTGCTATTTATAGCAATGGCGGCCATCTTGGATGATGCAGGAAGTTGATTTGTACAAACTTTAATCTACTCCACCTAGGGACTTTCCACATTAAATTTGGCTTCATTTGGGTATGTGGTTTCAGAGAAGAAGATTTTCAAAGAATTGCCTAAATTTAGCATCTAATTTGCATATTCCGCTAATTATGAGCAAACAGAAAAAGTTACTGAAAAATCCGTTACATATATTAAATGGCTAGACATATACTTTCTAAATCTCAAATTTGAACTAAATCGGTTCTAAAATAAACATGTAACGACCATTTATAGGTTTTTGCTATTTATAGCAATGGCGGCCATCTTGGATGATGCAGGAAGTTGATTTGTACAAACTTTAATCTACTCCACCTAGCGACTTTCCACATTAAATTTGGCTTCATTTGGGTATGTGGTTTCAGAGAAGAAGATTTTCAAAGAATTGCCTAAATTTAGCATCTAATTTGCATATTCCGCTAATTATGAGCAAACAGAAAAAGTTACTGAAAAATCCGTTACATATATTAAATGGCTAGACATCTACTTTCTAAATCTCAAATTTGAACTAAATCGATTCTAAAATAAACATGTAACGACCATTTATAGGTTTTTGCTATTTATAGCAATGGCGGCCATCTTGGATGCCGCAGGAAGTTGATTTGTACAAACTTTAATCTACTCCACCTAAGGACTTTCCACACCAAATTTGGTTTCAATTGGCCCAGTGGTTTCAGAGGAGAAGATTAAAGTTTACGCACGGACGCACGCACGGACGCACGGACGCACGGACACACGCTTCACCATGGCATAAGCTCAGCTGGCTATAGCCAGTTGAGCTAAAAATGTTTCTCCTCATATCTTTAAATTCTTGAGTTTTATTACATTGAAATGATAAAATGAAATAAAGGTGAAATTGTTACATTTTGATTGAAGTAAAAATCCAAAATATGACTGATAAATAGGGGAAATATGCAAAAAAATGTTCCTTTTGTGAGGAATGCTAAATGTTTAAGTTTCACAAATTATTTTGCTATTTTAAGTCGCTGATTCATCTAGATCATTAAAGAGATATAACGGTATGGCAAACTACCTCTAAAGCTCTACCTGTGAATAACAGATAAAACTTAATGTGCCCAACATAGTTGTTGTAAAACATTCATGTGTGCGTATAACTGAGACAATGACATTTTTTGTTGGTCTTAATTTCATGAAAATTCGCCAAAGTACTTTAAATTTTATGAATTTAATTAATTTTCATATTATCAAAACAAACAAAGAAAATACTGTTAATCAATTATTATGTCTTTAAAACATTAACTTCAGTGTGAATATTTTCACAACAATCTATCCACACAGGATTGTAATATCAAACTTTTGTTTCATTTAACATTAATACAATGGATATATTAGATACAAAATGTCAAAATGGTTTTTGTTCTTCTGAAAAATAATTTATGGTGTTTCACAGGTACAAACATTGTATCCGTGTATGTGCTAGTATGAGAGAGAATAATGTTGAAATGCAGTAAGCCCTAATCAATCACCTTTTAATTTTAAGTCAATGTCAATATTCAGCACAAGTTAAATATTTCTTTCAGCAATGGTTCGATACAAGTTATATCATTGACAGAATGAAATATTTTGTTTTGAAGATGTGTTTGAAAGTCCTCCACAATCTGTCGAAGGTCTGTTATCAGCATTAACAATTTGGGAAATAATGTTTTTTGTTTAGGATGATTGTGTTTGAGTTCCAGTCGTAAAGCATCTAGAATTTCCATCTGATTTTTCTCTACTTCTTCACTGCTCTGAAGATCCGGAGTATCTGAATAAAGCATAGAAAAATCAAAATTAATTATGCTTATGTAATTACTAAAGGATTTTGTCAAGCTGATAATGGTGGTAACACCTGCAACTTAAGAACTGCCTGACCAAAATATGAATTCACAATTAATATGTATTTCTAAATTAATTATCAGTGTTTAGAATTAAATCTGGTTAAAGATACAAATGTATTGATAAATCAAAGTGTGACAGTTAGACAAAGAGGAATAACCAATGGTAACATTAAACATATATATAATTGGAAATGTGGCTGGTTAATTTAGTTGGTAGAGCTTCTCATAAGAATTGGAAAGGTCCCAAGTTACAGTCCTGTTTTGGTCACTGCATTTTCTTGATTTTATTTTATTTTTTAAATTATTAAGGAATAAGGCATTAAAATGTGTAAATTGAAAAAAAAAAACCTCCGACAATTTTAACAATGAATGTCATGGTAATTACCTGTTAATAAAATAACTGCTGCAAACAATGCCAGTTCAACTGGTTGTATTTGTAAGCTGTTTATCTGATCACAGACCGAGATGACATGTTGAAGCAATAACTGAGATTCACGACATTCTAAGATCGCTTTTCTGTTGATAACAAGATCATGATGTTTCCCTTTTAATTTTATGGTGAATCTATCAACCATACTGTGCATCTGAAATCAAAATTAAGACTCGTGTAAACACCAGCAGAAATACAAACAAACAAACAATTACCTAGTGGTGCTGTGATTACTTTCCATTAGTTTAAACTCAAATACTACCAGGGACATTTTTTTAAATGAGCTTCCATCTAGTGTTCAGATGTAAATCTACAATAAGTATTTCAGATGAGACTAAAAGCTGAAGTTAAATATCTAAATGCATAAGTAAGATACCAATGTTCAATTATATAATTGAAAAGAGTTTATGTAACGAGTAACATAACAATTTTGATCCATACACTGTAAACATATTAATTTTGGTGGGACACTAATTTTGGCGACTTTCACAAGGATAGGGTAGAGCTAATTTAAAACCAACAGCCAATTTAAATAAGAATATAGAGCATAAGATGATTCATGAAATTAAGGGTAATTCAAGTCCATGTGAATTTTACCCAAATGATAATTTGTCCTAAAATTTGTCCCTTCTAAAATGAATACATTTACTGTGAACCGAGAAGACATGTACGACACTTACCATCACTATGGCAACAGCTAACGAACCTTGCTTCATAAGTAATATTTGATCATTTAGAGGTAATTTGAGAAATCCTGGCAATTGTTTTGAAAATTTGACACTGGCTTCCACAAGGGGAACAACCATTTGCTGGTAACATTTGAAAACTGAAAGTTTTATAAACTCCTCTCTATTAAGAGTGTTCACAATACACGTTTCTTCAATAAAATCCTGCAAACGATGAAAACCAAAATGTTATATAATAGTCAAACCAATCTTAAAACATGATGTTTTGGAAAACATTTATGCATTGATGTAAGGGAAGTCAAAAGTCAAAGTAAAAAGGTTGGCAACAATTACAAAATCTAGAAGAAATTCTTGTCTCACACACACACACACACACACACACACACACACACACACACATTTTGCCAAACAAAAATAATGTAAAAGATATGGTAGAAGTTCTAGTTCCAGACAGACTGACAAAACAAAAAACATAAACCATTCTTCATCTGACATTTGATCTGAATGTTTAAAAAGAGGAGTAAAAGTTAAAAAAATCTTGATAGGACAATTTTATTTGTCAGCATTTGTTTTACATTACATGCAAATGCAGCTAAAATCCCCTAATTTAAATGTTCCTGCTATTTTTATGCCCTAATGAATCCCTGCCTGAACTTAAACAAAGGTGGATGTTTTCTGATTTACAATGTACAAACCTTTGCTTGGAATGGAATGTTGTCATTAACAGATTCAGAGATCAGTTGTGTTTTATTGAGTGTATCCTTAAAAGCAGTTTTAATGGAGTCTGAGAGTGTCCGTAAATCAAGAATCCGTTTTTTACTGTTAGTTGAAAGTTCTTCTTTGTCTGCAATAAGTTTTTCTCTCTCTAATTTAGGCATCCGACCAAAGCGAACAGCTGAAATTGGCAATAATAAATTAATCAAAGCATTGAAAGAACTGATAAGTTTAATCATGTTTCTGAGATTGCAATATTTTGAAATGCTCTTTTTGATCAAGATTATTTTCTCAGACAAGACTCATTAAATATAGACAATCAGTAAATAAGTTTAAACAAGAGGCCCATGGGCCTGATACGCTCACCTGATAACTAATGGCGAGCTGATAGATTTAAAGAACACATAAATACTAAACCCAAATGACTTTTTTTTTAACATCATGATAACCATTGTATCCATACCTACAACATTCTAATATACATGCCTATACAAAAAGTTTATAGTTTTCGAGATAATTAACCATTTTGGTATTGTTTTGCATCTGTGACCTTGACCTTTGAACCCATGACCTTTTTCTATACATCAAAATGATCGTTGTATCAATATCTGCAACATTCTAATATACAAGCCTATACAAAAAGTTTATAGTTTTCGAGATAATTAACCATTTCGGTATTGTTTCACATCTGTGACCTTGACATTTGAACCCATGTCCTTTTTCTATACACCAAAATAATTGTTGTATCGATACTTACAACATTCTAATATACATGCCTATACACAAAGTTTATAGTTTTCGAGATAATTAAACATTTCGGTATTGTTTCGCAAATGTGACCTTGACCTATGAACCCATAACCTTTTTCTATATATCAAAATGATTGTTGTATCAATACCTACAACATTCTAATATGCATGCCTATACAAAAAGTTTATAGTTTTCGAGATAATTAACCATTTCGGTATTGTTTTGCATCTGTGACCTTGACCTTTGAACCCATGACTTTTTTCTATACATCAAAATGATCCTTGTATCAATACCTACAACATTCTAATATATATGCCTATACAAAAAGTTTATAGTTTTCAAAAAATTAACCATTTTGGTATTGTTTCGCATCTGTGACCTTGACCTTTGAACCCATGACTTTTTTCTATACATCAAAATGATCATTGTATTAATACCTACAACATTCTAATATACATGCCTATACAAAATGTTTATAGTTTTCGAGATAATTAACAATTTCAGTATTGTTTCGCATCTGTGACCTTGACCTTTGAACCCATGACCTTTTTCTATACATCAAAATGATCGCTGTATCAATACCTACAACATTCTAATATACATGCCTATACAAAAAGTTTATAGTTTTCAAGATAATTAACAATTTCAGTATTGCTTCGCATCTGTGACCTTGACCTTTGAACCCATCACCTTTTTCTATACATCAAAATGATTGTTGTATCGATATCTACAACATTCTAAATATATGCCTATACAAAATGTTTATAGTTTTAGAGATAATTAACCATTTCAGTATTGTTTCACATCTGTGACCTTGACCTTTGAACCCATGACTTTTTTCTATACATCAAAATGATCGTTGTATCAATACCTACAACATTCTAATATACATGCCTATACAAAAAGTTTATAGTTTTAGAGATAATTAACCATTTCGGTATTGTTTCACATCTGTGACCTTGACCTTTGAACCCATGACCTTTTTCTATACATCAAAATGATTGTTATATCAATACCTACAACATTCTAATATACATGCCTATACAAAAAGTTTATAGTTTTCGAGATAATTAACCATTTCGGTATTGTTTCACATTTGTGACCTTGACCTTTGAACCCATGACTTTTTTCTATACATCAAAATGATCGTTGTATCAATACCTACAACATTCTAATATACATGCCTATACAAAAAGTTGATAGTTTTAGAGATAATTAACCATTTCGGTATTGTTTCACATCTGTGACCTTGACCTTTGAACCCATGACCTTTTTCTATACATCAAAATGATTGTTATATCAATACCTACAACATTCTAATATACATGCCTATACAAAAAGTTTATAGTTTTCGAGATAATTAACCATTTCGGTATTGTTTCACATTTGTGACCTTGACCTTTGAACCCATGACCTTTTTCTATATATCAAAATGATTGTTATATCAATACCTACAACATTCTATTATACATGCCTATACAAAATGTTTATAGTTTTCGAGATAATTAACCATTTCGGTTTTGTTTCGCATTTGTGACCTTGACCTTTGAACCCATGACGTTTTTCTATACATCAAAATGATCGTTGTATCGATACCTACAACATTCTAATATACATGCCTATACAAAAAGTTTATAGTTTTCGAGATAATAATTATAATCAGAGGTAAAAAAAATTAGGTCACGACCTTCACAATTGACCTTGACCTCATTTTGAAGATACTAACAAGAAGATGTCAAAACTGAAAACCCCATGTTATTATCTGGTCAAATAGTCAAGTTATAACAATTTGAAGCTATTTTACGATTTTTTCAAAATTAAACGCAAAAACGCGTAACCTATTTTTTATCCGAATTTCACAAAATGAACAAACTATAGGCTTAAGACCCTAGAGAAGCCAAATATCACATCAGATTTTTTTTCCAATCAGTACTTTCGGAGAAGAAGATTTTTTAAGATTTTTGCACCCCTAGGTCACCTTGACCTAGTTATGGTAGCCATAGCAACGCCACGAACAAATCTGAATTGCACCGGCCCATATATACTTCTGACAAAGTTTCATTAAAAACTGTCCAGTAGTTTCAGAGGAGAAGTCGAAAATAGGTGTTAACGACGCACACACGCACACACGCACATACACACGCTGCGCTATGCCATAAGCTCACATGACCTTCGGTCAGGTGAGCTAAAAAAGAGACATAATAACCTTCAACTAGGGGCAACTTTACCAGTGCTAAAAAGGATAGCTGCTCAAGTAAACTCTAAAAGAATAGTACAATTCTATACAAACACTGTAGTTAAACTCTGGTACTCTGACGTTGTTCTTTCAGAGTCACAGAAATGGAAAGGATGAAAAAGAAAACTTGCTGTGATTAAATACTGATTATTCATCCATCATATTACAAACAATGGTGTTAGAGAAATATATTAAAAATGCCACATCCCTTTTAAGCATTGAGCCTGGGACATTTGGAATCAGGACAGCAAGTGTTTTTTCCATGCAATTTTTGGACAAAAGTAATGGTAAATCTATAGTGAAAAGTAAATGTTACATTTTGTGGTTGTTCATACCAAAATATTTGGGAAAAATATAGTTTTTGAATCTTGGGAATGGGTCCCATTTTTGGTGCCCAAAACCAGGAGATGGAAAGCCCTGATAATATACAAATATCTTACCATCTGGTGACATCCCTGCATTGATACATCGTTGATAGCGACAATACTGACATTTATTCCGATTCCCTGTATCTATGTTACATTTTATCCCTCCTTTACAAGGCTTATATTTTAACTGTTTCTTCAAAGTTCTCCTAAAAAATCCCTGAAATAAGACAACAGGTAAACACTCAGTCATAAAGTAAATACATTTACACTTGAATATGCTAACTTTTTATGATTTCAAAATGTTTCAAATTGTTATATTGACAGTTATTTGGAATTTTTGAAAGAAAAAATTCCCACTTCTAGTTATTGGTACCAATATTCCAGAAACTTGTGTTTGAAGTTGAACTATCCAAGATGTCATGTACATTTAATAAAACTTTTATGGGCCAAAACTTCTGAATATTTAAGAAAAAATAATGTATCATGTGAAAAAAATTGGATGAAGCACCTGTTAATATTTTAAAAGGTAACTTCTTAAAATTTTTTTATCATTATTTCATTACCTTACAACCTTCACAAGAATGAACCCCATAATGGAAGCCAGAGGCCCTATCTCCACAGATTCTACACGCTACATCTAACTCAGCTGTATACTGCTGCTTAGATACCGAGCTCATCTGTTTCAAAATATAAAATATCAGAATTTAATTCACATTTTGAAATTATTATAAAATGGCTACTAGCAAAATATAGTTTGAAAGATGACACTTTTGCTTTTTGAACTTCCTTCCAAAATATGATTGAAGTAGGTCACTACCTTTGACGGCTGAACATTATCTGCATGAAAGTGTAAAAACTGAAAACCTAGTAATAAAAATTTCAAAGTTACACAAATATCAGTGAAAATTAAACACTGGTTGTATTTTATTTCAAGAATAACGCAATTTTAAAGAAATTCAATTTTTAAAGAAAAATATGTATACAAGGTATGGAAAGAATTTGAAACTTCATTTATAATTAAACATTAAACAAATGTTTACAATGTGCTTATAGCGGTGATGCGGTTAATATACTAACCTTCTGTGTACCATGTGCTCTGGACCTTTTTGACGTGGAACTGGATATAACAGGTGAGTTAGGGTTACTCGATGCAGAAGAGCTGCAGTATGTATTTGACACACTTTTGGAGTCCGATGAAGTAGTTGAAGTTTCGCTAGGAGAAGGTGAGCTCCCTCCTGTACTTATTTCCATATTTGAAACTGGAAACGAGTTCCATGAATCAAACTCAAATGTGGAATATATATCTGTCAAAAAAAGAGAAAAAAATCAGTTTTGCTGGAAATTAATCATGTATTAACATTGTAAGCATTTATCATGGACTTGTTTTAAACAAGAGATCATAAGATGGCAAGTCCTGCCTGAAAAGATTTTGTCTTCTTCAATGATAAAAGTGAGCCCAACTGGCTTTTTATTTTTTATTCTTTAGTCTTTTCAGAAGTCCATGGCCATCAATACTCAACTGAATGATCTTTCAGTGATAATTTCAGACAACAAGTCGTCCATGGGCCTACATGGTCACTGGAATGATCCATCTGTGATAATTTGAAGTTATTTTAACATTGAAACAAGTCGTCCATGGGCCTCAATGCTCACTTAAATGACCTATCTGTGATACTTTCAAGCTTTTTCAACATTGAAACAAGAGGTCTATGGGCCTGAATGCTCACTTAAATTACCTATCTGTGATAATTTCAAGCTATTTTACCATTGAAACAGTGAATGCTCACCCGAATGATCTATCTCTGATAAGTTCAAGCTATTTTTATGATAACTCATTAACATTTTATTTTCAAATACAATAGATAAAGACATTATTTATGATCCAAATGATTCATCTTTTTATTATTATTATTATTTTTTAATAAATTCAACACTTTAAATGATAACCTGATACCAAATTGGAAATCCCAAAGCATTTTGTGTTTCATTGTATTAAAATAATTAAAATATATTATGTTTAAGAACTGTAAATGGCAAGAATATGATGAATATTGGAAGCACTGGATGAATTTGTTTTAAGATCCCTCCCCAAATATGACCTTTAAAATTCTTTAGGATTTCCTTAAAAGGAAATAAGCAATTAACCATTTGTGTATCCAATTTTAATTTTTACATAATAAATATTTAAGACTACCATTAGATATGTAGAAGGCATCATTTCTACCATATACATATGTGGAATTAATTAATATAACCTGATATACACCCATAATATGTGAATTATCTCCCTTTATATATAAACCATGTAACTGTGTTAAGAAATGTCTTTATTTGTCTTTCTGTTAGTATTTGTATAATATGCTCTTTTTGTTGTATGATTATAGCATGTTATGTGTCATTAAAAATAATAAAAATATATAAAAAAATAATTTGGTCAACATAATATTGGCTATACAATATTGGGTACTATTTTGGTATTACATAATTGGTGTATAGAAACTGCATCAAAAGATGGTGCTTCACAATGATTCACATGACAACGGTACCTAACAGTAATGTGTCCTAAAACTGGATATGGTATCAACTTTTTAAGTTTAATAACATCAACAATTGTCTTATTTACTTGTTTGTGACCTTGGGTTTTGTCAAAATATCACGATTAGCCCCTAGGTTAAGACTCCTAGGTTTGGTGTGGGTTATTAAAAGATCAGTGTTGATTAGGATATTTGTAACCTAAATCTAACAAACAAAACATGCTCAGCTTTATATTAAATTGCTATATCACACATATAACTTTTCAGTTTTTATTTTGTCAAGAAAGGCCATGACATGACATAAATGTCATTTTAACTGAGGTTACAGCGATATTGTAAACAAAGAAGTCTTAAAACACATTTTGATATTTTCCCTTAAAATTAGGTCGCATATGATAAATATGAGAAATCTAAACATAGCACACAGTTCATACATCGGGCAAATAATATAGTCTGTTTCACAAATGTGTATGTCGTCTATACCGCCATACACTCTAACGTGTGTATATAAAACATTATTTTTTCTGTGTTTTGTTGACAATTATTATGCTAGCTTGCACTCAAATAGACAGACACAAAAATTTCTTTTGTTTTAACACTTTTTCATACATTGCATCTGTGTTTGCTTTAATAATATGTCCTTGTTTTTGATGTACTTGGTGCACATTGGATTCTCATTGGTAGTGCAACATACTGAGCATTAGATAGGACAAAATACAGTTTTTACTATCTGTTATTAAAAGATGGACATTTTTTACACATAAACTGTTTCTTTACATTAAATGTTTAAGGTTTATCTATCTTAATTCTCCATTTAAAAATTCAATGCAGATATAAATTGTCTAATTTTGTTATTTAGAGTAATAGAGGCATTTTAAAAGATGTGACAATGTACAAATGTTAATCAATTCACAGAAGATCACACATCTGGCAGCTAAAAACGTAAGGTAACTACATTAAAGAGTAACAGAACTCTTAACTTATCAAAAATATGTCAATGTCGCCATTAAACTGACTATAGTGTTACAACCAGTTTTGATGTTCAAAATTAGTCAGAAAGTCATATAGAGGAAACAATTACTCAACCTTATTATAAATGGTACAATTCCATAACAGGGTGTAAAAACTTTACAAAACAAGTTTAGCTTGTCATACCCCTGTATGACCCTGAAAATTATAAAAAGGTAATAATATATGATAATCAGTTTTAGACATTCAAGTGTATGTGTACCAGAGAAAACTGATACCTAGCTACCTTTGTCAGTAGGGTACTAGTTCAGCTAGATACCTTAGTCTGTAGGGTAACTAGTTCAGCTAGATACCTTATTCAGTAGGGTACTAGTTTAGCTAGAGACCTTAGTCAGTAGGGTACTAGTTCAGCTAGAGACCTTAGTCAGTAGGGTACTAATTTAGCTAGATACCTTAGTCAGTAGGGTACTAGTTCAGCTAGAGACCTTAGTCAGTAGGGTACTAATTTAGCTAGATACCTTATTCAGTAGCTTACTAGTTCAGCTAAATACCTTAGTCTGTAGTAGGGTAACTAGTTCAGCTAGATACCTTAGTCAGTAGGGTACTAGTTTAGCTAGAGACCTTAGTCAGTAGGGTACTAGTTCAGCTAGAGACCTTAGTCAGTAGGGTACTAATTTAGCTAGATACCTTAGTCAGTAGGGTACTAGTTCAGCTAGAGACCTTTGTCAGTAGGGTACTAGTTCAGCTAGATACCTTATTCAGTAGGGTACTAGTTCAGCTAGATACCTTATTCAGTAGGGTAACGAGTTCAGCTAGATACCTTATTCAGTAGGGTAACAAGTTCAGCTAGATACCTTATTCAGTAGGGTACTAGTTCAGCTAGATACCTTTGTCAGTAGAGTACTAGTTCAGCTAGATACCTTAGTAGGGTAACTAGTTCAGCTAGATACCTTATTCAGTAGGGTACTAGTTCAGCTAGATTCTTTGGCTTTCATAGTTTAAACTGCCAACTTGGCTACCTTGTAAAAAAACATTCTACCTGTCCATTCTCTAAATTGATATCATTAAAAATTAAAAGAAATCACCTAAAACTAGAACTGTCTCTTGAGAGCCAAATAACAACATAGAGAGATCCATCAAGAAAAACCAAAAATGAAATTGTGGGGATGACAACAAATATTTTATCATGTGGCAAATTAAACCATGTCAAAATATGCTGTAATACTAGTAATATTTCTTAAAACAATACCAAGGACACACAGACCCACAACAATTAATTGATGTTAGTGCTGTTAATATTTCCATACAAAGTTAAGTTTGTTCATATACTTCTTTTCTATTAAACTAAAAAAATTTAAGGATTGAACATTGGTTGTACTGACTATTGGGGGGAAACTTCAATTGGCCACGCAAATTGTAAGAATGGCACAGCCAACTGCAAAATGACAATGAAATTTGTGTTAACAAAACTCCGAATAATCAGTACTCATTTTCAATATGTTGTATCATCAATCAAATATGAAAAGTGAGTACCTGTGTAATCTAAAACAGTAGATACCCTGAACATCATCTGACTGTACTCTGAACATAACCTGAGACTGTATTCGGACCATAATCTGACTGTACTCAAAAACCATAATCTTATTGTACTGGACCATAATCTGACTGTATTCAGACCAAAATCTGACCGTACTCGTACCATAATCTGACTGTTCTTGAACCATAATCTGATTGTATTGGGGCCATAACATGACTGTACTCAGACCAAAATCTGACTGTACTCGGACCATAATGACTGTACTCTACTGTACTCTGAACATAATCTGTCTATACTCTGAAAAAAAATCTGACTGTACTCAGACCATAATCTGACTATCTGACTGTACTCCGACCATAATCTGACTATCTGACTGTAAGCTGACCATAAACATAGTTAAGATCATAGTTTAATTATATTTCAGGAAGTCACAGTCTACAGTTTAAGTACTATTCATAGTAACATGTTATGTTGTATATTTTACATAAACAATCCTTTTTGAATGTTTAACTTTAGTTCAATATAAGATTTATTGACATGGGGCATGGCATCTTTAGTCCAAGGTCTGTAAAATTCTCACATAGAACATGGTATCTTTAAACCAGAGCCAAAAAACTTCAAGTTATGAAACATTGTAACTTTAGTCCCAAGCCATAAATTTCAAGACATCTTTAGTTCCGTACTTTGTAAGGTTTCATGACATGAAGCATGGCATAACATTGGTTAATTTGATTTTGACTGCCATATTAAATTCAATATTCCTACTCTAAATAACTTCATTGTCCCTGGAATTGTTTTGGTGAATGTGTGCTTTTTCTTGGAAATTGTACAAAATAACTTATGTCACAAGTAGACTTTACTGTGCAAAAGGGTGCAAGGTGATACCAAATATGATCAGGGTTCATGACAGACACAAGTACCATATATACATAACTGGTATAGCTGGTACAGGGGTTTTCTGGATAACAGACCTTTAGCCCAAAACATTCTGATAACATTTAAATTAATTAAGGATGCAATTTGTGGTTTTTTGAGATGTAAAAATAATAAGTAATTAATATTCATAAAAGATTTCTATTTATTAAGAAATTTCTGGCAGAAGTATGTAGGTATAGGTATTTGTATTCCAATATAAATTTGGTGACATTACATTCCCTGTTCCCTATTATAAATAAAAAAACAAAACTTTTGGATTTTGCAAGTAAAGTCGGAATTTAAAAAAACTACATATATAGAAATATTATATATGTATCCCCTAAAATCAAAAATAAAATTCCAATCTGATCAATACCTGTTAATATAGATATCAATTTTAAAATACTATATATTAATACACATGGTAAGGATATAAAACTCCTGTATCACATACTACAATTAAAAATAGATGAAAATTATTTATTGACTTACCAGAATTCATTTGATGAGATAAGGTAAAATGGTGTGGCATCATTACCGAAGTCATGATTTTTGTTTTGATTTTCAACCATCTACAAATCCTTATCCTGTCTGCAGTTCTGTAAGACTAACACTATATTGAAGCAGAGTATATCATACACAATGTCATCGTGACTGCTCCGCCTACCTTATTAATATTCATATCAAAATATATATCCTTAATACAGTTTTACAGATCTATATTTAATAGGGGCCTTTTAATTTTTGATTTTGATTCTTTTTACCGGCCATTGTCCTCAAATGACCCTCCATTGGTCATCCAAGGACATAAATATGATCAGTGGGTCATCTGAGGATACCTTAAAGATCAAGGTAACCTAGCCATCGATAGTAGGGGGCACTTAAAGGAGAACCAAGCAACTAAATAAAAAATAAATTAATGACCAGATGTAGTTGATTAATGAATATCTGATTGATAAATAATTGTTTATATGAATGAATAAAATAATGTTGACTCAAAATAGATTAAATAGGTACCGTAATATAAGGAAATAAATAGTACAAAACTAAATACACATGTACTGCGTAGTATAATTATGTAGTGTGGGAGTGAATGGGATTTTTGTGTTTCAGCAAAGATTATTTCATGTATGTATATTGAGACATGACCAGCTATTATTGGGGGGTTTGGTGATTGAATGGTCCAGATCTCGGTGTCTTTCATTGTCTAGATTGAAATCACACTGTATTGTGATAAAGTTTTATCAGTCTGCACGCCAAACCTATAGTTTTTTCGTATACACTCTGGTTTCCTAAGTCACACAAAAACCAACCGCCTTGATATAAATGAAAAAAAAACATGTTATATACTGCTACTCAAATAACAGATAACAGATGAATCTATTTACAGAAAATATTTTGTCTTTAAAGAAAGCTGATCATTCATGCAGGTATCCTATCACAGGGATGAACATTTGCAGGGGCCCAGTAGCCATGGCTACTAAAATCAGTCTGAATGTTTACACATTGTAGCTATTTATTACTATTTTTTCTTTTTTTCTGAAGTGAGCTGGGTCCCTAACTCAAAATATTTCAGCTTCATCCCTGCTATCATGTACAGTTTATTAAAACAATCAGTTAAACAAGTAGAAAGACATGCCCTATATGGCAGAATAATACGTAAAATTGGTCTTTTTTAGGTCTGACTAAGATTGCCCCCCACCCATCCCCTGTTTCTCTTCAACCTATAGCTATAAAAAGACAGTGGTGGTTTTCTCTGGACACTCTAGTTTTCTCTACCATTCCAGAGCTGATTTGTATAAGTGACAAAATCTTGACCGGGATGTAAAAAATCATTATTCTACTCACTCCCTTTAAGTTTAAGAGACATATAATTTTTATTTTGGGTATAAATAAAGATTTTACTTAACACAAACATACTTTGTTATTTTAAAATAGCTGAAACATCTTGCCATACTAAAACAACATTATTTTTCGGGAAATCCTATACATTAATTAATATTTAACTTGCTTCCTTAGAGTCAAGTTAAATGATTTACGTTTTTTTTCTTTTTAATGTTGGTGACAAAAGTGGACAAACAATACATTTGGGTAATAAGAATTAATTTCTTATAAACCAGAGTTTGTCAGAAAAATGACCATATCCCCACCATCTATTGAACAGATCATACACAATGACATTTACAATATATATATATATATATATATATATATATATATATATATATATATTATATATAAAGTACTTGTATTATTATCATATGCTTTAAATTTTACTAAATCTTAGACTAAGTCAGTTCTGGTGATCATACATACTTGTAGTTAAATTTTCTTTGTTTCAAGCATTTTGATTGGCCATAACTCTGCAATTATTTTTGCATGAAAGAAATGGCTCTTGACAACATAATTTACAAATTTCTGTATTCCTACATCATCATAACACTATTAATATATATAAGTTGTAAAAGTATTAAAGTCAATGATTTTTTACCTTAAAAACATATGAATTAGTTTATAACAGATGAAATTACTTATGGAAAAATGGAAGATAAGATTTTTTTTGAAATAACATAATTTGTTGTGCATTTTATAAAGCGTGCATAATGTCCAATCTTTTCATGTTTCCATAACAAAAGAGAAACTATTTTTATTTCTATTAAAGTTTTTTTTTTTGTTATTTATTTTTATAATTTCTATAAAGTTACTGTTAGGGTTGTCACGAATATTAGAACCTGATCCTTCCACCCTACCTGTTGTACTATTATGAGGTCAATGACACCTTAAGTATCTGTTATTATTGTCAATTATTGTTGTGTCATATTTCATTAAAATTCAATTCTGATGTTTTTGTAAACTTATAACCTAACAAATGGAAGGAAAAATGTAAAAACAGGTTTACCAGTACCAGTATATCAGTGAATAAAATTAATGATGTAAATAAATTTATCCAAATTAATTGTTGATATCTAAAAATCAAAATTTGTGACATCACCAATTCTATTTTTAGTAAGGAATAAATTAGGTCTCAACACTAGTTAACAATATACCTATTTTTTAATCGTAGACTAGTTTTGCCAGAAAATATTTCTGGTGTCTTCAGGACAATGTGTACCTGGTATATATTTTTTTTTAGACCTAAGTTACAAATTGCGAACATGATAATGAACATGTGATGTAATTGTTGCAGACTGTTTTGGAGTAACGCTCAACAAAACCAACTGAAGTTTAAAAAACATAAAATTAATATAGAAATTAGTAAAATAAAAAAGTTAATTAATAATCAATTGTTTGTTATGTTATTGATTATATGAGAAGGTCGTAGATTCCATCATAAATTATATTTTTATATCACTAATTAAATCAACTCTTTGGAAGTTCATATATATATGACCAGGCCGCAATTAATCATTCTTTAACTAAGATTTTCCTAAACTTAATTAAATCTGGTAAATTTGATACAATAATAATTTAATAATTTCGTTTATTTCTAAGATTTTTGGGAATTTAAGGTGTCATTTTGTAGATCAGTCATAGGTTATTACAGCTTATTAACACTGTATTTTTATTTTTGTCAAAATGTATTATTTGTAGTGACATAAAATGACATAAAAAATTACCGGATTTAAGTTAAGAAACACCTAGTTAAAGAATGGTTGTGAAACTGGGGTCCTGGCCCCGGTTTCACAATCATTCCTTAGCTAAGATTTTCCTTAACTTAAATTTAGCAAATTTAGTAATCTCTTTTTGAAACCGCTGATGAATATTTTTGTCAAAATTAAATACAAATGTTTAATTCTAGCAATTATCTTAAAATTGACACCTTAAGTTCCTGAATATCTTCAAAATTAACAAAATTATAAAGATTTTAAATTTTGTAAGATTTAAGTTAAGGGAATGATTGTGAAACCAGGGCCTGATCTTTAAGTTGAAATGGTAATAAAACATTTTGATCATGTCTGATATTTGTTATAAGTTATCGTTTTACAGAAATTTCTCATATGAAGGATTGCACAACGAACTTCTTTGAAAAAGAAGCACATATTTGAAGAGAGATATAGTACAAATGTAATATCAGGAAGACTTCATCTAATCAACAATTTCAAATCAGTATTGAATCCTCTAATTTTGTGAGACTATACTATTGCAACTGCCAACAATGGGACACATCTGACAATTTCAGTTTTATCTCTGCAGTGTTTTCTATAGAAAAAAGTCATCAATTTAGATGCTTGTCACGGAAAAAATTTCACAATTTACCTGGTTACTATGCTAAAACTTCATTTATTTATCGACTTGTCATACAACAACTTGATATTTTAGCTCGCTGCAATGGAAATTTTTTTGACTACATTGAGAAACTTTGATATTTCAGCCAATGGAGTTTGCCAGCCTACCACTTCATCAATATGCCTGAAGGTTTGTGCAAATGTTTTGGAAAACTTTTACATTGGAATTTCCCAGAGTAACATAGTTTTTATGGGAAATTGTGAACTAAAGCGATTCCATTTCCAATGGAAATAATTGTTTAGCAGAAATGTTATGGGGTATAACATGGTACGCTGGTGAACCCCATTGCAATGGGGAAAAAATTATTAAAATTTCAAACATTATCCTGTAAAATATTTATAATAGTTAACCAAGAATTATTTATTAGGTATGACTAGGTCTTCTTTGTTTTATTTCAAATCTGATGACAGGGAACAGCTCCAGAATTTTAATCACTGCACTGAAAATTATCAAAGTTTCACTGCTTAAAAAAATAGAATATTAAGACAATGAACATATTAAAATCTTAAATATTGTGATAACAATACATAACATTTTGCAAACAAACTTCACTTACCTGAAATCTGCAGGTATCCATCACAACATGATTAATCTGTCACTCTATTGTCTATTTTTTTCCTTCTTCTTTGAAGTTATCAAAGTCTATATATATATCATCTAAAGAAAATATACAGTTCAAAATTTTAATTTCATTCAAAGCAGAAAAAATGATTTATAGTTTTTAAATTATAACTAAAAACAAATTAAGTTATTTTTTTCTTTTCTATTGACAATGATTATAAGTCCATATATATATATAATATATATATTCCCATATTTAAAACAAAAACTATGGCTCTCTTGACTTAAAGTCAAAGTACCAATCAACGAATCGGAAATTACATAAAATTAATATTAACATATATTAAATATGTAATAGAAACGTACTCTAATCTATTGCAAATACAGGAAGCCACTTCTTAAGCAATCAACACTTTCATAATTATTTCTAAAGTGTTAAGAATAAGATGACTTCTATAGGTACAATACATCTTTAGGCCAATAAACAGAGACATGTTTTAAGATTCCAAGGCAGTATATTGAGTTGAGTAATGGTGTTTTATGTCCCAGTCAAGAATATTTCACTTATATCAAGACGTCGCCAGCTAAAGACGAAGGTGCAGAAATTTTGCCTGTGCATTGCGCTGATGGCATTATACAGCAGGGTTCTTCATCGTGCCACACCTGCTGTGACACGGTACCTTGTTTATTTTAAGTTCCCATCCGAAAGAACCATGACTTGCATTTCGTAATGCCGAGTGTTTGGTAAAAGAACAGTTACTATCCACTTTCAAGTCTTGGGTCAGACCTAGTTGGGTTCGAACACAAGACCTCCCACTCACGGAGTGAGCACTATACCAACTGAGCTACCTCAGTGGTCCCAAGGCAGTAAATGCTTGAGATTTAAAAACAGTGTAATTTTGAGATTTTGAAGATTAAAAAACAGTAAAATTTTGAGATTCACAAAGTTATTATAATTTTGAGATTCACAAATAGTGAGATTGGTTCTGGGAAAGAAGTTGTAATTAAGTTTTTTACACAAAACAAACAAGAAACAAGACAGACAAACAATGATCACTATTTGTAACATTGGTACTTTGGATCAGGTGATCAAAAACCTGTTTAGTCTCATGGTCCAGATTCTGAAAAGCTGTGAAAAACGCAAGTGTCATTTTACCTCCCATAAAGAGAAGGGAATGTACCCTGAGCCATATAGAAAACTCTTTAACTAGTCCCTCAAATACAACATGTAGAACCAATAACCAGTCATCAGAAGAACAAGCTGAAACGTGATTTTAGGGAGATGACAAACACTCACTGTAACAACTTCTAACTATGGTAGACATGAGGTATGGCTAAGGACAGAAATGAAACTAAATTTCGTCCCGAATCTATTTCTAACTGCTTCTGTTGTTGCTACTTCTTACTGATTTATCCAACAAAATTCTGACATCTCCATGTCAACCATTTTTGTCAGGAGTTCTTGATAAATACCTCTTTCTAGTTGTTCTCACCAATTTACTGCCATTTACAAGTCACATATAAGATTCTCTATATAATGGAGGTACAGCAACAAATAAAAACCACTGGTTAATTATATATATCTATATAAAAACAATAATTTAGTAATTAAGTAAGGCAACCTATCTGAGTCTAGCCCAATGGTCAAGGCGAAGCATTTATGTGAGGTCAATATTTCTACAACTTTACAGCTGATAACATCTTGAAATATATTAAATATATTTTACTCACTAGGGCAAAAGTTTACCTTAAATGTATTGTATCAATTTATTTAAAACAAGTTTAAATGAAAAGTCAGTATTTCTGCAACTTGAGCTATTACCGGTAAACATGGTACCATCTTGAAATAATTTCTATATGTTTTCATCACTGTGCAAAAGTAATCCTAAAATGAATTGAATGAGCAGTTTAAAATTGAAAGAATATGATAATGTATGTTATATTCCAAACAATGTTTGAAATGGAATTTGATGACCATAATTGTACTATACCAGTCCTAAGTGTAAGTGAGTACAACTTCGTTATGACATAATGATGTCTATATTTAGTGAGCTGCGACAGACAAATTTGATGTGTTCTTCCTCCTAACTTCCTGACATACTGACACACTGGCTATAGTCTTCTTAAGTGTCTCATTACCATCAATCTGAAATATTCAAATAAAATTAAAAATAAAGTCCATAATTAAAAAGACCGAGTTAGCAATCACTAGAGTTCTTGAATTAAATTGTTCAAAATAGAATAAAAAATGAAATAAGAGTAAAATGTTCAATTTTTAAAAAAACTAAATTATGTAAAAATGCTTTATTTGTTTTTCAGATATAATTAATTTCCTTTGCTGAACTTTTGTGACTCTGACCTAAAGATACCTATGATGTTGGTTGAATGTCATGACACACCCTTGTATATTTGAGATAATTTTTATGAAGTTTAATGAAATTTATAAAATTAAAAAATTAAGCAAATAAATTTGTTACAATTTTTGAATAAAGCAACAATAACTTAAGAGAGTCAACAGAATATAAACCCTGAAAACATGAGGTAGAATGAAAACGACTTCAATTAACAGACATGCTTATTAATTTTCATCAAAACAATTTCAAGAGCGTAGCTTACTATGAACTGCCTCGGTAAAAATCAGATGTTATGTTTGTATTAAACATGTCAAAATTCATGGGTTTTTTTTTATATTTTACTGCAAATGTCAGGTTCAGGTGTCACCAAAATGCACTATTTAATGTCATTTTTTTCAATTTTTTTCTAGGGGAGCATGCCCCCAACAGCCTAAATTTGAAGGAACTATTTTTTGCCTCAGTTATAATATGTGCCTATGTATGCCCCTAAATTTTATACAAAACTACCAGTCTCTTTGCCTTAATCAAAGATAATAATACTGAGTTTGTTATGTAGTTTCAGCTGTCACAGTATGTGAGACAAGGTTTTGTGGAGGTGTTGGTTTTGCAGGTCAAGCAGAGTGGAGTGGAATAGTAATAAGATCAGTTCTAACATAGTAAGGAAAACAGGAGTCCATAGAGAATGTGGGCTTAGCATCAACAGGATGTAACCCAGTAGTTTGCATTATTAACAAGTGACAATCACATTAGAATTCTAAAAGTTCTCATCAGCGCATAATAAAAATAATAATAATAATAAAACTTGTCAAACAATGTTTTTTTCTTCCATCATCCCAGAACTGACTATCTTGATTTAAGTGAAACTGCGGTTTCAGTAGAAGCCAGCAACCAGCAAAACCTGTCGTCTACTTTGGTATTTCTACACTTTGTTTGGTGCCTACTTTCATTCATCAGTATTACATTTATATAGAGTTACAACTGAATTTGCTGTCTACTCCAGAAAACTTGTCGGCTACTTTAAACTCTGTTGAAAGGGCTGGCACTGAAAGAATCTTAACATGGATGTAAAACACCATTAAGAACTCTATCCATTATGGATAGGTAAAGACTTCAAAGATTTATCTGACCATTTTGGGAAAGGGACCTTGGAATGAAATTGGGGAAAATAAATTGACAAAATCAACATTTTGGGAAATATGAAAAAAGAGAAGATAATATGCTGGTTTACTGAGATTTTAACAGGTTAGTTACAGCTAGTACATCTAGAGTTTTCTCCCTTAATATTTATGAAGAGTATGTCCTTACAAAATTGGGGAAATTGTATGGTTTTTGGCATTGGGAATGGGTTCTTTTACTGAACCCTGTGAGTAGCCAGAAAAATCCATGGACTTGTTTATGCAAAGATCGATCAGCAACAACAAAATATTTCCCAAAACTGGCCTATAATTCATTAGTTTTAGAATAAAGGTAGTTTCCCTAGGGAAAAATGACTAAAATTTCCCAATTAGCCCACTAAAATCCCCCAATTTTAACAACAGTGATACATTAAAAAAATTCAAATTTAGTTGTCTTCACTCACAAAACATGAGATAGTACCACAATATATTGACTTTGCACTGAATATACTTTCTATTGCCAGCATATCATAATGCAGTTTGCTAGATCTCATGACTTTATGTTTAATTTTCCCAATCTTGAAGACAGAAGGTAGTTTTTAAAAAAAATGCAACAAAAACGCTGCTAAGATACATTAAACATTAATATTGTACTATAAAACTGACTTTGATTTTAAAGGACCATTTGAATACTGATATGATATCAAACCCACTTATACTAATAATTATAAGTTATAAGATGTTAATAAGTGGTATGGTTACTTACGCAAGTCTCAAGTGTACAGATGTGAAAAAAACAACTTCATAATACACAGTAATTTATTGTACCAAATGTGAAATGTTTTGACCCCAGTCAACATGAGAGAGAGACAGAGAGAGAGAGAGAGAGAGAGAGAGTTTATATCATGATGATTTTGAAGGTATAGTATGGTAATGGCTAATGATAATGATTATATATTAAACAGGAAACGGAAAAAAAATGCGGCAGCTTGAACCCAATACCTTACCAATTATAGTGAGACAATCTACCAATCAGCTACCTGGCCACCTATTGAGCCCAGTCTGCCACGTTCTTCCCTTCCTTTTTTCGATTCAACTACCTTGAATAGAAACAACCAGGTTCCAATGGTTCCATCCTATAACCAACCTGTTGGTTGTCAACTTCTTAGGGGCAGATGAAACCCCAAATTAACACAGGGTTCGTACAAACATTTGGACTCCAAATTTGAGGACTTTTTAGGGTCTTGTCAGGGTCTTATTTGCAAATTTAAGGCCTAATCAGAGGGACAATTTTAGCAAACAAACATTGGTGCAAAGACAATTAAATCAATAAAACACTTACGTTCCATAGTAACAACACTTGAAGTTGAGGTTGAAGTTAGGCATTCCGAAGGGCCTAGTACCTTAAAATTGCTCATTTCAATGCAACTTATTAATTAATCTATTATTTATATATATATATCAGTCTATACGCAACCACTCAATATTATAATTCAAACACCCAACTGGCCAAATTCAAGGGCTTTTCAGGGCCTTTTAGGATAAATTCAAGGACTTTTTAGGGTCAGACTTGTTTTTAGGGTCTTTTTAGAGCAAACCTCAAAATTGAAGGACTTTTTCAGGCCTGTACGAACCCTGTAACAGGAAAGTGAAAAATGTCATAGAATAGAACCCCGGACCATAGATGCTCTACTGACTGAGCTACCCAGCCACCTATCAAGCCGAGCACAATTAATAAGGCCCTTGTAACACACAGTAACACATGTAAATTGTAAGCCAAGCTCACCAAACAAAGCATTACATAACAGTTTTACCATAGATGGTTGATTCTAAATGATGACCAAAATGATTATTTTATAAATTATACGGAAATTTGCACCCCTGTTCTCCTCCTTATCAAGATTTTGGTTTTGGTGAATAATGTTGGTTATCAGTGAAAAATATGGCATTGGGCTTTAACAACAGTAACCAATATCAAGATGGAGAACATATGAAGAAACCAAGAAAATACTTGACCGTCTCTCCCTGAGGAGAATAGGGTCGTTGCTACTTTTGTTGCCTCAGTCCATGCATTGTATCCCAGCTATTTTTGTTCTCTCTCGATCATTCTTCTCCAAGTCTCTTTGGGTCATCCTCTTTTCCTCTTCCCCTCTTGTGTCTAGGTAAGTGCCAGTTTTGCATACCTGTTGTTTTTCATTCTCAAAATATGAACCAGCCATTTCCACCTTCTTCTTTTGATTGTGGTGCTGATCTTTTCTGCCCCTGCTCTTGTTCTTACTTCTTCATTTGATACTTTCTGTGGCCAGTAGATTTTTAAAATTATTCTGAGGCATTTTCGGAGGAAAGTGTCTACCATCATGTCAGTTTTTGTCATTTTCCATGTTTAACGTACTGAAAATACATTCCAGTTTAGCAGGTGGAGAAAATAAGACAAGATAAAACAATACAAATGTATATAAACCACTTATTATAAAACTCCTGACTTACAAAAAGCCAAAACATGATTCTCAAGTGCAGTTACTTAATTTATGAAACATAACAATTTACACTTAGTATGCCAAAAACGTGAATTTCTATAGTGCACTTTCTTAAGTTATGAAACACGAAATTAAAAATTTGTTATGAAAAAACAGTGATTTTGTTAATTTTTTTAAAGACTACCTTTTGCCTTAAAAATTAAGAAATACTGAAGTTCTGAAAAACAGTAAACTACATTATATAACATGCTGCAATAGATAAATCCTGATTCCAAAGATGTTATCTGAAATTTGCAAAAAGGATAACTAGTGTTACTTTGCTAGTTTTTACTGTTGTTTTGAGAATTTAAGTGGTAAAATTGAAAAAGATTTAGCCATTTTTCCTCAGGGAAAACTATCTTTATTTGGTGAACAAAATCATTAAAACAAAATATGACATCTAGAATTTGTAACCTAACATTCCAGACAGCAAACTGTTAGGGCAAAATCAGGATTTTTAGCAGTGCATTTTTGAAGTTGAGGAAACATGACTTAATGCCAAAAACAGGATTTTTAGCAGTGCAGTTTCTTAGTTGAGGAAACATGACATAATGCCAAAAACAGGATTTTTAGCAGTGCAGTTTCTTAGTTGAGGAAACATGACATAATGCCAAAAACAGGATTTTTAGCAGTGCAGTTTCTTAGTTGAGGAAACATGACATAATGCCAAAAACAGGAATTTTAGCAGTGCAGTTTCTTAGTTTAGGAAATATGACATAATGCCAAAAACAGGATTTTTAGCAGTGCAGTTTCTTAGTTGAGGAAACATGACATATGCCAAAACAGGATTTTTAGCAGTGCAGTTTCTTAGTTTAGGAAATATGACATAATGCCAAAAACAGGATTTTTAGCAGTGCAGTTTCTAGGTTAAGGAAACATGACATAATGCCAAAAACAGGAATTTAAGCAGCGCAGTTTCAAAGTTTAGGAAACATGACATAATGCCAAAAAAACTGGATTTCTTAGTTAAGGAAACATGACATTTAAAAATTCGTTATAACAAACAAAAAATAAACATCTGTACTATGTAACCTAATATTCTGGATATTACATGTATAAGTTGATATTTGTATATCAACTCTTGGTACTTCAACTGTACTGTGCAGTTTCTTAGTTAAGGAAACAGTTCAACTCTTGGTACTTCAACTGTACTGTGCAGTTTCTTAGTTAAGGAAACATGACATAATGCCAAAAACAGGATTTTTAGCAGTGTAGTTTCTAAGTTAAGGAAACATGACTTAATGCCAAAAACAGGATTTTTAGCAGTGCAGTTTCTAAGTTAAGGAAACATGACATATGCCAAAAACAGGATTTTTAGCAGTGCAGTTTCTAAGTTAAGGAACATGACTTAATGCCAAAACAGGATTTTTAGCAGTGCAGTTTCTTAGTTAAGGAAACATGACATAATGCCAAAAACAGGAATTTTAGCAGTGCATTTTCGAAGTTGAGGAAATATGACTTAATGCCAAAAACAGGAAATTTTAGCAGTATAGTTTCTTAGTTTAGGAAACATGACATTTAAAAATTTGTTATAACAAACAAATCATAAACATCTGTACAATGTAACCTAATATTCTGGATATTACATGTATAAGTTGATATCTGTATATCAAATTTAGATAAATTGTAAATGTTAAAACTTTAATAAGATATGAGAGAGTTCAACTCTTGGTACTTCAACTGTACTGTGCAGTTTCTTAGTTAAGGAAACATGACATAATGCCAAAAACAGGATTTTTAGCAGTGTAGATTCTTAGTGTAGGAAACATGACTTAATGCCAAAAACAGGATTTTTAGCAGTGCAGTTTCTTAGTTAAGGAAACATGACATAATGCCAAAAACAGGATTTTTAGCAGTGCAGTTTCTTAGTTTAGGAAACACGATATAATGCCAAAAACAGGATTTTTAGCAGTGCAGTTTCTTAGTTAAGGAAACATGACATAATGCCAAAAACAGGAATTTTAGCAGTGCAGTTTCTTAGTTAAGGAAACATGACATAATGCCAAAAACAGGATTTTTAGCAGTGTAGCTTCTAAGTTAAGGAAACATGACATAATGCCAAAAACAGGAATTTTAGCAGTGTAGTTTCTTAGTTAAGGAAACATGACATAATGCCAAAAACAGGATTTTTAGCAGTGCAGTTTCTAAGTTAAAGAAACATGACATAATGCCAAAAACAGGAATTTTAGCAGTGCAGTTTCTTAGTTAAGGAAACATGACATAATGCCAAAAAACAGGATTTTTAGCAGTGTAGTTTCTTAGTTAAGGAAACATGACTTAATGCCAAAAACAGGATTTTTAGCAGTGTAGTTTCTAAGTTAAGGAAACATGACATAATGCCAAAAACGGGATTTTTAGCAGTGTAGTTTCTAAGTTAAGGAAACATGACATAATGCCAAAAACGGGATTTTTAGCAGTGCAGTTTCTTATTTTAGGAAACATGACTTAATGACAAAAACAGGATTTTTAGCAGTGTAGTTTCTTAGTTAAGGAAACATGACATAATGCCAAGAACGGGATTTTAAGCAGTGCAGTTTCTAAGTTAAGGAAACATGACATAATGCCAAAAACAGGATTTTTAGCAGTGCAGTTTCTTAGTTAAGGAAACATGACATAATGCCAAAAACGGGATTTTTAGCAGTGAAGTTTCTTAGTTAAGGAAACACGATATAATGCCAAAAACAGGATTTTTAGCAGTGTATATATAGTTTCTTAGTTTAGGAAACATGACTTAATGACAAAAACAGGATTTTTAGCAGTGTAGTTTCTTAGTTAAGGAAACATGACATAATGCCAAGAACGGGATTTTAAGCAGTGCAGTTTCTAAGTTAAGGAAACATGACATAATGTCAAAAACAGGATTTTTAGCAGTGCAGTTTCTTAGTTAAGGAAACATGACATAATGCCAAAAACGGGATTTTTAGCAGTGAAGTTTCTTAGTTAAGGAAACACGATATAATGCCAAAAACAGGATTTTTAGCAGTGTATATATAGTTTCTTAGTTTAGGAAACATGACTTAATGACAAAAACAGGATTTTTAGCAGTGTAGTTTCTTAGTTTAGGAAACATGACATAATGCCAAAAACGGGATTTTAAGCAGTGCAGTTTCTTAGTTTAGGAAACACGACATAATGCCAAAAACAGGATTTTTAGCAGTGCAGTTTCTTAGTTAAGGAAACATGACATAATGCCAAAAACGGGATTTTTAGCAGTGTAGTTTCTTAGTTTAGGAAACAAGATATAATGCCAAAAACAGGATTTTTAGCAGTGTATATATAGTTTCTTAGTTTAGGAAACATGACATAATGCCAAAAACAGGATTTTTAGTAGTGCAGTTTCTTAGTTAAGGAAACATGACATAATGCCAAAAACGGGATTTTTAGCAGTGTAGTTTCTTAGTTTAGGAAACACGATATAATGCCAAAAACAGGATTTTTAGCAGTGTAGTTCCTTAGTTTAGGAAACATGACATAATGCCAAAAACAAGATTTTTAGCAGTGTAGTTTCTTAGTTGAGGAAACATGACAGAATGCCAAAAACAGGATTTTTAGCAGTGCAGTTTCTAGGTTAAGGAAACATGACATAATGCCAAAACAGGATTTTTAGCAGTGCAGTTTCTTAGTTAAGGAAACATGACATAATGCCAAAAACGGGATTTTTAGCAGTGAAGTTTCTTAGTTAAGGAAACACGATATAATGCCAAAAACAGGATTTTTAGCAGTGTATATATAGTTTCTTAGTTTAGGAAACATGACTTAATGACAAAAACAGGATTTTTAGCAGTGTAGATTCTTAGTTGAGGAAACATGACATAATGCCAAAAACAGGATTTTTAGCAGTGCAGTTTCTTAGTTTAGGAAACATGACATAATGCCAAAAACAGGATTTTTAGCAGTGCAGTTTCTTAGTTAAGGAAACATGACATAATGCCAAAAACGGGATTTTTAGCAGTGTAGTTTCTTAGTTTAGGAAACACGATATAATGCCAAAAACAGGATTTTTAGCAGTGTATATATAGTTTCTTAGTTTAGGAAACATGACTTAATGACAAAAACAGGATTTTTAGCAGTGCAGTTTCTTAGTTAAGGAAACATGACATAATGCCAAAACAGGATTTTTAGCAGTGCAGTTTCAAAGTTGAGGAAACATGACTTAATGCCAAAAACAGGATTTTTAGCAGTGTAGTTTCTAAGTTAAGGAAACATGACATAATGCCAAAAACGGGATTTTTAGCAGTGCAGTTTCTTAGTTTAGGAAACATGACTTAATGACAAAAACAGGATTTTTAGCAGTGTAGTTTCTTAGTTTAGGAAACATGACATAATGCCAAAAACGGGATTTTAAGCAGTGCAGTTTCTTAGTTTAGGAAACACGACATAATGCCAAAAACAGGATTTTTAGCAGTGCAGTTTCTTAGTTAAGGAAACATGACATAATGCCAAAAACGGGATTTTTAGCAGTGTAGTTTCTTAGTTTAGGAAACAAGATATAATGCCAAAAACAGGATTTTTAGCAGTGTATATATAGTTTCTTAGTTTAGGAAACATGACATAATGCCAAAAACAGGATTTTTAGTAGTGCAGTTTCTTAGTTAAGGAAACATGACATAATGCCAAAAACGGGATTTTTAGCAGTGTAGTTTCTTAGTTTAGGAAACACGATATAATGCCAAAAACAGGATTTTTAGCAGTGTAGTTTCTAAGTTAAGGAAACATGACATAATGCCAAAAACAGGATTTTTAGTAGTGCAGTTTCTTAGTTAAGGAAACATGACATAATGCCAAAAACGGGATTTTTAGCAGTGTAGTTTCTTAGTTTAGGAAACACGATATAATGCCAAAAACAGGATTTTTAGCAGTGTATATATAGTTTCTTAGTTTAGGAAACATGACTTAATGACAAAAACAGGATTTTTAGCAGTGCAGTTTCTTAGTTAAGGAAACATGACATAATGCCAAAACAGGATTTTTAGCAGTGCAGTTTCAAAGTTGAGGAAACATGACTTAATGCCAAAAACAGGATTTTTAGCAGTGTAGTTTCTTAGTTGAGGAAACATGACTTAATGCCAAAAACAGGATTTTTAGCAGTGTAGTTTCTTAGTTTAGGAAACATGACATAATGCCAAAAACACGATTTTTAGCAGTGCAGTTCCTTAGTTTAGGAAACATGACATAATGCCAAAAACACGATTTTTAGCAGTGTAGTTTCTTAGTTGAGGAAACATGACATAATGCCAAAAACAGGATTTTTAGCAGTGCAGTTTCTTAGTTAAGGAAACATGACATAATGCCAAAAAACAGGATTTTTAGCAGTGTAGCTTCTAAGTTAAGGAAACATGACATAATGCCAAAAACGGGATTTTTAGCAGTGCAGTTTCTTAGTTTAGGAAACATGACTTAATGACAAAAACAGGATTTTTAGCAGTGTAGTTTCTTAGTTAAGGAAACATGACATAATGCCAAAAACGGGATTTTAAGCAGTGCAGTTTCTTAGTTTAGGAAACACGACATAATGCCAAAAACAGGATTTTTAGCAGTGCAGTTTCTTAGTTAAGGAAACATGACATAATGCCAAAAACGGGATTTTTAGCAGTGTAGTTTCTTAGTTTAGGAAACACGATATAATGCCAAAAACAGGATTTTTAGCAGTGTATATATAGTTTCTTAGTTTAGGAAACATGACATAATGCCAAAAACAGGATTTTTAGTAGTGCAGTTTCTTAGTTAAGGAAACATGACATAATGCCAAAAACGGGATTTTTAGCAGTGTAGTTTCTTAGTTTAGGAAACACGATATAATGCCAAAAACAGGATTTTTAGCAGTGTATATATAGTTTCTTAGTTTAGGAAACATGACTTAATGACAAAAACAGGATTTTTAGCAGTGCAGTTTCTTAGTTAAGGAAACATGACATAATGCCAAAACAGGATTTTTAGCAGTGCAGTTTCAAAGTTGAGGAAACATGACTTAATGCCAAAAACAGGATTTTTAGCAGTGTAGTTTCTTAGTTGAGGAAACATGACTTAATGCCAAAAACAGGATTTTTAGCAGTGTAGTTTCTTAGTTTAGGAAACATGACATAATGCCAAAAACACGATTTTTAGCAGTACAGTTCCTTAGTTTAGGAAACATGACATAATGCCAAAAACACGATTTTTAGCAGTGTAGTTTCTTAGTTGAGGAAACATGACAGAATGCCAAAAACAGGATTTTTAGCAGTGCAGTTTCTAGGTTAAGGAAACATGACATAATGCCAAAACAGGATTTTTAGCAGTGCAGTTTCTTAGTTAAGGAAACATGACATAATGCCAAAAAACAGGATTTTTAGCAGTGTAGCTTCTAAGTTAAGGAAACATGACATAATGCCAAAAACAGGATTTTTAGCAGTGTAGTTTCTAAGTTAAGGAAACATGACATAATGCCAAAAACAGGATTTTTAGCAGTGCAGTTTCTTAGTTTAGGAAACATGACATAATGCCAAAAACAGGATTTTTAGCAGTTTAGTTCCTTAGTTTAGGAAACATGACATAATGCCAAAAACGGGATTTTTAGCAGTGCAGTTTCTTAGTTTAGGAAACATGACATAATGCCAAAAACAGGATTTTTAGCAGTGTATATATAGTTTCTTAGTTTAGGAAACATGACTTAATGACAAAAACAGGATTTTTAGCAGTGCAGTTTCTTAGTTTAGGAAACACGATATAATGCCAAAAACAGGATTTTTAGCAGTGTATATATAGTTTCTTAGTTTAGGAAACATGACTTAATGACAAAAACAGGATTTTTAGCAGTGTAGATTCTTAGTTGAGGAATCATGACATAATGCCAAAAACAGGATTTTTAGCAGTGCAGTTCCTTAGTTTAGGAAACATGACATAATGCCAAAAACACGATTTTTAGCAGTGTAGTTTCTTAGTTGAGGAAACATGACTTAATGCCAAAAACAGGATTTTTAGCAGTGCAGTTTCTAGGTTAAGGAAACATGACATAATGCCAAAAACAGGATTTTTAGCAGTGTAGTTTCTTAGTTAAGGAAACATGACATAATGCCAAAAACAGGATTTTAGCAGTGTAGTTTCTTAGTTTAGGAAACATGACATAATGCCAAAAACAGGATTTTTAGCAGTGTAGTTTCTTAGTTTAGGAAACATGACATAATGCCAAAAACAGGATTTTTAGCAGTGTAGTTTCTTAGTTAAGGAAACACGACATTAAAAAATTTGTTATAACAAACAAAACATAAAACATCTGTACAATGTAACCTAATATTCTGGATATTACATGTATAAGTTGATATCTGTATATCAAATTTAGATAAATTGTAAATGTTAAAACTTTAATAGGATATGAGAGAGTTCAACTCTTGGTACTTCAACTGTACTTTTAAAAACTCATGAAAAAAAACTTTACGTCATAGAACGATCAAAATAACGTTTCTCTAATTAAGTGTACCATGCCAGTATGTCAGTAGGTTAGTGGGATGGGAAAATGCCAAAAATAATAGCGGAAATTCACATACCTTTACAGCAGGATATCTTCATGTTAACAAGTACTGCTGTAACCCAATACACATAATCTGTATTAGAAAGCATGACTAGATCTGTTATACTTATTGTATAACCAGTCAGTTACAAAGGATATTGAAACTTAACTACATTTATATTTAGCCACCAAGATGACCTCTTTAAACATCTAAATTAATTAACTGTATTAAAGTCATCATAAAACACCTCAACTGGGAAAGTTTTTTTTTTACCAATATCTCCATACTTAAGTGACACTTTGTACTTCTTCGCATATTTAGTACATGTAGCATACAATACTAATATCACGTTTTTGAAAATTTTCATACGACATACAGCATACGGTATAAAAATCACATCCTCATTGGGGTTCCACTAGAAGGGGGTTTTACCGGAATAATTGCGAAAATCCGGAATAATCAGACCAAATCCGGAATAAACCAAATTGATCTGGAATAATCAGGTAAAGTCCGGAATAAACCGGTAAAATCCGGAATAATTGGACTATTTTGTTACGGTAAGTTTTCCGTAATCTAAAAATTACGGTAAGTGTCTGATTATTCTGGAAAATGACCGATTATTACGGAAAAAGTCTAATTATTCCGGCAAATGTCCAATTATTACGGAAAAATTTCTAAAAAATAATAATTTTTAAAAATTTTTTTACCGTAATAATTGGACATTTGCCGGAATAATTAGATTTTTACCGTAATAATCAGTCTTTTACCGGAATAATCAGACAAGTTCCCGTAAAAATCAGACACTTTCCGGAATTTTTAGAATCCGTAAAATTTACCGTAAAAATATTCTTATTATTCCGGATTTTGACCAATTATTCCGGATTTTGTCCGATTATTTCGGATTTGGTCTAAAAATTCCGGAATTGATCTAAATATTCCGGATTTTCGCAAAGATTACGGAAAGTGTCTTACTATTCCGGAATTTCGCAATTATTCCGGTAAAACCCCCTTCTAGTGTTCAATTGGAAAATCACTGTTGATTGAAATGGTATGACTACTTCACATTATAACATGTATTACTAATGGCTCATTATGCTGTGATTAACAGCTTTATCTAAAGTATAAATTTTATTGGTCAGATCAGACTTTTCATTTGGATCAAATTGATTTCAAATTGATTTTTCTTTCAATCTTGATAACATAGCCTAACAGGTCAATAATTTTTTGCATGAACAGTACATCTTGAAAATCTCTTTTGAACCAACAATATTAGAACTTGACTGAGAAACAGGAACCTGGAAGTGACCAATAGTAAGCATTTGCTCTAAACTGTAACATGTGTTATAGTGTAAACTAAAATATAGCCTTTCACACACACACACACACACACACACACACACACACACTGACAATTTATAGATATCATATACAATATTGTTTTTATAAAATAAATGCTTGAAATTGTCCCCTGATACCTGTGGGATACACACTACAAGTTATGCAATTATGCCATGCCGTTATATTCATACGCTCATAATATTGAGATTTTGTGTACATTTCACATATCATCTTGATCAGAAATGGATATACTTTGATTAGAAACAAATACTTAAATGGCTTTTATTGTCCGTAAGTTTGGTATTTATCTGAAACATCACAAAAACAAATCACTCACCTTAACCAGTATACAATTATCACGCGGCAAAATGCGTTTTTAAAAGTGAAAGTTGTTAACATACAAATAAAATACAAAACGGAAAACGACCATAAAAATGCGGCCGGTAGTAGGAGGCGAAATAAACTAATCCTAATGGTTGGTCCGGTAGCAGTGTCAGGGGCGGATCCAGGATTTTTTGAAAGGGGGGGGGGGGGTTGAGAACTATCCAGGATTTTTTGAAAGGGGGGGGGGTTGAGAACTATACAGGATTTTTCTAAAGGGGGATGAGAATTATATCAATGCTAGATGCGAGCGCCGAAGGCGCGAGCTTCCAGAGACGATGGGTCTAGGGCCGATGGGGGCCAAGAAAATAATTTTAATCAGTCAATATCTCACTCTTTCTCTCTCTTTACATTTTTCAAAGGGGGGGTTGCAACCCCCGCAACCCCTCCCCTAAATCCGCCACTGAGTGTACACGCTTTTGTACACTGCATAATCCTTATCCTCGGCGCTAGTTTGTGACAGTGAGACTGTCTTTCCAGGCGAAAATTTGTAAAATAACCATATTTTACAAAAAAGTACAACATGACACAGTTATTAAACAAAAGACCTTACATAAAGGACCCAACCCCCGTGTCAAATGCCAATTTTGCTTCTACGTTGTCATAGGACCGCGTTCACAAAATTTAGCCAAGTTGTTTCTCAGGCAGAGAAGAAAAATTCTAAGATTCAGTTAATTTTAGCATAGTCAACTCAAAAGGTTAAGTGAAGAAGTAACGGAAAACACAATACTTTAAATGCATAGTTACTAAACCAACCCATAAAATAAACATAATGGTCATTGGTGTTTTTTTTTTTCAAAGTCCGAACTGCAAGGACACAAACATTAAATGATCTGACAATTATGAGTAGGGACTTCTCACACAAAGTTTGGTCTCATTTGCAATTGGCCGACTGATTTTAAAAACCCTTTTCTGAAAAATTGGCTTTTATTTATCTTATTTATATATATTCGGCTAATTACGAGGTAACAAATACGGAATACCAATCACTTACATTAACTTGATCGACTTGACTTCAAGTTTCTACATATCGAATTTGATCAAAATGACCATTTATCTGTATTTTATATTTATAATAAGGGGGAAGGGGATCTTGAATCCGACCCTCTTGAATAACGACTGCTCCACCTAGGTACTTTCCACACCAAATTTGATCAAAATGACCATTTATCTGTATTTTATATTTATAATAAGGGGGTAGGGGATCTTGAATCCGACCCTCTTGAATAACGACTGCTCCACCTAGGTACTTTCCACACCAAATTTGATCAAAATGACCATTTATCTGTATTTTATATTTATAATAAGGGGGTAGGGGATCTTGGATCCGACCCTCTTGATTTAAAGACTGCTCCACCTAGGTTTTTTCCACACCAAATTTGGTTTCAAGTGGTCAAGCAGTTTTAGAGTTTCCACAGAATGACCGCGTTTTAGCAATTACATATTATACCAGTTTTAATTTTACAGCACTAGACGGCCGTTTCGGAATACAATTCCTCATCAGTAGTGCTTGGACCAAAGTTATGAAACCAAAATTATTTTGAAGATGTTGAAAAGCTACCCAAAGGACCAAAATATATTTTACCAAATAAAGCTAGAGACAAAAATTTGCATGAGGGAGTATACCTTAGTTTTTGAGAAATTTCAAATTTTAACTTGCAGGAAATTTAGCAACTAATATGCATATTCCACTTATAACGAACAATGGAAAAGGTTATGGAAACATCGATTCATATATTAAATGGCTAGATATTTACTTTTGTATATTAACGAAACTATTTCATAAATTAACAATTGGAAGTAATGGACTTTAATAATTTTCTATTTAAATTAACGGCGTTATTGGATGCTGAATTCACAACTTCAACTACAAAGAGAGACAACTCTGCTTCCATAAGAATATGAAGGACGACAGAGTTGTTTCCCCGACACCCATTATCAACAATAACACACATCAGGATTGGCAACATGAGAACACTGCACGTTTTACCATCTACATCATAGGACTACTTGTACATTTCTGTATGTAGAATGGTTTCTCTTGGTTGATTGGAAATGTTTTTGTTGTCTTAATCATGAACCATATGTCATGTGCTGATTTTTAATTTTTATTAAAATAATGCATAATCCATTCAAAATCAGCACATGACACATGTACTCAACTACACTTAAGGGTCATCTAAGTAGGAAAATTCAAGTGAAAACAATTTGGTTGAAAAGCGTGAAAGAGGGGTATAACTATGAAATTACCTACACAAGCGCGAAGATTTATAAATAAAAATACAGCAGGAATTGATAATTTAAGAAATTTTAAAATATTTGTTGCATGTTTTATGAAAATAGTGCAAAAATACACGTGTTGGGAAAAATAGTTTACACCTTATATAACGAATTAATTTTAAAAAATGAAAAGATATTAATAGTCAACATCATAGAGCAGTGCAAAGGGACCAGAGTTTGTTAAAGTAATACGAGGTTTTTGAAAACTCAACAATTTGCGGTTGATGTTATATACGATTTATTTACCTTTTAAAAATGCGTGTACCAGGCGTGATATTTATATTCTAAGGCCACTTATAATCCAAAATACAACAAGTCATTAAAAGTGCACGGTCACACAATACTGTTCTATTTGAATTGAGGTGAATATTGTTTGGTTTCAACAATGTTGAACTATATAAAGCCGAATATGCCTCAACAATAATCAAGAAATATACAAAGTTAGCTTTTAAAATCTTTCCTTGGATCGTTGGTAGCCTTAGAATATGAACTATCACGCCTGGTACACGCATTTTGAAAGGAAAACAAATCATAGAAAACATCCACCGTAAATAGTCGAGTTTTCAAAAACCTCGTATTTCTTTAACACACTCTACCCCCTTTGCACTGCTCTATGACGTTGACTATCTAAATATCTTTTCATTTTTTAAAATTAATTCGTTATACAAGGTGTAAGCTTTTTTTCCCCAACACGTGTATTTTTGCACAATTTTCTTTAAAAAATGCCCCAAATATTTTATAAACTCTTGAATTATCAATTCCTATTTTATTTTTATTTATAAATCTTCACGCTTGTGTAGGTAATTTCATAATTATACCCCTCTTCTCGCTTTTCAACAAAATGGTTTTCACTTGAATTTTCCTACTTAAATGACCCTTAACGCGCGTTTTAACATAAATTTCACGCCTCACAAATTCACAAGAATAGAACACAACAAGTATTCGTATTCGCCTTTCCTGAACGTACACCGGATATTTGTATTTATCAAATGTAAAACCACTGATTCTGAGGATAATTTTTTGTGCTGAAAGCAACGAATGCGTAGCTTTAAATTCTGTTTATACAAAATTGGTATCTATGACGGTCATTTGTGATTATGGTGTACAAATGTTACGATGAACTATTTCATTTAAAAAACAAAAATAATTTTGAAAATTCTCTCAAATTAACAAATCAGCCATTTGTTCGGCTATAATTTTTATATTTGTGGCAATTATCTCACCATTAGATGATTTTGAAACAAACGAAAAATAAAATAATAAAAATGATAGCATAGCAATTTTTGTCATGTGCCAGTTTAATGTATTTATCGATCCTTCGGAAGAGACCTTAAAAACGACAGACGTGGCACGTACGTTGAAGACTCTTGCATATTGTCCTTAAAGGACTGCAAAGGTAAAAATTTCTGCTACTTCAACTTTAGCTGGTTACGTATCGATATCAGTGCAATATTCTTGACTGAGACTTAAAAAATCCAATCAATCGTATCATTTAGGTCATGTATATGTAGCGGGACTGAGATAGTCGTGCTATTGTGTAGTATATAGTAGTTATAATAGAGTGATTTACTGCCAGACTTTCTGGTCCGGATCTTTTAGCCTTGTGGTAGAACGCTCGCTTTTCACCCGGAGGGCCGGGTCGATTCTCAGCCGGGGCACTCGGTGAGGAAGTGTTTTTTTCTGGTGTTTCCTCCAGTAGCTGATTGCAGGAAAAATAACTCTTACAGAAAAAAATAAACAGTACAATGCAACACTCAAGGATTTGATATGGCTTCTCAGTTGCATTTTGCAATTTTCAACAAAATTTGAAGTCATATTTAGAGTTTCTCTTTTGTTGAAATTAAATAAATATAAGACTTATTATTTCTAACGAAAGGTCAAGCAGACAAGTCAACATTGCTTTCCTATACGTAACATATTTCGTATCTGCTCAGAAGTGAATTGATACTTTGCAGTGACACAGTCCCATTTGCCGAGCTTCGGGACAATATATAATGACAATTAAGTAAATTTATATATATTACGGAAGGCCAAGAAACACCTGGCGGAGAAACCTGCAATCAGAAATGGATAGAGAGGGATACAAATGGCAAGACCTGGGCAGATTAGCACAGAATAGAACCAGATGGAGGAGTGTTGTCAGTGGCCTATGTACCTCCCTGGTACCACAGGCATAAGTAAGTAGTAAAGTACTAGTATATATATTACGACAATGCTGCAGTTGACCAAACATCGACAGCTAGCTTTCCTTGTCTGGAACACCCATGTAGACAGAATCACTAAGAAAACAGTCTCTACTCTAGCCTTTCTTCGAAGAACTATCACCAACTGTTCAACAGCTACCAAGGAACAAAGCATACAAGAAATATGTTCACCCTACGCGGATTGCAAATGCTGTATCCGTCTGGGATCCACATACCCAAAGAAACATCAACGCCCTCAGATGGTACAAAGACGGAGTGCTAGATTCGAAAAAAACCCTACTCTCGAGCAGTGTCGTTCAGTTTGGTTGGGAAGAGCTAAGAACCAGAAGGGCAAAAACAAAGGTAACAATGGTACACATATATACAGGATCCCTGTATACATCCATCTAACTCCAGCAGGGACTGTCACCAGAGGACACTCTAGCCGATCCCTGGTACTGCTAAGAACTGTGATATACAGGAACTCATTCTCTCCCAGCGCCATTAGAACGTGGAACACGCTATCTGATGCATTTGTTCTTCAAGCAGGCTCTTGTAACATCGGCAATGTATCACTAAAGCAGACCCAGGTTGCTTTCACCACAACTTTTACCTGCCACTGATTTATTTTGCCTTTTTCGCTGGCATAAACAATTTACAGTGCGAGTATACTCAGATTTGAGGGAGGCACTTACAGAAGAAGAAGAAGAAATTCCATCTATACATCGAATTTGTTGCATCGAAGTCAAATGAACTTTAATTAATTCATTACTGACTACCCGAGACCCACTAACGATGGTTATGCTTCACCGTCCAAATACACAAAAGTTTGTTAAATAATATAATTGTACATGTATATAAAATGAGAGGAGCTCGAGGTAGCATGCTTACAAATTAACGTTATTATGATTCCCCACCACCGAAGGTGGGGAATCATATTGTTTTCGTTCTGTTTCTTCTTATTATTATTATTTTTATTATTCTTATTCTTATTATTCTTCTTCTCTCAAGACCATATGCTGACGCATATATCGGGAACGGCTTGATGGATTTAGATGAAATTTGCTACCAATAATCTGTTGTCTGTGTAGATAATCAAGACGCGTTCATTTTCATTATCTTGAAGGTGGGTGGGTGGATGTAAATAAATACGTAGTTAAATACCCGGGGAAACCAATTTTGAATGGACGTAAGCTGGTTACGACACCTTAATTATACCAAGTCAATGCTTTCACCTATGAGTTAATCCGATTAGTGACCGTTAAAAACTTGGCGATTTTTTAAACCACAGCTTGTCACGTCACACGCCTGTACTTAAAACCTTACACAATGAGATGAATGGTGTATACAATTTGCCTTGATAGATCAAATGGCTTGGGGGTTTTCTGTTAATCACTGACTGTGGAAGTAGAAGGCTGCCCACTTTTTTAAGTTTATACCAATGAAATGTCTTCTTTTACTGACTGACACTTTCCTAATGACCGGTATGTCGAGTACAAAAATTTGTAGTTTTAGTCGGAAATGAATCTTCCGAGTAAGCCGCCATTCTGTTACTATTAACACTTTTCAAATAAGAGATGGACAATTATTTCAGGTATTGTTCAAGTTTAAGATAAAATATTTTTGTGTCTTTTTTATTCGATTTAAACATTGGAATTATCGTAATTTGGACTGAAAGTTCACTTCGATTTTAACATGGGAATTTTCGTAATATTTCGTAATTTGGACTAAAAATTCGCTTCAAATTCAGCATATCGAATTAACTAACAAATTTACATAGAAATACATAGCGATCTGACGGGACCATTTGTATCATTTCGATTTAAGCGAAATTTCGATTCAACCGATTTCGAATTAACGAGAGTCGACTTTATTTCTTTTGCATCAAAAACACCTAAATAATCTATAGAGCAATGAAGATCTGAGTCTTTTAGATGCTGGAAATAACAATATGAGATTTATTCCGTATAATACACCTAAACTAATATGTACCTCAACGTGTTGAAAAGTATGTTTTTTCAATAGAGGGGGTCTTTTAAATCGGACTATATATACAGCGTCGATCTATTTCAACACACTATACACAGAGTTAACATACATGCTTCATATAAAAATGTCCGTCTTTGACTATTTTGACTGAGTAGATGTATCGTTATGATCATGAACCTCAAACATATAGGAATAACCGATATAAGTCGCGTTATTAAAATACAAACAGATGGCCTCCTATGATGTGTATTGCGCATTGAATCACGATTATTAATCAATAAACTTTTTAGAAAAATATTAAATAAACATCACAAAGAGTAACTTTTATTATATTTTATTTTGGATTTTACAATAATTCCGAGTCCATCGGAGTTTATACTGTCTGACGACATCGGGAGGGCACCTGGGTATATCCTCAGGCAGTGTCGACACGCTCCAATATTACTTGGATCTACCTGCCCATCATTAGAAGGTCTTACATTCGCACCTAAGACAACGATCTTAATCAACTCAGTCGTTAATTACTGTGTTTATTCAGTGACACTCGCCAATCCCTCACTGGCTTCAATGTGTTATCACCTGTTAATTACTGGTGACCAAGATACCGGTGAACTTTGAAAACTTGTGGCCAGAAAAATCGCAAAGCGCCGTGTTTTGTCGCAAGTTAAAGAAAAAAAAATCGCAGTTAACGATGCCCAGCGCAAACCCTCCCATACGTGTTCATTCATTGTAACACGCGGCGACGCCAAATCAGAGGCCTGAGAGGGGTTCTACGAGTTTTCTTATTCAATAAAATTCATTGAAAACGTCACTTCCTATGCCGAGAAGGCCTTCCAATGTACGATTTTTCTCAACCGAAAACTTTAATTCAAATCTACTTTAACTTTCAAAGAAATTTTAAAAAGCAATCAAGGTATGATTTTTTTAGTTTACCAGGTCGGCGCGGTACAAATGTACTTGATACACAACTGCCTTTAAAATGTAATTGTTCATCAAGGCAATATATACACAACATTAAAAACGTATGTGACGTGAAAATCACAAGATTTACCCTTTTTGGCGACACAGTAATGAAATTGGCAACAAAATTTTACAACTGGCGATTTCCTTGACGACAGACTTTTACAACCCAGCGCTAACCCTGCTAGGGTCTTTTCACCAGATATATGCCATAAATTATTTATGGATGGTGGGGAATCATACGTAACTGGTATCCCAGTTACAATCTCTAGTTCTTTTTGCTGTTTCCAATTGGACGCAATAAAAACATTTATATATATGCATTGAAGGTTTCATAGTGACCAATAGATTGCACGTGTTAAAGTTGGTGACAGTGGAATACATTCATTTACACTGAAGTTCCATAGTTTCCTTTAAATTGCACCTGCAATCGTATGTTAACCGTTATTTTAAACGTAAAGAAATTTCCCGCGCATTTTTAAATTTTTTTAAATGGCACAGACCCTACCAACATCCGTGTCACGTGCATACATATAAATCCCCGAGCCATTTATATATTGTGTGCAAATATAATCGACCTACTTCGTGTAGTAGGTTATAACGGACCAGAGTCTGTCTGTGCATTTACAATCAACAGGTAAGATTTTGTATCGCATATATATAATGTTTTAACAGCACTTTAAAAATTAGGATAATAAACTACATGACAACACCGATCGTGCATTAGGCATATATTGGTTCAGTATGACAGACGTAGCTATGGTGGTGATAATTATGATGCACGATGGAATTGCCTTTATACTGTAGCTGAGGCTTGTATTATATAACAATGTCAAGTACAAGCTAAGTATAGCTTGCTATATCACTGTGTATAACCTATATTATATTACACGTCGCCGGGACAGTGGCCTTGGTGATGACACTGTACTTTCGTAATGCGTTTTTATTGTTATTAATTTTGTGTTTAACCTAATTTGTCAGTTTCAAAGTTTTTGCTTTGCTTTGTGGTTTGGACATAGATTGTTATCTTTATTTTGATTTGATGTTCACCAAACATGGGATGTTGCGTTTCTTCTGCTGTCGCACCAACCTTGACGATGGCTTGTCAGATAATTTCGATCCTTTATAGGAGAACTAAGGAGCTTGTGTCACGGCACCTTTTTGGCATTTGTTGAATAACAGAGCTCTAAATTGCCTTAGTGCAATGCCCCCTGCAAAAACATGTTTCTTTATTTTTATTAAACAGTTAACCCCTTTTAAAGATAATGTTGAAACTTTGGTAGGTGCACGACACAAAAAGCGCTATAAACAAGAGCTACATCTCCACAAATGTGATTATACCCCAGCCAACGGAGTTGAAAGGAATTGGTAAAGTAAACATCCCTAAACCATATACACGTATTCCCGATATGCATACTAAAGTTAACTCATATAAGGCAAGCTGACACATTTTTGTAGTACATTTTGGTGGTTTAATACTCAATTGGTAGAAAAACGCCATTCAACTATATACTGAACATTTTAATATGCTTTCTAAATTGAATTCAAATATTTAGATTTTGGGACATGTCGCTAGGTCCATTTGGTCCATGTTTGAGCCAATGTTTTGTCAGCAACTTTTCCCAACCCATTGCCATTCTTAATCTAAAACAATTAAAATATTTCAAGTCACAACTTTGTTTGCACTGTTTTGGGGACATACTTATGGCATCCAATTGCATTTCTTATATTTTTATTGCAAAGTAAAGGTCACTTCCGCTGATCTGACACGGTCGAGAATTGAAAACTGGTTTCCATTAATGAACTTATTTATTTATTTTTTATTTTATTCATTTATTTATTTATTTGTTTATTTATTTGCAGATTGAAATCATGGCAGCTAATTTACGTAACCTTCGATCTTATACCGGACCAATCAAAGCTGTGATATTGGACTGGAGCGGAACAACTGCTGATAAGTATGTGATTGCTCCGGCCGTTGTCTTCTATGATGTTTTTAAGAAACACAAAGTGCCGATCACGATGGTTGAGGCTCGAGGCCCGATGGGGCTAAGAAAAGACTTGCATATCAAAGCTATTACCGAAATTCCGGAAGTCAAACAAAGGTGGAAGGATGCTTACGGGCGTGATCCAAACCAAGGGGATGTTGACAATATGTTTAAAGATTTTGTTCCGATGCAGTTAGAATGTTTGAGAAAATACACCACTTTAATACCGAAGACCGCTGAAACTGTCAATGTTTTACGGAATGATTTTGGCGTAAAAATTGGAAGTACCACGGGGTTTCTGCGTTCAATGGTGGCAATTCTTCTAGAGGATGCGAAAAAGCAAGGTTACGTTCCTGATTCGTCCGTGGCCGGCGATGACGTCATTCACGGTGCTCGACCAAAACCGTTTATGGTTTATAGAAATATGGATATGCTCGACGTTCACCCGATTCAGTCCGTGGTGAAAGTCGATGATACAGTTTCCGGTGTAGGCGAGGCAATAAATGCCGGTTGCTGGGGCGTTGGCGTTGCTAGGTACAGTAATTACATGGATGTCAACAGTCTGGAAGAGGCAGATAAGCTATCAAAAGAAGAAGAAGAAAAACGATTGATAAAATCGCGGGAATTGCTTGTTCAGTCAGGCGCACATTATGTCGTTGACACTATTGCTGACCTACCGGAAGTAATAAGTAAAATCAACGAAAGGTTAGCAAATGGAGAAAAGCCGTAATCGACAACCGATGCTAACCATAATGGTGACATTGATGATTATTTTGTTTCATTATTCGGATATTTAGGTTTCAAATGCGGGCCATTTTAATGGCGTGATAGGGTACATGGACGTGTAACGTATTTTTCACTGGCGTAAATGATATACAATTTGGATATGCCTATTCTTGAATCAATGTATATATGTATACATGTATCTTGTGAATATATTTGCATTTACTTAAGGATATTGTTTTAATTTTCATTTATCTAGGCTTTTGAGTTTGGAATCATAGATGCTAGTTTACCATGTAATTACTGTCTTTAAGACAAACATGCGAACAATTGAAACATCTTCAACAGTTGTAAACGATCAGTTTTTACGTACTGTTCTTAAACTCCGAAAAGGTAACATGTACCTGGATTTATCAGCTGACCTATTTGTTGTTTTTCCGTCGACCTAGGAGATATACATAAGTCAAAAATAAGGTCATTATTTTCTGTATTATTACGGTTATCATATCGGCACCTTACTCCGGTAAGTGTCACCTTTCCTGTCCACATGGTCACTTTGATTTCCCTTCGACCTGAAAAATGCGAGGAAATGAAGGCGATGAATTTTAGGGAAATAACGATAACATTAATTTGCCGTCACACTTTCGTTCAGTTAAAACAATAGTAACACTGTCGCGTTTTTTTTTTTTTTTTGTTTTTTTTTGCTGTAGTTTTAGTACCTTTGTCGTGTCGCTTTTCGTTCCAATTTATACAAATATAACTTATTTATCGTCGCGTTATTATCAGAATGATCCTTTTGACAAAATCCAGATCAAGTTCATATATGGGTCATGTTACTTTAATGCGAAAGTCATTATAGATCAAAGCAAATTCTAAAACCCAGTTTTAGTTTTTCAAACTTGCTCATAATGATGCCCTTTACAAAAACTGACCATAGATTAGATCGACAAGGTCAAGTTCATTGGACCATATTGGGCCAAAAAGGAAGATCACTAAGCCAAATCATACAAGCTTTAGAAGGAAAATGTTGGCCAGGCTTAAGTAAACATGTCAAGAATTATCGTTTTTGCATAACAAGGCCGCAAAGCATGCACATCTGTCTTGTTGGATCAATACAATGGTAGGTAATTGGTTATACTTTTGAAAAAACTGTTAACCTTTTATAAGTTACATCATTTCAATCAAACATTAAGCTAAATACAATTATTCCCAGGTGAGCGCCTAGGGCCTTCATTAACCTTCTGTGTTCTTTTTCTTGCTGATTGACTTGTCTAGTCCAACAATGCAAGACATTATCCCAATAAAAAAACACTGTTAGTGACGGCATGCACAATTTATTCAGCTAATTCAAAACTATTTTAAGGGTTAAATTTATAATCACAAAGTTATCGATTTTTCGCTGCTGAATGTTTTAAGCGAATATAACGAGGGAGTGACGAAGTCGAGATAGTAAATTCGCTCCTCAATCGTGGTGGTATATTACGGAGGTAATACAGTGGTTCAATTGAATAAATAGCTTTTACGTTCCAGCCAAGAATATTTTCCTTATATCGAGGCATTGCCAGTTATAGGTGAAATGGCAGAAATGTTATAGCCGTGCACTCGGGGCAATGTGGAGGGATTATACTTAAGTTATCGTGTCACGCCTACCACAACACAGGGCATTGGCTTAAAATGTCTTTCTAAATGCCGAGTGCTAGAAATAGTTTGATCTTTCTTCCAGATAATTAAATTCAACGGATAATTCTTGGATATTATGTTATACGGATAATGTAATTCATAAGTAGCAAACGGTATACTTAAGTATCAAAGCACTGACAACATATTGACGACAAATTGCCTTACTTTTACTCGGGTCGCAATACAAATACCGGGTCACATTGTTATCAGTGAAGTAAGACCCTGGCTACGTGTTATATAGATAGGACTTGATAGTGGACAGAGGGAAAAACACGATTATAGTAGATAACACAGGGTAGAAGCTTGACAATTTTTTGTTAGGGACTCAGCTCACTTAAGAAAAGAAGTTGTAATAGTAATAAATAGCTTACATGTGTAAACATTAAGGGACCCAGACTGATTTTAGTAGCCATGGGCTACTAGGCTCTGCTTATCTTCATCCCTGTAACAGCAGATTTAAATACGATCACAGACGTTGAAAAACAACACTTTGCTAATCTTGAAAGTACAATGTTCATGATGTTTAATGTTACGCCTTTAAACTCATAACTTTGAGTTAGAATAGTATAATCAACATAACTAGTTTTCAAAGCAAATTTTCAGTTTTCTTTTAGTTGCTTCTGTCGAATAACAATCCTATAATAATGGAAGCGTATAACTTACGTTTTTTGTTTACAAAAGAATTAATCCCATTTCCGTTACCACGACAACAAAATTTCTATTTGAAGAAACATTCAAAGAAATCGATAAAATAAAGATGTGCACGATTGAGCCCAAAATAGAGCACCTAAGAAAATAAAAATTGAAATAAAGATTTATATCTATGAAGTCTTATGTTACTAGACAAGACGATTAGATTAGATCTAAGTTTATGTCAACATGAACCCACTTCCACAATGTGTTACAGCTTTATGTGCTGGTGCTATACATTAAGTTTCAATCTTCTAGGCCTTTTAATTGCTGACAAGACATTTTAAAAATATACAAGACACTGTGACCTTGAGTGTGGTGCATCAAAGTCAACTAAATTTGAAACTTGATAAAGCTTCATGCTCTGATGGTATATGTGAAGAATCAAGTTACTAGTCCTCAGGTCCTTTCAGTTCATTGCAGATGTTTAAAGACTTTACCACTTCTGATCACCGCGACCTTGAATGTGGGTCAAGGTCAACTACCATCAGTGCCTACTGGCAGGGGGCATTAAATGTGCTTGTGTAAGACTGTCCCTGTCCAGCCACTTGAACACCTGTAGAAATGCCATTTAGTCTCACAGAGGGTGTGATTGTTGTCTATGGCACACTGAAACTGGGATATTTACAGGCTACCTACATGTCAAAACATAACATTTGCACTCAATAATTATCAAATTTTGTGTTTTATTAAATAAAAATTGTCAAATTATCAATACAATAAAACAATCACTCATACAGACAAATCATATCCATTTTATATAATCTATCAATAAGTAATATACAATAAATAAAGAGGAATTTAAAAATTCATGATAAAACATGTAAATTACAATTATATGTATGTTTATCAGCACATTAAAACTAAGAATGAAAATCATAAATGCTGGAATGATATTTTATGTTCACTGAAATGAGGCATGGATTGCTCATAGAGCATAAATACTTATATTTGTTGATTGTAAATTTATCGTTGAAAAAGGTTAACAGTGTGTCCCATTTAAATTAGTATTATGGGTTAAATTATACTAGTAGTCTAATGTTTGAATCAGAAGAAGCAATAACAGGCCTTCCTATAAAAACTTATGATAATAAGCATACTGGTACTCAAATCTGGAGTATAATTTTGAATTTGTAGCCGATAAAATGTCCAGGAAAAATCTGCATATTAAAGCAGTGGGCATGATATGATATTTTATCATAAATGATTCAAACAAATTACACTAGGTTTTCCTGGTAAGGCCTTTATCATCCATGTATCAATGTCTGGTAAAAAATCAGAAACTTTAAATTTTGGTTGCATCTTGGGAATCTTACCATTTATACATACTATTTTCCATGCATTTATCTAACATTAGACGAGATTTTCTGTCTATATTTGATAAATTACAAGTTTTATCGAACACACATGCTACAGAATCTTGCGTGGTGATACAACATTGGCGGTAAAGTACATGTGCACTTCTCATTGTGACGTCATTGGGGAATCTCTGATTTGTCAAATGTAAACAATGACGTCATTACTACAAAACATGTCATAACATAGACCAGTGGTTTTCTGTGATAAAATGTATTTTTTTCACATAAAGTATTGGGTTTTTATTATTTTAATGACCTAATAGGAAATGTTAGATAAAAATATCATATATACAGTGTGTATGCAAAACCCTTCGTATCAGGACTACGAAAAAAGGACTCGACCTATTACTGAGGTTTGTACATACACAATGTGTATATAATATATATTTATTTGGAATCAACTGACTGAGGAAGTATAATTTAGGAATAAATTTGTTTTTATATCTACATTGGATTTCCAACAATACATTTTTGGCATTTGACTACTTTTGCTTTCGAATGATAACTCAAATAATTTCTCCTGGTACATGTATTTGTCCAATCTCTTATATTTTGTTCTGGGAGAATTGTCTCATTTGTTCCAGAGAGAAAACTGTTTCAGAAAAGAGTTAAAACTTTGTATAAAATGTCTTTCCTCTCTTGATTGTGTTCATGGAATGTAACTAACATGGTTGACCACATATAAAACTTCTTCAGGTCTCTGTGTTCCATTGTTGTCTTATAAATCAAGGAAAATAAAAACTCAAAAACCTGAAATAAACAAAAAATATGTAAAATTTAACATAATAGATAAAAACTCTACAGATAAGGAAATATATATTGGAACTAGATTTTCCTGTCTGGAACCTGCATGTGCTCAACTGTCTACATATCATTTATCAAGTAAAGAATTGACGGATTGCTGGCCACGCCCACAATTTCCGTCAAAGGCTTGGCATACTTAAATTACACACAAAAATAATGAAAACTCGCCTAAATTATGCCATTTAATGACGTCATGGACACTAGTACGTCATTAGTTGCCGTGACACTGCTTTGGTACCGTGATGGCGGCCAGTCTTGGAACATAAAAAGTATGTCCAGCAATCCATCAATTGTTTATAAAACAGAAGGTGTTTTGGTGGATGCATATTATAAGTCTTAACATCATAAAATATTTTCATTATGACATCATTAATGTTGTTGACAGCATAAAGTTGCTGTCATTAAGCATGGAAAGTTTTTAATACTGAAATAACATGTAATTTGCACAGTTTATAAATTTTTGTGATTGAAGAAATAGAATGAAACACTACCTGTGGTATCAGATGGATATAGTGTAATCTAAGTTCTCACTGTATTAGTTAACTTATGGTCCAATTCTGTTCTTTAATGACAAAAATTCTATTAGTACTGATGTTGTGATTTCTATATTTGGTATGTGCCACAAGTATTGATAAGATTTTATGGATGTAATATTGGGTCACCTAGTAGAGGCCTCCAATTTAAAAGTGAAAACCATTTCATTGTTACTGGATCAACTGGTAGAGAAAAATGAAAACCATTTCATTGTTACTGGATCAACTGGTAGAGAAAAGTGAAAACCATTTCATTGTTACTGAATCAACTGGTAGAGAAAAGTGAAAACCATTTCATTGTTACTGGATCAACTGGTAGAGAAAAGTGAAAACCATTTCATTGTTACTGGATCAACTGGTAGAGAAAAGTGAAAACCATTTCATTGTTACTGAATCAACTGGTAGAGAAAAGTGAAAACCATTTCATTGTTACTGAATCAAATGGTAGAGAAAAGTGAAAACCATTTCATTGTTACTGAATCAACTGGTAGAGCCCTCCCATTTAAAAGTCATACTGAATCAACTGGCAGAAAAAAGTGAAAACCATTTCATTGTTACTGGATCAACTGGTAGAGACATCTTATTTAAACATGAAGGCTTCCCTTACAAATGTAGTAAATAAATTACAAAATAAGAAAACTTACCACCAAATAGATTCTTTAGTTAACTTACCACCAAATAGATTCTTTAGTTAACTTACCACCAAATAGATTCTTTAGTTAACTTACCACCAAATAGATTCTTTAGTTGTATCTTTTTCAGGATCAATTACATGACCTTTAGAAGGACCAAGGTCAACTGTTATATTAGTATACAAAGATGTATCAGATTTATTTAATACTGTGTAGTTCATTGTAGATGGAGTATTTAAGCCATCATTCATCCACCGCCCTCGCCAACCCAGAAATGCTGTATATCTAAAGAAAACAATAATCATTTTAAACTTATAGGTCTTGCATGTCACAAATAATATTATGGTATGGTAAGAATTAATGTGAAAACAAACTAAGAACAGATCTTATAAAGCTACATATCTTTAGATTTAACAATAGACATACTAAGACATACAGTCAAGCCTGTCTATAAGTGGTCTGTATGAGCAGGTGGCCTTTATATACAGGTTCAAGTAATATGAATAACGAACCATTAGGAAACAATTCTACTGGCCTTTATAAGCAAGTGGCCCTAATATAGAGGTGGTCTTTTAAGGCAGGTTTGACTGTATATAGATCTGCAGTGGAATGGAATTATGGGGTTTCATGCCAGTTTCTATCACTTATATCGAGGAAGTCAGTTTGGGATGGTGGAGAAAACCTGAGTATGTGAAGAAGACAGTAGGATTTCTCCCGAGGGGGATTTGAGCCCAGGCACCTGCTTTAGACCACACAGCCAAATGGACCCTTTATATACAAATTTGAATGAATAAACAAATTGTGTCTTAAAGCACTATTCTGTAACTTTTTGTCATTAAATATGGAGGGGCATAGATATAAAATGTAGAGATGTTACGTCAACAAAATAATGGCTGAATATTTCTGATTTATAGACTTATATTAACAAGTGGATTGTATATACCTTTAGTAGTATAGTGGATAAACCATTGGTACTAGACTTCTGTGTATTATGGTTTTAAATTTGCAAGTTCAAATACCTGTTGTCAACTTTTTTTAAACTTGTAAGTTTTTTTCTTAATAAATATTCCCACTATTCTGAATTGTATGTACCAAATTGTACAAAATTTGTTGTTTTGGTAATACATCTTTTGAACATTATAACCTAATACACCATTTTTCATGAATTTGTTTGTTTTTAGCGCATCACATTATATAATTTGATAGTTTATAATGCTTATGATCATACTAACCCATTATCAGACCTTGATGCTTTGGTATGACGTATCATTTTAAATCTACCTATGTGTTCTGGAGGGCGTGTCAATAGCAGTCCAGCTGACTGTGACCTGTGAGATAAATAAAATGTAAATAAGAATCTCCACGTAGTCTACATTTCTTTAAGTTAATAAAATTATTAAACCTTAAAGAATTTTTGTAACATTTTTCAATGTTCAATTAAAAAAAAACTTACAAAAGAATCTTTGTGCCTGTAAAGTGTTTGTTCTGCCTCAACAGAACAGTCAAAATGGCTGCAAAACCACAACTTACACCAGTTAAAATATGATGTCATAATGTGTTACAACAAACATATGATGTCAATAACCATTTCTATATAAGTAAATTACACGTTTGTAATATGATATTATTACATGGATTTATTGTATGGAATTTTGGGGTTACTTTAATATAGATAATATTCTGCAGTCATGGACAGGATATAATCAAAATTTGTACCTAGCTGACATGTCATCATCTTCATTACCCCATCCCCAGTATGAATTAGGGTATCCATTGATCTTCAACATGGTTTCTTTTTTCATAGCTGCAACTCCTCCAGCATAATTATAAAACATTACACTGTAAATATAAGATTAAATATACAATTAAATATGCTAAAACTTGAACTTTAATGCAGATATTAAAATTTTATATTATAGTGAGGGTTGAGTTAATCATTGTTTAAAGCTGCATCGGCATTATTACAGCTAGAAAATGTATTGGGTACTAAAATGTTTGCAAGTTTGTGTTCACATTTCCAATAATTTTTTTCACTGCCATTGTACAGATTCTAACCATTGAACATGATTACAAGTTCTGAACAGTAAAATCTTTAACATTCAAATCATAGTTGCACAACCAATGCCAAGGGAAACAACTCTCACATACACTGTTTGCCCAAACCATCAATGAAAGAGAAATGTGCACTTTATAACATAAGTCAATTACTATGTTTCACAAAAAATTACTACCTGTAGTAAACCAATTTCCAAAACTTAAAAAATATAGTCCTTCTTAAAGTATTTTTTTCACAAATTTGCTTAAATAGGTAATTATTTCAAACAAATTCTCAAAAATTAGTAGCAAATGCAGATTTTGGGTATCTGGAAAGGATACAAAGATTTAAGTAAGTAATCTTACTGATATCTGGTCTCATCTATGGCTGAGGATAGCTGTCGTACATGGTCATCACACATGTAAATATTTCTGTCATGTTCCGGTATTAAGTCGGCATCATGGAATACAAAACAGTCATATTTATCATACTTCAAAGCTTCCTTAAATCCTACATTCATCAATTTACCTCGGTTAAATTTATCATCACCGGCCTGTAAATAAAGAAGTAAAACTTCACTACAATCAAACCTACTGTAGAAACCACTGTGGTTGTGACAGTGAAATTCTCTTTATATCCATAGAAAATCAAATAAATTTGAATAAAGTTTGATATTTTTCACTTACTTGTACCTAGTCGTAACAGGAAATCTGTATGCGCATCCGCGATTGTCATAAAGTATGTCTGTAGAAAGGAAAATGTTGGCGGTATGGGGATTTTACACATGCGGAATTGACGATGTTTACACCGGAAGTGATGTCCTTGGTGACGTTTTACGTCATATGCGCAACAGAAGCCGCCATTTGCATGGTTTTTCAATATGTTAAATCCCCATAGCACCAACGTTTTTCCCTATGCAGATATATTTTTGGCTAATCGCGGATGCGCATACAGATTTCCTGTTACGACTAGGTACAAGTAAGTGAAAAATATTGATCTTCATTCAAATTTATTTGATTTTCTATGGATATAAAGAGAATTTCACTGTCACAGCCACAGTGGTTTCTACAGTAACAGATTCTTAATATGTACTTAATTGTAACAGTCAAACAAATGTTGGGACATACATGTATAATGTTTGCTTCATTTCTTCTGATAATAATTTGTCTGTCACTTTTCTCAAAACCTTTTCAATTGTACTTTATTAAACTTCATAGAAACAATCTTTGGGTGGTGTAGATACCTTATTCAGGCTTATTAACTGTCCATATTTTGATCATGGACATGGCTAGAAAAACATGTTTTCCTAGTTGGGGGTTCATTTGGTGGGAACATTTTTTAAGTATCATCCCATTTCTGTTATAACTTGTTTATATAGCTGTTTGTGGTTAAGGTCCTTTACTGATGAATTAAAGGACATTTACATTGGATTTGAGCACAAATTGAGCTGCATCAGCACAGCATTTGATTTCATGTCACTTCAGTCAAGTCCACCAAGCTGATGAATGAATGAACTACAGCAAAAATACTGGATATTAATCTAGCATTCAGAGGGTGGTGGTGTCTAACACTCCCATAATGCATAACGCAGATTATGATAGGGCTTTACTGCCCCACATATTGCCTAAAACCCAGAGATGAAATGCTGAGAAAGATGATGATGTATGTTAAGACAATGATTTGTATAATCAGAACTGCAAGAAGTAATACCGGTAATAATTACATATTATACCAGTTTTAATTTTACAGCACTAGACAGCAGTTTCGGAATACAATTCCTCATCAGTAGTGCTAATACAGGTAATTTAGCTTTCCTGTAAATCTGGGACAATGAATGCTTTTTAACTAGATAATGATGGTCATACTAGCTGGGGTATAACATAATATTTCTTTACAAGTTTCAGGGCTAAAACAAGAGTTGAGTTAGAATGTTTTAATTCCCAGTCAAAATTATTCACTTATATCAAGGTTGTCAGTTCTTGGATGGAGTAGAAAACTGGATTACCCAGAGAATACCACAAACCAATAACCAATTAGCAGTATTTCCATAGACCTAGGGGTCTCAAAAGGTCTAGTGTTCTGACGTGTGGACTTACAGATCAGAGTACCTCTTATTATCTAGGTCTGATTCCCACTCTGGCAAATCCTTGTGTTTGTCAGTTCGCTTGCTGAAGATCATAGGTTTTCTTCATCCCAGAATTGACTGTCTGGATATAAGTTAAAACTATCTTGACTGTGGCATAAATCACCATTACTCCACTCAACTCCTTAGATTTAATCTTCAGGTTTTACAGAGAACATAAAGTATATACTGTGATGGAGTTAAATGTTTTACCTGTTCTACCAGAAATATTCTGTAATCTATCTACTGTGATGGAGTTAAATGTTTTACCTGTTCTACCAGAAATATTCTGTAATCTATCTACTGTGATGGAGTTAAATGTTTTACCTGTTCTATCAGAAATATTCTGTAATCTATCTACTGTGATGGAGTTAAATGTTTTACCTGTTCTACCAGAAATATTCTGTAATCTATCTACTGTGAAGGAGTTAAATGTTTTACCTGTTCTACCAGAAATATTCTGTAATCTATCTACTGTGATGGAGTTAAATGTTTTACCTGTTCTATCAGAAATATTCTGTAATCTATCTACTGTGATGGAGTTAAATGTTTTACCTGTTCTACCAGAAATATTCTGTAATCTATCTACTGTGATGGAGTTAAATGTTTTACCTGTTCTACCAAAAATATTCTGTAATCTATCTACTGTCATGGAGTTAAATGTTTTACCTGTTCTACCAGAAATATTCTGTAATCTATCTACTGTGATGGAGTTAAATGTTTTACCTGTTCTACCAGAAATATTCTGTAATCTATCTACTGTGATGGAGTTAAATGTTTACCTGTTCTACCAGAAATATTCTGTAATCTATCTACTGTGATGGAGTTAAATGTTTTACCTGTTCTACCAGAAATATTCTGTAATCTATCTACTGTGATGGAGTTAAATGTTTTACCTGTTCTACCAGAAATATTCTGTAATCTATCTACTGTGATGGAGTTAAATGTTTTACCTGTTCTACCAGAAATATTCTGTAATCTATCTACTGTGATGGAGTTAAATGTTTTACCTGTTCTACCAGAAATATTCTGTAATCTATCTACTGTGATGGAGTTAAATGTTTTACCTGTTCTACCAGAAATATTCTGTAATCTATCTACTGTGATGGAGTTAAATGTTTTACCTGTTCTACCAGAAATATTCTGTAATCTATCTACTGTGATGGAGTTAAATGTTTTACCTGTTCTACCAGAAATATTCTGTAATCTATATACTGTGATGGAGTTAAATGTTATACCTGTTCTACCAGAAATATTCTGTAATCTATCTACTGTGAAGGAGTTAAATGTTTTACCTGTTCTACCAGAAATATTCTGTAATCTATCTACTGTGATGGAGTTAAATGTTTTACCTGTTCTACCAGAAATATTCTGTAATCTATCTACTGTGAAGGAGTTAAATGTTTTACCTGTTCTACCAGAAATATTCTGTAATCTATCTACTGTCATGGAGTTAAATGTTTTACCTGTTCTATCAGAAATATTCTGTAATCTATCTACTGTGATGGAGTTAAATGTTTTACCTGTTCTACCAGAAATATTCTGTAATCTATCTGTTGTCATGGAGTTAAATGTTTTACCTGTTCTACCAGAAATATTCTGTAATCTATCTACTGTGATGGAGTTAAATGTTTTACCTGTTCTACCAGAAATATTCTGTAATCTATCTACTGTGATGGAGTTAAATGTTTTACCTGTTCTACCAGAAATATTCTGTAATCTATCTACTGTGATGGAGTTAAATGTTTTACCTGTTCTATCAGAAATATTCTGTAATCTATCTACTGTGATGGAGTTAAATGTTTTACCTGTTCTACCAGAAATATTCTGTAATCTATCTACTGTGATGGAGTTAAATGTTTTACCTGTTCTACCAGAAATATTCTGTAATCTATCTACTGTGATGGAGTTAAATGTTTTACCTGTTCTACCAGAAATATTCTGTAATCTATCTACTGTGATGGAGTTAAATGTTTTACCTGTTCTACCAAAAATATTCTGTAATCTATCTACTGTGATGGAGTTAAATGTTTTACCTGTTCTACCAGAAATATTCTGTAATCTATCTACTGTGATGGAGTTAAATGTTTTACCTGTTCTACCAGAAATATTCTGTAATCTATCTACTGTGATGGAGTTAAATGTTTTACCTGTTCTACCAGAAATATTCTGTAATCTATCTACTGTGATGGAGTTAAATGTTTTACCTGTTCTACCAGAAATATTCTGTAATCTATATACTGTGATGGAGTTAAATGTTATACCTGTTCTACCAGAAATATTCTGTAATCTATCTACTGTGATGGAGTTAAATGTTTTACCTGTTCTACCAGAAATATTCTGTAATCTATCTACTGTGATGGAGTTAAATGTTTTACCTGTTCTAACAGAAATATTCTGTAATCTATCTACTGTGATGGAGTTAAATGTTTTACCTGTTCTACCAGAAATATTCTGTAATCTATCTACTGTGATGGAGTTAAATGTTTTACCTGTTCTACCAGAAATATTCTGTAATCTATCTACTGTGATGGAGTTAAATGTTTTACCTGTTCTACCAGAAATATTCTGTAATCTATCTACTGTGATGGAGTTAAATGTTTTACCTGTTCTACCAGAAATATTCTGTAATCTATATACTGCAATGGAGTTAAATGTTTTACCTGTTCTACCAGAAATATTCTGTAATCTATCTGTTGTCATGGAGTTAAATGTTTTACCTGTTCTACCAGAAATATTCTGTAATCTATCTACTGTCATGGAGTTAAATGTTTTACCTGTTCTACCAGAAATATTCTGTAATCTATCTACTGTCACGGAGTTAAATGTTTTACCTGTTCTATCAGAAATATTCTGTAATCTATCTTCTGTCATGGAGTTAAATGTTTTACCTGTTCTATCAGAAATATTCTGTAATCTATATACTGCAATGGAGTTAAATGTTTTACCTGTTCTACCAGAAATATTCTGTAATCTATCTGTTGTCATGGAGTTAAATGTTTTACCTGTTCTACCAGAAATATTCTGTAATCTATCTACTGTCATGGAGTTAAATGTTTTACCTGTTCTACCAGAAATATTCTGTAATCTATCTACTGTCACGGAGTTAAATGTTTTACCTGTTCTATCAGAAATATTCTGTAATCTATCTTCTGTCATGGAGTTAAATGTTTTACCTGTTCTATCAGAAATATTCTGTAATCTATCTGTTGTCATGGAGTTAAATGTTTTACCTGTTCTACCAGAAATATTCTGTAATCTATCTACTGTCATGGAGTTAAATGTTTTACCTGTTCTACCAGAAATATTCTGTAATCTATCTACTGTCATGGAGTTAAATGTTTTACCTGTTCTACCAGAAATATTCTGTAATCTATCTACTGTGATGGAGTTAAATGTTTTACCTGTTCTACCAGAAATATTCTGTAATCTATCTACTGTGATGGAGTTAAATGTTTTACCTGTTCTACCAGAAATATTCTGTAATCTATCTACTGTGATGGAGTTAAATGTTTTACCTGTTCTACCAGAAATATTCTGTAATCTATCTACTGTGATGGAGTTAAATGTTTTACCTGTTCTACCAGAAATATTCTGTAATCTATCTGTTGTTTATGTAACAGAGGATGAAGTCTGTTCAATAATATCCGTAAATGATGTAGTCTATTTCTGTACGGTATTATAACAGCTACTTTTTGGTATGATGTACAATCTTCTGGTGCCCACTGGCCTCCCGTCTTAATAAACGGATTACGAGATGCTATAGTGTCTTCATTTGGCTCCGTAAATATATTTACTTTTCTAACATCTGAAATAAATAAAAAATATAATTATTGTTGTCAGATAAATTGAAAGTAAGGGCAGTCAAAGACCAGTATTATGTCACTGACTTCAAAAGTCAATGGTTGTGGGTTTGAATGCTGTTTGTAACTTGGAATAAAGTCTATTTTAAGCATTCTTCAATCCAGAGATATAGTTGTTGGGGTTATCTTGGTACAGGCTTTGAAAAAGCAGGGACAATGTTTTCAAAACTTAGGTCATCATCAGAACTATAAGTGTTTTATTTAAAAAGATGCCACCTGCTAAATTTTTCATTCATACCAAGGTTAATGGAAAAATGTGTCAAGTTCTAGAATCGTGACAGGAATGGAAGTGTCCAAAAAAATATCTATTTATCTTTGAAACACTTTCTCTTGATAGGTTTTATCCTATGTTGGAAACCAACTCCAAGTGAAATGAAACAGCCACAACTAAGACACTGAAGTCCCTGTGTGTCACTGACTTAAATGTAAACAACCACAACTCCGCTACTGAGGCAGCTGTGTGTCATTGACTTAAATGTAAACTGCCACAACTAAGACACTGAGGTCACTGTGTGTCACTGACTTAAATGTAAACTGCCACAACTAAGACACTGAGGTCACTGTGTGTCACTGATTTAAATGTAAACTGCCACAACTAAGACACTGAGGTCACTGTGTCACTGACTTAAATGTAAACTGCCACAACTAAGACACTGAGGTCACTGTGTGTCACTGATTTAAATGTAAACTGCCACAACTAAGACACTGAGGTCCCTGTGTGTCACTGATTTAAATGTAAACTGCCACAACTAAGACACTGAGGTCACTGTGTGTCACTGATTTAAATGTAAACTGCCACAACTAAGACACTGAGGTCACTGTGTGTCACTGATTTAAATGTAAACTGCCACAACTAAGACACTGAGGTCACTGTGTCACTGACTTAAATGTAAACTGCCACAACTAAGACACTGAGGTCACTGTGTGTCACTGATTTAAATGTAAACTGCCACAACTAAGACACTGAGGTCACTGTGTGTCACTGATTTAAATGTAAACTGCCACAACTAAGACACTGAGGTCACTGACTTAAATGTAAACTGCCACAACTAAGACACTGAGGTCCCTGTGTGTCACTGATTTAAATGTAAACTGCCACAACTAAGACACTGAGGTCACTGTGTGTCACTGATTTAAATGTAAACTGCCACAACTAAGACACTGAGGTCACTGTGTGTCACTGATTTAAATGTAAACTGCCACAACTAAGACACTGAGGTCACTGTGTGTCACTGATTTAAATGTAAACTGCCACAACTAAGACACTGAGGTCACTGTGTGTCACTGATTTAAATGTAAACTGCCACAACTAAGACACTGAGGTCACTGACTTAAATGTAAACTGCCACAACTAAGACACTGAGGTCACTGTGTGTCACTGACTTAAATGTAAACTGCCACAACTAAGACACTGAGGTCCCTGTGTGTCATCGACTTTCAACACCAAAAAATTCAATTGTATGCTCAATTTCCAATAGATTTTAAAACTTTTCAAAGAGGAATCTTTATCCACATGCAGTCTATATCATTTAGGGTAAAATTATAAACTATTCAGAAATATATTTAAATTAAACAAAATACCTTAAAATGTGATGAACAGTACTTACTTAAATTTTTAAAGTTGATTTCACAAATTTTGCCTCCCTGTCTTGATTTCAGTAAATGGTATGGAATAAGAGATTCTGAAGAGGTATATACACAATGACTTTTATAATTAAATAAGGAAAATAAAACTAAACAAATATAAATTATCAGAATGGAAAGCAGTAAAACTTTTCTCCAAGCCATGTTTCTTCTTTTGTTATCTACAATCTTTATAACCTGAAATAAAAAGAAGAAAATATATATATATAACACAGAATGCTGAAATTGGAGTGTGATGATATGGTGTATTTTATATAATACAGTGTGGTACAAAAAAGGGAAATTATTTCACTGTTTTAAAAGTTACTATTCAACCATCTGGTCCATGCTCTCACTGGGGCTATAAAATGGAACCAACACATCTCAAACATATGCAAGAAAGCAAATGGCACCACCAACTTTTTAAAACGCAACCTTAACATCAGGAATGCAAATATCAAGGAGAAGGCATACAAATCACTGGTAAGACCCACTCTAGAGTATGCATGCACCCCCTGGGACCCATATATGAAGGAGGACAAACAAAAACTGGAAATGGTACAGTGTCGCGCGGCTAGATATGTGACCAACCGTTACCACAACATATCATCTGTATCGGATATGCTTAACCATCTCAATTGGCCAGCACTGGAGGAGAGATGAAAGAGGGCAAGACTGACACTTAGGTACAAGATCACTAACAACCTGGTCAAAATCAATACCATCGATAGACTTTTGCCACCAACCAGAATGACTCGTAACATGGGAACACATTCCTTCCAGGTGCCATCCTGTAACACCATGGTACGAAAGAAATCTTTCTACCCAAGGAACATACGAGAATGGAATGCTCTGCCCACTGAAGTAGCAACCGCTAAGAGCCTCGAAATCTTCAAGGCTCACCTGCTTGATTAAACTTATCAAGATGCTTTTACTTGCACATTTGATTGTACACCACTCTGTTTTTACCTTTATTCAAATTTGTAATGCGCACACACAAAGTGGCAGTATCATCAGCGATTGATGGCGGCCGCAGACTGGTAAAGTAGAAGTCACAAACACACTAAATCTAATAATATGTGGCATTTTGTTTATACTAAATATTACAATATTCTTTGAAAGTACGTCAATGTACCGACTCATAGCTACAAAGGCGTCCCAAAGGTTTAAATTTTCAAATTTTGGTTTTTAAATTAGATTTCTTATGCAAGATAACATAAACGATAGGTTGCCGGTCCACAATTTCCGAGAGCCATACTCGCCACCAAACTGTTACGGGAAGGAAAAAATGATCCACCGATCAGAGCTACCCAAACTGGTATACCGGTCGGATTGCCATAATCACCAAGTAACTTAAGCGGTAAGGTTGAATTCCCCCCCACCTCGGATTTCAACAAAATATTCAGTACGAAGGAATTCATTTAACGTGAAATAAGACGATCGCATTATTGTTCAAAATATTAACGAGTATGTCGACTTACACCATTAAAATAACTTCCTTAAGTTACAATGTCATCACTATCGACGACATGTCATGATTTCTCATTTTTTGTTTACATTCATCAGCTCTCCAAGGGAGGTAATCGAAATTCTTGCTCCTTTTGGTAAGTTCTGCATGTAGAAGATGCACCAACAAGAACTATAATGCATTGCCTTCTTATTCCGGATAATAGCCTTCTTCAAGTTGAAGATACTGTTATTTAATTAAAACATAATAAAGATTAAATTTAATAGAAAACTAACATACATAATAAATCACCATATCATTATTTAATAACACCGATTTCTGATAAGTAATTCTAAACCAATTAATAATTTAAATTAGGAGTCACGGTAAAAAGACATACCCGATTCCTATGTTGGAGCAGATTCCGCAGAAAGAAACAACCTATCTCAAATAATGAGATATGAAAGAAAATATTTTCTTTTTACAAGGAAAACTGAGGAAATGGACACCAAAAGTATATTTACATGTCCGATAAGAAAGATATCACAAGTGACCGGTGAATGCATATTTTAATAAAGTATTAAAAAAAAAAAAAAAAAAAAACTTAAAATCCATTCACAGGGAATGTTAGGAGAAGGATGGTTAGATTGTGAACATATTTGATGGACCAGACATACACATAATTGTGAATTCAAAATAAAATTGTGGAAGTTTTGGCATTGCATTTCAATGCGTCCCGCGGCATTTCATCACCAATAATTGTCTTATTAGGGCAAGTAATAAGTAACCAGCCATTTCCGATTGTCTGTCAGGGTATTGGTTTTCGTGCCTTGTTTTAATACACGTTTTGTACCCGGATGCAAAAGAGGTATGGCGGGTTTGATGGAATTTTGTCATAAATGGACCGTTTTGGTTTTTTGAAAAATAAAAGTCTAAATGTTCTTACACTTAAATATTAAAGGTATTTTATGTGAATTTTCAGATTTTGGGTCATACAAAGGACTATTATACTGTGATTTTTCTTAGTACGCCCATCTTTATACTCTACTAAAAATGAGAGGGTTTTCACCGTCTTTGATAAATATTCTCAAGGTGTTCTCCTCGGAAGACCAACTTTTACGTTATTGTTTTTGAAAATATTTTCAAAACGCAATCAATGGGGTTTTCAAAAAGTTGGTCCCTTTAGGAGAAAATGGTCAAATTTTGAAAAATAGGGAAATTTAAAACTGACCACTGCACATACAACTGATGTTATATTTTAACACCGCTGGCACTAACTGCTGTGGTTAGATCAGTGGGTAGCGAGGACGCTTAGCGATTTGTAACATGTACGACATAGGTTCAAATCCCATCAGGTCAACTTTTTTATTTCTTCTTCTTCTTTTTTATTTTTATCGTTATAAAATAATATTGTTAAATTTTGCCTTTTTACAAATATAAGTTTTTAAAAATGAGCATTCACTTCTTCAAAACACCATTTACTAGCAGATCAAACCAGAATATATCTTCACATATCACCCGTTACCTCGTAGTGAAGGTTGATGTAAGTTCAACTGTTGATACTTTTTTTCTAGTTTTCTGTTTAGTATATAAAGTTGAAAAATGAAGATTATGGATGTTAAGATTTGTTCAGTACCCTTGGCTCTTCAAGGAAAAACAAGTTTACAAAAACAAAGCGTTTGCTTTTCATGGTCTGCACTAGTCTAATTATGAAATGCGAAATCCTCAGGTGTTTATAAATAAATCGTACTTTATTCATTCGTTCAAACAGGGGGCAATGTAAAAGCGCCTACCAAACCCAGTGGCGTAGCGTGAAAGGAATGAATGTGCAAGCCTGGTGCTAATTCCACCAACTTGACGCGCCGTGGTCGCGTCCTTGCTAAGTTGTTGTTACAAGGGCATCCTCCACCCAGCCCTGGGAAATTAAAAAAAATGGAGCAATTTAGCGCATTTTGTTCATTCTAAATCAATATTTACATGAGTAAAAAGGTTCAAATTAGTTTTTTGTCACGGGTCCTTCGAACCTGACATTAAAACTGGTGCCCGTCGCACAGTGGATGTCACAACGTTAAATAACCTCAATTGCACATATTGCCTTGAGCGCACTGCAATGGTAAATTTTCTGTCACTTCACCTACAGCGGATGACGTCTCTATATTATATGTAAAATATTCTTCACTTAGACGTAAAATCTCATTCAATCGATCAATCTTGCTCTCTGATGTAATGTGTGAAGCAGCAACTCTATTGATCAAGGCTGTAGATATTTCTACTGGGTTTATGGATTAACAGTTAGCTGTCCCGCTTAATGTTCCAAGAAGTTAAGCAACATCGCCCGGATGGGTGACGTGCTTTCCACAGCTCGACTGACCAACCAGTCCACTTTCTATCATACTACTACTGATTTTATTCTGTTCGGAATCATATAGGGCCTCGGATTGAAGTTTAATTCACTTAAATGGGAAACTGAAGTTGACGGTTTACCCAAGCCGAAGATACCATAAAAAGCTTTCATCACTCATATCTTATTAGTAATTGGAGCTGGATCTGGGTATTTGGGCTCACATGAATCCCAGCTGATCATCCGAGTTAGACCAATACATTGGGCTTATAATTACTAGGAGCGAGACGAAATTTTCTGTTTAAGACTCTTAAAATTTAAAAAAAATCATTGTTTTATTTTCGCAATATTTTGTATTTTATTTTTATTTGTACACAATGACAGACTGTATTACTTTTTAATTTTAAAAAGATTATGTGCAAGCACATGATTATTGGCTTATATGCACGCTACGCCACTGAAACCCGCCATACCTCTTTAACACGTATCAAGTCATTCTTTAATAATTGAAGGCATAAATGCCAAACATAAAGTTGAGTAATTCGACACTTGTATTTAAAAGGTAAAACAGATAAGAAAAACCAATGTTTATGGTGTTCTGCATCATCTTTTGTTCTTTGTTCAGCTTAAACAGAAAATCTGGATAGGGGAAATTAAAAGCGGAAGAACGCATTTAGAAGATGAAACCAGATCTGGATGCCCACTGAATGCTACCGACGAAGAAATGTGTAACAGAGTCCGGGAATTAGGCGAATCCGGGTAAAAGAAATAGCACAGGCATTAGGCACTCCACATGGTAGCGTTGAAACAATCTTACATGATCGTTTAGGTATGCGCAAGCTAACAGCCCATTAAGGCCCAAAATCTTTTCGCAATTGGAGCAAATTGCAACCGGAGCATCAGTATGCATCACCTTGTTGAAGCGTTTTTGGACAAAAGATAATTTTCTTTTGCGTCTGGTGCATGTGACAGGAGATTAGACTTGGGTTCATTATTATGTGCCAGAAAATGAACTTCAAAGTCGTCAGCGGATAGGGTCTGGGTTCCCGAGGACAAGGAAGTTCAAGACACAGCAGGACATGACCACCTTATTTTGGGACGCAAAAAGTGTTATTATATTTGACTTTTTACCCAAGAGAAGTATAACAACTGGAATGCACTATGAAAAACTTGCTATACCAGCTGAGAACCGCCACCAGTGAAAAACGCCGAGGTAAACTCTCAAGTTGTGTTGTTCCAACAGGACAAATAAAAGCGACAGTCCACACTTGCAAAGTAGCAATGGATATTGTATAGCGAAAAAGGGTATGAGTTATTTTCACATCCTGCCTATTCACCTGACCTACCTCCAAGCCACTTCTTCCTATTCCCAAAAATGATATCCGTGTACGTCATTTCCGGTCTGACGAAGAAGTGATCTAGACAGTTGAGGTGTGGGTCAATGGAAATGATGTTTTCAGTGGTGGGCTGATAACACTTGAACATCATTGGTCTAAGTGCATCACACTAGAGAACAATTACATCGAAAAAGAAGAGGCGGATCTCAACCAATACTAGTAAAACGTTAGACTTTGCCCTCGTACCATTGACATTCATGGTTTCACATTGCCCTAGTACCTTTGTAAATGAACTTATTCTGGAGCTTAGCCTTGTGATTGACGAGACCGTCAAACCTGTGTTAGCAAGGAGTTATTACAGTTCATATATAGTGCTTGGGACAAACTTTGACTTGATTAAGCGACATTACAATTTCTGAGATTGGTCTTTTTCCTTCTTCTATTACTGAGTAGGATTTTTCATAAGATGTCATGACTCAGGCGCATATTGCAATTGGTGATAGTTAAAATCCTCTATGTACAGTAATTTAAAAATTGATAAAGACACATTGTATCATTTTTACATAGACAGGACCCACAGACAAGCCACTTAGCCAGCGGCTGAAATTATCTGGTTGTTGCAGCTGGTACTTCTGGTGACAACATGCCCCGTTTCCGTACTGTCCATGGCAAGAACGAGCACTTGTAGAGTTCATCGGCATTGAAATATTGTGATGCAAGTTATTTTGTGTATTTTTATACACTATTTACACTCGCACAGACATGTATACAACAAAATCTACCAGCACACGTGTACCCCTTTTTTGGACTACGTGTTACAGGATTTATGTTAATGCCTGTTATAGGCAAACCACACTGACCTGTCCGCTTGACTTTTGATGTAAATATTGATTATGAATAAATACATTAATGTATAGGGAACGCAGGTGATTATTTTGTCTATATCATGGGAGATATTCACTTGAGTAAGCACGTGTACTGTGTATGTATTAACTTGAATCTTAACACCACCCATGTATTGGATTGATCCTCCTATATAAACATTCCTAATATAAGGTCAAGTGGACAAGTCAATGCTGTTTGTCTATATGTTTTTGTTATAACATCGATGTTTCTATTGTCAACTGCCCCCTTTCTATGCAACAATATACCTGCTTCTCCTGGTTATGATATATTTGTTTCGCAGTAAATATGCTATGCTTGATAGGATGTTACTTTATACAACAACCAAGCTGCTTGTCAATGACACAGGAATATTGCAAGCCTAGGTTGATCAAGTCCCTTAAAAAGTTTTAATGGCAGCCGCCACAATATTCAGTGTTGAGAAGTACATGTATGATGTATATATGATTGTCCTGAGTATAGTGTCATGTTCCTTTTATTATGAATTTTGATTACACATGTGGCGGGTGTAACTAGCTAAACAGGAGGGATTTAGATTACACTTCCGGAGCACCCGACCTCACTCCCCTGGTGGACATCACGTGTTTAACTTGATTTGCCAATTTTCGGAGTTTTTTTACGCTGTTTTAAAATTGTGATTTAGACACAGATTGGTATGTTTGTTTTTGTTTTTTGCATTCTAAGTTGCTTTAGCTATAGCCAGAACAGTCCGTATTCCATACTAAGTAAAAGTAAACACAAAGTAACAACTCCATAATTAAATGTTGCGATAACATAACACAACAGAATCAGCAACGACGGAAATGGTCCATCTGTTATTATGCGAATATTATTTATTTGTAAAACACGACTTGAAATGGCTATATTCCATGATGTTCATTACCTAAACAATGACTCATCGCTTAGTGTTCGAGACTTTTATAAGACAGTTTTTGCATAATGTCTGACGTTCACTAACTAAACAATGACTCTCGTAGTTTAGTCTGAGACTTTACAGTCATTGATGTTTTATGTTCTTTGTTGCTTATTTGTCCTTTATAGGTTTTCAGGCTACATATTCTATTTCTTTCTCTATACAAGTAACAGTAATATTACATGTATTGTTATTTATTATCAACCCCTAACAAATGATTATCGCTGATTTTCTGAAGGAAGACTAATCACCCAGAAGGGTAGCAAGGGCTGCACAATAAATGAAATGTGTTACATGTAAAATGCACCATATTTTTTATTAAAAATTTACAATGTGGTTCGTTCAGTAGTCAAATGTCATACCTTATTGTAGTGAGATGTGTATAATTCCACGTCTGTTTTATGTTCCGATCTAAGGAATACTGTTAATCGGGAATTTTTCGCGGCGGTTACATTTCGCGAGAATACTAGTAGTCGCGGACTGTGCAAATGCAATTAAATTATTTTCAAAATAAAATATTCTCGAAAGTTTTATTTTCGCGAATATATGCGAAAATAAAACGCACGCGTAAATTCCCCGATTTACAGTACAAATTAAGCATATAGGATAATATGAGAGACGTTTAAATTTTACTAACTTAATAGATGCATCGATCATCTACATATTTATTGTCGCCATTTTAAGGCAACACTTTGTAAATTTACCAACCACAGAACATGTATTCACTTTTATAACTAGTATTCACCTCTCTTCTCTCATAGAATTACACAACAAGATGACTGCTGTCCGGTATCTGACAATGGCGGACTCAGGTTGGGATTTTCTCTAGGTATCGAATGTGTGCGGTGTATATTTGTTGGATGTATACGCGATCTCTGTCGCATTTGTGCAGAGTTTGTATTGGATGTTGACATATGGAAATGGCGGTGGTTCATGTTTGGTGATGAATGATCCTCTGCTAGATGCAAACCATGACGATTTTGAATGTCTTTCCCAGCAGATTTATTGAATGATGAACCAAACGCACATGTCCATGGTTGTAAATATCAGATGGTATGACGTGTTCATCCTTTTTATGTCCATGAACATGATTGGATGAATGACCTAGTGACGAATATGAAGGCGGATCTTCGAAAGATAATGTTGTTACTCTACTCGAAGCAGAGCGAGTATTAGAACGTCGACTATGTCGATGTTCGAATCGACTTCCTGTCGATGAATAGGGAGGAGGCTCATGTTCGACTTCGATGGTAGCTGTTGAAGTAGGATTATTGGCACTACCGTCATTTTCAATTTCTGATGCCGGTTCTGGTACAGAATCTGATTGGATAATATTGAACGAATTGAATTCGTCTTTATAACAACACATAATGCCTCCAATCATTGCACACGTTACAGCATCGCCCGGTACACATACTCTTATTTCGTCAATAAAATCTGACAGTCCATCTCTTATTTGTCTATGGGTAACAGCGAGTCCACCGACAATAAAAACGCAACCGATCCGTCTATCCTCCCCCATGTCATCATTTAACAAAGCCTCAATATGTTCGATAATTTGATCAATGTAATTATAAAATATTTTCCGAAATTCGTCATTTTCTATCATAATTTTGTCCGTCTGAGCATTGATGTCCCTGACAGCTGTAGGGGCATATATTCGTGGCGTTGAATTAATGCGCGCCACAGAGTCTAGAGTTTTGTTAAAAGACCTGAGTGTTCGCAGATAATCTGCAGTTTTACATATCTGGTTTATCGACTTTCGACCGAATTCTTTTGTTATATATGCCTTAAATCCGTCTTCTATCATTGCGTCACCACTGATCTGCTCTCGTGAACAAATCAAATGATGCTTTCCACTATCTTGTACCATCACAGCCGAATCCACGTGACCTCCTAAAACACAATAAAATAGTATAAAAGCTACAATAAAGACATAGACGATTTACCACTGAGCTAACGGAGATGAGTCGAAGCTTGGCTGCCGAGTGACCGAGATGTGGACAGCTAGTGACTATAACAGCTCTGAGTCATATATAGTAACTACCGAAATGTTATGATATAACGAGGGGCAGATACGAGCTGACGATTCGGCACCTGTGTGTTATCTTGGCGTTATACTTTCGATTGGACATGTACATGGTTTCCAAATTATCGAACTCTAGCTTTAAACACAAGTAACTTCGTGTATAACAAAATGTCTTACTATAGACAAATCTATTTATCTGTTGACAATAGAATCAAGTTGTTTCTAAATACTAATAACAAATATCTAGAACAAACACAAACCAGGAATTTACATCTTCAAAAATAAAAGATGAGTATATAATAATCAGATACCGATCATGTTGTTAGATCAGAAGAAGAAAATGGAACTAGCTGGGGCACATACTGAGGATAGAGGGAACATATGACTGCAAGACAGCACTAGGGTGGCAACCAGAGGGGAAAAAGGGGGAATACCTAAGTCCACATGGAGGAGAACATCTGAAAAGGAAAGAAACGCCATCGGATGGACCAGCTGGAACACAGCAAAACAGCAGCGAAGGACAGGCAAAAATGGAAAGATAGCGTTACGGCCTTATGCGCCTTCTGGCAAGGAGAGCATTAAGGTTAAGGTAAGGATAATTTTATAACATATTACAGGAACATGGCGTGAATTAAGTAAAGTTTTTTGCATACAAATGATTCGGTAAAATCAAAAGAAACGCGATAATGAAAAGAGTCCGTACATGTACAAAAAATGGATAATAGTAAACCTACCACCAAGGTTCAATATAAGAACATCTTCATTCCTCTTAATATTTTGAACGTCTTCAATGAAAGCGATGCTACAATAGAGTGCGACTGCTGTCATATCGGGAACCAACCGGAACTGATCCTCCTGAATTCCAGCCTAAATAGGAACAATAAAAGTCATTGGAGTTGGAAAATTTGCTGTGATGTAAATGGCAACAAATGCATGTAATTGCGTCTTGTTAAAAATTGTGTAGAACTAAAATGTGTTTGTTACAAGACAAACTAATAAAGGAAAAGGTACATGATTATTAGAATCAATCACTACCTGTGGTGCCAGATAGGGAAATCTCAACCCGAGTTCTAATATATTTGGTCCAGAACGAGGCTTGCCGAGAAAGTACAATTTTTCAATTTCAAATCAATTTCAACTTTCAATACACCTCTGATTTTGTTGATAAAATTTTGCGGGAAAAACAGCGTGTAGGCTGTCTTGCACAGGGGGGTACAAGATGGAGATATCTTGCACCTGTCTTTTTATGGATTTTTTCTATCTAGGGTGCAAGAAATAAAGATACAACTTCCTAACAATTTCATTCAATCTTTATCATTGCAGTGGTATTGGGGAACCAGAATTTGAAGGGAAAATATTAAAGAAAATATACGCAAGTATATGAAAAACACAACTGCTTTGTTTGAAAAACAAGAGGCCCATGGGCCTGATACGCTCACCTGATAACTAATGGCTAGCTGATAGATTTTAAGAAAACATAAATACTAAACCCCAATGACTTTTTCTTTAAATCATGATAACCATTGTATCAATACCTACAATATTCTAATATACATGCCTATACAAAAAGTTAATAGTTTTCAAGATAATTAACCATTTCAGTGTGTTTCACATCTGTGACCTTGACCTTTGAACCCATGACCTTTTTCTATACATCAAAATGATCGAAAAATGTATCAATACCTACAACATTCTAATATATAAGCCTATACAAAAAGTTTATAGTTTTCGAGATAATTAACCATTTCAGTATTGTTTCACATCTGTGACCTTGACCTTTGAACCCATGACCTTTTTCTATACATCAAAATGATCGTTGTATTGATACCTACAACATTCTAATATACATGCCTATACAAAAAATTTATAGTTTTAGAGATAATTAATCATTTCGGTATTATTTCACATCTGTGACCTTGACCTTTGAACCAATGACCTTTTTCTATACATTAAAATTATCGTTGTATCAATACCTACAACATTCTAATATACATGTCTATACAAAAAGTTTATAGTTTTCGAGATAATTAACCATTTCAGTATTGTTTCCAATCTGTGACCTTGACCTTTGAACCCATGACCTTTTTCTATACATCAAAATAATCGTTGTATCAATACCTACAACATTCTAATATACATGCCTATACAAAAAGTTTATAGTGTTCAAGATAATTAACCATTTCGGTATTGTTTCATATCTGTGACCTTGACCTTTGAACCCATGACCTTTTTCTATACATCAAAATGATCGTTGTATCAATACCTACAACATTCTAATATATATGCCTATACAAAAAGTTTATAGTTTTCGAGATAATTAACCATTTTGTTATTGTTTCGCATCTGTGACCTTGACCTTTGAACCCATGACCTTTTTCTATACATCAAAATGATCGTTGTATCAATACCTACAACATTCTAATATACATGCCTATACAAAAAGTTTATAGTTTTCGAAATAATTAACCATTTCAGTATTGTTTCACACCTGTGACCTTGACCTTTGAACCCATGACCTTTTTCTATACATCAAAATGATCGTTGTATCAATACCTACAACATTCTAATATACATGCCTATACAAAATGTTTATAGTTTTCGAGATAATTAACCATTTCGGTATTGTTTCGCATGTGTGACCTTGACCTTTGAACCCATGACCTTTTTCTATACATCAAAATGATCGTTGTATCAATACCTACAACATTCTAATATACATGCCTATACAAAAAGTTTATAGTTTTTGAGATAATAATTATAATCAGAGGTAAAAAAATTAGGTCACGACCTTCACAATTGACCTTGACCTCATTTTGAAGATACTAACAAGAAGATGTCAAACTGAAAACCCCATGTCATTATCTGGTCAAATAGTTAAGTTATAACAATTTGAAGCTATTTTACGATTTTTTCAAATTAAACGCAAAAACGCGTAACCTATTTTTTATCAGAATTTCACAAAATGAACAAACTATAGGCTTAAGACCCTAGAGAAGCCAAATATCACATCAGATTTTTTCTCCAATCAGTACTTTCGGAGAAGAAGATTTTTAAGATTTTTGCACCCCTAGGTCACCTTGACCTAGTTATAGTAGCCATAGCAACGCCACGAACAAATCTGAATTGCACCGGCCCATATATACTTCTGACAAAGTTTCATTAAAAACTGTCCAGTAGTTTCAGAGGAGAAGTCGAAAATAGGTGTTAACGACGCACACACGCACACACGCACACACGCACATACACACGCTGCGCTATGCCATAAGCTCACATGACCTTCGGTCAGGTGAGCTAAAAAACCTCCGCACCATCTCCATGCAGTTCTATTCGAGATTACCGTATAGGAAAGCATGACAAATAGGTTCAATGTTGAAACCAAGAAAAGTGTGCTGAATGCCTACACATTATCTCTATACGCCATCCATCCGCAGTATACGTCTGTTATAAATGGATTTACTGACTTTTTTCTTACCTTAACCGCAGCCTCCGATATTGCCTTCATTGCGTCATTATTCCATGTAGATGGGGATATAATGATCCATTTGAAGTTGTTTTTTCTTACAGGTAGTCGTTTATTAAACAGGACTATTTGCTCTATTTTCCGTTTCATGAAGAGTATAACAAGAGAGTATAAATCTAACGCCGACATTTCTGCTCCATAGCTGTCCTTTACCTTCGTGCCGCTTGTCAAATTCTACAATGAAAAATCAGACAGTTTTGTAAGATGTACGATGTATTCATGGCACCACAACACACAAGTCTCCTTAACGGATAAGGAGTAACAATGCAGATCTTAATCAAACATATTGGCCCATGGTCAAATCAAACTCTCAAAAGCAAAGAAAAAATAGATAACTGGCAAATTAGTTAAACACTGTACTCTTTAATGCATTGCGTCTAATAGCAAACAAAAAGAGCATGTGTTTTGTAACAAACCACAATGTCAGCCTTTAATACTTTTCAATTCGCTGTGCTGCAAGAACAAAAGACGTTAAAGGCTTAAATACATCGAGCCTATTTATCTTAAAATGACAAATGTGAACTAAATTTAGTCTTCATGTTATTATATTTTCATCAAACAGTTTTCCACAATGTAAAAATCGAATTTGATATTGAAATTACAAGCACGAATTAATGTTGTAGATGTATCTAAATGGTCAAATATTACTTTACAATGCAATTTATCATTTATAACAATTTTGGTTTAATAATTTTGGTCCAAACACTACTGATGGGGAACTGTATTCCGGAACAGCCGTCTAGTACTATGAATTAAAACTGGTATATTATGTAATTATATCTTTTATCATTCATTTACCGTTATCTGCGTCAAGAATTTTGGGAAATATCTATAGCTGTTTGGATCCTCAAACTTGTAATGTTCATCCTCAGCCTCAAATCCAAAGTAGTAATTCTCCATATCTAATATTGTTTGACTTCTTTCTTCTAGCTTGTCTTCTGTTAAATGTGTAGATACTTCCCTGTCATCTTCAGGTGTAGAATCTGAAAAATCATGTAGGACAGAAATCAATAGTTTTTATAAAATATATAAAAAAAGAAAAATAATAACATCTTAAAAAAGTAATATTTTGCTTTGTTGTCAAGACTGCAACTAGGCTTGCAATTGCCATCTAGGTGGCATTTGTTTTGAAAAAAGACTTGTGATTAAAAGCTACTGTTAATCTCTTCCGTCACCATGGATCTTCAATACACATAGGCCTATAAAACTAGTGTACACATACTCCCTTGCCATCATAATTGGTATTGTTCATTTCTGAAATGAGTCACTATTGTTTACAATTTTGGTTAAGTCGCATGTAGATCTGCCCTTCCTGTCGTTTGATTGTGTCATGGCCTGGGTGTTTCTTGTTATTGTTAAGTATATTATATTCAAATGTAACTTTACATCGATAACGTTCCATGCCAGATACTCATTCGCCATCTAATACAGTTTATACCCAATAAGATGATAGTTTGCAGACAAAAAATAATCAAGGCAACGTATTTTTAAACTACAAAGCCGTAAGTGCAGTGAATTGCGTGTTCATATAGGGTCAACTTGTAACAATGATATTTCAACAAGTTTATTTCAATATTTATTAACGTTGATTTATTGTATATCATATTATAATGTAAGTCTGTAAATAGAGATTTTTCCTTAAGTCTATGTTTCAAAATATAAATAGCAAAATCAAAAAGACTATAGTATAGGACAAAGTTATGTAAAGAAACTGTCATCCATAAATGGACTATATATTCGAACGTCTTAAACAAGAGATAAGCATACATTAGAGGTCTGTCGAAAGTTTAAGATTCCGTTAGCTTGACTGCCCAGTCACCGAGATATTATTAACTAATGGCCGAAAAGCGACCAGGAGATAGATAACAGCTACCACCAAAAACCTACCGAAATATAGCTAACAAGAGGCCAAGGTGAGTTAGAAAGAGTTCCATTTGTACCCTGCACTAAAATTTTAATTTCGACTAAAAAGCCTAAAAATGATGGAATCAAACAATTTTGAACATTTCTGTGAAAAATAATTTTTTATTTTTTTTACATAGAATTTAAAAGGTGGGGATACAAATGGATCACTCACCGATGAGTTGTCCCTTAGCTGTTAAGTGTTAAATTTTCGACAGACCTGTACTGTTACTGTAGTTATGTCATAACACTAACGTACATGAATCGTCACTCCTATGGGTATTTATATTACTATATCCCCGTGTCTCATCATCAATCTCCAAGACATCGTAATAATCATCGTCAAAACTCACGTGATGGTTTTCGTCATACCGTCTGCTACCTCCTTTTGACTTCCGGTCAGGCGTAGCCGCATTTTCTGGTTTAGGTATAATCGGTTTTACTTCTATGGTCTTAATTAACAATGTAGTTGGTGTTTTAGGCCAGAAAATGTCGTTTCCGCCGATCCATTTTATTGTATTTGCAGCCGGAAGTCGCCCATGAGTACAATCACTATTTAGAGCATAAGCACATCCGGAATAAGTCGATCCAATGTCAAGGACAGCAAAAACTTCAAGCTGCTTAGGAATCTGAAAGACATTAATTGTTACTGTTGTACTTAATGTTATCTGGCATTATTCAAATGTGTATGTGAGATTGGATGTCAAATAAACCTGGCTCTTAGACAACAACTTAATAAGTCCTCCGAAGTATTAACCATTTTCACAGTATTGCCAAAATGTTTGACGTCTTGTTTTGTCTTCTTACTGATTTCACCCGTATTGGTTGTTATGTCATGTATTTAGTTGTTATGACTACATGTTCTTTTACTGCAACTTTAGAGAAGTATACATGTATTTCATTTTATTTATATATACACTTTCGTATGTAAAGTTAAATCTGTATGGCGTAGCGAGTCAAACACAAACATAGCAATCTTTGTTCAAATCAAATCACAAAAGCAAAGTCAAAACTTTGAAAACTGGCAAATTAAGTTAAACGCATGAGCTTTCATCAGGATATCGTGGTATTTGGAAGGGTAAGGTTCGTTCGGAAATGACTATAAGTTCCATAAATTTCAGTTAAATAAGGCAAGATAATATTGCTATGTCCGCGTCTAAAGCAAACGGCATGACAAGTTCTCTAAATGATATAATGGAATGTTTCCCCGTACAAAGGTATACATAGAGGTACACTGTACAATGAATACACATCAGGATGGAACACAATGGAACAATTACCTTGTCTTCCTTGATGAAGGGGTTAGCTCTTCGCATCATCCGTGCATTGGTATAAGTTACAAAGTTCTACAAACATTAAATGAAGAATTAGAAATGTGTCTTTTTGATCATCAATACGGGTTTATGCAGTTATCATATCGTCACATACCAATTTTATGAATCTATAAAATACATTACAAAATGATATATGCATCGTAAATAAAAAAAACCACATCTCCATTGTGTATTTTTGACGAAACGGATAAATCAAACGCAAACACACCCATTCAACTTAGTGAAACACGTGAACTACCACTATAGAAGTGAGGTCGGGTCAAATACATTGAAAATACATACATTAGGTTTACAGTATTGCCATATATTCTTTTAGAGGTATTTAAAGATAAAATAAAAACAATGGTATATGTCAGTTTGTACAGAAGTGTATATATTACACGTGATCTCCGTATGTTACGTTATATACATGGAATACCGTAATATATTACGCTATCACTTCATGAATATTTTTGTACTTACATAAAATAAACTTCAAATGTATCCATTTTGTTCTAAACTTTAGTTAAAATTCCTCACAAGCATTTAAGCTAGCTTGACCATTATCATGTATATATATACGTACTTATATATAGAGTTGTTGACTTGAAAAAATGTATCATATTTTAAAGACAATCACCGTGAATCACAAGTTTAAAAATCAATATCGGTAATCATTATTGACAGGCAGCAGTCATTTCCAGATTAAACTAACAGACACAGAGATCGTCCACAAACAAACCATTATGTATGTGTTTTAAAGACGTCCAAATTCTGCTTAAATCATAGATCCATAGATTGATTTGAATTGTTTTGTCCGTTCAATGAACCAACAGTTGTCATGCTTTGTTGGCTGTCTATATAGTGTTTACAAATTAAATATATCAACCTGTGTTTGATTATTTCTGATTGCTTCACTCAATGTACGTCAAAAATTTATTGTATCTATCTAGAAGGGTGTAATATAGCACAAGATATCGGAGCAAAAATAAACACTTCAAAAATTTAAATCATTTAAAACGGCTTTAAAATATTTAGAATTTTAATTTAAAGAATTAAAGCGAATTCACATTATAATTTACTTTGTCAGTTATAATACATATAAAGTTAAGTTTAAAATAAATTGAGAATTCAAAGGACAAAAAACGAGACAAGGCCAAGTTTAGATTGAAAACTTTTATTTAAAATAAGAAAGAGATCAATATTTTGTATTTGTTCTATGTAACAAACACACAAGGCTACTATAAAAACACATCAATGCACTTGTATGTTGTTAAGAAATACAATGCGGGTTCGACTGATATAATCTAAATATAATAGTTTGTCGAACTTCAATACTTATCTATATCCAAGTTGCCGACATTCCGTAAGGGGGGGGGGGGGGGGGGTAGGGGTAGTACGATATGTCTAAAACAAAATACGGACCATGTCCCATTTTTTTAAATTTCATTAACTAATTAGATTTTCCTTTTTACTTAATTAATTAGGAGTGATATTGGGTCCTAGTGTACGGTACTTCAATTTTGAAATAACAAATGCGAAATATTAGATATAGATTACAAAATTTATCATAATAATAACAAAATTAAAAATTTGCGGTACTATAATAATAATATCTAAAGTAAGTTATCGCGAAACCAAGGTTAACCTTTAAAAAAATTCAATTTAATTGTATTACTCGATGTTTATCTTATCATAAAGTCTTTGAAAATATAAAATCTCTAAAGAAACAATATAAAATTAAAAAATAGAATTAGCAAAAAACTAAATTACTTGGATATATCATGTCAAGTCACTTTGTGAAAGGTACTTTGTTCCATTTTAAAGATTTTATCATAAACAGCGAAATGGACACCTTCAACCAAACCGGAGATGATAAAAGTTTTATCGATATTTCTGTGGTATTTTTTCAGAGCCTTTCCTTTCTCTCACAGTGTAATTAGCATAACAGTGTACTCCAATGTTCTAGGCGAAAAATGATCCCCAGATTAAAATTATTATCATTTAAATTTTAAAGGTAAGTTGCAGACTAAAAGAATTGAAATTATTTTAATTGACATATACCAATTAAACTAAACTACTTTAAAATGTCGTTTAGTATATTGTCAACGGGAGTGCTAAGACGCATGACGACATATGCACGGCAAACTTAACTTAAAAATCAATTGTTAAAAATAGTAATTCAAAGACACCACTTTTGAGAACTGCAATATTAATGAGGATACCTGAAGTACGTTACTTATTCAACATTGCAGCGTTCAACATTGAATAAGTAAACAGTTACTTATTCAACATTCGCAAATATTTTCGTTTCATTTATAAAACATCAAATAAAACAAATTTTATCACATTTCACGATTAAGTGTCACTACCAAGTATAGTTATCCCCAATGCCTCGGAACACATTGGCTTAAAGCTTCAATGTAAGCCCATACCATTCTACAGTGTATTTCCTATAGACGGAAAATAAAGACCCTGAGCAAAGTGAAGCTTTCACTGTGCTCGAAATTTCGCAATACCATTTTGTAATACTATGCTTAGGCAATGTCACTACCAAGTATGGTTACCCCCAGTGCCTCGGAACACATTGGCTTAAAGCTTCAATGTAAGCCCATACCATTATATAGTGTATTTCATATAGACGGAAAGTAAAAAGCCTGAGCAAAGTGAAGCTTTCACTGTGCTCGGAATTTCGAAATACCATTTGGTAATACTATGCTTAGGCAATGTCACTACCAAGTATGGTTACCCCCAGTGCCTCGGAACACATTGGCTTAAAGCTTCAATGTAAGCCCATACCATTATACAGTGTATTTCATATAGACGGAAAGTAAAAGCCTGAGCAAAGTGAAGCTTTCACTGTGCTCGGAATTTCGAAATACCATTTTGTATTACTATGCTAAGGCAATGTCACTACCAAGTATGGTTACCCCCAGTGCCTCGGAACACATTGGCTTAAAGCTTCAATGTTAGCCCATACCATTATACAGTGTATTTCATATAGACGGAAAGTATAAAGCCTGAGCAAAGTAAAGCTTTCACTGTGCTCGGAATTTCGAAATACCATTTTGTACTACTATGCTTAGGCAATGTCACTACCAAGTATGGTTACCCCCAGTGCCTCGGAACACATTGGCTTAAAGCTTCAATGTAAGCCCATACCATTATATAGTGTATTTCATATAGACGGAAAGTAAAAAGCCTGAGCAAAGTGAAGCTTTCACTGTGCTCGGAATTTCGAAATACCATTTTGTACTACTATGCCTAGGCAATGTCACTACCAAGTATGGTTACTCCCAGTGCCTCGGAACACATTGGCTTAAAGCTTCAATGTAAGCCCATACCATTATACAGTGTATTTCATATAGACGGAAAGTAAAAAGCCTGAGCAAAGCGAAGCTTTCACTGTGCTCGGAATTTCGAAATACCATTTTGTACAACTATGCTTAGGCAATGTCACTACCAAGTACGGTTACCCTCAGTGCCTCGGAACACATTGGCTTAAAGCTTCAATGTAAGCCCATACCATTATACAGTGTATTTCATGAAGACGGAAAGTAAAGTGCCTAAGCAAAGTGAAGCTTTCACTGTGCTCGGAATTTTAGAACATCATTTTTTACTACTATGCTTAGGCAATGTCACTACCAAGTATGGTTATCCTCAGTGCCTCGGAACACATTGGCTTAAAGCTTCAATGTAAGCCCATACCATTATACAGTGTATTTCATATAGACGGAAAAAAAGAGCCTGAGCAAATTTTATAGACGGAAAGTATAAAGCCTGAGCAAAGTAAAGCTTTCACTGTGCTCGGAATTTCGAAATACCATTTTGTACTACTATGCTTAGGCAATGTCACTACCAAGTATGGTTACCCCCAGTGCCTCGGAACACATTGGCTTAAAGCTTCAATGTAAGCCCATACCATTATACAGTGTATTTCATATAGACGGAAAGTAAAGCCTGAGCAAAGTGAAGCTTTCACTGTGCTCGGAATTTCGAAATACCATTTTGTACTACTATGCTTAGGCAATGTCACTACCAAGTATGGTTACCCCCAGTGCCTCGGAACACATTGGCTTAAAGCTTCAATGTAAGCCCATACCATTATACAGTGTATTTCATATAGACGGAAAGTAAAAAGCCTGAGCAAAGTGAAGCTTTCACTGTGCTCGGAATTTCGAAATACCATTTTGTACTACTATGCTTAGGCAATGTCACTACCAAGTATGGTTACCCCCAGTGCCTCGGAACACATTGGCTTAAAGCTTCAATGTAAGCCCATACCATTATACAGTGTATTTCATATAGACGGAAAGTAAAAACCTGAGCAAAGTGAAGCTTTCACTGTGCTCGGAATTTCGAAATACATTTTGTACTACTATGCTTAGGCAATGTCACTACCAAGTATGGTTACCCCTGCCTCGGAACACATTGGCTTAAAGCTTCAATGTAAGCCCATACCATTATACAGTTATTTTATATAGACGGAAAGTAAAAGCCTGAGCAAAGTAAGCTTTCACTGTGCTCGGAATTTCGAAATACCATTTTGTACTACTATGCTTAGGCAATGTCACTACCAAGTATGGTTACCCCCAGTGCCTCGGAACACATTGGCTTAAAGCTTCAATGTAAGCCCATACCATTATACAGTGTATATTTATATAGACGGAAAGTAAAAGCCTGAGCAAAGTAAGCTTTCACTGTGCTCGGAATTTCGAAATATCATTTTGTACTACTATGCTTAGGCAATGTCACTACCAAGTATGGTTACCCCCAGTGCCTCGGAACACATTGGCTTAAAGCTTCAATGTAAGCCCATATCGTTATACATTATATTTTATATAGACAAATAAGTGCCTGAGCAGAGTGAAGCTTTCACTGTGCTGGGAAAACCGAAATATAATTCTGTACTACTATGCTTAGATAATGTCACTACTAAGTATGGTTACCCCCAGTGCCTCGGAACACATTGGCTTAAAGCTTCAATGTAAGCCCATACCGTTATACAGTATATTTCATATAGACGGAAAGTAAACCGCCTGAACAATGTGAAGCTTCACTACCAAGTATTGTAATCAATGTCGCGGAACACATTGGGTAAAAAATTCAATAGACGTACCGTATATTTCATATAGTCGTTAAGTAAACTGTTCGAGCATAGTTAGGCTTATATTCTGGTAAACGGTTGATAACATTGTGTTGATATACTATTCTGTTACTATGTCAGTACTAAGTTTAGTCTGGTAGAGGATTTTGAAAAAACCGCTTATTTTTCGATATAGGGAGGGCAACGTGTTCAAAGGTGGCAAGTTATGTCATAACCTTCTTTGAACTTTATTTTGGTAGAATCGGCTTGTTGCCAAGCAAGATTTCACTCAGGGGCCATTGTGGGGGCAGCTAAAGGTCAATGGGTGCAATGTTCAAGTGAAAATGCCATATTGACCTATACACAAATTCAAGGTGGCTTACAGAAGTTTTTCTTTATACATTTTGTCTTCTAAATATGTAAGTGGTATCTTCAAATTAATAGAAAGTCATATCCAACTAATTCAGTCACTTATTTTCAAAGTTTTCCATGAAAAATAAGATTAGACGCTTGCACAAATTTGACCTTTACAAATATGATTAATTGTGGCAAATAAATACTACTATAAACACATTTGTGCATTTGAAATTGTTTAACAAAACTTTGGACTTCTGTTAAAATAATTTTACTGAATCATATTGCCCGTATTTATATAAGTATCCACTTTTGAAAAAAAAGAAATCAAAGTACTGGTGGTACTGAAAGATTTGATTAGCTATAATGACTGTATCTGTATAATACTATCAAGTGTGTTCTCTTTTTCTGGTGGAAATATTAGTGAACTGTTGAAACACGAACTATTTCCAGTGTCGCCTATACCTGATATATCAGGACCCTTGTTATCTGCAACCGACGAATCGGACCTTCAAAATATCCCTGAGGAAGAAGTTTGCATGGAGACATTACTACCAAAATAATTAATGGTCAAACTTTAGTTGTAGCACTGGGAAAACGGAAAGACATCAATACATTCGGCGAGTTGGGAAACGCACAAACTGTTTTTATCCACGCGAAAGATAAATGTATTAAAATTGATGTCATTATGATAGATATGACCACTAATCCATAAAAGGTGAAACCATCTAGAGATAAAAGAGGATCAGGTCTCTATTCTGTTAGAAAAAATATTGATGATTAAAATGTCCCTCTGCCATCAAATTGGTAAGATTTTATCAGTCACCAAGAAAACAAATATGATCTCGTAGTAATCAAAGACACTTCTTAGCTTAGCTGAGGGTATCAGGGGGTCCAACAGACAGTATGTTTAATTCATACAGAGGAAAAAGTGAAACCGTTTTTAAAGCTTTACACAAGGAAGCCGATACTAGAATTGTTCCCCATGGTGTTGATGCTTACATGCAAGGCTATAAAAGAACAGTTGTTGTCTGTCATGATACTGATGACCTTATTCTTCTGTTGCTTTTAAATGAGGAAGTATGATTCTAGACCGGTTCGTCCCTGTTCATAGCATAAAATTATCACCTCTGCAGAGGAATAAGCTCCCAGTATTCCATGCAATTACAGACTGTAAGACTGTCAATTAACTTTCTAGACATTCTAAATACAGCATTCCGTGTTTCCAGGAAAAACACAGGTCTTCTTCCCACTCTTGCAAGAGGGAACATTTCTGAACTTGTGAGTGCAGATGCCTTCATTGAATGTACCTAGCGAGGATTTCTCATCTACGATGTAAACTGTTCCTCTCAGGGGAAAAGTGCAATTGGAAATTTTCTTCCAACATCATATGCAACCGACCCACATATTCAACGTGCACACTATTAAACTGCTGTTTGGCTGCATTTAGTTATACCTGGTATTTGTTCCGGATCTCCCGTCACCTATAGGACACGGATGGTGCTAGTGTCACTAACTTGCGTACTGTATGCCTTTCACTTCCAGTGGAGGTTAGTCCATCGACAAAATCCCCCAAACTGGCTCTGTTCTGCGCAATTTTACTCCCTCTGTTTTAATTCCAGAAACTTGTCTCAAGGTGTATTTTATTTCTGTGTGTTCCATTTTAAAGTTTTGTGATGTTATTGGCAGGTGTCTCGATGGTGGGACCTATCTATCCCCAATAACGCTTTTGTGTTTGTGTTTCAAAACGACCTTGTTTTGTGATCCACCATAAACTTTTCGTTATTAATTTTGTCTTGTCATCTGGCAACAGGACCACGAACAATACTAGTTTTTATACTTAAATCTGAGTTTTTCACAAATTAAAATTTTTATTTTTATTTATTTTTATTTTTATTTTTTTTTTGCTTAAATCTTACTTTGAACTTTAACATTTCTAAGACAATTACAGGTCAAAGGATCATAAACAAAACTTAACTTTTTGGACTTAAGTATTTTCCTGATGTTCACGATTATTCACGGACAGTTAAGTTAGTGCGAGTCTGAATGTGACTTAAAAACAGTTTTAATGAGAAAATTATAAATATATTAATTGCATGGGGTTTTACGGGTTTTTACGTATTTCAGTACCAGCTATAGGTGAAGTGGCAGAAATAATTACCTTTGTAGTGAACGTAGAGAAATGTGCAGGAAAAGCCCCTTAACATGTTACACCCGTCTTGACACGGGGCATCGGTTTTTAAGATCTCTCTCAAAGGATCTTGTGACTTTCGTTTCTAAATATCGAGTGTTTGGCAAAAGAACAGTCACTACCTTATTTCAAGTCTTGGTCAGACCCAACTAGGGTTCGAACCCAGGACTCACCACATACGGGGAGTGAGCGCTATACCAATTGAGCTACAGTAGGGGTTTTTTAATGAGAAAATAACCTTTACCAAAATCATGGCATTCATTGCTGAATTGTAATTTAAAATATAAATCACGTTGCACTACAAGATGTACATGTAGGCCATACAGTTTAAAGTGGGTGACTGTATGCACTTGCAATGGGACCGTTGAACCGTTGATTGGTTGAACCCTTTGAATGATAATGCCACAGATAGTGATATTGATGAATGAAAAGAAATCGTTAGATGTGACTGATATATTCCAGAGATTCTCGTGACTATGCTTTGCCGATTACAGTACTTGCAGTACTTTGATTTTAAACTTTTAATAAATTTCAAATTATCAGCTGGGTTTAAACAATATATTTGTTTTAATAACAGTCATGTATTTACAAAAGAATTATATTTTAGCTTTTGATTCATGCTTTGATGCTGAATGTATACTTTATTTTATTCTATCTTGAAGCTTGTATCAGAATTTTGAAAAATAAGATTGAAATATTTAAATTTTAGCCTAAACAGTCTCAATTAGCTTCCTAGTCAATGTTAAAATACATGAAATGAGAACAGATTTATTTGATTTATTTAAATCTCAGAAAGTATATATTTGGACAGCTATAAACTAATAAAGATTAATTTTTGCGGAAAAAAAACACTTTCTGACCTTTGACCTTTTATCTACTAAACCAAGGGTCGATCAGCTTGGCAACAGGTTGATTCTTGACCCCTAACCTATGATAATATATGACAGCTATGTTGCCAGCTTTGAACACTCATGTCCCCCTATTGTGAAGTTTCAATTTTTTTTCCACCAGACTATAAGTATTTTCTGATGTTCACGATTATTCTCGGACAGTTAAGTTAGTGTGAGTCTGAATGTGATTTAAAAACAGTTTTAATGAGAAAATATTGCATGATAGTTTATTTTCCTGTACTTGTTTGGGACACTTTGACCTAAAGCATCAATCTAAGCAAATGTCATCACACAATAAATTATACATATGTTGAAAGTAAAGGTTCTGGCATGGTGAAGCTTTCATTTTATTGACAATTATAAATCCAAGTTAATATATAAAGTATAAATTTTTGAAATGACATATTGTAACACCTCATATGGGCATTGTCACTATAGAATAGAAACTTATCTAGAGCACATTTTTGAAAATCAACGAAATAGAACTGAGATCCTCAGAACATATGTTCCGAAAGTAACATATCAAAATTTGATATAACCGAAAGGCAAGGGCGGGCTCTGGGCCCCTAAAAATGGGCAATGTCACTACAGAGAATCAAAGACAAATAATAGGGACAATTGTTCCGAAAGTAATTAAATAGATTGATATCAGAATACGGGTTTTTATAGAACAAAAGAAAAAATGACACAGCAAATCGAAAGTTAAGAATAAATATATTTGTATTTTGTCCATAGTTTCGTATTTTTGTCACAAGTTCGTATTTTTGTCCACAAGTTCGTACATCTGTCCACAGTTTCGGATTTTCGTCCACGGTCTAACCACAAAATTACTAAACAAAAATGTCTACGACAACTTACATGGGGCTATCACTTTCATCATTTGTATTTTAAAGAAATACATCTTAAATACAATAAAATAATATCTTAAATATAGCAAAACATTGCAGATTCAACTATCACTTTTCAATACACGAGAAATACGAAACTAAATGAACATTTTCGCGGTCTATTTCGAAACTCTAAAATGATTATATTGAAGCTTTAAGCCAATGTGTTCCGAGGCACTGGGGGTAACCATACTTGGTAGTGACATTGCCTAAGCATAGTAGTACAAAATGATATTTCGAAATTCCGAGCACAGTGAAAGCTTCACTTTGCTCAGGCTCTTTATTTTCCGTCTATAGGAAATACACTGTATAATGGTATGGGCTTACATTGAAGCTTTAAGCCAATGTGTTCCGAGGCACTGGGGGTAACCATACTTGGTAGTGACATTGCCTAAGCATAGTAGTACAAAATGATATTTCGAAATTCCGAGCACAGTGAAAGCTTCACTTTGCTCAGGCTCTTTATTTTCCGTCTATAGGAAATACACTGTATAATGGTATGGGCTTACATTGAAGCTTTAAGCCAATGTGTTCCGAGGCACTGGGGGTAACCATACTTGGTAGTGACATTGCCTAAGCATAGTAGTACAAAATGATATTTCGAAATTCCGAGCACAGTGAAAGCTTCACTTTGCTCAGGCTCTTTATTTCCGTCTATAGGAAATACACTGTATAATGGTATGGGCTTACATTGAAGCTTTAAGCCAATGTGTTCCGAGGCACTGGGGGTAACCATACTTGGTAGTGACATTGCCTAAGCATAGTAGTACAAAATGATATTTCGAAATTCCGAGCACAGTGAAAGCTTCACTTTGCTCAGGCTCTTTATTTTCCGTCTATAGGAAATACACTGTATAATGGTATGGGCTTACATTGAAGCTTTAAGCCAATGTGTTCCGAGGCACTGGGGGTAACCATACTTGGTAGTGACATTGCCTAAGCATAGTAGTACAAAATGATATTTCGAAATTCCGAGCACAGTGAAAGCTTCACTTTGCTCAGGCTCTTTATTTTCCGTCTATAGGAAATACACTGTATAATGGTATGGGCTTACATTGAAGCTTTAAGCCAATGTGTTCCGAGGCACTGGGGGTAACCATACTTGGTAGTGACATTGCCTAAGCATAGTAGTACAAAATGATATTTCGAAATTCCGAGCACAGTGAAAGCTTCACTTTGCTCAGGCTCTTATTTTCCGTCTATAGGAAATACACTGTATAATGGTATGGGCTTACATTGAAGCTTTAAGCCAATGTGTTCCGAGGCACTGGGGGTAACCATACTTGGTAGTGACATTGCCTAAGCATAGTAGTACAAAATGATATTTCGAAATTCCGAGCACAGTGAAAGCTTCACTTTGCTCAGGCTCTTTATTTTCCGTCTATAGGAAATACACTGTATAATGGTATGGGCTTACATTGAAGCTTTAAGCCAATGTGTTCCGAGGCACTGGGGGTAACCATACTTGGTAGTGACATTGCCTAAGCATAGTAGTACAAAATGATATTTCGAAATTCCGAGCACAGTGAAAGCTTCACTTTGCTCAGGCTCTTTATTTTCCGTCTATAGGAAATACACTGTATAATGGTATGGGCTTACATTGAAGCTTTAAGCCAATGTGTTCCGAGGCACTGGGGGTAACCATACTTGGTAGTGACATTGCCTAAGCATAGTAGTACAAAATGATATTTCGAAATTCCGAGCACAGTGAAAGCTTCACTTTGCTCAGGCTCTTTATTTTCCGTCTATAGGAAATACACTGTATAATGGTATGGGCTTACATTGAAGCTTTAAGCCAATGTGTTCCGAGGCACTGGGGGTAACCATACTTGGTAGTGACATTGCCTAAGCATAGTAGTACAAAATGATATTTCGAAATTCCGAGCACAGTGAAAGCTTCACTTTGCTCAGGCTCTTTATTTTCCGTCTATAGGAAATACACTGTATAATGGTATGGGCTTACATTGAAGCTTTAAGCCAATGTGTTCCGAGGCACTGGGGGTAACCATACTTGGTAGTGACATTGCCTAAGCATAGTAGTACAAAATGATATTTCGAAATTCCGAGCACAGTGAAAGCTTCACTTTGCTCAGGCTCTTTATTTTCCGTCTATAGGAAATACACTGTATAATGGTATGGGCTTACATTGAAGCTTTAAGCCAATGTGTTCCGAGGCACTGGGGGTAACCATACTTGGTAGTGACATTGCCTAAGCATAGTAGTACAAAATGATATTTCGAAATTCCGAGCACAGTGAAAGCTTCACTTTGCTCAGGCTCTTTATTTTCCGTCTATAGGAAATACACTGTATAATGGTATGGGCTTACATTGAAGCTTTAAGCCAATGTGTTCCGAGGCACTGGGGGTAACCATACTTGGTAGTGACATTGCCTAAGCATAGTAGTACAAAATGATATTTCGAAATTCCGAGCACAGTGAAAGCTTCACTTTGCTCAGGCTCTTTATTTTCCGTCTATAGGAAATACACTGTATAATGGTATGGGCTTACATTGAAGCTTTAAGCCAATGTGTTCCGAGGCACTGGGGGTAACCATACTTGGTAGTGACATTGCCTAAGCATAGTAGTACAAAATGATATTTCGAAATTCCGAGCACAGTGAAAGCTTCACTTTGCTCAGGCTCTTTATTTTCCGTCTATAGGAAATACACTGTATAATGGTATGGGCTTACATTGAAGCTTTAAGCCAATGTGTTCCGAGGCACTGGGGGTAACCATACTTGGTAGTGACATTGCCTAAGCATAGTAGTACAAAATGATATTTCGAAATTCCGAGCACAGTGAAAGCTTCACTTTGCTCAGGCTCTTTATTTTCCGTCTATAGGAAATACACTGTATAATGGTATGGGCTTACATTGAAGCTTTAAGCCAATGTGTTCCGAGGCACTGGGGGTAACCATACTTGGTAGTGACATTGCCTAAGCATAGTAGTACAAAATGATATTTCGAAATTCCGAGCACAGTGAAAGCTTCACTTTGCTCAGGCTCTTTATTTTCCGTCTATAGGAAATACACTGTATAATGGTATGGGCTTACATTGAAGCTTTAAGCCAATGTGTTCCGAGGCACTGGGGGTAACCATACTTGGTAGTGACATTGCCTAAGCATAGTAGTACAAAATGATATTTCGAAATTCCGAGCACAGTGAAAGCTTCACTTTGCTCAGGCTCTTTATTTTCCGTCTATAGGAAATACACTGTATAATGGTATGGGCTTACATTGAAGCTTTAAGCCAATGTGTTCCGAGGCACTGGGGGTAACCATACTTGGTAGTGACATTGCCTAAGCATAGTAGTACAAAATGATATTTCGAAATTCCGAGCACAGTGAAAGCTTCACTTTGCTCAGGCTCTTTATTTTCCGTCTATAGGAAATACACTGTATAATGGTATGGGCTTACATTGAAGCTTTAAGCCAATGTGTTCCGAGGCACTGGGGGTAACCATACTTGGTAGTGACATTGCCTAAGCATAGTAGTACAAAATGATATTTCGAAATTCCGAGCACAGTGAAAGCTTCACTTTGCTCAGGCTCTTTATTTTCCGTCTATAGGAAATACACTGTATAATGGTATGGGCTTACATTGAAGCTTTAAGCCAATGTGTTCCGAGGCACTGGGGGTAACCATACTTGGTAGTGACATTGCCTAAGCATAGTAGTACAAAATGATATTTCGAAATTCCGAGCACAGTGAAAGCTTCACTTTGCTCAGGCTCTTTATTTTCCGTCTATAGGAAATACACTGTATAATGGTATGGGCTTACATTGAAGCTTTAAGCCAATGTGTTCCGAGGCACTGGGGGTAACCATACTTGGTAGTGACATTGCCTAAGCATAGTAGTACAAAATGATATTTCGAAATTCCGAGCACAGTGAAAGCTTCACTTTGCTCAGGCTCTTTATTTTCCGTCTATAGGAAATACACTGTATAATGGTATGGGCTTACATTGAAGCTTTAAGCCAATGTGTTCCGAGGCACTGGGGGTAACCATACTTGGTAGTGACATTGCCTAAGCATAGTAGTACAAAATGATATTTCGAAATTCCGAGCACAGTGAAAGCTTCACTTTGCTCAGGCTCTTTATTTTCCGTCTATAGGAAATACACTGTATAATGGTATGGGCTTACATTGAAGCTTTAAGCCAATGTGTTCCGAGGCACTGGGGGTAACCATACTTGGTAGTGACATTGCCTAAGCATAGTAGTACAAAATGATATTTCGAAATTCCGAGCACAGTGAAAGCTTCACTTTGCTCAGGCTCTTTATTTTCCGTCTATAGGAAATACACTGTATAATGGTATGGGCTTACATTGAAGCTTTAAGCCAATGTGTTCCGAGGCACTGGGGGTAACCATACTTGGTAGTGACATTGCCTAAGCATAGTAGTACAAAATGATATTTCGAAATTCCGAGCACAGTGAAAGCTTCACTTTGCTCAGGCTCTTTATTTTCCGTCTATAGGAAATACACTGTATAATGGTATGGGCTTACATTGAAGCTTTAAGCCAATGTGTTCCGAGGCACTGGGGGTAACCATACTTGGTAGTGACATTGCCTAAGCATAGTAGTACAAAATGATATTTCGAAATTCCGAGCACAGTGAAAGCTTCACTTTGCTCAGGCTCTTTATTTTCCGTCTATAGGAAATACACTGTATAATGGTATGGGCTTACATTGAAGCTTTAAGCCAATGTGTTCCGAGGCACTGGGGGTAACCATACTTGGTAGTGACATTGCCTAAGCATAGTAGTACAAAATGATATTTCGAAATTCCGAGCACAGTGAAAGCTTCACTTTGCTCAGGCTCTTTATTTTCCGTCTATAGGAAATACACTGTATAATGGTATGGGCTTACATTGAAGCTTTAAGCCAATGTGTTCCGAGGCACTGGGGGTAACCATACTTGGTAGTGACATTGCCTAAGCATAGTAGTACAAAATGATATTTCGAAATTCCGAGCACAGTGAAAGCTTCACTTTGCTCAGGCTCTTTATTTTCCGTCTATAGGAAATACACTGTATAATGGTATGGGCTTACATTGAAGCTTTAAGCCAATGTGTTCCGAGGCACTGGGGGTAACCATACTTGGTAGTGACATTGCCTAAGCATAGTAGTACAAAATGATATTTCGAAATTCCGAGCACAGTGAAAGCTTCACTTTGCTCAGGCTCTTTATTTTCCGTCTATAGGAAATACACTGTATAATGGTATGGGCTTACATTGAAGCTTTAAGCCAATGTGTTCCGAGGCACTGGGGGTAACCATACTTGGTAGTGACATTGCCTAAGCATAGTAGTACAAAATGATATTTCGAAATTCCGAGCACAGTGAAAGCTTCACTTTGCTCAGGCTCTTTATTTTCCGTCTATAGGAAATACACTGTATAATGGTATGGGCTTACATTGAAGCTTTAAGCCAATGTGTTCCGAGGCACTGGGGGTAACCATACTTGGTAGTGACATTGCCTAAGCATAGTAGTACAAAATGATATTTCGAAATTCCGAGCACAGTGAAAGCTTCACTTTGCTCAGGCTCTTTATTTTCCGTCTATAGGAAATACACTGTATAATGGTATGGGCTTACATTGAAGCTTTAAGCCAATGTGTTCCGAGGCACTGGGGGTAACCATACTTGGTAGTGACATTGCCTAAGCATAGTAGTACAAAATGATATTTCGAAATTCCGAGCACAGTGAAAGCTTCACTTTGCTCAGGCTCTTTATTTTCCGTCTATAGGAAATACACTGTATAATGGTATGGGCTTACATTGAAGCTTTAAGCCAATGTGTTCCGAGGCACTGGGGGTAACCATACTTGGTAGTGACATTGCCTAAGCATAGTAGTACAAAATGATATTTCGAAATTCCGAGCACAGTGAAAGCTTCACTTTGCTCAGGCTCTTTATTTTCCGTCTATAGGAAATACACTGTATAATGGTATGGGCTTACATTGAAGCTTTAAGCCAATGTGTTCCGAGGCACTGGGGGTAACCATACTTGGTAGTGACATTGCCTAAGCATAGTAGTACAAAATGATATTTCGAAATTCCGAGCACAGTGAAAGCTTCACTTTGCTCAGGCTCTTTATTTTCCGTCTATAGGAAATACACTGTATAATGGTATGGGCTTACATTGAAGCTTTAAGCCAATGTGTTCCGAGGCACTGGGGGTAACCATACTTGGTAGTGACATTGCCTAAGCATAGTAGTACAAAATGATATTTCGAAATTCCGAGCACAGTGAAAGCTTCACTTTGCTCAGGCTCTTTATTTTCCGTCTATAGGAAATACACTGTATAATGGTATGGGCTTACATTGAAGCTTTAAGCCAATGTGTTCCGAGGCACTGGGGGTAACCATACTTGGTAGTGACATTGCCTAAGCATAGTAGTACAAAATGATATTTCGAAATTCCGAGCACAGTGAAAGCTTCACTTTGCTCAGGCTCTTTATTTTCCGTCTATAGGAAATACACTGTATAATGGTATGGGCTTACATTGAAGCTTTAAGCCAATGTGTTCCGAGGCACTGGGGGTAACCATACTTGGTAGTGACATTGCCTAAGCATAGTAGTACAAAATGATATTTCGAAATTCCGAGCACAGTGAAAGCTTCACTTTGCTCAGGCTCTTTATTTTCCGTCTATAGGAAATACACTGTATAATGGTATGGGCTTACATTGAAGCTTTAAGCCAATGTGTTCCGAGGCACTGGGGGTAACCATACTTGGTAGTGACATTGCCTAAGCATAGTAGTACAAAATGATATTTCGAAATTCCGAGCACAGTGAAAGCTTCACTTTGCTCAGGCTCTTTATTTTCCGTCTATAGGAAATACACTGTATAATGGTATGGGCTTACATTGAAGCTTTAAGCCAATGTGTTCCGAGGCACTGGGGGTAACCATACTTGGTAGTGACATTGCCTAAGCATAGTAGTACAAAATGATATTTCGAAATTCCGAGCACAGTGAAAGCTTCACTTTGCTCAGGCTCTTTATTTTCCGTCTATAGGAAATACACTGTATAATGGTATGGGCTTACATTGAAGCTTTAAGCCAATGTGTTCCGAGGCACTGGGGGTAACCATACTTGGTAGTGACATTGCCTAAGCATAGTAGTACAAAATGATATTTCGAAATTCCGAGCACAGTGAAAGCTTCACTTTGCTCAGGCTCTTTATTTTCCGTCTATAGGAAATACACTGTATAATGGTATGGGCTTACATTGAAGCTTTAAGCCAATGTGTTCCGAGGCACTGGGGGTAACCATACTTGGTAGTGACATTGCCTAAGCATAGTAGTACAAAATGATATTTCGAAATTCCGAGCACAGTGAAAGCTTCACTTTGCTCAGGCTCTTTATTTTCCGTCTATAGGAAATACACTGTATAATGGTATGGGCTTACATTGAAGCTTTAAGCCAATGTGTTCCGAGGCACTGGGGGTAACCATACTTGGTAGTGACATTGCCTAAGCATAGTAGTACAAAATGATATTTCGAAATTCCGAGCACAGTGAAAGCTTCACTTTGCTCAGGCTCTTTATTTTCCGTCTATAGGAAATACACTGTATAATGGTATGGGCTTACATTGAAGCTTTAAGCCAATGTGTTCCGAGGCACTGGGGGTAACCATACTTGGTAGTGACATTGCCTAAGCATAGTAGTACAAAATGATATTTCGAAATTCCGAGCACAGTGAAAGCTTCACTTTGCTCAGGCTCTTTATTTTCCGTCTATAGGAAATACACTGTATAATGGTATGGGCTTACATTGAAGCTTTAAGCCAATGTGTTCCGAGGCACTGGGGGTAACCATACTTGGTAGTGACATTGCCTAAGCATAGTAGTACAAAATGATATTTCGAAATTCCGAGCACAGTGAAAGCTTCACTTTGCTCAGGCTCTTTATTTTCCGTCTATAGGAAATACACTGTATAATGGTATGGGCTTACATTGAAGCTTTAAGCCAATGTGTTCCGAGGCACTGGGGGTAACCATACTTGGTAGTGACATTGCCTAAGCATAGTAGTACAAAATGATATTTCGAAATTCCGAGCACAGTGAAAGCTTCACTTTGCTCAGGCTCTTTATTTTCCGTCTATAGGAAATACACTGTATAATGGTATGGGCTTACATTGAAGCTTTAAGCCAATGTGTTCCGAGGCACTGGGGGTAACCATACTTGGTAGTGACATTGCCTAAGCATAGTAGTACAAAATGATATTTCGAAATTCCGAGCACAGTGAAAGCTTCACTTTGCTCAGGCTCTTTATTTTCCGTCTATAGGAAATACACTGTATAATGGTATGGGCTTACATTGAAGCTTTAAGCCAATGTGTTCCGAGGCACTGGGGGTAACCATACTTGGTAGTGACATTGCCTAAGCATAGTAGTACAAAATGATATTTCGAAATTCCGAGCACAGTGAAAGCTTCACTTTGCTCAGGCTCTTTATTTTCCGTCTATAGGAAATACACTGTATAATGGTATGGGCTTACATTGAAGCTTTAAGCCAATGTGTTCCGAGGCACTGGGGGTAACCATACTTGGTAGTGACATTGCCTAAGCATAGTAGTACAAAATGATATTTCGAAATTCCGAGCACAGTGAAAGCTTCACTTTGCTCAGGCTCTTTATTTTCCGTCTATAGGAAATACACTGTATAATGGTATGGGCTTACATTGAAGCTTTAAGCCAATGTGTTCCGAGGCACTGGGGGTAACCATACTTGGTAGTGACATTGCCTAAGCATAGTAGTACAAAATGATATTTCGAAATTCCGAGCACAGTGAAAGCTTCACTTTGCTCAGGCTCTTTATTTTCCGTCTATAGGAAATACACTGTATAATGGTATGGGCTTACATTGAAGCTTTAAGCCAATGTGTTCCGAGGCACTGGGGGTAACCATACTTGGTAGTGACATTGCCTAAGCATAGTAGTACAAAATGATATTTCGAAATTCCGAGCACAGTGAAAGCTTCACTTTGCTCAGGCTCTTTATTTTCCGTCTATAGGAAATACACTGTATAATGGTATGGGCTTACATTGAAGCTTTAAGCCAATGTGTTCCGAGGCACTGGGGGTAACCATACTTGGTAGTGACATTGCCTAAGCATAGTAGTACAAAATGATATTTCGAAATTCCGAGCACAGTGAAAGCTTCACTTTGCTCAGGCTCTTTATTTTCCGTCTATAGGAAATACACTGTATAATGGTATGGGCTTACATTGAAGCTTTAAGCCAATGTGTTCCGAGGCACTGGGGGTAACCATACTTGGTAGTGACATTGCCTAAGCATAGTAGTACAAAATGATATTTCGAAATTCCGAGCACAGTGAAAGCTTCACTTTGCTCAGGCTCTTTATTTTCCGTCTATAGGAAATACACTGTATAATGGTATGGGCTTACATTGAAGCTTTAAGCCAATGTGTTCCGAGGCACTGGGGGTAACCATACTTGGTAGTGACATTGCCTAAGCATAGTAGTACAAAATGATATTTCGAAATTCCGAGCACAGTGAAAGCTTCACTTTGCTCAGGCTCTTTATTTTCCGTCTATAGGAAATACACTGTATAATGGTATGGGCTTACATTGAAGCTTTAAGCCAATGTGTTCCGAGGCACTGGGGGTAACCATACTTGGTAGTGACATTGCCTAAGCATAGTAGTACAAAATGATATTTCGAAATTCCGAGCACAGTGAAAGCTTCACTTTGCTCAGGCTCTTTATTTTCCGTCTATAGGAAATACACTGTATAATGGTATGGGCTTACATTGAAGCTTTAAGCCAATGTGTTCCGAGGCACTGGGGGTAACCATACTTGGTAGTGACATTGCCTAAGCATAGTAGTACAAAATGATATTTCGAAATTCCGAGCACAGTGAAAGCTTCACTTTGCTCAGGCTCTTTATTTTCCGTCTATAGGAAATACACTGTATAATGGTATGGGCTTACATTGAAGCTTTAAGCCAATGTGTTCCGAGGCACTGGGGGTAACCATACTTGGTAGTGACATTGCCTAAGCATAGTAGTACAAAATGATATTTCGAAATTCCGAGCACAGTGAAAGCTTCACTTTGCTCAGGCTCTTTATTTTCCGTCTATAGGAAATACACTGTATAATGGTATGGGCTTACATTGAAGCTTTAAGCCAATGTGTTCCGAGGCACTGGGGGTAACCATACTTGGTAGTGACATTGCCTAAGCATAGTAGTACAAAATGATATTTCGAAATTCCGAGCACAGTGAAAGCTTCACTTTGCTCAGGCTCTTTATTTTCCGTCTATAGGAAATACACTGTATAATGGTATGGGCTTACATTGAAGCTTTAAGCCAATGTGTTCCGAGGCACTGGGGGTAACCATACTTGGTAGTGACATTGCCTAAGCATAGTAGTACAAAATGATATTTCGAAATTCCGAGCACAGTGAAAGCTTCACTTTGCTCAGGCTCTTTATTTTCCGTCTATAGGAAATACACTGTATAATGGTATGGGCTTACATTGAAGCTTTAAGCCAATGTGTTCCGAGGCACTGGGGGTAACCATACTTGGTAGTGACATTGCCTAAGCATAGTAGTACAAAATGATATTTCGAAATTCCGAGCACAGTGAAAGCTTCACTTTGCTCAGGCTCTTTATTTTCCGTCTATAGGAAATACACTGTATAATGGTATGGGCTTACATTGAAGCTTTAAGCCAATGTGTTCCGAGGCACTGGGGGTAACCATACTTGGTAGTGACATTGCCTAAGCATAGTAGTACAAAATGATATTTCGAAATTCCGAGCACAGTGAAAGCTTCACTTTGCTCAGGCTCTTTATTTTCCGTCTATAGGAAATACACTGTATAATGGTATGGGCTTACATTGAAGCTTTAAGCCAATGTGTTCCGAGGCACTGGGGGTAACCATACTTGGTAGTGACATTGCCTAAGCATAGTAGTACAAAATGATATTTCGAAATTCCGAGCACAGTGAAAGCTTCACTTTGCTCAGGCTCTTTATTTTCCGTCTATAGGAAATACACTGTATAATGGTATGGGCTTACATTGAAGCTTTAAGCCAATGTGTTCCGAGGCACTGGGGGTAACCATACTTGGTAGTGACATTGCCTAAGCATAGTAGTACAAAATGATATTTCGAAATTCCGAGCACAGTGAAAGCTTCACTTTGCTCAGGCTCTTTATTTTCCGTCTATAGGAAATACACTGTATAATGGTATGGGCTTACATTGAAGCTTTAAGCCAATGTGTTCCGAGGCACTGGGGGTAACCATACTTGGTAGTGACATTGCCTAAGCATAGTAGTACAAAATGATATTTCGAAATTCCGAGCACAGTGAAAGCTTCACTTTGCTCAGGCTCTTTATTTTCCGTCTATAGGAAATACACTGTATAATGGTATGGGCTTACATTGAAGCTTTAAGCCAATGTGTTCCGAGGCACTGGGGTAACCATACTTGGTAGTGACATTGCCTAAGCATAGTAGTACAAAATGATATTTCGAAATTCCGAGCACAGTGAAAGCTTCACTTTGCTCAGGCTCTTTATTTTCCGTCTATAGGAAATACACTGTATAATGGTATGGGCTTACATTGAAGCTTTAAGCCAATGTGTTCCGAGGCACTGGGGGTAACCATACTTGGTAGTGACATTGCCTAAGCATAGTAGTACAAAATGATATTTCGAAATTCCGAGCACAGTGAAAGCTTCACTTTGCTCAGGCTCTTTATTTTCCGTCTATAGGAAATACACTGTATAATGGTATGGGCTTACATTGAAGCTTTAAGCCAATGTGTTCCGAGGCACTGGGGGTAACCATACTTGGTAGTGACATTGCCTAAGCATAGTAGTACAAAATGATATTTCGAAATTCCGAGCACAGTGAAAGCTTCACTTTGCTCAGGCTCTTTATTTTCCGTCTATAGGAAATACACTGTATAATGGTATGGGCTTACATTGAAGCTTTAAGCCAATGTGTTCCGAGGCACTGGGGGTAACCATACTTGGTAGTGACATTGCCTAAGCATAGTAGTACAAAATGATATTTCGAAATTCCGAGCACAGTGAAAGCTTCACTTTGCTCAGGCTCTTTATTTTCCGTCTATAGGAAATACACTGTATAATGGTATGGGCTTACATTGAAGCTTTAAGCCAATGTGTTCCGAGGCACTGGGGGTAACCATACTTGGTAGTGACATTGCCTAAGCATAGTAGTACAAAATGATATTTCGAAATTCCGAGCACAGTGAAAGCTTCACTTTGCTCAGGCTCTTTATTTTCCGTCTATAGGAAATACACTGTATAATGGTATGGGCTTACATTGAAGCTTTAAGCCAATGTGTTCCGAGGCACTGGGGGTAACCATACTTGGTAGTGACATTGCCTAAGCATAGTAGTACAAAATGATATTTCGAAATTCCGAGCACAGTGAAAGCTTCACTTTGCTCAGGCTCTTTATTTTCCGTCTATAGGAAATACACTGTATAATGGTATGGGCTTACATTGAAGCTTTAAGCCAATGTGTTCCGAGGCACTGGGGGTAACCATACTTGGTAGTGACATTGCCTAAGCATAGTAGTACAAAATGATATTTCGAAATTCCGAGCACAGTGAAAGCTTCACTTTGCTCAGGCTCTTTATTTTCCGTCTATAGGAAATACACTGTATAATGGTATGGGCTTACATTGAAGCTTTAAGCCAATGTGTTCCGAGGCACTGGGGGTAACCATACTTGGTAGTGACATTGCCTAAGCATAGTAGTACAAAATGATATTTCGAAATTCCGAGCACAGTGAAAGCTTCACTTTGCTCAGGCTCTTTATTTTCCGTCTATAGGAAATACACTGTATAATGGTATGGGCTTACATTGAAGCTTTAAGCCAATGTGTTCCGAGGCACTGGGGGTAACCATACTTGGTAGTGACATTGCCTAAGCATAGTAGTACAAAATGATATTTCGAAATTCCGAGCACAGTGAAAGCTTCACTTTGCTCAGGCTCTTTATTTTCCGTCTATAGGAAATACACTGTATAATGGTATGGGCTTACATTGAAGCTTTAAGCCAATGTGTTCCGAGGCACTGGGGGTAACCATACTTGGTAGTGACATTGCCTAAGCATAGTAGTACAAAATGATATTTCGAAATTCCGAGCACAGTGAAAGCTTCACTTTGCTCAGGCTCTTTATTTTCCGTCTATAGGAAATACACTGTATAATGGTATGGGCTTACATTGAAGCTTTAAGCCAATGTGTTCCGAGGCACTGGGGGTAACCATACTTGGTAGTGACATTGCCTAAGCATAGTAGTACAAAATGATATTTCGAAATTCCGAGCACAGTGAAAGCTTCACTTTGCTCAGGCTCTTTATTTTCCGTCTATAGGAAATACACTGTATAATGGTATGGGCTTACATTGAAGCTTTAAGCCAATGTGTTCCGAGGCACTGGGGGTAACCATACTTGGTAGTGACATTGCCTAAGCATAGTAGTACAAAATGATATTTCGAAATTCCGAGCACAGTGAAAGCTTCACTTTGCTCAGGCTCTTTATTTTCCGTCTATAGGAAATACACTGTATAATGGTATGGGCTTACATTGAAGCTTTAAGCCAATGTGTTCCGAGGCACTGGGGTAACCATACTTGGTAGTGACATTGCCTAAGCATAGTAGTACAAAATGATATTTCGAAATTCCGAGCACAGTGAAAGCTTCACTTTGCTCAGGCTCTTTATTTTCCGTCTATAGGAAATACACTGTATAATGGTATGGGCTTACATTGAAGCTTTAAGCCAATGTGTTCCGAGGCACTGGGGGTAACCATACTTGGTAGTGACATTGCCTAAGCATAGTAGTACAAAATGATATTTCGAAATTCCGAGCACAGTGAAAGCTTCACTTTGCTCAGGCTCTTTATTTTCCGTCTATAGGAAATACACTGTATAATGGTATGGGCTTACATTGAAGCTTTAAGCCAATGTGTTCCGAGGCACTGGGGGTAACCATACTTGGTAGTGACATTGCCTAAGCATAGTAGTACAAAATGATATTTCGAAATTCCGAGCACAGTGAAAGCTTCACTTTGCTCAGGCTCTTTATTTTCCGTCTATAGGAAATACACTGTATAATGGTATGGGCTTACATTGAAGCTTTAAGCCAATGTGTTCCGAGGCACTGGGGGTAACCATACTTGGTAGTGACATTGCCTAAGCATAGTAGTACAAAATGATATTTCGAAATTCCGAGCACAGTGAAAGCTTCACTTTGCTCAGGCTCTTTATTTTCCGTCTATAGGAAATACACTGTATAATGGTATGGGCTTACATTGAAGCTTTAAGCCAATGTGTTCCGAGGCACTGGGGGTAACCATACTTGGTAGTGACATTGCCTAAGCATAGTAGTACAAAATGATATTTCGAAATTCCGAGCACAGTGAAAGCTTCACTTTGCTCAGGCTCTTTATTTTCCGTCTATAGGAAATACACTGTATAATGGTATGGGCTTACATTGAAGCTTTAAGCCAATGTGTTCCGAGGCACTGGGGGTAACCATACTTGGTAGTGACATTGCCTAAGCATAGTAGTACAAAATGATATTTCGAAATTCCGAGCACAGTGAAAGCTTCACTTTGCTCAGGCTCTTTATTTTCCGTCTATAGGAAATACACTGTATAATGGTATGGGCTTACATTGAAGCTTTAAGCCAATGTGTTCCGAGGCACTGGGGGTAACCATACTTGGTAGTGACATTGCCTAAGCATAGTAGTACAAAATGATATTTCGAAATTCCGAGCACAGTGAAAGCTTCACTTTGCTCAGGCTCTTTATTTTCCGTCTATAGGAAATACACTGTATAATGGTATGGGCTTACATTGAAGCTTTAAGCCAATGTGTTCCGAGGCACTGGGGGTAACCATACTTGGTAGTGACATTGCCTAAGCATAGTAGTACAAAATGATATTTCGAAATTCCGAGCACAGTGAAAGCTTCACTTTGCTCAGGCTCTTTATTTTCCGTCTATAGGAAATACACTGTATAATGGTATGGGCTTACATTGAAGCTTTAAGCCAATGTGTTCCGAGGCACTGGGGGTAACCATACTTGGTAGTGACATTGCCTAAGCATAGTAGTACAAAATGATATTTCGAAATTCCGAGCACAGTGAAAGCTTCACTTTGCTCAGGCTCTTTATTTCCGTCTATAGGAAATACACTGTATAATGGTATGGGCTTACATTGAAGCTTTAAGCCAATGTGTTCCGAGGCACTGGGGGTAACCATACTTGGTAGTGACATTGCCTAAGCATAGTAGTACAAAATGATATTTCGAAATTCCGAGCACAGTGAAAGCTTCACTTTGCTCAGGCTCTTTATTTTCCGTCTATAGGAAATACACTGTATAATGGTATGGGCTTACATTGAAGCTTTAAGCCAATGTGTTCCGAGGCACTGGGGGTAACCATACTTGGTAGTGACATTGCCTAAGCATAGTAGTACAAAATGATATTTCGAAATTCCGAGCACAGTGAAAGCTTCACTTTGCTCAGGCTCTTTATTTTCCGTCTATAGGAAATACACTGTATAATGGTATGGGCTTACATTGAAGCTTTAAGCCAATGTGTTCCGAGGCACTGGGGGTAACCATACTTGGTAGTGACATTGCCTAAGCATAGTAGTACAAAATGATATTTCGAAATTCCGAGCACAGTGAAAGCTTCACTTTGCTCAGGCTCTTTATTTTCCGTCTATAGGAAATACACTGTATAATGGTATGGGCTTACATTGAAGCTTTAAGCCAATGTGTTCCGAGGCACTGGGGGTAACCATACTTGGTAGTGACATTGCCTAAGCATAGTAGTACAAAATGATATTTCGAAATTCCGAGCACAGTGAAAGCTTCACTTTGCTCAGGCTCTTTATTTTCCGTCTATAGGAAATACACTGTATAATGGTATGGGCTTACATTGAAGCTTTAAGCCAATGTGTTCCGAGGCACTGGGGGTAACCATACTTGGTAGTGACATTGCCTAAGCATAGTAGTACAAAATGATATTTCGAAATTCCGAGCACAGTGAAAGCTTCACTTTGCTCAGGCTCTTTATTTTCCGTCTATAGGAAATACACTGTATAATGGTATGGGCTTACATTGAAGCTTTAAGCCAATGTGTTCCGAGGCACTGGGGGTAACCATACTTGGTAGTGACATTGCCTAAGCATAGTAGTACAAAATGATATTTCGAAATTCCGAGCACAGTGAAAGCTTCACTTTGCTCAGGCTCTTTATTTTCCGTCTATAGGAAATACACTGTATAATGGTATGGGCTTACATTGAAGCTTTAAGCCAATGTGTTCCGAGGCACTGGGGGTAACCATACTTGGTAGTGACATTGCCTAAGCATAGTAGTACAAAATGATATTTCGAAATTCCGAGCACAGTGAAAGCTTCACTTTGCTCAGGCTCTTTATTTTCCGTCTATAGGAAATACACTGTATAATGGTATGGGCTTACATTGAAGCTTTAAGCCAATGTGTTCCGAGGCACTGGGGGTAACCATACTTGGTAGTGACATTGCCTAAGCATAGTAGTACAAAATGATATTTCGAAATTCCGAGCACAGTGAAAGCTTCACTTTGCTCAGGCTCTTTATTTTCCGTCTATAGGAAATACACTGTATAATGGTATGGGCTTACATTGAAGCTTTAAGCCAATGTGTTCCGAGGCACTGGGGGTAACCATACTTGGTAGTGACATTGCCTAAGCATAGTAGTACAAAATGATATTTCGAAATTCCGAGCACAGTGAAAGCTTCACTTTGCTCAGGCTCTTTATTTTCCGTCTATAGGAAATACACTGTATAATGGTATGGGCTTACATTGAAGCTTTAAGCCAATGTGTTCCGAGGCACTGGGGGTAACCATACTTGGTAGTGACATTGCCTAAGCATAGTAGTACAAAATGATATTTCGAAATTCCGAGCACAGTGAAAGCTTCACTTTGCTCAGGCTCTTTATTTTCCGTCTATAGGAAATACACTGTATAATGGTATGGGCTTACATTGAAGCTTTAAGCCAATGTGTTCCGAGGCACTGGGGGTAACCATACTTGGTAGTGACATTGCCTAAGCATAGTAGTACAAAATGATATTTCGAAATTCCGAGCACAGTGAAAGCTTCACTTTGCTCAGGCTCTTTATTTTCCGTCTATAGGAAATACACTGTATAATGGTATGGGCTTACATTGAAGCTTTAAGCCAATGTGTTCCGAGGCACTGGGGGTAACCATACTTGGTAGTGACATTGCCTAAGCATAGTAGTACAAAATGATATTTCGAAATTCCGAGCACAGTGAAAGCTTCACTTTGCTCAGGCTCTTTATTTTCCGTCTATAGGAAATACACTGTATAATGGTATGGGCTTACATTGAAGCTTTAAGCCAATGTGTTCCGAGGCACTGGGGGTAACCATACTTGGTAGTGACATTGCCTAAGCATAGTAGTACAAAATGATATTTCGAAATTCCGAGCACAGTGAAAGCTTCACTTTGCTCAGGCTCTTTATTTTCCGTCTATAGGAAATACACTGTATAATGGTATGGGCTTACATTGAAGCTTTAAGCCAATGTGTTCCGAGGCACTGGGGGTAACCATACTTGGTAGTGACATTGCCTAAGCATAGTAGTACAAAATGATATTTCGAAATTCCGAGCACAGTGAAAGCTTCACTTTGCTCAGGCTCTTTATTTTCCGTCTATAGGAAATACACTGTATAATGGTATGGGCTTACATTGAAGCTTTAAGCCAATGTGTTCCGAGGCACTGGGGGTAACCATACTTGGTAGTGACATTGCCTAAGCATAGTAGTACAAAATGATATTTCGAAATTCCGAGCACAGTGAAAGCTTCACTTTGCTCAGGCTCTTTATTTTCCGTCTATAGGAAATACACTGTATAATGGTATGGGCTTACATTGAAGCTTTAAGCCAATGTGTTCCGAGGCACTGGGGGTAACCATACTTGGTAGTGACATTGCCTAAGCATAGTAGTACAAAATGATATTTCGAAATTCCGAGCACAGTGAAAGCTTCACTTTGCTCAGGCTCTTTATTTTCCGTCTATAGGAAATACACTGTATAATGGTATGGGCTTACATTGAAGCTTTAAGCCAATGTGTTCCGAGGCACTGGGGGTAACCATACTTGGTAGTGACATTGCCTAAGCATAGTAGTACAAAATGATATTTCGAAATTCCGAGCACAGTGAAAGCTTCACTTTGCTCAGGCTCTTTATTTTCCGTCTATAGGAAATACACTGTATAATGGTATGGGCTTACATTGAAGCTTTAAGCCAATGTGTTCCGAGGCACTGGGGGTAACCATACTTGGTAGTGACATTGCCTAAGCATAGTAGTACAAAATGATATTTCGAAATTCCGAGCACAGTGAAAGCTTCACTTTGCTCAGGCTCTTTATTTTCCGTCTATAGGAAATACACTGTATAATGGTATGGGCTTACATTGAAGCTTTAAGCCAATGTGTTCCGAGGCACTGGGGGTAACCATACTTGGTAGTGACATTGCCTAAGCATAGTAGTACAAAATGATATTTCGAAATTCCGAGCACAGTGAAAGCTTCACTTTGCTCAGGCTCTTTATTTTCCGTCTATAGGAAATACACTGTATAATGGTATGGGCTTACATTGAAGCTTTAAGCCAATGTGTTCCGAGGCACTGGGGGTAACCATACTTGGTAGTGACATTGCCTAAGCATAGTAGTACAAAATGATATTTCGAAATTCCGAGCACAGTGAAAGCTTCACTTTGCTCAGGCTCTTTATTTTCCGTCTATAGGAAATACACTGTATAATGGTATGGGCTTACATTGAAGCTTTAAGCCAATGTGTTCCGAGGCACTGGGGGTAACCATACTTGGTAGTGACATTGCCTAAGCATAGTAGTACAAAATGATATTTCGAAATTCCGAGCACAGTGAAAGCTTCACTTTGCTCAGGCTCTTTATTTTCCGTCTATAGGAAATACACTGTATAATGGTATGGGCTTACATTGAAGCTTTAAGCCAATGTGTTCCGAGGCACTGGGGGTAACCATACTTGGTAGTGACATTGCCTAAGCATAGTAGTACAAAATGATATTTCGAAATTCCGAGCACAGTGAAAGCTTCACTTTGCTCAGGCTCTTTATTTTCCGTCTATAGGAAATACACTGTATAATGGTATGGGCTTACATTGAAGCTTTAAGCCAATGTGTTCCGAGGCACTGGGGGTAACCATACTTGGTAGTGACATTGCCTAAGCATAGTAGTACAAAATGATATTTCGAAATTCCGAGCACAGTGAAAGCTTCACTTTGCTCAGGCTCTTTATTTTCCGTCTATAGGAAATACACTGTATAATGGTATGGGCTTACATTGAAGCTTTAAGCCAATGTGTTCCGAGGCACTGGGGGTAACCATACTTGGTAGTGACATTGCCTAAGCATAGTAGTACAAAATGATATTTCGAAATTCCGAGCACAGTGAAAGCTTCACTTTGCTCAGGCTCTTTATTTTCCGTCTATAGGAAATACACTGTATAATGGTATGGGCTTACATTGAAGCTTTAAGCCAATGTGTTCCGAGGCACTGGGGGTAACCATACTTGGTAGTGACATTGCCTAAGCATAGTAGTACAAAATGATATTTCGAAATTCCGAGCACAGTGAAAGCTTCACTTTGCTCAGGCTCTTTATTTTCCGTCTATAGGAAATACACTGTATAATGGTATGGGCTTACATTGAAGCTTTAAGCCAATGTGTTCCGAGGCACTGGGGGTAACCATACTTGGTAGTGACATTGCCTAAGCATAGTAGTACAAAATGATATTTCGAAATTCCGAGCACAGTGAAAGCTTCACTTTGCTCAGGCTCTTTATTTTCCGTCTATAGGAAATACACTGTATAATGGTATGGGCTTACATTGAAGCTTTAAGCCAATGTGTTCCGAGGCACTGGGGGTAACCATACTTGGTAGTGACATTGCCTAAGCATAGTAGTACAAAATGATATTTCGAAATTCCGAGCACAGTGAAAGCTTCACTTTGCTCAGGCTCTTTATTTTCCGTCTATAGGAAATACACTGTATAATGGTATGGGCTTACATTGAAGCTTTAAGCCAATGTGTTCCGAGGCACTGGGGGTAACCATACTTGGTAGTGACATTGCCTAAGCATAGTAGTACAAAATGATATTTCGAAATTCCGAGCACAGTGAAAGCTTCACTTTGCTCAGGCTCTTTATTTTCCGTCTATAGGAAATACACTGTATAATGGTATGGGCTTACATTGAAGCTTTAAGCCAATGTGTTCCGAGGCACTGGGGGTAACCATACTTGGTAGTGACATTGCCTAAGCATAGTAGTACAAAATGATATTTCGAAATTCCGAGCACAGTGAAAGCTTCACTTTGCTCAGGCTCTTTATTTTCCGTCTATAGGAAATACACTGTATAATGGTATGGGCTTACATTGAAGCTTTAAGCCAATGTGTTCCGAGGCACTGGGGGTAACCATACTTGGTAGTGACATTGCCTAAGCATAGTAGTACAAAATGATATTTCGAAATTCCGAGCACAGTGAAAGCTTCACTTTGCTCAGGCTCTTTATTTTCCGTCTATAGGAAATACACTGTATAATGGTATGGGCTTACATTGAAGCTTTAAGCCAATGTGTTCCGAGGCACTGGGGGTAACCATACTTGGTAGTGACATTGCCTAAGCATAGTAGTACAAAATGATATTTCGAAATTCCGAGCACAGTGAAAGCTTCACTTTGCTCAGGCTCTTTATTTTCCGTCTATAGGAAATACACTGTATAATGGTATGGGCTTACATTGAAGCTTTAAGCCAATGTGTTCCGAGGCACTGGGGGTAACCATACTTGGTAGTGACATTGCCTAAGCATAGTAGTACAAAATGATATTTCGAAATTCCGAGCACAGTGAAAGCTTCACTTTGCTCAGGCTCTTTATTTTCCGTCTATAGGAAATACACTGTATAATGGTATGGGCTTACATTGAAGCTTTAAGCCAATGTGTTCCGAGGCACTGGGGGTAACCATACTTGGTAGTGACATTGCCTAAGCATAGTAGTACAAAATGATATTTCGAAATTCCGAGCACAGTGAAAGCTTCACTTTGCTCAGGCTCTTTATTTTCCGTCTATAGGAAATACACTGTATAATGGTATGGGCTTACATTGAAGCTTTAAGCCAATGTGTTCCGAGGCACTGGGGGTAACCATACTTGGTAGTGACATTGCCTAAGCATAGTAGTACAAAATGATATTTCGAAATTCCGAGCACAGTGAAAGCTTCACTTTGCTCAGGCTCTTTATTTTCCGTCTATAGGAAATACACTGTATAATGGTATGGGCTTACATTGAAGCTTTAAGCCAATGTGTTCCGAGGCACTGGGGTAACCATACTTGGTAGTGACATTGCCTAAGCATAGTAGTACAAAATGATATTTCGAAATTCCGAGCACAGTGAAAGCTTCACTTTGCTCAGGCTCTTTATTTTCCGTCTAGGAAATACACTGTATAATGGTATGGGCTTACATTGAAGCTTTAAGCCAATGTGTTCCGAGGCACTGGGGTAACCATACTTGGTAGTGACATTGCCTAAGCATAGTAGTACAAAATGATATTTCGAAATTCCGAGCACAGTGAAAGCTTCACTTTGCTCAGGCTCTTTATTTTCCGTCTAAGGAAATACACTGTATAATGGTATGGGCTTACATTGAAGCTTTAAGCCAATGTGTTCCGAGGCACTGGGGGTAACCATACTTGGTAGTGACATTGCCTAAGCATAGTAGTACAAAATGATATTTCGAAATTCCGAGCACAGTGAAAGCTTCACTTTGCTCAGGCTCTTTATTTCCGTCTATAGGAAATACACTGTATAATGGTATGGGCTTACATTGAAGCTTTAAGCCAATGTGTTCCGAGGCACTGGGGGTAACCATACTTGGTAGTGACATTGCCTAAGCATAGTAGTACAAAATGATATTTCGAAATTCCGAGCACAGTGAAAGCTTCACTTTGCTCAGGCTCTTTATTTTCCGTCTATAGGAAATACACTGTATAATGGTATGGGCTTACATTGAAGCTTTAAGCCAATGTGTTCCGAGGCACTGGGGGTAACCATACTTGGTAGTGACATTGCCTAAGCATAGTAGTACAAAATGATATTTCGAAATTCCGAGCACAGTGAAAGCTTCACTTTGCTCAGGCTCTTTATTTTCCGTCTAAGGAAATACACTGTATAATGGTATGGGCTTACATTGAAGCTTTAAGCCAATGTGTTCCGAGGCACTGGGGGTAACCATACTTGGTAGTGACATTGCCTAAGCATAGTAGTACAAAATGATATTTCGAAATTCCGAGCACAGTGAAAGCTTCACTTTGCTCAGGCTCTTTATTTTCCGTCTATAGGAAATACACTGTATAATGGTATGGGCTTACATTGAAGCTTTAAGCCAATGTGTTCCGAGGCACTGGGGGTAACCATACTTGGTAGTGACATTGCCTAAGCATAGTAGTACAAAATGATATTTCGAAATTCCGAGCACAGTGAAAGCTTCACTTTGCTCAGGCTCTTTATTTTCCGTCTATAGGAAATACACTGTATAATGGTATGGGCTTACATTGAAGCTTTAAGCCAATGTGTTCCGAGGCACTGGGGGTAACCATACTTGGTAGTGACATTGCCTAAGCATAGTAGTACAAAATGATATTTCGAAATTCCGAGCACAGTGAAAGCTTCACTTTGCTCAGGCTCTTTATTTTCCGTCTATAGGAAATACACTGTATAATGGTATGGGCTTACATTGAAGCTTTAAGCCAATGTGTTCCGAGGCACTGGGGGTAACCATACTTGGTAGTGACATTGCCTAAGCATAGTAGTACAAAATGATATTTCGAAATTCCGAGCACAGTGAAAGCTTCACTTTGCTCAGGCTCTTTATTTTCCGTCTATAGGAAATACACTGTATAATGGTATGGGCTTACATTGAAGCTTTAAGCCAATGTGTTCCGAGGCACTGGGGGTAACCATACTTGGTAGTGACATTGCCTAAGCATAGTAGTACAAAATGATATTTCGAAATTCCGAGCACAGTGAAAGCTTCACTTTGCTCAGGCTCTTTATTTCCGTCTATAGGAAATACACTGTATAATGGTATGGGCTTACATTGAAGCTTTAAGCCAATGTGTTCCGAGGCACTGGGGGTAACCATACTTGGTAGTGACATTGCCTAAGCATAGTAGTACAAAATGATATTTCGAAATTCCGAGCACAGTGAAAGCTTCACTTTGCTCAGGCTCTTTATTTTCCGTCTAAGGAAATACACTGTATAATGGTATGGGCTTACATTGAAGCTTTAAGCCAATGTGTTCCGAGGCACTGGGGGTAACCATACTTGGTAGTGACATTGCCTAAGCATAGTAGTACAAAATGATATTTCGAAATTCCGAGCACAGTGAAAGCTTCACTTTGCTCAGGCTCTTTATTTTCCGTCTATAGGAAATACACTGTATAATGGTATGGGCTTACATTGAAGCTTTAAGCCAATGTGTTCCGAGGCACTGGGGGTAACCATACTTGGTAGTGACATTGCCTAAGCATAGTAGTACAAAATGATATTTCGAAATTCCGAGCACAGTGAAAGCTTCACTTTGCTCAGGCTCTTTATTTTCCGTCTATAGGAAATACACTGTATAATGGTATGGGCTTACATTGAAGCTTTAAGCCAATGTGTTCCGAGGCACTGGGGGTAACCATACTTGGTAGTGACATTGCCTAAGCATAGTAGTACAAAATGATATTTCGAAATTCCGAGCACAGTGAAAGCTTCACTTTGCTCAGGCTCTTTATTTTCCGTCTATAGGAAATACACTGTATAATGGTATGGGCTTACATTGAAGCTTTAAGCCAATGTGTTCCGAGGCACTGGGGGTAACCATACTTGGTAGTGACATTGCCTAAGCATAGTAGTACAAAATGATATTTCGAAATTCCGAGCACAGTGAAAGCTTCACTTTGCTCAGGCTCTTTATTTTCCGTCTATAGGAAATACACTGTATAATGGTATGGGCTTACATTGAAGCTTTAAGCCAATGTGTTCCGAGGCACTGGGGGTAACCATACTTGGTAGTGACATTGCCTAAGCATAGTAGTACAAAATGATATTTCGAAATTCCGAGCACAGTGAAAGCTTCACTTTGCTCAGGCTCTTTATTTTCCGTCTAATAGGAAATACACTGTATAATGGTATGGGCTTACATTGAAGCTTTAAGCCAATGTGTTCCGAGGCACTGGGGGTAACCATACTTGGTAGTGACATTGCCTAAGCATAGTAGTACAAAATGATATTTCGAAATTCCGAGCACAGTGAAAGCTTCACTTTGCTCAGGCTCTTTATTTTCCGTCTATAGGAAATACACTGTATAATGGTATGGGCTTACATTGAAGCTTTAAGCCAATGTGTTCCGAGGCACTGGGGGTAACCATACTTGGTAGTGACATTGCCTAAGCATAGTAGTACAAAATGATATTTCGAAATTCCGAGCACAGTGAAAGCTTCACTTTGCTCAGGCTCTTTATTTTCCGTCTATAGGAAATACACTGTATAATGGTATGGGCTTACATTGAAGCTTTAAGCCAATGTGTTCCGAGGCACTGGGGGTAACCATACTTGGTAGTGACATTGCCTAAGCATAGTAGTACAAAATGATATTTCGAAATTCCGAGCACAGTGAAAGCTTCACTTTGCTCAGGCTCTTTATTTTCCGTCTATAGGAAATACACTGTATAATGGTATGGGCTTACATTGAAGCTTTAAGCCAATGTGTTCCGAGGCACTGGGGGTAACCATACTTGGTAGTGACATTGCCTAAGCATAGTAGTACAAAATGATATTTCGAAATTCCGAGCACAGTGAAAGCTTCACTTTGCTCAGGCTCTTTATTTTCCGTCTATAGGAAATACACTGTATAATGGTATGGGCTTACATTGAAGCTTTAAGCCAATGTGTTCCGAGGCACTGGGGGTAACCATACTTGGTAGTGACATTGCCTAAGCATAGTAGTACAAAATGATATTTCGAAATTCCGAGCACAGTGAAAGCTTCACTTGCTCAGGCTTTATTTCCGTCTAAAGGAAATACACTGTATAATGGTATGGGCTTACATTGAAGCTTTAAGCCAATGTGTTCCGAGGCACTGGGGGTAACCATACTTGGTAGTGACATTGCCTAAGCATAGTAGTACAAAATGATATTTCGAAATTCCGAGCACAGTGAAAGCTTCACTTTGCTCAGGCTCTTTATTTCCGTCTATAGGAAATACACTGTATAATGGTATGGGCTTACATTGAAGCTTTAAGCCAATGTGTTCCGAGGCACTGGGGGTAACCATACTTGGTAGTGACATTGCCTAAGCATAGTAGTACAAAATGATATTTCGAAATTCCGAGCACAGTGAAAGCTTCACTTTGCTCAGGCTCTTTATTTTCCGTCTATAGGAAATACACTGTATAATGGTATGGGCTTACATTGAAGCTTTAAGCCAATGTGTTCCGAGGCACTGGGGGTAACCATACTTGGTAGTGACATTGCCTAAGCATAGTAGTACAAAATGATATTTCGAAATTCCGAGCACAGTGAAAGCTTCACTTTGCTCAGGCTCTTTATTTTCCGTCTATAGGAAATACACTGTATAATGGTATGGGCTTACATTGAAGCTTTAAGCCAATGTGTTCCGAGGCACTGGGGGTAACCATACTTGGTAGTGACATTGCCTAAGCATAGTAGTACAAAATGATATTTCGAAATTCCGAGCACAGTGAAAGCTTCACTTTGCTCAGGCTCTTATTTCCGTCTATAGGAAATACACTGTATAATGGTATGGGCTTACATTGAAGCTTTAAGCCAATGTGTTCCGAGCACTGGGGTAACCATACTTGGTAGTGACATTGCCTAAGCATAGTAGTACAAAATGATATTTCGAAATTCCGAGCACAGTGAAAGCTTCACTTTGCTCAGGCTCTTTATTTCCGTCTATAGGAAATACACTGTATAATGGTATGGGCTTACATTGAAGCTTTAAGCCAATGTGTTCCGAGGCACTGGGGGTAACCATACTTGGTAGTGACATTGCCTAAGCATAGTAGTACAAAATGATATTTCGAAATTCCGAGCACAGTGAAAGCTTCACTTTGCTCAGGCTCTTATTTTCCGTCTATAGGAAATACACTGTATAATGGTATGGGCTTACATTGAAGCTTTAAGCCAATGTGTTCCGAGGCACTGGGGTAACCATACTTGGTAGTGACATTGCCTAAGCATAGTAGTACAAAATGATATTTCGAAATTCCGAGCACAGTGAAAGCTTCACTTTGCTCAGGCTCTTTATTTCCGTCTATAGGAAATACACTGTATAATGGTATGGGCTTACATTGAAGCTTAAGCCAATGTGTTCCGAGGCACTGGGGGTAACCATACTTGGTAGTGACATTGCCTAAGCATAGTAGTACAAAATGATATTTCGAAATTCCGAGCACAGTGAAAGCTTCACTTTGCTCAGGCTCTTTATTTTCCGTCTATAGGAAATACACTGTATAATGGTATGGGCTTACATTGAAGCTTTAAGCCAATGTGTTCCGAGGCACTGGGGGTAACCATACTTGGTAGTGACATTGCCTAAGCATAGTAGTACAAAATGATATTTCGAAATTCCGAGCACAGTGAAAGCTTCACTTTGCTCAGGCTCTTTATTTCCGTCTAAGGAAAATACACTGTATAATGGTATGGGCTTACATTGAAGCTTTAAGCCAATGTGTTCCGAGGCACTGGGGGTAACCATACTGGTAGTGACATTGCCTAAGCATAGTAGTACAAAATGATATTCGAAATTCCGAGCACAGTGAAAGCTTCACTTTGCTCAGGCTCTTTATTTTCCGTCTATAGGAAATACACTGTATAATGGTATGGGCTTACATTGAAGCTTTAAGCCAATGTGTTCCGAGGCACTGGGGGTAACCATACTTGGTAGTGACATTGCCTAAGCATAGTAGTACAAAATGATATTTCGAAATTCCGAGCACAGTGAAAGCTTCACTTTGCTCAGGCTCTTTATTTCCGTCTATAGGAAATACACTGTATAATGGTATGGGCTACATTGAAGCTTTAAGCCAATGTTCCGAGGCATGGGGGTAACCATACTTGGTAGTGACATTGCCTAAGCATAGTAGTACAAAATGATATTTCGAAATTCCGAGCACAGTGAAAGCTTCACTTTGCTCAGGCTCTTTATTTTCCGTCTAAGGAAATACACTGTATAATGGTATGGGCTTACATTGAAGCTTTAAGCCAATGTGTTCCGAGGCACTGGGGGTAACCATACTTGGTAGTGACATTGCCTAAGCATAGTAGTACAAAATGATATTTCGAAATTCCGAGCACAGTGAAAGCTTCACTTTGCTCAGGCTTTTTTTCCGTCTATAGGAAATACACTGTATAATGGTATGGGCTTACATTGAAGCTTTAAGCCAATGTGTTCCGAGGCACTGGGGGTAACCATATTGGTAGTGACATTGCCTAAGCATAGTAGTACAAAATGATATTTCGAAATTCCGAGCACAGTGAAAGCTTCACTTTGCTCAGGCTCTTTATTTTCCGTCTAAAGGAAATACACTGTATAATGGTATGGGCTTACATTGAAGCTTTAAGCCAATGTGTTCCGAGGCACTGGGGGTAACCATACTTGGTAGTGACATTGCCTAAGCATAGTAGTACAAAATGATATTTCGAAATTCCGAGCACAGTGAAAGCTTCACTTTGCTCAGGCTCTTTATTTTCCGTCTAAAGGAAATACACTGTATAATGGTATGGGCTTACATTGAAGCTTTAAGCCAATGTGTTCCGAGGCACTGGGGGTAACCATACTTGGTAGTGACATTGCCTAAGCATAGTAGTACAAAATGATATTCGAAATTCCGAGCACAGTGAAAGCTTCACTTTGCTCAGGCTCTTTATTTTCCGTCTAAGGAAATACACTGTATAATGGTATGGGCTTACATTGAAGCTTTAAGCCAATGTGTTCGAGGCACTGGGGGTAACCATACTTGGTAGTGACATTGCCTAAGCATAGTAGTACAAAATGTATTCGAAATTCCGAGCACAGTGAAAGCTTCACTTTGCTCAGGCTCTTTATTTTCCGTCTATAGGAAATACACTGTATAATGGTATGGGCTTACATTGAAGCTTTAAGCCAATGTGTTCCGAGGCACTGGGGGTAACCATACTGGTAGTGACATTGCCTAAGCATAGTAGTACAAAATGATATTTCGAAATTCCGAGCACAGTGAAAGCTTCACTTTGCTCAGGCTCTTTATTTTCCGTCTAAAGGAAATACACTGTATAATGGTATGGGCTTACATTGAAGCTTTAAGCCAATGTGTTCCGAGCACTGGGGTAACCATACTTGGTAGTGACATTGCCTAAGCATAGTAGTACAAAATGATATTTCGAAATTCCGAGCACAGTGAAAGCTTCACTTTGCTCAGGCTCTTTATTTTTCCGTCTAGGAATACACTGTATAATGGTATGGGCTTACATTGAAGCTTTAAGCCAATGTGTTCCGAGGCACTGGGGGTAACCATACTTGGTAGTGACATTGCCTAAGCATAGTAGTACAAAATGATATTTCGAAATTCCGAGCACAGTGAAAGCTTCACTTTGCTCAGGCTCTTTATTTCCGTCTAAAGGAAATACACTGTATAATGGTATGGGCTTACATTGAAGCTTTAAAGCCAATGTGTTCCGAGGCACTGGGGGTAACCATACTTGGTAGTGACATTGCCTAAGCATAGTAGTACAAAATGATATTTCGAATTCCGAGCACAGTGAAAGCTTCACTTTGCTCAGGCTCTTTATTTTCCGTCTAAAGGAAATACACTGTATAATGGTATGGGCTTACATTGAAGCTTTAAGCCAATGTGTTCCGAGGCACTGGGGGTAACCATACTTGGTAGTGACATTGCCTAAGCATAGTAGTACAAAATGATATTTCGAAATTCCGAGCACAGTGAAAGCTTCACTTTGCTCAGGCTCTTTATTTTCCGTCTATAGGAAATACACTGTATAATGGTATGGGCTTACATTGAAGCTTTAAGCCAATGTGTTCCGAGGCACTGGGGTAACCATACTTGGTAGTGACATTGCCTAAGCATAGTAGTACAAAATGATATTTCGAAATTCCGAGCACAGTGAAAGCTTCACTTTGCTCAGGCTCTTTATTTCCGTCTAAAGAAATACACTGTATAATGGTATGGGCTTACATTGAAGCTTTAAGCCAATGTGTCCGAGGCACTGGGGGTAACCATACTTGGTAGTGACATTGCTAAGCATAGTAGTACAAAATGATATTCGAAATTCCGAGCACAGTGAAAGCTTCACTTTGCTCAGGCTTTATTTTCCGTCTAATAGGAAATACACTGTATAATGGTATGGGCTTACATTGAAGCTTTAAGCCAATGTGTTCCGAGGCACTGGGGTAACCATACTTGGTAGTGACATTGCCTAAGCATAGTAGTACAAAATGATATTTCGAAATTCCGAGCACAGTGAAAGCTTCACTTTGCTCAGGCTCTTTATTTTCCGTCTAAGGAAATACACTGTATAATGGTATGGGCTTACATTGAAGCTTTAAGCCAATGTGTTCGAGGCACTGGGGGTAACCATACTTGGTAGTGACATTGCCTAAGCATAGTAGTACAAAATGATATTCGAAATTCCGAGCACAGTGAAAGCTTCACTTGCTCAGGCTCTTATTTTCCGTCTAAGGAAATACACTGTATAATGGTATGGGCTTACATTGAAGCTTTAAGCCAATGTGTTCCGAGGCACTGGGGGTAACCATACTTGGTAGTGACATTGCCTAAGCATAGTAGTACAAAATGATATTCGAAATTCCGAGCACAGTGAAAGCTTCACTTTGCTCAGGCTCTTATTTTCCGTCTAAGGAAATACACTGTATAATGGTATGGCTTACATTGAAGCTTTAAGCCAATGTGTTCCGAGGCACTGGGGTAACCATACTTGGTAGTGACATTGCCTAAGCATAGTAGTACAAAATGATATTTCGAAATTCCGAGCACAGTGAAAGCTTCACTTTGCTCAGGCTCTTTATTTTCCGTCTAAGAAATACACTGTATAATGGTATGGGCTTACATTGAAGCTTTAAGCCAATGTGTTCCGAGGCACTGGGGTAACCATACTTGGTAGTGACATTGCCTAAGCATAGTAGTACAAAATGATATTTCGAAATTCCGAGCACAGTGAAAGCTTCACTTTGCTCAGGCTCTTATTTTCCGTCTAATAGGAAATACACTGTATAATGGTATGGGCTTACATTGAAGCTTTAAGCCAATGTGTTCCGAGGCACTGGGGGTAACCATACTTGGTAGTGACATTGCCTAAGCATAGTAGTACAAAATGATATTTCGAAATTCGAGCACAGTGAAAGCTTCACTTTGCTCAGGCTCTTTATTTCCGTCTAATAGGAAATACACTGTATAATGGTTGGGCTTACATTGAAGCTTTAAGCCAATGTGTCCGAGGCACTGGGGTAACCATACTTGGTAGTGACATTGCCTAGCATAGTAGTACAAAATGATATTTCGAAATTCCGAGCACAGTGAAACTTCACTTTGCTCAGGCTCTTTATTTCCGTCTAAGGAAATACACTGTTAATGGTATGGGCTTACATTGAAGCTTTAAGCCAATGTGTTCCGAGGCACTGGGGTAACCATACTTGGTAGTGACATTGCCTAAGCATAGTATACAAAATGATATTTCGAAATTCCGAGCACAGTGAAAGCTTCACTTTGCTCAGGCTCTTTATTTTCCGTCTAAGGAAATACACTGTATAATGGTATGGGCTTACATTGAAGCTTTAAGCCAATGTGTTCCGAGGCACTGGGGTAACCATACTTGGTAGTGACATTGCCTAAGCATAGTAGTACAAAATGATATTTCGAAATTCCGAGCACAGTGAAAGCTTCACTTGCTCAGGCTCTTTATTTTCCGTCTAATAGGAAATACACTGTATAATGGTATGGGCTTACATTGAAGCTTTAAGCCAATGTGTTCCGAGGCACTGGGGGTAACCATACTTGGTAGTGACATTGCCTAAGCATAGTAGTACAAAATGATATTTCGAAATTCCGAGCACAGTGAAAGCTTCACTTTGCTCAGGCTCTTTATTTTCCGTCAAAGGAATACACTGTATAATGGTATGGGCTTACATTGAAGCTTTAAGCCAATGTGTTTCCGAGGCACTGGGGGTAACCATACTTGTAGTGACATTGCCTAAGCATAGTAGTACAAAATGATATTTCGAAATTCCGAGCACAGTGAAAGCTTACTTTGCTCAGGCTCTTTATTTTCCGTCTAATAGGAAATACACTGTATAATGGTATGGGCTTACATGAAGCTTTAAGCCAATGTGTTCCGAGGCACTGGGGGTAACCATACTTGGTAGTGACATTGCCTAAGCATAGTAGTACAAAATGATATTTCGAATTCCGAGCACAGTGAAAGCTTCACTTTGCTCAGGCTCTTTATTTCCGTCTAAGGAAATACACTGTATAATGGTATGGGCTTACATTGAAGCTTTAAGCCAATGTGTTCGAGGCACTGGGGGTAACCATACTTGGTAGTGACATTGCCTAAGCATAGTAGTACAAAATGATATTTCGAAATTCCGAGCACAGTGAAAGCTTCACTTTGCTCAGGCTCTTTTTTTCGTCTATAAGGAAATACACTGTATAATGGT